>JGVQ01000075.1:0-600000 GCA_001007845.1 Nigrograna mackinnonii | reverse complement strand
CTGGACTGTTTGTCGCAACGATCATCTTTCTCCAAGCAGCGCCAACAGCTTTTGCAGAGGTTGGATGGAAGTACTATCTTGTCTTTATTTGCATTACCTCGGTGCTTTTCATTGTCATATGGTTATGGTTCCCAGAAGTAAGTTGATTCGGTTGTAAAGCGAAGAGTTTGCTTCTAACGAGTAATTGCAGACTAGACAAAAGCCGTTGGAGGAGATTGGAGATTTGTTCAACGACGGGCCGAATGCGCAGCTGACGGAGAAGGAAAAGGCTGTCAAGGAAGAAGGTTATACCGGAAGGGTGTAGGAGAGGTCCTAGCAAAGCGCAAATCATTGTCACGATCTGCCTGTCCGGAGGACGGAAATAGGTGTGCTCTCCTGTGGACATCATCGGGATCAGCAACAATGGAATGTCATTCGCTAAACATCATAGAAATGTGGAGCTATTTTGGTTTCACTGAACCTCACATATGACGCTATTTCAAATTGCACGTATGCCACCACGCATCTTCAAAAGCCCAATCAAAAGACTGCAACCGCATTTGGTGGGCTCCCAACACCCCCTACAAGATTTAAAGGCTCGCTCGTCATGAAAAATTCCCATCGATTATGCTTCTTACACTCCTCCGCCAGATCCTCAAGATCAAACAACTCGCCAATGGGCAAGCCAAATCCAGACAAGATGGTCTCGTGCATTCGGAATTGCTCCTGCGATTCGCCTAATCCCGCAGCTACTTAAATTTAGTAGAGTATCGATTTACGTTATGATATGTAGAAGGCGTTTTGATTGTATGTACTTACACCATGCTTCAAACCCGGGGTTGTCGCCTGCGACGGCCGCGAAACCGGTGTCCCATAGCCATTCGAGAGATTCTAAACTTCCTTCTAGGCCTGGGTAGTGGTATTCAGGTTGAGACATCTTTGCTTTTAGCTCGTCGTCTGCCATGTTCTCGTAGCAAGTAAGAAACCCTAACAACATTGCATAAGCAGCGCTTTCAAAGACCTCGGCTCCCGGAGGATTTGTACTCACCGGTTCTCAATAATAAGATATCGCCTGTTTGAAACTCAATCGCACATTCCTGAGCAATCTTTTTGATTTGCGAAACGGATATTTGATAGAAGCTCCAGGGATTGTATTCGATGTTGTTTTGTTTTGCGTAGGTGTAGAAATCAATGAGGACACCTCGGCCAACGATTCCCTTCTTTGCCCACTCTACATTGATCAATATTCGTTAGCAGATATGTTTAGATTAGATATTTGATACCTTTGCTTACCATGAATGCCGTTGCGCGAAGACTTGGAATTATAAAGTTCGTCTTTGGTGAATCCATTATAGAACCTTCCATCCGGGAAACACCAATGTCGAAAAGAATCCCACTGCGAACTCGTTTGTGTATTGATCTCAACCTTATCATCCTACAACTATCATCAGTCCGGGTGCCTGCTTAATGGTCGTCGAACGCCTACATTGATACAATCGCCAATGGGAAAAATCTCGTGCTTTAACTCCGTTCGGTAAAATGGAGGTACTTTCATCTGATGCAATTCCCAGTTTAATCCTACTGACACCCCTGTTTTGATCAATTTCGATGCTGTTACGGTTCTTTCCGGTGTCAGGTGATTCAGACAGCCAAGTTGGTCTGTCGATCCCCAGAGGCCCCAAGCTGAGTGTGGTGGATGGGAGGGGTTGAGCGGGAGGTCTTTGAAACGGGGCAGCATTGTGGGATCAGACTACTAGATAGGTTATAAAATGATTTAGGAATATGTCCTCCGGTTGCTTTTGGTCATGCACGCAGTGCTTCCACGCAAGAGGAGATCTCGCCATCACACCCGCACTTCTGTCCTTTTAGCTCCACTTCGGCCTCGGTTCGTAGTGGGGATCTGGAAAAGAGTGACTAACTACATTCTTTTTGGTGTTGGCTGTTAAAACGGAGCTAAATCATGATCCCGAGGCCGTCGTATCCTGCACCTCGTGAGTTGACGAAAAAAACCTCTAGTTAAGTTACAATGAACTTTGATGACAATGACTGGCTCAATAGAATCTCTAGATTGTAGCATAGTCTAAACGACGAAGTTTTTCATTTACCCACCATGTGCTGCTTCTGTGCTTGAACGTTTAGTCGCCGCATCTAGACGAAAGGCTACAAAATAACACAACTATCCGTGCCCAAGTTCGTGAAAAAGAAGCTGAAAGTCCTGAGCGGATACCCCCTTTCGGAATATAGAATGCGTCGAATGCAATCACAGTGGCCAGAACTTAGGGAAGAGAGATAATCCTAAGACGAGGAAGAAAGTCGAAATGTCATCTAATTCAATAGGTTGTATGTGTATATTGTACGAAGAGACCTAGGTCTCATGTTTCTGGAAAAACTCTTCCAATGCTCTGTTCACTTCATCCGGAGCCTCCAATTGCGGCCAATGTGTCTTCGCACCCTTGATGTCCACAAACTCGTAGGTATCCGCATAAAGGCCAGTGCTCTGCACAAAGCTTTTGGGCAGTGCAAAACTCCCTTCGCTCATCAAAGACAAAGTCGGGCAAGGAAGTCTCTTATTTTCGCCCAAATCCTGGATCTCCTCATCACACCCAAGATGATCACGAAACCTCGAACGATACCAATTTGTCCCGCCACGATACGACATATTGTCATAGATACGATCGCGAACCGCCTTATACTCAGGTGTGACCCAATCCAATAACGGCGCCTTGCGGTCATCCTTCAACCATGCTTCAAGCCTTCCGGGAGGCAGAAAATGCTCCACCCAATCTTCATCTGAGCCGTACAAGATCGTAAACAAGCTTTCTTTATGCGCGTTCATCAGCTCCCATGAGTTATCGCGAACGAGAAAACGTTGATAACCGAAAACTTAGAATCCAAGTAATTTCTCCGTCAATTCTTTCAAGACTTCGTGATCGATTTTCTGGCCGGGTGGCGAGTATCCTACAGCTACAAAGGTGCAAGTCAATGCGATCTGGGGATAGTATCCGACGAGAATGCCAAGTAGAAGTGCTCCCCAATCGTGGCCTACCACATGTACTTTCTCTCCAGCGTCAATCTCAACGCCACAGGAAGACATGATGGCAACTACATCGGCAGACATGTTCTTTAATTTGTATGGCTCCATGCTAGGGTCGGTAGGGGAAGAAGTACCGCCGTAGCCAAGAAGGTCCGGTACGACGATTCCATAACCTTGACTGGCGAAATGCCTGACTTGATGATGCCAGTCATAGGAGCAGGAGGGCCAACCATGAAGGAATAGGATAGTCGGCTTGTTACTACTTTGCGGTCTTGGAATGTGGATAGTTGTATATGTGAGGCCCGATGGCAAATCGATTGTATTGCAGTATTCTGGGAAGCCTTCAGCAGCCATGGTGTCGGATTGACAGAGATGGGAGGGACTGAAATGTTAAAAGTCTAATCCATAAAATTTATGTATGCTAGAATTAGGCGGCTTAGATCAGCAGGGACTATTAACTTAAACTTCATTTGGAGTTCCTTACGATTACTATTCAGCATTCTTTTGGCAGCGTAAAGTTGACAAGGGGTATCCAGCATATCCATTGCCAGGAACAGCAAGTCATAAGCACACTTTCCAAAGATACGAATACAATTTTGCACACTGTCAATAACTCGAATTCAAAAAGGTTGCTGTTTCACGCCGCTGCTTGCCTTGCTGACTCCTCACCAGTAGTACCCAACTAAAGCTGACGCTATATACGCCATTGGACGAAAGATGACCCGACTGTACAGCTTCAGTCTTAAACGCAGAAGCTAACACCACTTATTGCTCAAAGCAGAGCCCGTATTCTAAGATAGTCGTCAAGCCTCGAGTGGGGGCTAAAATGGGTTCATAGCCCTTTATCATCAACCCGATCCCGATCTAGCGAGGCTCGTGGGTGTAAGATTGTCATACTACTTGATGCCCGATGCACTAATACCCCGATATGTTACCGAAAATCCTCCATTCGGATCCCACCACGCTGTTAGCTCGTGCTTGTCTATGTTCCTCTAGGGTTTCCTTCAAACTTTCATATCGCTAGGATGATCCAGCGGCAAAAGTTGACTTTCAGAAAAGAAGACGCGAAATCCAAATCAGACCGTAGTAGGATAACTATTCCTAAAGCAATGCTAGAATGATTTGTACCCATCAATCCAAATAAAGGAATGGTGAAGAGAGCATGGACGAATCAACGCGGTCTAAAGACATTTCTCATTAATTTCGTTCCTCTCGAGGCCGTTCATCCACATCAATTCCAAATACATTTTTTCCATCGTCAGTCACCCTCCAGTCCATCATATATCTATTCTTCTTGAAAAGCGCTCCAAATTCTTTATCATCCATCCACTGTGCTTCAGGGGGAAGATTCGCAAGCATTTGTGAATCTGCAACGAGACTGGCTTKAGCAGCGATGCTGCACGGATTTTTTGGAAGCACTTTGGAAGGACGGCGCAGTGCGAAGATTGAAATGAGTGCGCATAGTATCATACATCCGAGTAGGCCCTGTAGGATACGTGTGGAGACTAGATGTTGCTGGAGGCGCATTGTGAAGGTGCGGGCTGTGGCCTGCAAGACCGGGTTTGTTGCGGTTAAGGTCGTGTTTCGGCCCACTCCAGTCATTATCTGTGCGAATACTAAGCCATTAGTATTCTGTACGCGGGAACAAAGTTCTTTAAAGTTCTCGCGTTTAGCAAGATGAAGATCTAATGTGTTCGGGATGCTTCCACGCAAGAAAGCGGTGAAGGGGCCGTCGAATGGAGGGCCCTTGTCATTTGTTGTATTGAGACCGGTGCCTCTAGTGTTGAAGATTCTGGAAAGGACCATTTGAGAGTTATGCCCTGTAGACAGGGTTTTGACCGTGTCTTTCTGAACTTTCAACGATCGAATCCGCCATTCAGGCATCGAAAATTGCACTTCTGCTTGCATTTCTTCTACTCTGCTCCAACACCGGATGACGTTGAGCTCGGTGGCTCGTTTGCCGGACCATGTACCGTAGATACCCCATGAAGTTGGGCATTCGGGGTCGTCCGAACCTGACGCTGACGCTTTCCACCTTCCGAATGGCCCATCTTTCATGCCGAAAATGCGTGTATTGCCTTCGACTGTACCATTTGCGGCCTTTTTTCCAGAGCCGCCAGTACAATTGTACGTCAGACCAGGCCACCGAAGGTCGGCTCCTAAGACTGGCCTCGTCTCCCAAAATTCGTACTCTATAGTAACTTGATCTGAAGGGACCAAACTGCAGTTCAACGATCCTCTTTGTACTGGTACATTAACATTGATAATTGTTACGTTCAGCTTTCCAAGATCCACGGATGGCACAGATAGTTCAGGCATCAGATACGGCCCGTAGGTCCAGGCCAGACCATCTATGTTTCCATAAGTAACCAGACGAGCTGTGCGGTACAGAGTGTAGTTAGAGATTGAACCTGGTTGCACCTCGGAAAGGGTGAGTTGATCCAGTTGAGTGAGATTCACCGGACTTTCACGAGTTACTGGGTTTGGGACGTAAAGACCGGATACTGCGACAGCGAGGAAAGAAGCAGTGATAACGCTCAAAGCCGAGGCGCTTATCGCCCATCGTTTATGCTTAAGAGAGTCCCAAAATGCATCGGTCTTCCAGGTAAAGATAGTTTTATTTAGAATAGTTGATTGCGCAATCGCCGAGCCTCTCTTCAGGAGAACAAAGGGCTCTAGAATCCGGAGGTTGAAATCATGACCCGAGAAGAGAAGCTTTGTGAGAGCCATGGCTGATGCAGGCACATATTTCATTCCTAACTGCGTTGTTCTGTCTTGAACAAAGTCGAAGAGACCGTCGTTGCGGTCCGATCTCCGGAAGCTAATCTCAAGGGCTATGAAGATTCCGAGAGGAATGATGAGTAGAGCAGACTGCATGTACCATGATACCATACAAGGCGCCCAGTGTTGGGTTGAGGTTGAAATTGAGGTTGTGATAATTGATTCACAACCTATTACCTCAAATATTGGTCGTTTTTCCCGGGCATTTTCCATACCGACCCTAGGATTTGAACAATATCTGCCTTGAAGACGAATTTTCAGGGCTCGTAATGAGAAAGAGCCTGTATCGGATAGCGTATCCAGTAGGTTTGTACTCTGCGAGATGGCGGAAGCTAAACGGGCAATGCAGGTTGTATCCCGAGGTATTGTAGTTCGATATGGTCGTAAGGCTAAGTACATGGAGAATAATACCAAGGCTACTAAGAGTCCCTCTATGATACGTAAAGAGATAATTCGCACGAACAGTCTTTGATGAAGATAGACGGCCGTACCTTGAAGCTCCGAACTTAATTCTGACGAGTTGGCAACAAAAAGATATTGCTTTGCAAGTTGGATGGAAAGGCTCTGAAAGACATCCCTCGCGCCTCTAGATAAAAGCTCGAGGTCGGATGCGTCATCTAGACGCTTGAAACCCTGAGAGTGTAATGCTAGGCGTATGAATGCGCTTATTCTGAACTTTGGCGAATTGTTGCCGTAGGAATTTAATAACTCGGCACTTGATATGGTATCCGCGGCACTTCTCACGGCTTCCGAAAGATTATCGTTTGTTAGACCACCGGTTTCATTCAGCGGGCCCTTTCTATCACCCACATTGATTATTGTCCCTAACTCATCGATCGTAACGGATTTCAGCGTGAGGACAAAAGATGGTTTACAAAAGAGAACGGAGCTATTCGTTAGTAATGGGCCAGGCTTTTTGTAGATACTGAAGATTACAATGCGATTACGCTCTAGGCTCTCATCACTGCCATCGCATTTTTCGAGGAACATGTCACCGTACCAGGCACCGTAATCAAACTCATCTTGAGGTCCCATGTTTTCTTCCGTGGCACTTGTCGCTGATAACGTTCTGTTCTTTGTCGGAAACGCGGAGATTCGACAATCGTCGTTTTGGGCGGCCATTGTGACAAAATCAACGCGGCAATTTTGCCCAATGGGACACATCAATTGTACCTGATCATCCATTTTAGCCACCTCGCAATCTAGGGTTGCCGTGAAGGTTTTGACATCCGCAGTCAGATTGTACGAGCTTGCTGAACCTGTGTCAGTAGCGAATCTTCTCCCTCGAAGACGAGAAATCACCTTCTATCGTTCTCGAAAAGTTAAACATCTCTACCGCATAACTTTGGCTTGTTCCACGAGGGTAGTTTGCTTGTCCAGAAAGTATACCTGTTAATAGTGAACTTGCAGTATCGTCGATACTCGAGGTATTGAACCCAGTCGTCTGGAATTTCTCTATTTTGCTCAAGGATGTTGGAATTGGAACATCAGAGATTTGAATGGCAAAAAGACCTGTCGAGATGATAATTAGGATTTTGTAAAGGATTGATCCCAATATGGCGCAGGAAACAGCCCAGTGGCCTAGTTTCAGTGATGATGTGAATGCTGAAATCGGATGTGGAGATATGTAGTCGAGAAAAAGAGTTTTAGATGCTGGTCTAGACCCTTTTGCCAACTCTTCCCAAGGTAGTATTTGTCGAGTACGATAATCAACTTGGGTCCACAATGCTGCGATCAAAGTGAATACTACAATCCGTGAGCAGCTTGCGCCAAAGTAACAGGAAGTTTTGAGAGAAATCATACTCGCTGTCGGACTGTACGTCCATATGTAATGAAGATTGGAATCAACGGGGCCAAAACCATGATGTGCGATCGAGATTTTGAGCACGACCTCAAGACTTGCTATGAGAAGTAGAAGAACGAAAGCCATAGATACAAGCACCCAACGTCGAAGCATAAGCGGAAGCCACGGCCTGATTGTGATTCCTTTTTGAGTTTCGTTAGTAATATCAGCGTCGACAGGTGCACCTTGAATAAGCGGGTTCTGCGAGGACAGTGAGATTGCCTTGCCAGTTCGTGCAGCGTTGTCTGACAAGTCCTCGAGAGAAATACTGGTAAACATGGCTGGTAAGGCTGAAACACGTGCGTGAGTATCACAACCAAAGACCCATCAATGACAAGGAAATTAGGCGAACGCAAAAAGGTGTGGGCATTCAAAGTCTCGATTTGGGACCTGGGATTGTTGGGTTTTAAATGAGGGGTTGCATGGGAGAGCTGAAGCCAAGGAGTATTCCGCTGGATGCAGGATAGTGTGCAGCAAAGGGGCGTTAACGGATTGGGGCCGAGATCCCCAAAAATCATGATGTTATGACGACCTATCTCAGCCATACTGGTACCTACGGCAATGCGATGATAGAAGATGGTAATTGACAACCGTGCAATCTAGACGCAGGAGCGATCATTACTTTGGCTTCAGCTAAATCAATATCATCAGGGTGAGAAGGCTTCATGGCCAGGATTCACTAACTTCACAAGGCTGTGTTTACTTTTTGAGATGGTGGCGAGTTGTTTTTTTTTTTCCACTCCACCCTCTCGCTTCCCGGCTCCACAAAGTTAACCGGATAGAATCTTAAGTAAAGCTGAACAAACAAGAGCCCCTGGTGACTCCGACTCGTATTCGGCAAAACAGTTTCTGGATCCCCAAGGCTGAGGTGTTGTCTTTATGGCCAGGTCATTTAACTCACAAGGCTGTGGCCAGACCCTGGGGGCCAAATGCTCCTTCTGCACGGTAGACTGAGATTGGCTCTAGCTCTCACATCGCTACAGTTCCTACATTTCTACTGGTTATATTGATTAGAAAGGGCATCCTCCACAGAGTCCACATGATCTGGATGGTCTCACACTTTGGTACTCAACTCTCATTCGTTTCGCGTGTCTTGCACGTGGGTCTTGTGCATACCTAGCTCCACAAAAGTATTGCAAGAAACAAAAGGAATTAGTTCATGGTTCAAGATTGCACGAGAAAAGTACTGTGTTGTCAAAAAGTCGGACAGCACTGTTCAGGATTGATGTGTACGATAGGATCGGCTTAGGAGTCGATGGCTATGATAGATTTGAGTATAAAAGTCGACATTGATGACAGATTCAAGCAAAGGCCTGTAAGTCTATAGAAACGTGACTATCTATGTAAGATACCTGAATCCAGCACCGATAGCATTTGCATTTCCGGCAGCCTCCTCCTCTCTCTCTTTCTGCTCCAATTTGCGATTCTCGCGCTTCAAGTAGAAATGTAGTACTGTGCTAGCAATGATAGCCATCAACGCCATTCCTGCATTAACACTGAAGGCGAGTACAAATCTTGGGCCTCCGTTACTAGGGTAAAGATAACTTCCGTAAATACTGCACAACGTTGAGAAGGCGTTGTTGAAAGCCACGGCAGCTGCGCGCTTTGCTGCGGGTCGATAAATGGTGTTTGCGGTCCAGACCATGGACATGTTGAAACCTGTGTAGATACCAGGTAACATTATCATTGCGCCGAAATATCGGGCGCCCGTTTGCGTGGCTGCGCAGGCAATGATGAAGCCGAGGAGTGAGCAGCACAGAGGGCCGACAGTATGCCAATATCGTTCATTTGTGCGGTCTGCGTTCCAAGCCACACCGGCGCAGACGATGCAGGCTAGGAGGTAAGGAGGGCAGGTTAAGAGGAGGGTTTGCGTATTGCCGTATCCGAGCGTTGCGACGACAGTGGGGAAGAATGCGTTGATTGCTATTGCGGAAGCAGCACCGTAAACGATGACGACGAGAATCCAGTTCTTGGGATCTTTTAGGAGCATTTTAAAGCCGTCGAAGATTGGTTGGGAGGATGAATCGACCCAGTCTTCTTCTCCGGCGGCGTCGACTTCGAGTCGCCACATAGCGAGAGCACGCTCTTGCGGTGTGAGCCATTTTGTTGTCGCGGGGTAATTCGGCAAGATGAAGACTGCGGCGATGGCAATGAAGACGGTGATTGAGCCTTCAATAATGAATATCCATCTCCAGGAGCGGAGACCACGGGCACCGTCGAGTCCGCTGTTGATACCTGCCGCGATAAGACCAGAGAAAGCACCCGAAAGCATAGAGCCGCAGTAAAAGATGCCAGTTCTGATAGTCAATTCTTTGCGGACGTACCACGCGCTTAGAGTTGCCAAACATCCGGGGTAGTATGCGGCTTCGACAAATCCTAAGAAGAAGCGGGTGACAAGGAGTCCGGCGAAGTTATGCGTGGCGCCGCTGCAGGCACAGAGAACCCCCTTCAAATCGCTGTCAGTCTGGGGGCAATGGTGTTTTCATGTCTAGAAAGAGATGCTCACCCAGACGGCCATACAGCTCGTAAGATAAATGGCGGGACGACCGATCTTATTCAAGAACATGTTTGAGGGAACTTGCATAAGGATATAACCGACGAACAGGATCGAGACACAGGTCTTCTCTAATATTAGCCTTGGATTTTGCATTGCTAGGGAGGCGCTCGATCACCGCATACCTGGAACTCATTCTTCCCCAAGCCCAGATCCTCTTCCAATCCTCCCAAACGAGCTGCGCCAATGGCGTTTCTGAGTACAAATCAGCCAAATGCTTTGTAGAGTAGCGTTGGATCCACCACTCAACGTACCTGTCTAGATAGTTCATAATATAAATAATGATCAGCGTTGGTAGAAGTCGCAGATCGATCTTGCGAAGCAATTTCTTCTCGCATTCCTTCAACTCCTCGGGTGAAAGATCACGTAGGAGCTCTGGCAATTCTCTCTCCTGGATGGCGACAGTGTTTCCCTTTTCAACCGAAGTACGCGGTTCTTGGGTAATGTCTGTCATCTTCATCGCAGCGGCTGCCATGGTGCCAGGCTTTCAAGGCAGTATCAAGGGTGGAGGAAGAGTTGAAGAAGATGGATGAGGAGGTTGGAAATGGAGGCACAAGACCAGATATTATACTTCCATGGATCTCGAGTAATGTGACAATCAATCCTGGATTAATATATCCGCGCCCCGTCCTTCCAAGCAAACCGTATCTCAAAACATGGGGACGTGCTGGTAAGGGTTATCGTGCTTCTCCGGAGATAACTATAAAATAATTAGCTTTTAGTGCAGAAACTGACATGATGGGTTTGCGGGGTGATCGGCGTGAATTGGATTATCTCGGCCGCTACGTCGTTAGCGGCCGATGGCTCTGAATCGTGAAGCTTTTACCGGGCCTGGGCGGTCGGATGTCTACTCAGATATGTACAACTCTTTTCGCGAGCGCATTGGCTTTTCGTATGATAACAATGGCGATGTCGGCAATATGCTTCTAACAGTGAGGGCCGTTGCATCCGCTATCCTCGGCAATCGTGTCACGGTAGGGGAGGCGATTAGACGCCGATAGAAGAGAGCGAAATTTACCCTGGTCGCGTGGAAGATCTTTGCCTAATTGATACATACCGTGCAAGATGCATGTCCAGAGTGGATCTCAACACACCACCCGTCCATCAAACATAAGTAAATAAAATCCTGGATGATAAGCTGCTCACATCCGGGCTGATATCACTCTTTTCCCACTATTCAATTCAATACCCGTCCGTTCAGCCATGTCCAAACCTTCTGTTCTTATCGTCGGCGGAGGTGTCTTCGGTACCTCCACCGCGTACCATCTTTCTCTACGGGGCTACACCGATGTCAGGGTCTTAGACCGTTTCGATGCACCTTCGAAAGATTCGGCCGCCACTGACCTGAATAAGGTTGTGCGAGCTGATTATCCAAATCCTCTTTACACAAAGTTGGGTCTTGAAGCCATGGACGTGTGGACAAATCCGCATTCCATCTTCGCGGGCATGTACCGTGAGTCGGGATGGATCATGGGAGCCCATGATATGACACGAGGATGGTTGGAGAGTGCTCGCAAGGTCGCTGAAAACGCAGGACGGAAGGGTGTGAAGTATATGACTGCAAAGGAAATGTCGCAGACATGGCCCGCTCTGACTGGAGATTTTCCCTCCTGGACGAATCTTTACAGTCCAGCTGCTGGATGGGTAAGCACAAGTCGCTCCAAATTTGCATCACGAAAGAACAGCTGTTGAGATCCACAGGTTCCGTCCGCCCAAGCGGTCTTGAGAATGGCCAACGCCGCCCGAGCAAACGGCGTGAAATATAGCTGCGGGGACGCTGGGTACGTCCGCAAGCTAATATACGGCAAAGACAAAGTCTGCAAGGGTGTAGTGACAGCAGACGGTGCCGAACACTTCGCGGACACCGTCGTCCTAGCAAGCGGTTCCAACACCGCAACACTTGTCGAAGCGAAAAAGGAAGCCGAAGCTCAATGCTCCGTAATTTGCGTCATCAAGCTCGAACCCCACGAGATTGAAAAATACAAAAACATCCCTATCATCGATGATTTTGAACAAGGCATCATCTTCCCACCTGATGAGAATGGCTTGATTAAGCTTTGCAGTTGTCGCACTTTGACGAATTACCAGAACGGGAAGGTTCCGGGTGGTTCAATATTGCATTCGTTAGGCGATTATCCGGATGATGGATGCCCGAAGGAAATCGAAGACGAAATCCGTGTCTTCATTCGAGAAATGATTCCAGAATTAGCAGACCGACCGTTCGTCTCCACAAAGCTATGTTGGGATGCATTAGCTGGCGACTTGAACTTTAGGGTATGCCCGTACCCAGATACGAAGAATTTGTTTGTTGCAACTATAGGGTCGAACCATGGTTTCAAGTTTTTACCTGTTATTGGGAAGTATGTTGCTGATATGTTGGAGGGAAAGCTGGGCAAGGAGTGGGTGGACCTCTGGAAATGGAAGGACGGAAAGGTCCCAGACGACTTCCAAGACCCACACCCTTTCCCTCAAAGGGATCTTGCACAATTGACTGGATGGAAGGGAAGGAATGCTCCTGGAAATGGAAAGCTACCTTGGACGTGGAGTCGTCTGTAGTCGGGGCAATGATATATATTTAGAATTTCCAGTATTTCATGTGCTTGAAGGTATACAGCGTGCTTATTTTCCATAAATAGTTCAATCGACATCAGGAATAAATCTCTATCGGCGGGTGACTTTTGTGTGATCTTCAAGACGTGAATCAACATCAGCATACTAGCCGAGGTTTCGTAGTTTTAGAGTGAATGGATATGGTTCTGAAGGTATCCAAATGGCATATCTGATTTCCTTACGTCTTTTCCGGACCTTTGATATCTTTTTGGTAAAATTCCAAGTAACTGGTTGCATTCACGTTTGGATATACCCAGAACTTCGCTGATCACGAGGTAGCCCCGCTGCAAGGGACCGACGCTAAAGCGTGCCGAAAATCTACCTGATAACCTCATTGCCGAAATGATGTCGTGTCCATATTCATCGACTACTTTCTAAAACATCATGCAGAGGTTTTGTATGACTGAGAGCAGCGAATGGGATAGATTCAAATATGTCAAAAAGGTTTTTGGGTCGCAGTTCCGTGGCATGTCGCGCGTGTCATACCCAAAAGATAAAGTGTAGTGGAGGTACGTTTTGCTATCCGGTTTCCTTCGCCTTTCGGCCCAAAGGCAGAAGTAACGATTTATACTAGGGTACCCGTGCAAACGATGTCAAGACCGTGGTCGCGAATGCACCTACCCGGTGAAGGAGCAGATATTGGCTGTTCCCGAAAGTTACCTACGTAGTCTTGAGGCACAAGCGAACCGTGCTCATCCAGAAGCATACCAGCCCGCACAATCACCACCAAAACCACCTCAACCTCTACACTCTTCTCCACCGATCATTGAAGAGAAATTAGAGACCCAGCAAATCTCGGACGAGTGTAGCGCTGAGCGATTCGTACAACAAGTGAAGGAACTGTCTTCCCTTACTGCGACAAGCGAGTCGTCACCGAGCCAATTCGCAAGACCTGAATCACCAACCGCAAGTCGGTACACATACGCTAAATTGAATTTTGATTACATTCGTGAGTGCAAATTCCATTTCAATAGATCAGTCTCAATTACAATACTTACTTATCAATTAATATCAAAGACTCGGATGTTTCGATAAAATTACCCCCAAGACCCTATGCTTTCCACCTACTGCAGGTTTTCGAGGAAGGCTATTGCGACTATCACTGGTTCCTGCGAACCAAGTTTAAGGAACGATTGGCCCTCACCTATTCCAATCCTCAATCACAGGCCAAAGACCGCAATTGGCTTTGTCGTGTCTCAGTCGTTCTAGCTCTTGCCGAAGCATGGAACAGGGGTAGAAGCCCTACACCAAGTCGGACTAACTCTAGCCAAGGAGTTAAGATGGCTGGAGTTGATTCATCTATTGATCTAATGCTGAATATGGCCCAAGAGACCCCATTAGCTCCGCCTGGCTCTGAGTTCTTCGAACAATGCCTTTTGCTTTTGAAAATGTCTTTAGAAGAGCCGACAGTGGAGGATGTAGAAGCGCTTAATCTGATTGTGAGTAGCTTTCTTAAAGCTTCGATGAGTTTACAAGTGGAACTAATTGAACGCAAGACATTCTACAGCTACTCCCTGAATAGACGGAAAACAGCATTCTTCTACGCCCGACAGAGCATTGCTATGGCAAAACTGTTATCTCTTGATAAACCCGCTCAGTTCACAATGAATTCCGAACAGCGCATCCAAGATGAGCATAAGAAGAGAATATGGTGGACGTGTTATTGCATGGATCGCATGGTGAGCACAGAACTGGGTCTTTCACCTATGCAAGCTTCCGTTACGACTGGTCTGAAATGTCCGGACTCTAGTCACTTGACACTACAGGAAAGGGGAGAGTTCTTTGAGCCTTATCTACTTACCGCTCAAGTGCAGTTGAGTAAGATCAAGAGTAAGGTGGTCGAGACTGTTACGCAACACCTCCGATTGCAGGAAGCCGCCGATCCGGTGGATGCGCTTAGGCCTTGCATCGATCTTATACAATCCTGGAGGGACCGTTTACCAGCGTATCTATCTTTCACATTCGAGAACGGAATTCCTTTGAACATGCTTGACCTACCTTTTCACAGAGTTCTGGCGTCATTATATCTAAGGTATCATCACGTACGTTACAACAATTTCGGGCAGGAAGATTCACACTAATGCTGCATAGTGTATTCTTCTCCTTTATAGACCCTTCTTTCTCCAAGAATTAGCGGTTAGCATAAGACAAGACTTGAGCAATGATTATCGAGATGCTTCTTCTCAACTAGGACAAACTCACGATATCATCACACCAATGAAATGGGAATGCCTAATAGCGGCTCAGAACAACTGTCGCATCCTTCTAGACCTATGGAAAATAGGCAAAATTGGTATGATCCATACAATTTCAGTAAAACTTGAGACATATTTCTAAACTGATCTCTCATACTATAGCGAAATTTGGCTACTGGGAAGCACTACATCTCTTCTCAGGGCTAGCAATCCTCTCGCTTTCCCGCGCCATAACCCCACCCCAGCCCACCCACTCCAGCATCGATACCACGGACCACCTATCCAACCAAACAACAAATTACTCAGACCATGCACATCTCTTCACTCGTGCTCTAAATCTTCTCGAAGACATGTCGCATGTCGGCAACCTCGCAGCCCGGGACTTCCAGGCCATGCTCGCGGACGTAGAATCCATGGTTCAACGTATATTGGACAATCGTGATCGTCAGAAGAAAAAGAGCCAGGAGCAGTCTACGTGGGAGTCAGCGAGGAGGGTTGGGGCACAGGATTCGGCACTCTATCATCCTGAGGTAGAGGATGTGGAGCTCCTGGATGGATTCTTGAATGAGCGGATTTGGTATGACATGGACTGGGAGAATATTCTTAAGGGGTGGGCAGATAGTGGGTAGATAAATTTCAAGTGGTATCTTAGAGGCGGGTGTATTTCGATAATGGAGGTTCTTGAGATCGTGATCGCTCTGTGTTTGAGGCCTCTTGCAAGTTGAAAACCCCGGTACCTCGATTCGCCGCGATGAATTCACGTACTGATATATTCGAACGCAAGGCTCTTCTAACATTGTACTTAAACAATCGTGTCTATCTTCGGTTGGTCCGGTTTTTGAACGACTTCGGGGTGTTCTTTCGCTGTCCCGGGTCTTTGACTAACTGGGATAATCCAAGTACTGTCATGATCGGTCTTAAGTACTTGCGCACTTGGCGAATCTCGCAGGAAAGCTTCCAATTTGGCATCTGGGAAGCCCCAATGGAGAATGCCATAGATGACACCACTTGTCAGGAAGCCGAAGACATAATTCAGGTAGTAGAGCTCGGTTGCACCATCAGAAACGATAACAGTTGTATCTACAGCGGCGATGAATCCTGGTAAGCATGGGACGACACCTACTATCCACTGTGAAGACTTAGCCTCAGTAACAATGTGTTACGATCTGGAGATCTCACCGCCAATGGCGCTCGCCAATTGATCCCATAGATATACCAGTATATACCGTCAGCATCACCACGATATAAATCTTGAATCTTCAACTTCTGCCGGTTTACTACGAGGTAATTAGCAACCATCATGCCCGTCATGGGCGACAGAAAAACGCTATAGCTAGACAATACCGTCAGAAACACGACAGCCGTATTTACTAGGCGCCAAGGATTGACAATCGGACTCAGAATGGCAGTGATGTAGGCCCCACGTCGAATATTGATATGTTTTGGGAAGACTGAAGCAAGATCAATCCCACCTCCCACAGCATTTCCGGGGACATTACTGCCCATCTGAGATGTGGCCAGTGCAAATCCAGCAAAGAAGACAGCCGCGCGTGTACCCGGAGTATTATCGTTCTCAAGTAGCCGAACAAATAACGTAGGCGGATTCCACACCGCCTCACCACCCAGTCGGTTTTGAGTGGCTGCAGTGACGAGGATCCCCAGTATTGAGCCAAAGATGCTATATAGTGGGAATGCGATGGCCTGCCCCCACATGGCATCTCGAGGACGCCTGGCGAGACGAGCGTAATCGTTCTGGTTGAGGATTCCGGCTGCTATCGAGCCAATAGTGGACATAATTCCGTACACCATAAGCCATGCTGTGCTTCCTGGGCCCCCGGTCAAGGGAATCTGAGTCTCAGATGCCAACGTATTTCCGAATCCACTTTCTCCCATGGTGGTTAGAGCCCAAATAAGTAGAACCAAGAAAAAAATGAGCGTTATTGTGCTCGTAGTGTAAAAGAACTTCTGCAGTCGATGGGGGTGGATCCACAAGAAAGGGATTGAGAGAAGGCAGAAGATGACGTATGAAACAAATTGTGCCGTTGTCATTCCGGTCTCGCTCGGAATCGTGTTGTTGATGTGTTGTTCTAGGTTGGGGTCCCAAGAGAGCAACATTAAGTAAACGCACTCTCCCCCGATCCAAGTCTGAAATCCATACCTGCCATGGTATAATGTCAGCCACCATTGCAATATTTACTACAGAACCATAGGTTGAGCGGACGAACCAGACTACATCTTACTGTTAGTAATGCTAGCTCGAAATGATTCGTCGACTTACCAAATGATAAGAATATCCGATTCCATATTGCAAACTGTGACCCCCATATGCCCCACACAGCACGACTGACTACAGGAAATCCAACTTTGATCTGTGAGTAATATTGCATTTCTGGATAGGATAGAGAGCAACCTGAGGCTTACTGTGATAATGTGCTCCACTCAATGAGCAAAGGAGCAAAGCAACTGTTGCAATGACATTTCCAATCACTATACCTAGGCTGGTATTAGTCCTGAGATTCAGATGAAGGTACCCAGCGTACAAATAGTAGACTGCCACCATGTTAAACCTAAGGGAATCAGAGCGCTGCCAGTAAGGTATGTCGCGATAGTGCAGTTGATCAATAGCCCTAACAAATTCCGTCAAACCTGTCATGAAGCGCATATTCCTAAGAGTAGCGTACAGTAATTATGGAACTCTATGAATGTCCACGTCCGCCTCTCGGGTTCGATAGGTTGAACATCCTCGTTCTGTACAACAGGTCAGCAGGAGGACCGAACTGAAATCGGCCACATACAATCCATCGCGAACCATTTGGTAGCTCCAAGCGTGCCAACAGATTTGCGAACTTCATGTCGAACGGGATTGAATGCTCGAGTAAGATTGAGAATACCGAGATCTTGAGGTTTTCAAACATGTGATTGCATTGGCCATCATGAGGGGCAGCCAGCTCGGCCGCTTCCATTGCCTGGTTATCCCTGGCTGAATTAATATCGGTTGATTGGCGAATTGAGTCTGATTGGATGGTTGACCTGCATGCATGTCCAGTCAACCACCACCCTTGAGCTTCGGCGAGCCTATCCCCTGTCTCCAACGAACTTGGTACAACATTACACCGCTCCCCACCGTCCGCCAAAATTCGGATAAGTGATACCTCGGCTGCTACTGTCACATAATTCGGGAACGTATCTCAAAAGAAAAGGTATTGGCTGGCGTACATTAGCGATTATAAGCTCTATTCACTCCTAAACTTGGGACAAGTTACTAATCAACCTATTTCACAGAACTTATATTTCAATCTTAAATTACCCATGGCATAATGTTTGGAGGCTTGTTAGAACTCGGTATCGGATTTGTGTGAATTTGAGTGGGACGGGAACGCATGCCGCTTTCACAAGACGACCGCTTCGGATCGCTCCTTGTATGACCTGGAGGAGTAGGAATTAGTATCCGGTGACAGATTTTGATTGAAGTTGCGCTATACTACGACGTGAAATCTGATTGATGAATCCAACGACGACTAATTGGTGTTTTGATACTCCGAGACTCGAAGTGCGATCACCCTAGGAATAGTAGGGGCCTTGGATAGAAGGAAACTATGGTTTTTTTGGACTTTCAATGAAATCTCGGTATGGTACGCATCTTTGGTTAAATGTTGAGTGATAGTCACACTCGCGTGGGCCTGACTGGTGGCTTCACTTGTAAGTGCTATGAAAATCAGGAAGGCATACTATATCCTGGCACCGTAAAATCATGTTCCCCACTCCCCACCACCGTATGTTCATCAATACTGGGCAACTTTACCTCCGCCCTGGTATTTGGCGGCAAACTAAGCTTCAAAGCAAATCCCGCATCATTAACCCACCAGCTTGAATTGACCTTCCCATATGGGCTAAGAAAGCTTGCCGATGCGCTTGTAATGTTTCCACCAGGTTCCGGCTTAACCTTCACAACCTTCCAACCCGGCTCACCAGGGGCTAACCCCCCAATCTTCTGATGCATCCAATCGGCCACACTTCCAAACGCATAATGATTAAAGCTTGTCATTTCACCGGAATTCACGCTACCGTTTGGCATGATGCTATCCCAGCGCTCCCAAGTCGTAGTGCCACCCATAACCACCTGGTACAGCCAAGATGGAACCGTAGTCTGTAATAGCATCTTGTAGAAGGTAGATGTCATGTTTACTGAGCTCAAGGCAAAGCCGAGTTGTTGTGTTCCCGCAAATCCGGTGCCGATGTGGTAGCTATTGTTTGCGATGATGTCGTGGAGGAGCTGCGTGGCTTCGATCCGGTTGCCAGAGTCGAAGATATCGAAGCGGAGGCCTAGGGCTAGGGCGGTTTGTGTCACGTTTGCAATGATGCCTTCAAATGGTTTTATCCATGCTTCTTGGAAAGCTGAGACCAAGGTCGCTCGATCTGAAGTATACTTTCCAGCGTCAGAGTTTTGGCCGATGGTGGAGCTGATGTTTGCGAGAATGCGGGTCATTTGGATTAGATAGGCGTCTGCGACGAGATGCTTGTGTGTTGTTGCGTTTCCGGGCTCCTCCGGTGGTGCTTTGGGGTCAAGCCAGTCACTATATTGAAAAGTTGTCCTATTCCATAGACCAGCTTCATTGCGAGGGATACCGTGATCAATCCAACCTTTTGCACCGCTGTATTGTTCTTCAAGCATCTTCTTGTCGCCGGTTGTGAGATACAATGCCCAAGGATTGGCCACAATCACATCACCCCAGACTGCAAGAGGTCGACGTGGAAAGCTTGTCGTTTTCTTTGTGAGTGCGACATCATCTGTTGGAACATATTCTGGTGGTATGTTACGGCCTCCAGCGCTGGCATCAGAGGTCAGATCTTTGAGCCAAGCACGCCAGAAACCAGGCGTATGATACAGGAAATTACTTGTAGGCATGAACGTATGCGCATCTCCGGTCCACCCTAATCGCTCATCCCTTTGTGGGCAATCTGTTGGAACGTCTAGAAAGTTACCCTTCATACTCCAGACAACATTTTGGTGAAAGCGGTTGAGAAGATCGTTGGAACATTTAAAATATCCAGTCCGTTTCATGTCACTATGCACTACAAGGGCGGTGATGTTAGTTTGCAATGCAGACTGGTCCGGGAATCCTTCGACCTGGACGTAACGAAACCCATGGAAGGTGAACTGTGGCTCCCAAACCTGGTTGTCGTTTCCAGAAAGAATGAGGGTGTCTGTTTGCTTCGCTGTACGTAGAGGCCTTGTTCCCAGCTCGTCATTCTCCATTACCTCGGCGTGCACCATAGTGATATTTGCCCCGGCAAGCCCAGAGACATTAAGCCTCAGCCAACCGACGAGATTTTGACCGAAATCTAGTATGGTTTTCCCAGATGGCGTTGTCAATATCTTCTGAGGTTTCAAGATTTCGATTATTCGCATCGGTGGGCCATCTCTAGACGTTAGGTGTCCTTTGAGAGGCGGCAGTTGATTGACCCTAAGCCATTCACTGTCATCGAAGGCTGCCTCCGACCATCCAAGGATTTCTAAAGTTGAGTTGTATAGTTCTCCATCGTAGATATTTGATGTGATTATCGGTCCATCCGCACTGGCACGCCAAGAAAGGTCCGTGGAAATTGTCTGTTTCGTTCCGTCTTCGCAAGTGACGACTAGGTGAGCGAGGAGGCCCAGTGTATCACCCCAGATATTTCGCTTTTCGTAAAGAAAGGCAAATCGGCCTGCCCACCATCCTTCTCCGACAGTGGCACCGATAACGTTCTCTCCTTTTTTGATGTTTCCAGTGACATCGTACGTGTCATATGTGTGTCTGTGCTGGTATGCCATGTATCCAGGCGAGAGAACGTGATCTCCTACGCGCTCCCCATTCAGCTCGGCAACATACAGTCCGAGAGCCGTGATATAAAGGCGAGCGGAAGAAACGGTACAGTTGATGTGAAAAGTCTTCCGAAACATGACGGGTCGTTTGGCAAGGTCATGTTCCGTCTCTCTGTCCGCAGCAATTGGAATCGCACTTCCCCAGTCCTCGGTGTTGAGAAGTCCCGTTTCTACAGAGTATGTGTCCGACCAATTGGTCGTAGGTTGACTATCCTTTCCATGCGCTCTAGCTCTTACTGTTGCCTTTTCAGAACTTGACAGAGGTTCGTCGGGCCATGGTACTAATATTGACTGCTCGGAGTCTACATTGTATATTCTGGGCACACCATCGGATCCTCTCGTTATCTCAAGATCATAGCTAGATTGTTCCCAATTGGTGGCAGTGCCTTCAAGCTGCCACGAAATACGAGGCACTGTTTCTGCGATTCCGAAAGCATGCTCGTGATGTTCGAATGAAAGGGATGAGATTGATACAGACATTCTGCAGCCTAGCTAGTGTACGAAACATGGATCAAAGGTTTGATCGAAGGGCCGACATACTCATTACGAATTTAATGTTCCCTCAAGATATCGATTTTCACCGACTACAAAGCACGCCATTTCTCGGGATTTTCAGTACCGAACTCTAAATCGAAATATCCCCAACTTCCCCACAACTCCCTTAGGTTGCGTTCTAAAAGAGCCTAGTGAATGCGGGGAGAGCGATTCTCAAAGGTAAGGTTTGCTCTCTCTTGGCATGCATGATGTCTCCCTGTAATCCAAATACGTTTCGAGATTGAAAGGGTATCGTACCCGGTTCTTTCGGACAAAGTACGACGGCATCCGGGCTAACTACAGCGCACTCGTTGGCAGATATACTCTGACCTACAGTTATTGTATCTGATTACCGACGCTCCGTTTTCCAAGAGACGGGACGGCTTTCGGTCGTGCGATCAACATGCCGAACCGAATCTGGGGTTCGGTGGCCATAATTCCGACACTTGACATGGGATAAGAATGCATACTGCTCGGAAAGTTTTATTGGTGCGAATTGGAACAGTAATTCTTTGAGGTTATAAATACCTTCTGAAACTTTTCCATGATCATTCTATTCTTACGCGGATCCTACACCGATCTTCACTTAGTCTCAGCTAAATTAGTAAAAGATTCAGCGGATGAATTACCTTCTTGGCTTATCTTCCGACTTGTATCTCGCGATATTGCGAAAGAAGTTTCCGCTAAATTATATAACATCTCAACGACTATATCTCGCAAAGCACTACTTATTCGAAGAGACTATATTTCCAAGATAGCCGAGTTATTCTATTTTATGACGGACGGATCTTTGGCCTCTCCCATGTTAGCGTTAAACAGAGAACTTCGGAACATTGACCATACCTAAAAGCATTTCTTGATCAACACCATGAGACTGTTATTGGCTGTCCTTCTCAGGGTGACAATTGTCGTCGCCGAGGCTATCCACGGAAAGACATTTCACATCACTATCGACAACAATTCAGGAGCTCTTGTTGAGCTCCTCGACCCAAATGCGAAGTCTGAAAGAAGTTGGATCAGTTCCCAGAGCAATGCTCCCTGGCAGCCAACAGGAAGTCGTTGGGGTCTCGGATATTTTGATGCTGGGAGCAGTTTGTTACACCGCAAGTACTGGAATGAACCCAGAATTTCTTGCAGCCAAGAGAAGAGTTGCGTCGCCGATTACGAAGCCAATCCTCTCAGCATAAAAGTAGAGCGCGTCATCGATGATGAACGGAGGTCGTTTACCGAGAGATACACTTTCAAGAATGTGGGTAATGATACGCTGGATCTCGCAAGCAAAGGGCCATTGTCACTTGCCATCTTCACGCCGTTTAACGATCATTACACGAATACATCCGATGCCCTCCAAAATCGGGCACATGCTCATATATGGGCGAACGGCGGAAGTACGGCTTGGGTCAAAATGGACCAAATGGGTGGTCATGATCAAAACCTCGGGCTGGTGCTGGTGCAAGGTGCGTTGGCTGGGTATAGCATCGAGGCCCGTGATGCAATTACGCTTTCCAACACTAGAGGAGTATTTCTCCTGCATCCAATAATACCTGAGCTTGGTCCTCAGGAAGAAAGTGTTCTGGAGTGGGCCTTTTTCTGGCATGGGGATTGGGAAGATTTCTTTCGACAATGCGAACAGTTTTCAGAACAATTCATCTATTTCAAATCATCCACATACACCGTTACACCAGGGGAAGATGCGACCATAGATATGAAAGGAGCGCTTGTCAAAGAGGGCACGATCAACATAAATGGCTCTTCTGTACAGTGCCAAGAAACAAGCTGCAGACATATCTTCTCCCCCGGGGGACTAGGCCAACAAACATTCACAGCCACGACAAGGAACGGAGGTAAAGAGTTTAACTCTACCGTCTTTATCAATTCTGTGCCTCCCATCGACGAACTTATCGCAAAAAGAGTTGGATTCTTCACCCAAAACCAGCAGATTGATGCACCAGACACGCCGCGACACGGCGCATTTGTGCCCTACGATAACCAGATGGAAGGACAAGTAACATTTGATAACCGCTCAGATCGTAATGCTGGTCGCGAGAGGGTTGGTATGGGTATCGTCCTTGCTCGCTGGCTCAGTAACAATCCAGACAAAGCTCTCGAAGCAAGTTTCCAAAGGTATTACAAGTACATTGTAACCCAATTGCAAGATGAGGATGGATATGTTCTGAATGGACCGGAAGATAGGAAGAAACGATTATACAATTGGCCATGGGTTCTGCAGTTGCATGCGGCCACCGCAGCTCTCACTTTGACATCAAATAGCTCTATTTCTGGCAAGAAGCCACTTGACCAGTTCATGCTCACACTGGAGAATTTCTACTCTGAAGGAGGCAGGGAGCTTTATGCCATCGGACTTCCCATTCTGGAAGGACTCCAAGCGCTCAACGCATCCGGCGACACTAAGTCCTACAATCGCGCCCTCTCCCTATTCAAGCAACACGGCCAATTCATTTTAGACCGAGGTCTAGACTACCCGCCATTTGAAGTAAACTTCGAGCAATCCATCGTAGCACCGGCAGCAGTAATCCTCCTCGAGCTCTACCTCGCCACTAGAAACGAAACATATCTGAAGAGCGGAGAAACCCAACTGCAAACCCTCCTCCGCTTCGCAGGCAAACAGCCTGACTATCGACTCCACGACATTCCTATCAGACACTGGGACGGGTACTGGTTTGGGAAAGATAGAATGTGGGGAGACACGTTTCCACATCATTGGAGTACCATCAATGCTGTTGCATTGCATCATTATGGTGAAGCGGTGGGGGAGGAGGAGTATAAGAACACGGCCAGGGGTATTTTAAGAGGGAATCTTGCACTATTTGATGAAGATGGGAGGGGCTCTTGTGCGTGGATTTATCCTTTGTCGGTGAATGGGAGGCCTGGACATTATCCTGATCCGTATGCGAATGACCAAGATTGGGTGCTCAATCACTGGCTTCAGACGCAGGATACACAGAAGAAAACGTAGTCATCATAGGGTAGTAATCTGTGTTCGAAAATTCAATGTGAAAGGATTTGATTCAAGACTGAGACATCTTCTTTGATCGCTCCGCGGCGGCGAGGATGGACTCTGTGAACGCTGTCCTTACCCCACGCGCTTCCAGCTCCAGCAGAGCCCGTATTGAGCATCCTCCCGGAGAGGCAATCTTCTCCCGCAGCACGCTCGGGTGTTCGCCCGCAGGCACCAGTTTCATCATTCCCAAGGCACTGTTCATGACCATCTTTTGAGCTTCTGGTCTTTTGACACCTTCTGCGACGGCAGCATCAAGCAGACCATCAACTGCAAGTAACAGTAGAGACCCGCTACAACCGACCAACACAGCGGAAATGTCGAAGGAAGGACCTTCATCAATGAGCTGAGACTGACCAACTTGTTGGAATATCCAGGACGCAAATTCTAGGTTATCTTGCGAGACCTCCTTGTTCGCAGCATAAAGAGTCATGGATTCACGAATCTTTGCTGCCATGTTTGGCATCGCGCGCACGATCTGAAGTGGCTCCTGCGCCACCGACTGATTTTCAACTCCAGCTATCAAGGAGCCTAGTGCAGATGTCGAGATCCCAGCCATGATACTGATAATCAGTTTTCCACAAAGCGCTTCCCTTGCACCAGGCGCACGGATGATATCCTCTCTCTTGATAGGTTTTGAGGCCAGCACAACTACACCAGCGATTTGCATTGCGGAGACGTTGTCGTCCCGGAGTAACACCGTGACTCTCTCTGAATGACGGGACAGGGCCTCTTCAACGCGGACTTTAGATTCTTCACTGCCCACAGTGGCGATCAGGCGATTCACACTGCGGTTTGTCTTGCCGCTACCATCGAGAATTCCTGTAGCCAAGCAAGTGCCCATAGTGCCTGTGTCTTAAGTCAGTCCAAGCACAGCAATTTCGGGGAGTACATATTTGGCTTACCGCAACCGATGATGGCTACGGTGACCCCCGAGTCGTTCGACATTCTGGCAAATGGTGGTGCGCGTAACTGATGGGTTCTGGCTTTGTGCGATGCTCGAATGGAATTATTTCCACATTCATCATATTTATGCTTAAATCTCAATAGACATGGATAAGCGGCGACTAAATGACGATAACTATCGGAGAACAAGGGAATAGGAAGAAAGCTGATAGGCACATTGTTGGAACGGCAGAGTCGGGAGGCCCTACGGTGCCCAGCCCCGATGAATGTATGCCTATGGTCTGGTCGGCACCCGCCGCCGATAACATAGCAGTCGGAGAAGAACTCCGCGCCTAAGCCGAGTAGAAGCCCCATGATACCGACGGTATTGAGTTCATCTGCCCTTGTTGTGGACTGTGTGCCGTCTGGAGGAGGTTTTCCGAGCAGCAAAGTAGATCTTCTGGGGCCTGCCGTTGCGTGAGCCAAAAGTCACCATGGCTTCGTGTCCACAATCTCGATTATATATAATTCTTAATACGGTATCAAGCATGTATAGAGAATACAGATACATTAATAGAAGAATTATGATAGCCAAGCGAGGCCACCGCTACGGTGCTAACAGACAATGAGAAACGCTGTGTTTCGCCATTAAGAAGCGGTATCACAGGAACAGATCTGCATCAATATCAAATGTTTTGAGGTCAATGACGAATCGTATAGCACCCTCCATTGCCGGTCAACTATAGTACAAGAGATGCCAAATCTTCCGGCTTTGCGATAGACACTATCGTGATATTAGGGCATCGCTGCTATCACGTCTAAGCCCATAGGTGCCCTTTTGGGCAACTCCAAAACCTTCATCGTAGCCCTTGCAGGCTTATGGTCCCCCAGGTACTCGGCTGACACCTTGTTGAATGCTTCAAATTGGTCGAAGTTGGTCAGGTAGACGTTTTGCTTGATAATCCGATCAAGCGTGGTCCCCGATTCCGCAAGAATGATCTTGAGATTCTCGAAGATGCGACGGAGTTGGTCTTCAGCACTGCCCTCCACAATATTCATAGTAGCAGGGTCTAGTGGAATGCAGGCTGTCGTAAAGACTAGGTTTTCGTGGACCATTGCGTGAACATAGGGTCCTATCGTGCGTGGCGCTCGGTCTGGACAGATGCCCTTCATTGTTCCAGTCGAATTTTCCGTGAAATAAGGAATGGGAGCAGTGTAACGTGTCACCGTAGTTCAATAGGAAGATACAGGGATAAAGTGTTACTGGTTTAAGTAATGGCCTTATCTCTTTTTAAGACCTATTTATGGTAAATTGGTGTGGCTGGATTGGATCAGATTGCACCCGCCCCAACTCCCGGTAGTACGTAAACCATTCAATCTTTCGCACCGCGTCAATTCACCGGCCCGAGGCCACCGGACCTCTGCTCCGAGTGGCTTTTGGCGACAACAATGAGCCTCTTTCAATCAATAACCGTTTATGATGAAGCGGTGTTTTGCCTTTTAATTCCAGTATCGTCTGGTTTGCGTGGCCTTACGTACATTTGCTGATGTCCTTTCAAGTTCATACATCAGTCAAAATGCTGAGTGCACAGAGACAGACTGTCAGTCGTTCCCTGCAACGCAAGACCCCGTTAAAACTCTTTCATACGACTCGAAATGGTATCACCTTCACTGAACAAATTGGAGCGACGCTACAGCCAATATGGAAGTCCAAACGTATTCCTCCACGGAGCAAACCAGCGATCTATGCGATGGGGGGCGTGAGTCTTTTGACAGTCGCGTATGCTACTATCAAAGAAAAACCAGAAAATGATGAGGAAGATGCACGCGATATTAATATTCTCTCAACTGTACGTTTCAGTAAGCTCTGCTCTGGTTGGATGTAAGTAAGCCCTCTCGCATGCACCGCAACAGGCAGTAACGTGAATTTCTCAGAGCGTTTGCATTTTGCTCTTCACCAACATGGGTCGATATGAGCGAGTCGCTATATAACTTTGTCTCTAAAATACCTATCATATCTTCAATATCGCACATATTCGTCATGCGTACATTCTTCGCCCAGTTCCTCGGCGGCGAAACGACGGATGAATGCATTCCCAAGATTGACGCGCTACGCGAAGCTCAGATAGGCACTCTTCTTGGCTACAATATTGAGGCTGAACTTGATGGCTCCAGTAAGGACCCCGAGTTGATTCTTACCCAAACAAAACACGTTTTAGCTTCTATCGAGACGCAAGGCCGGCTCGCGAAGAGATACAGGCCTGGTGCAAGCGCGACAGGTGAAGACAACCGAAGTTGGGTCAGGATAAAGGTGACAGGCCTCCTGCCACACCCCGTTGCACTCGGCCATGGGTCCAAGGCAATCTTGCAGGCAAGGGAGGAGAAAGGTCTTGACCGCGATGTTCCATACCCTGGACTCCCTCACGATGGTGACTGGGAGGCGGCTCTAAATGGCAAGGGTGTGACAGAGTCAGACCGCCAACAACTGATCAGTCTGCGATCTACTCTTGAGGCGATTGCGAGCAAAGCGCGAGAAAATAATGTGCGCATCGTCATCGATGCTGAGCAGTCGTGGTACCAGCCAGTCATTGACAGCTTGACTGACGAACTGATGCAAAAGTACAATGCGCTGGACGGACCCGCCACTTGCATCGCATCCTTTCAAGCATACCTGCGCAGATACCCTCAGCTTCTAGAGCAGCAGATTCAGCGAGCTGATGAAAAGGGCTACAAATTACTCTTCAAGCAAGTTAGAGGCGCATATATTGTCACAGAAGCCGAGCGATGGAAGCAAGAAGGTAGAGGAGGCCATGGGCCCGTCTGGTCATCCAAAGAAGAGACCGACGCAAGCTTCAATCATGGAATCGAGAAGACATTTGCAACCGTGGCCAAGCAAGTCGAGGAAACTGGACACTCGAGGATAGGTGCTATCTTCGCCACTCACAATAGCCTAAGTGTGGACAAAGGAATTGAGTTCTTAGAGAAGTACGGGTTTACAGAAGGCAAGGACGATTATGGAAGGCTCATCATCTCAAATGAAGCAGCTGGAAGTATTGCTTTTGGGCAAATATATGGTATGTCACTCATGGATAGAGGATCTCAGGCGCGCTCACTAACTCCACCCATAGGCATGAAAGATGATCTCACGAACAGGATAACCCAGTCAATCACCACAAAGCATGGCCTTCCATTGGTAATCAAAGTATGTACCCCATCGATCACACATGAACTTACTGAGATGTTGACCCAAAGTCTACACGCGCAGTCAATGAGTTATGGCGATCTGGAGGAATGCTTGCCCTTCCTAGCCAGGCGAGCGACAGAGAATAAGGCTGTGCTGGAAGGCAGAGGGGGCGCAGCCGCAGAGAGAATCAGGCTAGGGCGTGAAATTCGGAGGCGTCTGTTGCCCTTCCACTGGTAGCAATGCGTTCTCTTTTCATGAAGTGTAAATATTCAAGAATGGAAAGAATTCACGATACATAGTCCTATCTCATCAGCAAATAAATTATGTATATTCAGGCTTTGAGCAAGGTTTCGATTGTCCAACGTTAGCTTTGATTCAGCGCTGTTCTACTAGTGACATGGTGGACTCGCTTGCACAGTGCCATGTAAGGGCCATGTTGTAAGCATCGCATCACTCAGGCATGTCCGAGGATTTCTTATTCATGGAGAAAGCTCAATCGGTCATAGGCTTCGAAACGGCTTAATGATGTTTTAGAGCCATCATATACATGCCACTAAGAAACTGTTTGCAATAGTCGTAATGGCATGACAATCTCTTACATACCCTACTTCTTCTAATCTACTGGCTAGCTCAATCTTACATGAACGAGCGCAGTAATCAAAGCCTCAATTTTCTCAGAATAGTGGAACACCCTCCACCCCATTCCAGTCTGCGGGGTTGAAATTCTGTAGAAGATCCGCAACCGCCAAAAGTTGCGGCGAAGCTAAGGGATCATAATTCTCCCACTCCCCCGTCATATCATCCGTTCTAGACATTACTGGAATAGAACTAGTGGAAGCTTGTGGTGGATGAAATTGAGGGGACTGAAGAGATATGCCGTCCACGGAGGACGGGCGTCTTCCCTCTTGAGTAGATTTGAAATCTTCTAGCATCCGCTGGAGATGTCGGAGTTCGATAAGTCTAGAGTTCGCTATCAGATTTCCCTTGTAAATCATCTCATCCAGAATGGAAAAGACAGATGACAAGGGTTCATCGGCATCGTCGTTGACTGAGACTGTAGGTTTGATTGCGTTCCACATCAGTAGTACTAGACCTGCGGTGAAGGCGCTCTCGAGATCGAACGGAATGAATGTTTCTGTCTTGGTCAGAGGGTAGTTGGGACATTCATCCTTGTGAGTCTTCACCTAATAGGAATTGGTCTTGGAGAGCTCCAAGGATATACACCGATTTTTTGGCTGATTCAATGCAGACCTGCAGTAAGACGCGGACCGGATCCGAAGTAGGATGGAAGGGCGTTATAGCTGAATTCAGTGCTTCGAGCCGCTCTTCCAGGGCGCTAAATAGGAAGGGTCGTGTAGCGAGGACGATGCACTGATTAATGACGGTAAGATTAAAGTTACATTGGCATGCGTAGGGCTTTTTATAATACCTGGTGATATAGAAGGTTTAGATCCGCTGATACACGCGATAGACCTCTCCCAGAGGGCGCAGCGGGTACTTCGAAGTCGCGTGAAAGATGCTCAGAAACGCTAGCCACATTTCGAAGTACGTCCTGGGTATTGGTAATGAAGTCCTGTTGCCACATAGCTCCAGTCCTATAAACATCTAGGATGCATGTATGTCAGTCAACGAATCTAGGGCTATTGGGAGGACTTTGCATACTGCTAACTATGCGGGCCAGTGCCTGGGAGAGTGTGATGTGGATCTTGACGGCAGAAGTCCTACGAGAAGATTCGGCATACACTGGCAGTGGTGCTGTAATATCTCCATCTTGAACACACATAGGTGCACCAAGAAGAGCGGACATCTGGCGGTCGAGAATAAAGACTGTCCACCATATCCTCCGGCATCTCTGTATCATTGATTGATCAAGACCTTCCGATCTCATATCTGTATGCATTCCAACTTCAAGTGCCATACGCATAGCTTGGCCAATCTAGGCAATCAGATAACATGTCTAAAATCGTCATTCAATCGAGAACTAACCATCTGGTGAGCAGCAACCCTACAATCGATTGCTTGTTGGTAAAGGGCCATGCAACAGAGGATCTCCGTAGCTAGTATAGGATCCCGATACAAGAATCCGGCGTCAGGAAGCAACATCCAAGCCCGCACAAAAAGATCCGCGCCCGGTGGGCGTTGAGATCGATTGTTTCGGGCGGCGAATGCATTCCCAAAGGCAAGGATGACAAGGAAATGGATGTACCAAAGACCCATTGAGCGCATTTTTTCCTCTGGCGATTCGTAAAACTCGTGCAATCTGGTCGTGAAGGAATCATCAAATAGATGGTACGTCTGTCCAGCATGGAACTTGACATTTTCGACAAGATGTAACGCATGGTCCAATGAAGGCACAATGCTCGCGTCCAGAATGACCGCGGTCCGAGATCCATCCCATCCAAGATCATAAGTGCGATTTTCCACATGGAGGATCTCTGACGGGAAAAGATTGTGATACAAGCGAGTATGAGTTAAGCGCAGAACACGCTGTGTGAAGGACCAGGTCGACGAATGGCCGAGATACCCTACCAATAGCAAGTCAAAACGATAACATGGGCGGCGAACTTGAATAACACTAACTTGGTCTCCCTTCTTGATCAATTATATGTGTGGAGCGGCCTTCTAACAATGGATTCCCAGTCGGTGTTTCCTCACTGGCAGGAACTGAATCCTGTTGAAAGGGAGGTGCTGGATTGCTTGTTCTATGGTCAATGGATAATTCTGGAACGGCGTCACGTATATGTTGCAATTGGTCGCGTTCTGCCTCTAAAGAAGCGACTTTTCGCTTCAGCTCTAGCAGATGTCTGGGAATATTAATGAAGTCAGCGGAGCTGCCTGGGAAAGGGGAGTAGAGCATCTGCGGCACCTCTTGGTGACTGAGACCTTTGGCTCTTCCGCATCCAATGTGCATTTAATTTTGCGGCTGGCACAAGCACTACATGGCATGCCTCCGGAGCATTTGATCTTTTGGCGGCGGCATCGTGAGCATCTACGAACCTATCAGCGCCGCAACACAAAGGATAGGGCACCGTCTTGGACACACGCATTGAAGATGCGTTTTTCGGAATCCTGTTGCCGACTACTACTCATTGCAAACAAGGGCCTAGTAAAAGAGTTGAAAGAGGGGCGGGGGTCCGAACGGATCCCAGTGCGGATGTCAATGTAGAGGGGACAGAGGACGGTGCGAAAGCTGAGATGCCCGGAGCTCCTCTCCGTCTTTTAGTCTAGGCCAAGATTAGCCAAAGCTCTAAATCCATCTGGGACAATGTCTCCCATAAACCCCACATGGAGAAAGCCGCTAGTTGCTCTTGTATGCCATTTCATACGGAGATAGGATGAGGGGCAGCAAACGGGTAATGGAGAGCGGCCTCGTCTGCCACTCGGGATTACGTCCCGGGCTTTTCTTCAGAAGCAATCAAAGTTTTTCTAGCGGCATCCTCGCTCAAAAGCCAGACACCAGCATGTCCGAAAGCCCACTAGCCCAATCTTTCCCCAGATTTCCCCCGCATTGGGTCCCCAATATGCAACTTATCAATTCCTCGACTACGGTCACGGTCTCCGGTGGGCTATCACAATTGAACGCTTTGGCCAAGCACTAACAGCATCCTATCGCGGACATTTCACGTTCTGAAAAAGCAGGCCGTTTCAAATCTTCCAGGGGGTCTTCTCTTAGAATGTCTTTAATTGTCCTTGGACAAGTTTTCATTCTCCCAGAACTTCATTAGTATTATCAAGAGTCCTGCATTACTCCCACATCTGCCTCTTTCTCTCGGGTTCTCAGTCTTAGACCATTCATTTTTCCTTCTAGTGGTCCCTACAAATCTACTCAAAGAGTAAATTGAGGATGCAGCAGGACGAGGAGAAAATGACGGTGTCTTATCAAGACAAAGTCGATGCCATCGAAACTCCCCAACCAGCCTATCCCGAGCAAGCCATCGTTGAACAAGACAATGCGCAGGAAAATGATCTTCAGCGGCAGCTCAAACCTCGCCATGTGAACATGTTTGCTATCGCCGGATCCCTGGGCACAGGTCTGATCATTGGGATGGGCAAGTCCCTTGCACAAGGCGGCCCGGCAAGTCTGCTCATAGCCTACATTATCATGGGTATCACCGCATACTTTGTAATGACTGCGTTGGCTGAAATGGCGGTCTTTGCTCCCCACAAGAAGGGCTTCAGTGGCTACGCCACGAGGTACATGGATCCAGCCCTAGGGTATGTTTTGAATTTCATTTTAACGATTATTCTGAATTCCCCCTAATGAATCAATAGATTTGCGGCTGGTTGGAATTACTTTTTCAAATACTCTATCCTTCTCGCCAATAACCTTACTGCGGCTGGGCTTATAATCTCGTATTGGAGATCTGATATCAATGTCGGTGTGTGGATCGTCGTTTTCGGCGTTTGCATTGTCGCTTTAAATGTGAGTGAATCGTTCGCAACTGTTGTATCTTTCTGTGACCAAGCAATCCAGTTCTTGAAGGTCGAATATTTCGGTGAAGCCGAGTTTTGGATGGCCATGATGAAGGTCATTGTCATCATGACCCTCATTGTAACGTGTTTCGTCATTTCCATGGGTGGCTCACCCCGAGGAGACAGAATTGGATTTCGCTATTGGAGAGACCCTGGCCCGTTTGCCGAATACATATTCACGGGCTCCGCTGGGCGTTGGGGCGGCTTCTGGTCTTGTTTCATCCAGTCAGCTTTCATGTATATGGGTATAGAATCAGTTGCACTGACCTTCGGCGAGACTAAGAATCCGAGGAAGACAATCCCCCGTGCGCTCAAACAGACCGTCACACGTATCGTTGTTTTCTACTTTGGCGGGGTCATTACAATTACGATGGCTGTTCCTTATACAAACGAGCTGCTCCTTGGAGCAACGAAGTCCAAGACAAGCGCAGGTACGGTGCCGTTCGCAGTCCAATGACTTTTTGAAAGCTAATTCAGGTGCTAGCTGCCTCCCCTTTTGTTGTCGCCTTTAAACTCGCAGGTATCAGATATCTTCCAGATGTTATCAACGGATGTCTGCTGATATTCGTGTTCAGTTTTTCAAATTCAGGTACAGATTAACCTTTGCTATATCTGAACAATTGGATTGCGACCATATGGCTAACAATACCCTATGTTTAGATATTTATCTGGCCTCAAGAACACTATACGGGCTCGCACGTGACGGACAAGCGCCATCTATTTTCACAAAGACTACTAGATATGGTGTTCCATACATGGCGGTCATCGCCTCTTCGCTCTTCATCTGTCTAGCGTTCTTAAATGTCAGCACTTCATCGGGGACAGCCTTCGGATACTTCGTCTCGGTCACCACTGTTCTCGGTACGGTAAATTGGGCCAACGTCTTGCTCTCATATTTCAATTTCAACAAGGGACTCAAGGCTCAAGGTCTGGGGCGAGACAAGCTTCCATGGCGTGGCTTCATGCAACCTTACGGAGCTTACTTCAGCTTCTTCGTCACACTAGTCGTGCTGCTCACCAGTGGTTGGGAGGCGTTTGCTCCTCGGTTCCAATACGATAAACTTATCACGGCTTACATTGGTGTAGCTTTCTGGATCTTCTTAATTGGATTTTGGAAGGTTCTCAGACACACTAAGCGTGTAAGGCCCGATACTATGGATCTTCAAACTGGCGTCCGGGACTATGATCAGGAGTCTATAACTGAATCATCGATTGAGGGCAAAGTTGGCGTCTGGAAACGGGTCAAGAGCGCTGTATATGGAGGCTAAATTGCGGATATGTCTGATGTAACATGTCAATATTCTCGTGGCGGTTTTTGAAGTGCTAATAAGATTTATTGATTTACTTGTAAGCTGGGATCAGAGAAACAACACTACATCTTAGGGACAAGGTTTATTGATAGTCAATCTCGGGTTCCTCGTTATGAGACTTGACATTTGTCTGACCTATGCAATCATAGTGACTCTCAAGTTTGCGCTGACAAAAGTATGTCTTGGGCAGCCGACCTAGTTTATGACTACCCTCGAACCTACGCACGATCTAAACGCTCTGTATTTCCCCCTGAGAGTGTTTCTTGAATGACACATCATGAGTACTGATCGTGAACCTATTTTCTGCACGTTAGCGTAGCTAAAGAACGATGTAGAAAATGCTCGCGTGGTTAGATGATCACCATCGTCATGGCCTAAGTACATCTATCCGGATTCTGTCACGGCGCGACCGCGCGTCGATCCAACCGTCCATTCAGGGTAACGTGATGCTTGATGGAATTTTGTAGGGCACAGCTGGCCTATCCGATTTTGATGATCCATATATGTACATACACCCACAAAAAAGGTGAGATGGGAATGCTTCCAGGATCGATTTCAAATTTAGAATGCATTTTTGGCACACACATAATACGAGGTGCTCTCGGGTTGCCTCGAAACACCTCAAGTAGAATTTAAATCACCACACGAAAACTCTGTCGTTTCAAGGGACAGTTGCACGCATCTGACGGAGACATTCAAGGTAGGTATTATTTTTCGCGTGCTCACTGGTAATAAGGATGCGCAAATGCCTCCTACTAATCCCAAGCCTTTTTTAAGGATCATCGCATTTAACTATCCCATTAGACTATAGTTATACTTGCTCACACGGAGACACTGAACAAAATATCAAAAGTGGGACGGTTTCCTGCTCCGAGACTACGGAGAGCCGCTCCGAGATTAGTGAACGCCGTTTGAAATTGCCTAGATGTGGTACTATCCCCTGGCAAAACAATGCTGGAAAGCAATAGAGGAAGAATGTACACAGAGTTGAGATATTCAACACAATATTGTAGAGCCGCCTCATTAAAATTTCGAAGCCATGGTCATCTAGCCTGACCCGTGCATGCTCTATGACTTTGACAAAATCCCGTGCTTATCCAAATAATAAGTCAAGGCTTCCTTATCGTCTTCGCTCGGGTTAATTTCAGCCAACGTCCAACCGTTGCCCAACCAGCCAAAATCGTTACCGTCGTACGACGTCATGTCAAAATCTTCCCACCTCACTTGCGACAACACTCGAATCGCGTGGAGGCTGCTTCCGGGCCATATTGCTGTAACTCGGCCCCGTTTTCGCTCCTCCCTAGTAGCGTTTGGAGGGGAAGACTTGTACCAGCTGTTGCAGTCTTGGGTATACACGGTCCGTTGAAAATAGTCTTCACAATAGCTTGTGAAGCCTTCCACCGCTTGTTTCCTAGGCTCTATAGTGGCAATGTTGCTGGTAGCGAGTTTCAACAAGATCTGCGACACGTACTTGTGTGTATATTCAATCATAATGAGCAAACTTCCTGCGCCCTGGAAGCCGAAAGGGCCTACTGATTGAAAAAAGTTTGGGAAATCATTAGTGCAAAGTCCCAGGTAGCATTCTGGCCGTTGCAGGTATCTTTCGCGGAGGTTTGTACCACTGCGGCCATAAATAGGGAATCGGTTTGCACCTGGGGCAGTTTTGAAACCTGTCGCGCAAATGATAGCGTCAACAGCATGATGCGCACCGTCCGTAGTATAGATTCCCCTCTCGTCTACTCGTTCGATACCCGTTGTCATAACGTTGACTTTTGGCGAAGACAAGGCTTCCAAATAGCCCGGACCGGGTGTCAGCCGTTTGCAGACAGGCGGAAATGAGGGTATGAGTTGATCGATGAGTTCTGGCTTATCCCTGAGCCTCCGGCCCATCTCCCTAGTAAATTGTGCTCTAGCTTCTGTCTGCATGGGATTGTCGAGATGCGTGATACCAAATCGTGTTTGGATTTTGTATTCCAGCGATCGACGATACTCCATGTACGCTTCGGTGTCGTTTTCCCAAGTCAATTTCTCCTCATCGGTATAGTCGAAGTTCCCACCCTTGTTGTTGGTCCGCTTTTGGAATGCCTCGCCCCCATGTTGATTAGAGATCCAAGTGCGGCCACGAATGTAATGATCCATAGATTTTACCGCGGGCAATAGGTTTGGCACGATTTGTATGCCACTGCTGCCTGCTCCAATTACAGCGATCGACTTGTCCTATCCAATGACAAAAATTAATTAGCGTCTACCAGTCAATGAACAATTCAAGTGCATACATTACCTTTGCATCAAACTCCGTATCCCAATCGGCACTATGGAGAAGGGGTCCTTGGAATGATTTGAGACCCGGAATATCCGGCCACTCCCAGTGATTCAAAACCCCTTCTCCCGTCATTAAAATATCCGCACTATCTTCAAACGTCATCTGCGTTTTCGTGTCGCGGATTTGGACAATCCATTTCGAGACAGGGTCGCTCCAACGAGCACCAATGCATCTTTTCTCGAAGCGAACGCGTTTGCGAATATCGTATTTCTCCGTTATGGTCTTCCAGTAGTCAAGAATCTCGGGGGCTTTTGCAAAGAATTGGCTCCACTTCGGATAAGACTCAAAGCTGAGTTGATACACATGCGAGGGAACATCTGTAGATTTGTTGCGTTAGCCTTACAATATTGGCTTKTTWAGCCTGCACACAAGACTCACCACACGCACAGCCCGGGTATCTATTCTCGAACCACGTCCCACCGATTTCTGGGTTCTTTTCGTAGATGACGAGGTCTAGACTTGGCAGCTCTTTCATGAACTCTATCGCACCGATGATGCCTGAAACGCCAGCACCGATGTAGATGAGTTTTAGAGGTCTGACTTCGTCTACGCACCGCTCGGAGATACGCGTGTTCATAGTAGGGGGCGATGAGGCCACCGGAATAGATAGTTCGGGCAATGATTCGAAGGGCAACCCATTGGCCGTATCATCGAGTCGAGTCCCAGATACCTTCGCTGCATCGGACACATCTGCACCGTGTCTGGCATCTTCTGATTGAGATACCTGACGACTAGGTTTCATAACTGAACTTCGAGACATATTCGGCTTGTAAGTCTTGAGCTTCGAGATCGGAATAGCCCGTGCTTAATGTTTGATTGAGACTTGAGAGATACTATTCCATTCTAATATGATATACTCCACGCACAAACCCGGTGAACGCGTTGCGGGGATGACCATTCCCGATCCCGTGAACGTGGAGAGGGTAGCTTCAAAATGCTCTTATCCCCTCAGCGACGCTATGCGGCCAATCATAACTATACCCAACCGTGATAGCGCGGCTTAACAGTCCGGGCCTGATCACAACGACCCGCGAGTCGCCCCACCAGCGATGCAGGGCGAGGTACCGGAATTGCCTCCCGATCCCGGAGAAGAAATCCAAAACTCCAAACACTACTAGAGGCTCTTTTGCTAAAGGTAGTATTGGACAAATGCGTTTGGTAGATGGTTCGGACTCCAACGCCGTACATGATCCCTTTAGCCGCGGTCATCACTAGCACCATTTTATGGTTACTTTTCAGCACAAAAACGGTCCCCGTCCCCGGTCCTCCCAGCACCGATATTCAGACCTCTGTGAGTCATTTTCTTTGGTAAATTGCATTTCAAGCATCGGAGACCAACCCCGATAATATACACACAAGTCCACAAACATCCGAGCATATAGCCTCGTTAGTTCTGCACGAAGACAGCCAAAGTCAACAAGCCCTCGAAGTGTGCCTAGGGTAAGACAAGAGCCTTACGAATACCCACAAAGCTATGGACTGCTCAGGATTAAAACCCGGTGCACAGGACTAAACGCTGATTCAATATGGCAAAAACTGAGCACCCGGAAATCGAAAGGTACTGGATTCGGCCTACGCCTCACGTGCCCAATTCCAGATTCCCGGTTCTTGTCTATCGCAATGTGCTACTGGACAGTAGCCCGGAGAACATCGTAAGGATCTGTGAGCTTAATGGCTGGATTAAGAGTTATCAAGGACCGGCAAGTCCAATAGCGCATTACCATAGCATCGCCCATGAGGCGTATGGTGTGATTGAGGGATGGAATACATACCTCCTTGGAAAGTCCCCGTGGGATCCCGATGTGGATGAACACGATCAAGACTATGGTGTGAAGGTCACAGTTCACAAGGGCGATTTCTTTGTATTTCCTGTAAGAGCAACTAGCTTCTCCTATCTGCTTGTCTAATATTGTAATGATCTAGACCGGTGTATCGCATGCAAGAGTTGACGCCAGTGAGGATTATGAGTCTCTTGGAGTATTTTCAGAAGTAAGTCGTTGACATCTCACTTTTCTTTCCTCATGTTTATCTCCACACATCTGGTACTTGGAAGCTGATTTAAGTTGCCCTCTGCCATAGGGCCCATTAGTTGATGGACTACGATATGATATGAACTATGGCAAAGACAATGCTTTGAGGACTAAGCTACTAGCTAAATCTTGTGCTAAGGCTCCAATACCCGAACGTGATCCATTATTTGGGGTTGATGGTCCTCTTCCAAGGATCTGGAAAAATGAAGCAACGGACTCACAGGTTCGAGCGATGTTGTAAAGTAGTGTGTATTCGCGCAGACTATGTATCCTTGTAGTCTAGAGCTTTAGCAAGCGCAAGACAGCTGTGCTTGTCAAAAGTTTACATGAGTAGATAGTCTTTGTTGAAGCTACATTTACGTGAGCGCTGTCGTGCAATTTACCTCGTATGAAAGTCATTTTCAGATGCAAGATCTGTATTACGACCCGACAGAAAGCAATCTGAGAAGTAGAGGGGCCAAACAAAGTGGTGATGTTAAAGAATTCCTTAGTTCACTATATATGACGCTACCGTACTTTGCCGAGTAACGTTCCTATAATACTCGTGGCGTTATACCCTTTTCTCCGTCCATATCTATTCCCCACACGCACTTCGCTTTGCGTCCGAGAGAATCTCAGCCAGAATATTTCTGATCAACCTCTACCGCTCATACCTACTGGCCCCATACAACAGGCCGCGGCTCCACAAAATCTCGAATATCATAAGTCTCATTACCAACATCAGCGAAGAAGTAAATTTCTACAATTCGGTATCAAAATTAGCAACACGTCTCTGTATATTATACATAAAGTTTGAAGAATACGTACCTTTCTGTCCAAAAGTATATACTCCTGGGATCTTGACTTGGGGCTGAGGTTTGCCGATGGTACCAGAGTTCAGGATTCTTACATGTGCGCAGTTGGCGTAGAATTGGGAGCCTTGGCTGTAGAACAAGGCATGTTAACGCCTGCTAATAGTTGATGTAGAGCTGAAGGGAAAGAATACATACATTGAGTCCACTGGCAACGGATATATATGTTCAAAGCGGAGAAGGTAATCTCCCGGCGGTGTAGCTGCGGGGATCGTGAAAGTCCACTACAACATCATGGTCACCGGTTAGCAGCCAAGAAAGTGTAATAAGGGAGAAGTGAGGTGGTGTCGAGGGGCCATCAAAATCATAGACTGAATGTAGTTGTTGGTCGCAGACTTACACTTTTAGCCTGATACGTGCCCCACTGATGTTTCCAGTAATATTCATCATTTGGAGGCTCGGACTGCTCAGTTCTTCCCACCACACTTAGAATCTTAAACCATTCACCGTCGCCTGTATATTCGTTCAAATCCCCACGTGCAGCGGATAGCCAGGCTGTTGCAGGGCCTGGGTGGTAGAGGTTTGGCCAACGCTGCGAGAAATGTCAGGGTAAAGACGACTTGAAATAGCCCACAATTTAATCGGTAAACATACATCCCACGGCATAATAGTCGCACCCTCTATCGGAAGTCCGACGGATGTATTAACTGCGAATCCAACTGTATCACCAGCGTTTATCACCGCGGTCTTCGGATTTGACCAAGCTACTGAGGCATTTCGCCCGCATCGTAGATCGATAGACGATGGATCGACAACGGGGATTATGTAGTCGTAGTCAGTCTTTGGACTGTCTGTTTCTGCACCCTGGGGACTAATTTTTCTGTGGGGAAATGGTTAGAGTAGCAAGTGGAAGACTTTGTTGGGGAAAACAATAGGAAATTTACTGGGTGAGGACATACCGGATGTATTCCCATGGTTCGGACCATGTGCCGTTGACCATTAGTCTGTCGAAGAAATCTGGAGGGAGATTAGCAGGTTCTATGTACCTAGGGTCCTAGTGATGACCGGCTAGCCATAATGTAGAGTTCCATCGGGAAAGTAAACTATTCAGACATACAGTGAGCGTTAGCTCCGATCAGGAACGAATTAATAGCGAACAAAAAGCTCGACTTCATTGTAGCTGTATTGCGATTAGATTCAATTTGAATATGCTCAGCTAGTCTTCCGAAGCGCGACACCTCTTATAATAACACTAATCGTATTATCTTACATTCTAGACCAAATGCAACACTGCAAGAGTTAAACACAATCGCTCATCGCATCTACCAAATCTTGTCTTCTCGAATGCGTCACGTATGCGAATTAGAATGCTACACCGTAGTTATCCATATGAATGTAATATACGGATTGCGTGGCAATTTACCAATAAGAGGCGCAGAGAGCGGGTGGGTTGCATCAAGGAACAACATCCCTGCTGATAATAAAGACTGCGCGAGCTCACTGTGCAACGGCGCAATGCAGCGCAACGTGGGAATTGATATATAGCATAGCCTCTTTGCACATACAGTTGGAGGATCAAAGGCATGACTCGACGCTTGTACTAGATGTAGTTAACATCGACAGTATCGTTCACGACTTGGTATAATAACTGTTTCACTTGCAAATAGGTCCAGCGAAAGATGGCTTTTGAAGTCAGTCGTTTGTATGGAGAGCAGATCCAGATTCTAGATTCGGGTTTTTATTCCCGCGTAAGGGCGCCGTACTTTTAATTCTAACAACATCCAACGTTTAGATACTTTTCTTCCTTTTGCAAAAGCCAACCTATGAAATCCAACACAACAAGATCCCCATCCAAACACTACTCTCCATCCTCAGCAACAATCGGCACAGCCCTCTCCGACCCAGTAAGTATCGGCCTCCACTTCATCCCCACAAACTCCTCCCTCTCCCTAACCTCCACCTCAACATCCACATCCGGCGGCGGGACCGCGACATGCATTCCTGCCTTATCCGTGGTCGGCCTCACCCACCCCCCCTCTTTCGGTACCACATCAAACCTCAAAACCATCAAAGCAACAAAAGCAATAATTTCAGTACTCGCAAAATGCCTCCCAGGACAAAGTGTTGAGCCGCCTCCAAAACCACGGAATCCCACGGGATTAAGCCGTTTGCCGGTGCCGCGTACGAAGCGCTTATGCTCGAATTCATCGACAGTGGAACCGTAGACGGATGTTGAGGTGTGTTGGACGGGGCCGGGGATCATTAGTGTAGAGCCTTTCTTTAGGAGGTATTTGTTGTCGAGGAGGTGGTCTTGTTGGACTATTCGGACGGAAGTTGTGGTGCCGTGGAAGCGAAGGACTTCTTGGAGGGTGGAGAGGAGCATGGGACATGAGGTTTTGACTTCGGTGATGTCGATGGTAATTGTGTTGTCTTGGATTTGGCAGAGGCGAGTTAGCTCGGTCCTGCATTCTTCGAGCATTTCACCGTCGGAGATGAGATGCCAGAGTAGCCAGAATGCGGAGGGGACGGTGTTTGTTAGGATTGCTACAGCGCCTCCTATCTCGAATCTTGCGATGTCTTCGATGGAGACTCCGTAGTTATCGCTGTGCTCAAATCGCGCCTGAATTAGGGCGGAACCATGTTCGTGACCGCCATTGCCAAAGTATTCGATAAATGCCTTGACAACCTTTTCGCGGGCACGAATGTTTTCTCTGGCTAGAACGGAAGGCAATCCGAGTAAGAGAGTGATGATGCCGGGTTCAAACTTGCTACATCAAAAGATTAGTACTTGTACAGAGTTTCGAGAGGCATGACCTATATCCAAAGATTCTTGAATCCTGAATGGTGGAGTTTTGAAGATGAACATGCTTCTTATATCAATTTAGAACCAAGACTTACCCAAACTCGGCCAAAATCTCAGGATCTCGAAACGGGTTCTGTGGCCCATAAACAGCCTCCGCCGTTGCCCAGGCAATCTGCTCTCTTACCCATTTATATAATTTCAATGTATGAAGTTTCTGGAGAGCTAACGTATCCAGAATATTAGCGACCTTCTGGACCGAGGACTTATTGATGGCATCTAGGTTTACGCCAGGTGTCAACGCGGGATGAATGGCCTTGGCGAACTCAATGGCATAGACGTGCTTTCCGACTCCTTCCTTCTCTTGATTCAACATCTCCTTGGCGGCTGGCGTTGCTCCCGTCACATTGATCACGGCCCTCGCCTCAATGGCTGCAAAGTCGAGGATGCGTGGCTGACGTTGGACGGCGGGTATCAGATTTGTGGAATTCACGACGTAGATTCGTGATCCGGGAAGCCTTAAGGTGTAGATGGGGAGGTTGTACTTGTCACTTGCAATGGACTTAGCACAGGAAGACAATTTGTATCAGGCTCAATAAACCCTACCGTAGCCCTGTGTAGAAATTGGACTTCTTTGCCATTCCCAAGATTGGGCTTATGAAGGGAAATCCCGTCGCTATGGCGGGCGGTTCTTTGTCATCTTGGGTGAATGCCAGCAAGAAGCGAAGGAAGATGTAGGTGGCTACAAGACTGCTGAGCACAACGACTGTGCTTGACAACATGATAGGCACTTGAATCCCGGTGGCTCCACGATATTACAGCCGGGGTTGCCAGAGAAGTAGTCTGTCCCCCTTACACGCTCCTTGTGGACGAAAAAGTAAGCGGCGGTGGCGCGCCAAGGGCATTTTAGCTGACTGCACCAACGCACGTCCCGCGAAACACGCCAAAGACAATAGATGGCCCCCACAGCCTTGGGGTAAGTGGCACAGTGGTTCAAATCTGGGGCCTGACAAAGTCCGGTAGTTATGGAGTGCAAGGCTGGTGTGCCGCGGCTGGCGGTCGATTGCTTTTCAGGCCACCTCCGCAATATCATTCCAACCGCATATAGATGAGAAGGGTTACCTACTCGTCGCTTGCCAACAACCCCACGATGCCACGCGGGCATGCTGCATGCATCAGTCGTCGTTCTCGAGCTGATTCCCTGCACATAATATCGGGCCTCGTTTTACTTCGTGGCTATCTACTCGATTAGGGTCCTAAGAAAAGAGGCACACCACATCATACGAAGCGCGTAATATCCAGCAACTCACTCGCAGCGTACGATCAGTAACTGACGGGCGGACTGATTACGTACATTCGATGGCGTCGCAGCTGAATGGGTGTTCGGAAACCGAGTCCAACGCCCGACCCCGTGGTGTTCTGCATGAAATCGTTGGTTCATCGCGTGGGGCTGGGTTTCAATAATGTGTGCTGACAGCGTGCTGTGCTCCGCCTTTTGGTGGAACCAACCAAAAAGTTCGGAAGAATGATATAAATCCTTTCAGACCTCCAGCAAAGAGAAGAAGAAAATGTAAGGCTCAAAGCTTGGAGCATCCGGCGCCACCATGGTTTTCTTAACTGCTAGAATGACCCTTATACCTATGGAGACGACACATACGCTGGTGTCTCTCGAGGCTTTTCATGTTAGAAGATCATAACTTCACGATACTCAGGCATATGCGCTAACTGCAACAGGCTATACAATGGGTCTTCTTTGTCCTCTGCTTTATCACTTATGCGGGCCGCATCTATATACGATACATGTGCTTCCGTAAGCTGCTCATAGATGACTGGGTAATGACATTTGCCTTGGGCACGCTTCTTGCTTCTTCAGCCCTGGGTCAAGTCTACCTCAAAGACATCTTTCTATTGACTGCAGTATCCAACGGAGAAGTCTTTCCCGACAAAAATTTCACTCACGATATCACGCGAGGTCTACGAGGCTTCGGGACGTATCTACTCCTGTCCTTTCTAGGAATCTGGGCAATAAAATTGAACTTTTTACTGTTCTTTAAACGTCTCGGCGCCCAGATTACTGCATATATCGTGTTTTGGTGGGCTGTTCTTGTTTTTACTCTCGCTACTTTAGTGGTCGTTATAGGAGTCCTGCAATACCATTGCCTCTTTGGTTCAGCCAATGAGATCATCATGGTTTGTTCACAATTCTCCGTCTTGAAGAAGACATACACTTTCTTCAAACTATCCTGCATCCTGGATGTGATATCAGATGCATTCAGTGAGTCGCGCTAAAGTCCATTCTGCAAAAAAACACACGCTGACGCCATCTCCAGTCATATGTTTCCCCTGCGTAATCCTATGGAACATCTCCATAAGCCTCCGCAAAAAAATAATGCTATCCTGCATCTTCGGTCTCGTAGTCTTCACAATCGCCATAACCATAGTACGAGGAAGCATCTTCGGCGGTGTCTACAAAAGTCTCGATAAAAGCAAAGCAGTCGAGATGAACATCACCTGGATCTGGTTTTGGTTCTTCATTGAGTTCGCAGTTTGTAAGTCGTTAAAATCCAGATCTATTTTTGTGTGTAATTGAAGAAGGCTGACGATATATAGCATTCATAGTAGCTTCCCTAGTCTCATTCCGCGCCCTCTTCGCCCGTCGCGAACAAGAAGCCGACGCAAGCAAACACCGTCGTCGCGAAGAATCGTACCAAAATAAGAAGAACGGAGGATCAGAAGAGTCGCCACAGCGCTCTAGTCTCCGACGTAGGGTACGCGATTTCCATAATAGTATATTGGAATCGTTTAAGGAGACGGAAACCGTTCATTTGAGGACTCTGCCGGTTCCGGAGTCGGGCAGGTTTAGCGCGACGTTTATTAGGGATATTGGTGGGGATGAGGAGGATAAGGAGAGAGTGGGATCGTCTACGGCGGGATCGTCTAGTACTTGAGCAGCTATGGATTATTTGGATCAAGAGGCTGTTATAAGTTAGGGCGGTTTATGTGTTAGGTCAAGTAATTGGACACTGTACGAAGTGAGTGAAATTGTCTGAGTCGGAATACGTGGTAGCAAGCGTCTTGTACTTGGCTTTCAGTTTTGGTTGATTCATCGAGACCTCCAGGTATCAACGCCCCCCGCCCCCCAAAAGTCCGGCGGGGAGTGAGCACGAGGTCGTCTCGAAATCTTGGCTCGATGTTACTTCAGCTTCACCAATATGTATACCAGATTGCCCTTTGTAATTGTTCGATACCACTCTCACACATAATGATGCAGATCCATTTTTGATTACTAGGCTAGTCTTCTCATGCCTCGTCCTTAGAGCCAGAAATCTATGTTTCACGGCCCTGAGCAACTGTGCGTACTTGCCCCATGGCGCGCTACATTTGATCTACGCCACAATATCGTTTTCTAGATATCACCTTGGAAAGTGTATCGCTCAAAAACTAGGGTCTCACGGAAGAAATTAACTGCTACTGCATTGCCCCTTGATAGATTCATGGGGCTGCAAACTTAAGGCTCCCAAATTCGATGATTGATAACGAAAGAGAAAAATTATAATTTGAGTATTCTTCTCTCTATGATTGCTCTTTCGTATTCTAAGGGTGATGTCTTTTCCTAACCTTTGTGTGGATCAACTACCAAACCGCGTAATGTGGCACAGCTACGTTTGTGACATGACCCTCATGGCATTGCGCAGTGGAGTGATGTCATTTAGCAACATCTGCTGCAAGCCTCGTTCATTTCCTTATCTTGGCTTTGAATTACAAAAAGAATGTGAGTATATAGACACTACAGAGTGGGTTTACAGTTCGAAAGGCATAGACAAAATCGACGCTGTTGCGAAGCGCCTACTCGATCAATGGCGGGGCTCCATTCATGCGCCCAAGCTTTTCTGACATCTTCAACTATTTCTGCACTATCAGATAGACGCAACGAGGACTGGTGGAGATCATGTTGCTGTCGTTCAACTTAGATTTTCGGCTCATGCAGCTACTAATCCGCTCCCAGCTTTCGCTGCTGGCTTCGCTAGATTCGGTCAAGGGTACGGCCCGGATTATGGGCGCATCAGGCTATGGGGCCGTTTGTATGCACATCATGCAAGACTGGGAACTCCGAGTATGGAAGCTTCTCTGGATTGATTTTACTGTGGCCACTGGTTGCGTCATTCGATAAATGATTGGAGCTCATACCACGCCTCTTCCAAGGTTGACATGCTCAACCTGTGACTCAGCATGCAATTTGCTGACTTGCACTTGTATAGCTATCCCCGGCTTCGGTTTGTTCTCTCCCGCATTTCTAGTTCAGAGACGACCGATTGTCTAATGAAAATTCACAACCCCACCATCGGCGAGGTTGTGACACACTTCGTCAGCAAGCCAACAACTAGTAATGTGCTAAATCAGCAATCTTCCTCTCATGAACTCCACTTCGGCCGAATTAGGGAATTTATGATGAGGAATCATCCAACACCACAAAGAGAGATAATTTGAGGTAGATTTACGAGACTGAAATGTATAAAGTCGTATGGGATCTGTTCGGAGCCAACTCAGACGGAGCTAGCTAATATTTTGTTCTACTCCCAAATACAGCAAGATTATATTCGCTTCTGCACAGCGCCCCGATCAAGTCTCGAGCAAAACGTTTTCTATCTCGATTTATCCAAAATGGCAACTGATCACTACGACACGATCTCTATCGGCAGTGGCGAAGCTGGCAAATTCATCTGCATGACCCGTGCCGCTAAATTCGGCGTCCGTACCCTTCTTATTGAGGACAAATGGTTCGGCGGCTCTTGCCCCAACATCGCCTGTCTTCCCAGTAAGACTCACCTCTACTCCGCCGAAATCGTGCATAATGCAAAGAAGTATGCAAAGACGGGCCTGCTCAAAGTTGGCGGTGAGATAGGTGTCAACATGAATGTCGCAGGGGACCGCAGAAAGGCAGTCGTCCAGGGGATGACGGAACTTCATGAGCATCTGTTCAAAACCAACAAGACTGAGTTCATGTGGGGGCATGCCAAGCTGGTTGGAGATGGGAAAACTGTCGAGGTTGAGATGAAGGATGGAAGTGGCAAGAAAAGTTTGACTGCTGATCATGTCATCATTAACACTGGTTCTCGAGCCCTAATCGATGACACACCGGGTCTGAAACAAGTAAAACCTCTTGGAAACGTCGAAATTCTCGAGTTAGATCATGTTCCAGAGCATCTGATCATTCTCGGCGGGGGCTACATTGGAGTAGAGATGGCGCAAGCCTTCCGTCGCTTTGGGGCCCAAGTCAGTGTTATCGACCGCAATGCCCGTGCCCTCAAATCCGAAGACGAAGACATGTCCGGCCCATTGATTGGAGTCCTCGAATCTGAGGGTGTTACCTTCCACACCTCAACCGCCATTTCCTCCGTCTCTGGTACCTCTGGTAAACAGGTAACCCTTGTTGGAACCAAGAACAATACTCCATTTCAAATATCCGGCACTCATCTCTTGGTTGCCACTGGGCGCACCCCCAATACTTCTGGCATTGGCCTCGAAAACGTGGGCATTCAACTCACACCCAGAGGCCACGTAAAGGTAGATGCACATCTTCAAACTGATATCCCCGGCATTTTCGCTGCGGGTGACTGCGCCGGGACTCCTCACTTTACGCACATGAGCTACGATGATTACCGTGTCATCACCGAGTATATTCTCGACAAAGGCAAAGGAGGTAATGTTCGATCGACAGTGAACCGCCAAATCCCACATACCCTCTTCACATCACCATCCCTTGCCCACGTCGGCCTAACAGAACAAGCCGCCCGCGCAAAGAACATACCATACCGGATCGCCAGAAATCCCCCTGGCCTTTTCCTTCGAAGCCGCACTATGGACGCCATGCAAGTAAGCTTTGCCAAAGCATTGATTAGTGCGACCGACGATACGATTCTGGGATATACGGCCCTAGCCCCACGAGCTGATGAGCTTTTACCTGTGGTGCAATTGGCTATGCAAGAGGGATTGGGATATCAGAAGATAGCGGCGTTGACTATCACCCATCCGAGTATGAATGAGGGAAATATGCTGATGTTTGATGATGTACCGCCGAGAGGTGCATGATGTGCGGCAACTTTTAAATTTTTGTATTTAGGGCCTCCTGACAAATACCAAACATTCTTTCACAGCTGTCGTGAACGTAATGACTGTGAAGATTCATTTGAGGTAGGGAATCTCAGTATAGAATATTAGCGGGATTAACTGTGATTGTAATATTATATACGATTTCCTTCGCGCCTGCTTATTTCCTTATCCATCTCGAATCAAACCAACTTCACAGCGAAGCAAGTACCAACGACATCCATCGCACATGTTCCTAATCTCCCAGAATTTCCTCACACTATTACTATCCAAGGCACAAAAGCCCCTCTCCATTTCCGGCACGATTCACAAGACTTCATACAAGTTATCACGCACTCCTTTACCTTTTTCAAACACAATAAACTTTATAGTCACTGCTATAGCTTCCTACTACTTCACATACTGATAAGGAACTTACAAATTTCTGTAGAATTTAACATTTTGAATTCTTGTGATTTACGCTATTTTAAATAAGGCTCTGGAGCAATGCCTTCAATCAAGGCTTTGATTCGGAGTGCTAGTTTCTTTGAATGATAACGTCCTTGGTGAAGAGTACCAACCATGATCCAGAGCCCAGGCACGCCACTTGTCCGCCAAGCCGAATTGATCTCACCTTCTTCATCCACACCCCAGATTGGATTGCATCTATCAGCAATATTATCCCCAAAAATCTGTCGCACTGAGTCAATTGTGTTGGAGAATCCAGTGGCTAGAATAACTAAATCATATTGTTGCTCTCTGTCGCCGTTCAAGACGACACTGTCTTCGGTGAAGCGGACTGGGTAACCCTGCTCCACCTTAATCTTGCCATCAATGATGGCTTGGCATGCCCCGGCTTCGTAGTAGAAACCTCCGTTCTTCGTGTGACCAAGAGTGTTGACGCCGGTGTCGCGTTGACCTCGCCAGACTTTGAATCCGGCGTTTTCCATCTTAGCAAGCATCTCTACGTCGTCGTTCCAAACATCTTTGGTGAGCCTCCGGGCGAGTTCTTCGCTTGGACCCATGGGAAGGCTAAAGTGTACTCGATCGGCGGCTTCGACATCTGGTCGTTTTTGATTCTTTGGGGCGTAGAGAGGCGCAATCATCTAACGTCTTGTCAGAAGTGCACATACCTCAGGAATGGGGAATTTACCCTTGGAACGGAGTTGTCCAGTGACATAAGATAAGTAGGTGATCTTTGTAGAAGCGTCACGTCAATGCCACGACGAGCAAAGTCGTAGGCAGTATCAAAACCCGATGACGAAGTTCCAACGACCAAGACCTTCTTACCGACCCAATCTCGGGACGAGTCGTGCTGGGTAGAGTGTCGAATAGTACCGCCGAACACTTCCATACCGGGGATGTTAGGAATATAAGGCACTCCTGCCAGCGAAGTTGCTGCAACAACGTGTTTAGGGTGAAACGTGCGAATGGTGCTCTCTTTTCCGCCGCGTTGAATCGTAATCTCCCACCTGCCCGTTGGGTTCTGATCAGCGGCAATAACTTTAGAGTCGGTCCAGGCAGTCAATTCCATAGCGCTAGCATACCACTCAAGCCAGTCACCCATTTTACCAGCAGGTGTATATGTGGGCCAGTGATCGGGAAAGGGAAAGTAGGGGAAATGGTCGCCCCAGTGAGGGAAGTGGAGAGATAGATATTCGTATCGGTTTCGCCAATTGTCACCAATGCGCTGATTGCGTTCAACTATAAGAGTTGTTACGCCCAGTGCCTTGAGCCTTGCAGCAATATGAAGTCCACTGACGCCCCAATTAGCGGCTTAGTCCAACGCCCGAACAATGCCTTACCAGTGACCCCCTCCGATGACGAGAACCTCTGGTTCGACGCTTTCGAGATTGTCGTCTTCAATCCTTTGGCTGTGCCAGCCCTTGTCTCCTCTCATATGACCATCACGACTGGGTAGTTCGGGGAATCCGTGAAGACTTTCGATAGCTGTGTGCAATGTCCAGATTCTATATCCGGAGACTGTCTTGATAAGGTTTAGGACCCCACTGGCACCAACAAGGTCGGTGTTGAATTCGAATGCGATTTGGAACCAGGCAATGTCGGGATAAGGCCTCTGAATCGACGGAGAAGGTTCGATCAATTTGAAGCCGCTGGTGGGAGTGCAATGGAAGAGGTCTGACGCCGCCTTCTCGATGTTCTCCGGGGTATTGAATGAACGATAGTCCCATGTGAAGACAACCTTGTCTTTCCAGGTGCCTAGGGACGTGAGTCGATCTCTAAACTTTGAAGGAGAGGGCGAAGACTACCAATGTCGAGGAATAAATCAGCAAATGTCTTTGCGTCTCCACGCTGAATGACATCTGCAAAATGTTTCAAATACTGGTTTGCAAGAGTTCGCACGTTTTGCGACTCCTCGGCGGCAAAGTCGAGAATGTTATCATTCGTATCGTGTGTAGGCAGGGGAAAGTTGTATCTAAAGTCATACATATAATTATCGGCAACAGGTTTCTTCCAGGTATCATTGCGATAGGCGGTTGGCGCATTCGCAATTTTAGTGAGATCAAGCTCTACCAAAGGATCGGAGATAGCACCTGGCGCCATGTTTCCGTCTTGTTAAGTGCTCCTTCAGAAACGGTTAATAGGGGATAGGAAGCTAAAATCGGCGATGGGAGAATCAATGACGGCAACCTATATAGAGTTGGGGAAGCTGGGCGCCATTCGGTCGCAAGACATGAACCGACACCCGATCTGGCATCTGGGGAGCTCGCGGCATTAGCGCTCCTTTGTCTGATTTTCCGTGGCCGGGATTTCAGGATATATTCTAACAATAAGCCTTGAAAGGAGTAGGTATTGGATGACGACTCAATTGATAGGCGGGTTTCCTGAGTAGGGAAAGAGGAAGAATTTTCCGCTGTTGCGGATTTTACTTGATACCGCCTGCATTGGCCTTGTAGATCCTCCGCCTTGTGATGCGGTCTTTTCTGGCCAGGTAACAAAAAGATGGAAAAAACTGTAAGAAGTGAGAAGTACAGAAATTACTCTTCTCTGCAAAATCCTGCAACTAGTTTCTGCCACATCTATTTATTGACAACCCCTTCGACAAGCGCGCGCTTGCCGCAAGTCAGACGTGTCCGCTCAACTTCATTTCCATTATTCAATCTTTCAACTAGATCACACATCGTCATGCCCCCAAGGGAGTTTATACTCCACAATGGGAATAGGATACCTGCTATTGGTCTTGGTAAGTGTGCCAATATATTCCTTTGCTTGGATAGCGAGCAACGTTGCAGACCGAACAAGAGCATTTCCTATGGCAAATTTCCCTTCTCGTCCCACAAATTTGGGAACAACATATTTCGTAGATATAGCTTCGGTTTGAAGCCATCACTATCTTACTGAAGACCCAGTGTGCCTCCCCTCTCTGTTGACTAACTCATCCCAGGGACCTGGGCCGCTCCTCCTGGAGAGGTTGAAACCGCCGTAGAAACCGCCTTACGCGAAGGATACCGTCACATTGATTGCGCATTGATATATCAGAACGAGGCCGAGGTGGGCGAAGGAATCCGACGATCTGGTATTCCTCGCGAAGACATATTCATTACGTCCAAGTTATGGAACGTATTTCATCCAAATGCCATAGAAAGTCTCCGCAGATCGCTCAAAAATCTTGGCACCGACTACCTCGATTTATATGTAAGTCGTCTTTCGATCTTCTAGATGTGCCGCATACATTCTTTTCAGAATTCATATGATACTAACTAATCCTATAAACAGCTTGTGCACTGGCCAGTGCGTCTTGTCCCCGTGAGTCTTCTGAGATCACATCAGATATGGCGATTCCATCAGCTAAACGACCATAGAATGAGTCTTCTGAGCTTTTACCAGTAAATCCCGACGGCACAAGAGCCGTGGACCGTGACTGGGACGTCCGACGAACATGGGCCCAGATGGAAGATATTCTTGATTCAGGTAAGGTCAGAGCAATTGGGGTCTGCAACTGGTCTACGCCCTATCTTGAAGACCTTAGGAAGGTCTGGAGGCATAAGCCATCTGTTAACCAAATTGAGCTCCATCCATACCTCCCACAACCCGGAGTAGTCAAGTGGTGCAAAGACGAAGGTATATTAGTTGAGGCATACTCTCCTCTAGGTGGACCCGGTGAGTCTGCTCTTTGGTGTGCTGAATCGCTATGATATCTTTGACAAAGCCTTACTGTTTCGTTTTCACAGGAGCTCCACTTTTATCCGATCCCGAGATCACGGCAATCGCTGAGAAACACCAAGCTTCCTCTGCCAATGTCTTAATTTCCTACCACGTAATCCGGGGCATCGTTGCTCTTGTCAAGAGCGTTTCGCCGGATCGACTGCGAGCAAATCTGCAAGTTATTGAATTAGATCCCGAGGACTTGAGAAAGTTGGATGTGCTAAGTGAGCAACCTGGAAAACATGTGCGGTACCAAACACCAATTTGGGGCTGGAATTTGGGGTTCGATGATTGGTACGGGTATGAAGGAAGGAAGCAAGGTTGAGACATTCCGATACTGCGGATCTTAGGGGGGGAGTTTTTTTGGTGTTTTGGACGTGGCATTTCGTGTTGCTACTTCTTGTCATGGAAAAATCCATATTAAGGATCGATCAGAAGAACGAGGCGGGACCGCTCGTACTAACAAGAAATTAGAGTTCATATTACTGGAAGTAGAAGGAAGTTAGAAGCATCACTCCTTGGTACGACAAATACACAAGCACTCAGTTCATATATGACGGACCTGACTGGTCGTCGCTAGGTTTGAGAAATTCGATGTAAAGAGGAGTTCTCCGCCGATACAAGTTTCTTGTAGTCTTTCAATACAGGGAAATATGTTTCTCCCTACCGTCCTGAAACTCTTGTCATCCAAGTGATGCTAAGCACTTTAGGATGATATATTGGGGAGGGGATGTATATCAGTCACGTTCACGAGCCAATAATAAGTGGAGGTCCTTTCTGGGGGACCAAGTCTACTGCATGGCACTGTGTTTGCCAATTGGCTAGCTAAGATTCTGGTCGTGTTCCCCAACGATCCCCCCAAATTCGGGATACCATGCGAAATGCTGGTGCATCATGAGGTCAGCAGATGGTAACTGATTCTCCATAAAAGTTGATGAGAGGAAAGGTGGGGTAGAATCCGCTAAATTCGCCCTTGCATCAATATCCGTAGATGTAATCGATCCAGAAGCCGGACTTGAGACGATGGTGGTTGCCTTCTGGCCTGCTCGTTCGATGAGCCGAGTTCGCCAGCCCAATAGCTCTTCGTCGATATCTTCATCGGCCTTTCCCCCAGTGGATGAATTCGCAATTGTGCTTGGAAGACCCTGGGAGGAATCTGATGAGCCCTGAGAGATCTTTGCGTTACTTCGTCGGCGTAGTAGAAGCAATCGTTCGAGGTTTGAATTCAGAGTGGACGAAGGATTTTGACGTGTAACAACGCTGTAGGCGGATATAGCCTCTTCTAATATTGACATGGAGAGGGGGGCAAGAGGAGAATGGGGACATCGAAGCACTAGAGTCCCAACGCAAACAGCTGCGTTGAATAGGTGGTACTGTGGATTTCGAGTAAGCATGTGAACCAGACCAAAGGCTATAGGAATTATACCCAGAAGAACCAATGCCGAGATGCAACAGCAGGGTACAGCTCTGTCAAGCCACGCACGATCTGCGTTACGACCTGAGCAGGGTCCTATATTAGCGATATTCGGTATGAAAGAAAATCCACCATAACAACTCACGTTGCATCGCTCAACAACTGCTAGTAATGAGGCGCCATATTGTGATCGAACGGGATCTACAGAGTCCTCATTCATAGCTTTGACGAAGTAAGGTCGCTGCAAGAAAAGGACGGCCTCCGAAACGTGCATTGCCAGCGTGAATTGCTACGCAGAGATTATTAGTACTCGTCTATGCGGACATTTCGCATAGATCAACTTACTTCAAATGTTCGCTTAAGATTCCTTCGATTCACCGGAGGGCTGTCACACACGGCGGCTTCGGGTGTTGGATATCGTGATATTGTCGCCATCAACGCATTCCGACAACGCAAATGGTAGGGGATAGAACGTTCAAACGCACATCTTAAATCCGCGTCAGCTTCACTTTAGATTGAAAGTTCAATCAAATAATGAACAGTCGAGCGGTCTTACATTTGTTCATACTGGTCGGCAACGTGCTCGTATGTTGGGGGGGTGATATCCATAGCTAGGTCGAGTAACCTGCAACCTTGTGGTTATTTTGAATACATATGGCGATGAGATTAACCAAACCATGAACTCACCTTGCTAAAACTTTGACTATCTCATATTTCATGCCTTTGAAGTCTCTGACAGGCGGTGTTGCGGCATGATCCGCTATCGATTCGGCTGGAGCCGTTGTCGGGGAGGGGAGATGGGTATCGAAGTGATTCGCCCGCATCATAGGCCTGCAGAGTTGATCAGCCTGATGCAGTCCAAAATCTGCGAATCCAGATGTACTAACGGTCTCGAAAAACAATGTGCCTGGAAGATGTCAATGGTATAGCATTCCCAGAAGACTAATCTCCGCTCCTCCACCACAAGCGGGGGTAAGTTCCATTTTGATCCGTCTCGATGAATACCCATCTAGAGGAATCACCGTGTAAGTTTCGTTTTCCAAGGCGGGATAAAAACTTCGTGTAGTAGGTATCGGGACTCACAGCTTGAACAAGTCTCATTGCTAAGCCATACAGGGGCCAGGCAAGCTCTCCTCTTCTACCTCTCTCTGTCTCAGTGGAAAGATGGCCAATCAGAGTCTACGCGAATTTTCGATTAGTATGGCTAACAAAGCGATGAGAGGCAATGACGCTCACAAGTGCTTGCAAACCCGGGATTGTATTTTTAACAAGAAAGTCTCCCAGTGAAAGACTACATTTCGCCAGTTTGATATATTCTTCCACGACAGGGTCGTTTGGCGGATATTCAAGGCAATGGTGCGCGCCCATGGCAAAGACGGCGAAGAGTAGAGCTAATTGGTGGATGTGTATCTGTGTATTAACATCTTGAACATCCCCTCTGGTGTAAGCCCTTTCGAAGAGGGCATCAAAAGCTGGACGTGTAATAGGATTTAGGCTTGAAAAACGTGGTAATTAGCCCCTACACCTATTGATGTCACGGCAGGKGCAATATAACTTACTTCCATACGAAAGATCGGAAATAGGCATCGACAAGGACCTGAGTCTCCTCCCTCGGTGGTAAATTGCTGAATAATTCATGCTCCGATAGGCCAGCGCAGAGGGGACCGAAAGGGAAACTAGTGGTGAATTGCGAGTCTGATCCCTCTATCTCCTCTGACGCGGCTCTAGAAAAGCCCACTCGTTCTTGCTACATTTCCCAGTAAGCTAATGCATTTCCATAAAGCATTGTTCGCACTGCGTAGCAACGATGGAGGTTTAGACTTTGATGAAGTCAGAATGACTTACGTTCTGCAACCATTCAGTCCCCGCTCTCGGTCCCAGATATCGTGACCTTCCAATCTCGTCAACTACAAGTGTTCCGAATGCCTGGTCTTCTGTTGACCTCGGCGTAGGCACCGGCTGATGAAGTAAAGCCTGTGGCTGCGGAATCTGATCGATGGTACCGGGTAGATGTATGGAAGTCGTGACCACACTGTTCTGTCCATGAGTAGAGGAGCCAACTCTCTGGCTTGGCGGAGACACAATATTGGTCTCTGAGTTGTGGTACTGGTCGTGTGCATTTCCAGTGTCGGAAAAGATAATGTTTTCTCGAGGTGGAGGGTCGGTAGTGTCGGTGCCATGGATAGAAATTGCAGGTATGTGGAAATCCTCAGCGGTAGGGTCCGTACCGATCGCAGGAATATCAATATGCGATTGTTGAGGTGCAGGATATGGTTGATGTTGTGGTGATGAATGATGATGAGCTGAAAAGTTCCCTTGTCCTGACCAATAGGGTTCTTTGCCCTGCGGCCCAGAATTGTCTTTCCGTGCCAGTAGATGTTCCAATTGACGAATGCGACGTTCGTGGCTTGCGGCCTCTCTTCAATTTTGATAAGTAAATGCGGGGAGGCTCATTTAGAAAAGCGCTTGTTAACTGACTTGTTTACCGTGTTCCGAGTTCCAGAGGGACATATGTCTGAACAATCTCGCTTGATACAATTGGAACATGGAACCTAATTTGATGGCTCAATTGGTGCTCAATTACGGTACGCAGAAGGAGTGAGAACCTACCGAGCGATCGCATTTGAGCTTACGCCTGCGGCATTCTGGTCAAAAGGGATTAGTGAGACGATTTTAAATTGTAGACATCCACGCAAACAAAGGGTAAACGAATTTGAATGTGGGGAAAAGGGAATGTGATCCCCGTGCAGGTCTAACATGTTCAGCCTCTAGGTCGCAGAATCAAATACAACTCGTCCTCTATCGTTGTGTCTGGATATTCCTCCTTGCTCTTGTTTGCAAGGGCCGTGGCTTACCGGCACAACTGACTCTATGCCTCCCTCGCCGCCTCAGGCTACTTTTCGCAGGAGCTTCTACCTGGATTTCTCTTGCTTGATCGGATGAACGTCCTATTCTGTGTGCTGCCACTGGGTCACTCGCGACCGACGATGCGCCATCGGATGCATCGTGGTAATGCAACGAGTGTGAGTCGCTCGAGTTCTGTGGAGATACCATATATGTCTGATGCCCTATGGGACTTGGGACCGCCCACAATCAATCAATGGCAATGCTCTGAGGTTAGAACATGCGAGGCCGCAAGGCCGAGGCTCATGCAGGATTTGTATTGGACCCTGAGCAAAAGAGGTTAGGATAGAAGTATAGCAGTAGGTCACAACGATGCCCAGATGCGGGGACGGAGGGGCCCAGGGCGACGAATGAATTGTATTCCTATTCCCCCCCACAGGCATTTGAAGTCTGGAGAGAGCTGAGATGACCGAGGGAGGAGGACAGATCGTCACGACCGTCACGACCATCACGCTTGATGTCCACTAAGTTACGATACAGAGTACTTGCAATGACTAGCCACAAGCTAGATGCTTGGCAACCGCATCTGATTTCTCCGTGACACAGCTTGATTCAATCAGATCGGACAGGAACGGCTTCTTTACTTTGCGCCGTTATGTGTGGCTGAGCTCGCGAGGATGTGAAAATTCGTCGCATGATTCGGAAAGACAAAAAGGCCTCCAAAGGCCGTGTCAAGCTGTCATGTAACTGACTCAGAACCCACTAGATCTGTGGAGACACATCTAGCCATTGGTCCATATTGGTTCCTATTTCCCGTCGCCGCGGGAAATTGTTATGTGATCCATCCGGTTTTATTTTCCCGTTTCGGCCATTGCGAGAGGCCTTCCTCCACCGTCTCGACGACTAGTCTGGAGTGGTTGTGCTTGTCAATTGCTGCGGCTGGTCCTGCTCTTTGAGAGCTCTGATGCTGGGCCCTCTGTGGTAATTAAATCACAGAACCTCAGCACCATGAGCTCTGCCTATATTGTAGAAATCCGTCTTACGGAGTCTGCCATGCGCCCAACGGATAATCACGTTGGAGCCTCGAAGAAGGGGAAAATCAGCGCACACAAGTAGTATATGTGTCACGGTCAAAAAGAATAGTCTCTGTATCTCTATAGCTAGTACCCTGAACTTCTCGCATCTCTAGCCTTTATCGCAATGTCGCTATTAAAAGTTATCGAAACTCCTACCGTCACCTATGAACAGCCGCTTGGCCTGTGCGTCATGTCTTCTCACTTTCATTGCTACACCTGACACCGAGCAGATTCATAAACAACGAGAATGTCAAAGGCGTCGAAGGGAAAACCTTCGAAACCATTAACCCCACCAACGAGAAGCCCATCGTAGCCGTTCATGAAGCTACCGAGTCTGATGTTGACACCGCAGTGAAAGCTGCCCGCACTGCATTCGAGGGAGTCTGGAGCAAAGTGACCCCATCCAGTCGCGGTCGAATGCTTGTCAAGCTAGCAGATCTTTTTGAGCGAGAAATTGAAACCCTGGCAGCTATTGAAGCTTTGGATAACGGAAAGGCAGTTACATTAGCTCAAGGAGATGTAAAGAATGCTGCAGATTGTTTGCGATACTATGGTGGGTGGGCGGATAAGATTCACGGGCAGACCATAGACACAAATCCGGAAACCATGGTCTATACACGACACGAGCCTATCGGAGTGTGTGGACAAATCATTCCGTAAGTCAGCAAATGCGAGCAAATTAAGAGAGAACTAACATTCTGGGCGCCAGCTGGTAAGACCTTTATCTTAGAAATATTTTTATGATGCATTTTATAGCTAACCAGTATGGCTTTCGTCCTTCGTAAAGGAGTAAGTTGATCTTCTCCTCTTCCCAGCTAATCAACATCAATTTGCTAATTCTGTCAGACTTTCCTGTACGTTTCAACTCTGACGCATTTAGAACACCGCGCACGAAAATCCAGCTAGCTGACACGATGAATAGCTTCTGATGTGGGCATGGAAAATCGGCCCAGTTGTAGCGACCGGCAACACCGTAGTCCTCAAGACTGCCGAACAAACACCGCTATCAGCATTATATGCTGCTAAACTGATAGTCGAGGCCGGCTTCCCCGCTGGGGTCATCAACATAATCTCGGGCTTTGGTCGTGTAGCTGGTGCAGCTATCGCTAGTCATATGGATATCGACAAAGTTGCTTTTACCGGTTCCACTGTAGTTGGCCGTACCATTTTGAAGGCTGCTGCTGCTAGTAACCTCAAGAAAGTCACACTTGAATTGGGTGGAAAATCCCCAAACATCATTTTCAATGATGCAAAGATCGATGATGCAGTCAAGTGGGCTAACTTTGGCATCTTTTTCAATCATGGCCAATGTTGCTCAGCGGGATCGCGTCTACTAGTACAGGAGGGGATCTATGATCAAATTGTTGCTCAGTTCAAGGAACGTGCAGCTCTAAATAAACTGGGGAATCCTTTCAACGAAGATACCTTCCAGGGTCCCCAAGTTTCAAAACTGCAGTTTGACCGAGTTATGGAGTATGTCGAGTCTGGCAAAAAAGATGGAGCTACAGTGATGCTTGGCGGAGAGCGCCATGGGAAGGAGGGATACTTTATACAGCCCACAATCTTTACCGATGTCACGTCAGATATGAGGATTGCGCGAGAGGAGATTTTTGGACCAGTCATTACCATTCAGAAATTCAGGGACGAGGCGGAAGCCATTGAAATCGGAAACAAGACCAGTTACGGCAAGTCTGCCTCCAATGACGCCTTGTCATGGTTCTAACGAGGGATAGGATTGGCTGGKGCTGTTTTCACACAGAACGTAAATACTGCAGTTCGCGTGTCAAACGCGCTGAAAGCTGGGTACGTTCCTGGCTGTCTATCGCTCTTCTTCTCCGCTAACAAGCTTCTAGAACCGTATGGATCAATGGCTACGGTCTTCTGTCGTATCAGGCTCCCTTTGGCGGCTTCAAGGAGTCGGGTATTGGTCGCGAACTTGGTAGCTATGCGTTGGAGAACTATACGCAGGTCAAGTCCGTACACTATCGCCTAGAAGATGCGCCATTTGCTTGATAGATCATCGGCCCTTGTGCCGCTTGATGTATTAACACTTTGGGAAATAAGATTAATGACATATCACCTTGACTCTAACCTCAGAAACCAGTTCTATTCCATACTATCATGGAGAAATGCCAGCACTGATCCGTCTATATGTACCAGAATGACGAATAAATGTCGTAGATTCTTTAGTACTCAAATGGTGTAATTCTCAAATAAGTCACAAACAATACAATTATCTTCGAGGGCTAGGGTTCTTAGGCATCACTATGGTGCAATATTCAGAGCCAAGAAGCTAGAAGAGAAACAGAATATTTCAAAGATTTCCGAGTCGTAACTTTAGGTGACAAATCATTCCCACAGCGCAACGGGGAATTTGGTTTTGTCAAAAGCCTTTTCCCAAAATTTGTTACTCCGCCTGCGGGTTTTAGCGGGCGCGTACCCACTTCAACTGCATTTTTGATGAAATTTCAAGCCATAGGAAGACGTTTGCCAAGCTCACTATTTGCGGAGCTGTGGATGGAATTGGTACAAATACAGGATTATAAGTTTATCATGTTTTCAAGCATGTGTAACAGGAGAACTTGACTGTCCTTGATCATCAAGTATATGACCTACTTGATGCGAACATCCGTGCAAGTACTCAATCCCATTCCTTTCGTAGAAATGACTCCTCGGAACGAGCCTTGGCCGGATGGCCCCGCGTCCCCTGTGACCACTCCGTTACTCCCCGGGGGCGATGAAATTGATCATGCAAACTTGGCCTTCAATGTAAAGAGAAATGCAGCTGCAGGGGTACAGATTGTGGTTCTTGGTTCTACCGGCGAAGGTAAGTGTTGATAGCGTTGATCTGAGGCAGCAAACGGATAATTTCTCATAGCCTCCCATTTAAGCCGAGAAGAGAGGAAAGCCGTTATTATCACAGCACGAAAAGCCTTAGATGAGAGCGGGTTCAAAAATAGCCCGTTGCTGGCTGGCACGGGTGGTAAGTCTTTCGAACAGCATGTAAGGAAGCAGTCACTAAATTTCCATGAGGGTCCTCATTACAGCTAACGATTGAACTTACCAATGATGCTGCCGATGCCGGTGCAAGTCATGCGATCGTAATTACCCCAGGTATATTCACAGCCTCTATTGCCTTATTCCATGTAATTGAACAGCATACCAGGTTATTTCTCTTATTCGATGAGGGATGACAAAGATGCGATCAGGAGCTTCTTCAATCGCATAATGGACGCATCACCCATCCCAGTCATGATCTACAATTTCCCAGGCGCAGCAGCGGGCATTGATCTCAATTCAGATGACATCAACTCTCTTGCTGACCACCCGAAATGCTTCGGGGTCAAGCTTACATGCGCTGCGATTGGAAAGGGTAAGTAATTAGGAGAACAGATTTCACAAGCTCATGAAAATCTTCTAATTGATGAAGGTCTTCGAATCCATACATATACTTCTTCCCCTGAATTCCTCGCGAAGAAGAGCTCTTTCCTCAAAGCCACCACTGTCTCCGGTCAATTCATGGTATGCTTACCCCAATTCCACTAAAGCCATTAAAGTAGTCTCTAACAGGCCAGACCTTGTCAGGACTATCGGAATATCTTCTTCCAGCTCTAATCGCCGGGCATGCGGGGTGTATCGCTAGCTCTGGTGGAGTTTTCCCCAAGACTCTGCGTCGCCTCTATGATTCAGCGGTTGCGGGTCTTAATGGTGACTCTCGAGCTTTGGCCGAGGCGAAGGAGATCCAGAAACGAGTTTCTAGGTCCGACCCTATCGTCTGCTCGAGTGGTATTCAGGGAACTAAGTTCTTGCTGGACCATTTTGTCGCTCCAGGGTTAGGTGGTGACTGCCGATTGCCCCTTGGCCCTCTGAAAGAGAGCTCCAAGCATGCATTAATTGAGAAGCTGACTGAGGATTGGCGATTTGAAGACTCACTTTGAAGGCTTCAAAACACTAGTTACTGATAGATTCATTTTAACTGCAAGGATAATTTTGCACATTACCATCGGATCACGGCAAGGACTTTGGAGAAGCGATTACAAGAGTTACCCCGGAAACGAAGATACCCCGTGGGGAGAGTAGAACAAGGAACAGTGTATTTTGGGTTGCTGGGAGATTGTGCCCCTGACATATCTCCGCATTCCGGGAATGCTTTTCTCAGTAGCTGCGGAAATTGGCGCGCCGCTAAAACCTGTTGGTTAGATCGCAATATAGTCCCATCGGTAACAAAATAAATAGGACCGAATCCATTTCTCGGAAACTTCGCAACTCCAAAATACTCTCCGCGGACACAGATTCATCAGTTCCTTACTTTTCATCATCTTTAACTGCATCCTCGAGCATTCTGTTCCAGCTTTTTTTGTGTTATTTGCCAGCATGACTCAGCCCAGGAAGCCTTTCCTGGGCCTGCGAGGCACGAAGCTAGATATTGCCATAGCTATCGTAGCTGGAGTTGACATGCTGTTGTTTGGTTATGATCAAGGTGTGACTGGTGGTCTATTGACGCTACCTTCCTTCACTTCGCTCTTTCCGGAAATTTGCACTACAGTCGAGTGTAAAGCTGAACTGTCTCCTTCAGCAGCATATCATCGATCGGTTATTCAAGGTGAGTGACATCGCTAGGATCTTAGGACGTGTATGTCAAGGCATAGCTGATAACGATTCAGGCATCGTCGTATCTTCATTCAGTCTCGGTTGCTTCGTTGGCACTATCATGCTCATCAAATTCGGGAATCAACTCGGTCGAAAGAGATCTATCATGTTTGGCTGCGCTATCATGTTGGTCGGGGCAGTTTTGCAATTCACTGCGTACTCGCTTCCACAGTTGACGGTCGGCCGTGTGGTTTGCGGCATTGGAAATGGCTTCATCACGGCTACTGTACCTGTGTGGCAGGCAGAGTGTTCTCGACCGAACCGACGAGGTTTGACAATCGCTTTCGACATGGCTCTCAACCTGGGTGGTGTGATGATTGCCTATTGGACTGATTTTGGTCTGTCTTTCACCGAACCAAGCTCGATGGCATGGAGATTCCCAGTCGCATTACAGGTAGTATTTGAGGTGTTCATCATTGTCTCCATCTACTTTCTCCCCGAATCACCTCGATGGCTGGTCCTTCGAGGCAAGGAGGGTGAAGCCTCGCAGGTTCTCGAAGCGCTATACGACGTTCCACCAGAAGACCCCCTTGTTAGCAACCAGCTACAGGCAATCGTGGGCGCGCAGGCTGCTACGACGACTAAGATCAAGGATGTTTTCACCATGGGCCCAACGAAAAACTTCCACCGTACTGTCCTGGCTTACTGGATTCAAGTCTCTCAACAGCTTACAGGCATCAACGTTATCACCTATTATTCCACCACGATCTACGAACAGGAGATTGGCCTGTCCTCTTTCGTCGCACGACTGCTAGCCGGATGTACAGCCACTGCGTATTTCTTGTCTGCATTCCCAGCCTTATACACCATGGAAAGATTTGGTCGACGGACTTTGTTGATGACGGGATCAGTTGGCATGATGGTCTCAATGTTCGTCATGGGCGCAATGATGCGTGTAGACGGATCGTCTCGTACTGGAATCGTGGCCGCAGTGTTTATCTTCGTCTACCAATTTTTCTTCGCATCGACATGGTCACCGTCATCATGGATCTACGGACCAGAGATCGTCCCGCTTGCAATCAGAGTGCAGGCGAACGCGCTGTCCGTCTCGGCCAACTGGCTCTTTGCCTTCATGGTTGTTATGGTAACTCCGATAATGTTCGACTCCATCGGCTGGCAATCTTATATCGTCTTCGCCGTTCTTAACGCTGCAACCATTCCCGTAATCTACTTCTTCTATCCAGAAACTGCATACCGCTCCCTGGAGGAGATGGACTTAATTTTCGCCAAGTCAAAGGGCGTGCTTGATGTTGTCCATGTGGCAAAGGCGGAACCCAGGCATTTCGACAAGCATGGCAACATGATTCAGGACATGGGAAATGATGTAGAAAGAACTGTTCTCGGTGTAGAGAACGACGGAAAGCCTACAACCGAGGCAGTAGATGTCGTTTGAAATGGGATTTCAGAGTCCTCGTGGTAAATATCTACCAAGATAGATCTAAGATGTGACGGCAACATGTCATACAGCTTGTGTTGAATGCTTTACGAAAGAAAGAATTTCTCGTTTCAAGAGCTTAGCGTCAAGGGCTCACTTCTAGTCATTCTGGCTTTGTTAGCATCCACTCAACTGTATCTAGGCATTAGGATGCACTGTATCTACAATACATTGAATTTTTTTCATACGACTGCCCGTTACTTTTCGCTTGTACCATTCGCACTGAAGATGTAGCCAATGATACATTCTGATCACTACAAGATAAGACAAAATCGTCGAAGTCAGTCGCCCGTCGCCCGCCTAGTGGAAATCTCTGATTCACTTTGGTTATAGTCTAGCTAGATCAAATAATGCCAGGCATGCCTGCTTCTAATTGAATTGGGGCCTGTTCGCCTCTAACGCTACGGTATTTTTGGGGGGCCAAATTCTTATTTTGGTGAGGATGCCGGGGTCACGGGTCTAGATCATTTTGCAAAAGACTGCCGTAGAGTATCCTCAAAGTTATCTTCCCAGACGAAACAGCAGGGTGTATACACTGCCATTTATTCATAACCTTTGGTGCTTGTAAGCAATTAAGACATATGCTCTGCAGGCGTAATTAAATACAGAGAGGCATATACTACATATATGATGTTGTAGTAAAGTTTCTTCTTAACGTCACGTTGTTCATTATATGTGATAAAACGGCTTGAGTCATCTAGAGTTATGTCAAGTGAGTCATGCCGATTTGATTGGTAAAATGCACGCAATCTTCCGAGGTTGGCTGAGGGACCAGACTGTGAAATCTACTATAAGTACTTGATCCGTCGACCTTTCTCACAGAAACATCATCAATGTCTTCCGTGCCTCAAACTTTCATGGGATTGCACCCAAGGACGGCCTTGGATATTTGGGTAGGAAGCCAGCAGCGATCGTGAAGAGTGGGCCACGGCAATTTTCCGAGGCGGAAATTTGGGCGGTGGGGCTTCACTAGTTACGAACCAAAATGATTGGTTTAATTCTGTACACCGTAGTGATTTATTGCTATTAGTCTACCTCAAAACCCATAGACAAAACGGATTTTCTCCCCTGTCTCTTTTAATTACTCACTCAACTCTTCAAAAGATGAATATTACGCCTACATCTCACAAACAAGTCCGCATAGGTGTTATCGGACTTGGTCGGATGGGCTTTCAACATGCTCGCAACGTACATTGCTTCACTTTCCGCAAGATAGAGAAAGCTCGCTAAAGTGATAAAGGTTGCATATGTTTCGCCGTCATCTAAACTAATAGCCGCCTGTGATGTTTACCAGCCATCGATAGAGAGGGCGAGAACGCAGCTTCCGCTCGATACTGTGTATGTACATCCATACATAATCGGCATTATCTCCTGTGTAATCTTTGATTCTTTGCCCTAGGTTCTATACCAATCCTGAAGAGCTCCTTGCAAATAAGGACATCGAAGCGGTCATCATTGCTTCGGCGACTAAAACGCACGCACCTCTTGGTCTGGCAGCCTTGAAGGCTGGAAAGGTGAGGAGTAAGCCGTAGGATTCCAACTTAATCATCGACTAACCTTCTTTAGCATGTTCTGATGGAAAAGCCAATATCGATTGATTGGGAGACAAATACTAGCTTCGCGGAGGAAGCAGAAAAGTATCCTCACCTCAAGATCATGATTGGAATGACTAGGCGATGTACGTGAATAGCTATTCTCGATCCTCATTGTTGCCAGTAATACTTAAGATGCCCAGTCGACGAATCTTACAGCGAAGCTAAGGCGAAAATCGAAGAGGGACAGCTAGGTCGAACCTACATGGTAAGGGCTGCGTCTAACGACCTTTACGACCCATCTGGTATGCTGCAAACCTTTCGAACAATTAGGTTGCACACTCACTAAGGGATATAAAGGCTCTTTCGTCCAGTACGCATCCACATCTGGTGGCATCTTCTTAGATGCGGGCATTCACGACATAGATGTCGCGCGGTGGCTACTCCAGATCGGACCCACCGACAAGGTCAAAAAAGTCTTTGCGCTAGGAACTATTGTACGATTCACCGACCTTGAAAAGTTTCAAGATGTAGACAACGCACTTGCTGTTGTTGAATTCAATAATGGCAAATTCTTTACCTTCCACACCGGACGCACTACTACTCATGGACATGAGTGCGTTTGCGAAGTATTCGGGGAGGACGGCCGTTTCATCATAAACCAAGTAGCTATTTCCACCTGACCTTGACTGTTAACGAGATATGCTTACCAACACTACCAAAGAACCCCCGCTTGAATCGTTTGGAGATTGCCGATGCCCATGGCACTCGGGCTCTCGCGACGTAAGTCTGACGCTTTTGATCTTAAACACGTATTTGGGGATCGTCTAATATGTTTTAGACCCACATTTTATGAGAGACTCAAAGATGCTTTTGTTCACGAGCTGAACGCTTTCTCTCAATGTATCCTGAAAGATACAGGTAATGATAGGCTCTGCCAAACAGAAGCTGAATGGAAACGCTGATAAATTTTAGCTGTGCCTGTTACTGTGGTGGATGTAATGGAATCGTCGAGAATTGCTCATGCCTTGACGGCGGCGTATCGAACGGGTGAAACTATTTTATTCGACGAGAATGGACGAGCGATAGGCGTCTGATCATATATTCTGCACTTGGGTTGTCGAAATAGTTGTCTCACGATTCATCATATTCTGGAATGACAAATGTCCCACCCAGTCCCAGGCTCATACAGGTGATATTTCTTGGAATTTTTGAAACCAAGATCACGTTTATAGAAGTGCTGCTTTTGCCAATTTTTCGGCAACACTGTCCCCCACGTCATTACGAATGTATATCGGTATAACATGCTCTAGAGATCCTGATGAATAGTGTTTCGCATTTGCAATCGATTCATTAAAACTTTCATCCTGCTTCTAGTCTCTGTACCGTTAGCCTCGAAACAGTCTTATGTTAGACGCCGATCTATTCAGGCCTGCATACAATGCACCCAGTCTTTCTTGCATCCATGCAAGAATCGCTCAATCATACGATGGCGCGACATTCCTCCCCGTCTTTGCACTTTCAATTACTCCTTCAATAATTCGGAGAACATCCGTCGCCTCGCCCACTTGGACAGGAACGTCCTCTTCACTGCCGCTCGTTATGGCACTGCACCACGCGGCGTAGAATGCCCTATATGTATGTGGCTCTAATTGTGGCACCTCTTCGTAGTTGATGTCACCTTGTGCAGTTACCACAGCCAATTTGAAATTCTCATAATCCTCCTTCCCAAATCCAACGTCTGACGCCAATCCCCCTCCCCTCAAGTACTCCTCTTGCGGATCTAGGCAATGCTTTTGGAAGCTTCCTTTGGTACCTTTGATCCAGAACCAGGACTGTCGCGCCTCCACACTGAGTGAACTGGCGTGAAGATTAACGAGAAGACCGTTTGGGTAGGCGAGCTCTACCGCCATGGTGTCGGGGTTGAAGAAATCAATCTTTCCCTCACGCCTGTTTATAAGACGGCCGTGGATGGATTGGGGTAGACCAAAAAGAACGTAAATTTGATCGATGAGATGTGTTCCTAGGTCAAATAGAACACTGCCAGCTTGAGGTATGCCAACACTTGCTTTCCAGTTGGTCGCTGGTTCCGCATTGTAGAAATCAAAATTCGAATTGAATTCAACGACACGGCCTAGTTTACCCTCGGAAATAAGATGCTTTACAGTGAGAAAATCCAGGTCCCAGCGACGATTCTGGTAGATGCAAATTAGACGGTTATTTTCTTTGGCAATGACAGCAAGTTTCTTAGCCTCCGCAGACGTAGGGACGAATGGTTTCTCGACAAGAACATGTTTGCCAGCTTCTAATGCGGCCTTGGTCATTTCATAGTGGGTGTTAGGTGTCGAGGTAATGACGACAATGTCGATTTTTGAATCCGTAACGAGAGACTTGTAGTCATTATAGTGTTTTAGATCAGGATAGTCCGCTGGTGCTGAGGTCTCTTCTGTTGGGCAGCGTTGGACAATACCATGCAGACGGAATTGAGGAATAAGCTTTATGAAGGGAATATGGAAAACTTTGGCAGAGAGTCTACTGTTGTTAGTGAGGTATATTCTTATCTTAGGGTTTTGGCTGATGGCATACCCATACCCAACCACGCCAATGTTAAACACTTTGTCTTCCATGGGTGCGTGCGAGGAAGGAAAGGTGGAACAAACTGGATATCCGCATGAAACGCAACTTAGTTCTCACTGAATTAACGTTGGAAGGGGATAATGTACAAAACGCGACATCGGAGCGAATGATTTGTGTCCTAGCGCGGTCGAGATAGAAGATCTACAACCGGGCCGAAGTGATGCATTGTCGTTGTAGCGTCCATTTTTGCCCTTGCTACTACTTCTCCAATTTCCACATGATGCGGAAAATACCACTAGAGCTCCACTATGGCTGGATATAGTCAAATCGAGCGGAAAATTGTGCTATCGGCGACGAGGAACAAGATTACCATTGCTGTTTCTTCTCCGGTGTACTTCAGTCCAAGCTCTATGTCTTGTTGGCGGCCCAGCTCGGAAGCCCAGCACCACCACCAAGCCCTCACGCCCATTGCCACTCGACTGTGTATGAGACGCCAATGCAATGGTATAGCGAAAGAACAGATCACCTATCTCATGTCAACACCATTTAAAGAAAGTCTTGTCACTTGCATTAGTTGGCCTCGTTGCTTTGTTTAGCACTATTGTATTAGGCGTACGGCCATAAACACCCGCATCGTGCACTATAGAGAAAAGATTTCACAGACGCTGTTGCTCTCAATTTATCTCCTTTGGTGGAATAATTTCGCCGTTTTCGTCGAAGTACACGGGTTGTCCACTGCGGAATGAAAGAGTGAGAGCATGGCAGATTATTGATGCTTGCAGCGCATCCGCCAAATTGACTGGGAGAGCTGCGCCTGCGTTAGCTGAGTTCCTCAAGCTATTTTAGGAAATGTAAGATACACATACGATTCTCATCCAAAATGCAATCTGTGAAAACCTGAAGCTCCTTAACGAATGCGTCTTTGAAACGTTCCATCGTTGTTTGACTAGTGGACTCGTCAGCAAGGGTATAGTTCTCACTATAGGATATCATCTTTTCCTACTGAGACTCTGTTCGCACGCCATGTCTATCACGTATTTCTATCTTGTTGCGTTGAGCACCCTGCGCCAGTATTGTTAGAACCTCGCTGTTAAAGGTCCCCAGCAAGACAAGACTTACAGCATTCACAGTCACTCGTTGTTCAGTCCCGTAGACTTCGATAAATGCTTCAGCGCCATTGCGGGCAGTCCGGCTAAAGTGCATGATAGCATTGGTGCCATTTGTGAACTCGATAATACAGTCACCGTTGTCCGCATCACCAAGCTCAGCGAGCTCAGGATGTCGCACTTGCTGTCCCACCGCAAAGACTTTATGAACTTCGCGTTTGGGATTAGGGCAAGTGGCCGGTATGTTAGCTAGCCAACGAGCCAAGTCAACATCTTGACCAGAATTAGCATTCCTCCTGTAGACCATGCTGGGGGAAACATACCATGAACCCCGACATCCGTGAAGAGGCCACCCGATGATTTCGAGAAACGAACGAAGAATCCTGTTTATTGATATCAATGAGTGGGACAACAGTCAAAAAATCGAAAACCTACCAGAAGGGTCATAGACATCACTAGTCCACGACCGGAAAAGGTGGATCTTCCCAACATTTCCCGCATCAATAGATTCTTTTAGTGCAAGATTGGACTCATCGACTGCTCGTGCATTAGCTGAAAATTACTCGAGCACATGTCTCTCGGTCACTCCTCTTACACCGGCGCACGAAAGCAATCATGGTCTTGACATTGGGATGCTTTTCCGAGTGCGCGACGACTCGTCGCGAGGATTGAATGTCGACTGATATGGGCTTTTCGAGCAGGACATGCTACAAAAGACTGTATAAGCTTATAGAAGAGCCTTGAAAGTGTCTAGACTTTACACTCACCAAACCATAGCTTATGGCCAGTTCTGCTAGAGGAGCATGCCTTGATGTCTCAGTAGCTATCAACACGGCTTCAGCTCCAGAGTGCTTGAACATGTCCTCTGCGTCCTTGAAAGTTTGGATGCCAGGTGGAAGATTGTCTTTAGCCCATTTAAGTGACTCATCTCGAACGTCGCAGACAGCTACTACCTCTGCCCGCGACACGAGATATGCATAGTTGTGAGCATGGATTGCACCCATTCGACCAAGGCCGACCATAGCGACTCGAAGCTTTCGTTCYCCAGCCATATCCGATACGACTATCGTATATCGAAGGGGTTTGAAACAAGGTAATGATTAGATTGTGGATGCTAAGGGTGCTGTGAACAATACAGTGAGGGAACCACACGAACAGTGAGACTCGGCTATCATTATGGTGCCTAATGCCTTTCTTTTCGGGAGACAAGATCACTTGAGCCAATTGCCCATGCAGTCGCCCCTTTCCGAAACTAATGTGCGTTTGCGGTGCGTGGCTGTGCTTCTGTGATAGAGCCGACCCTCCTGATTTCCCCGCTCGTCGGGCAAAACTAAGAATTCGGACTAAGCAGCACTGCAATTCGAAGAACCATTCCAGCTAAGTGTACTCCACAAACACCCAAATACTTAATTCTGATTAGGCTATGATCGGAGGTTCTGGCCATCCAGTGCTTGGTGCCCCAGGAATACATTCGTCCATATCTGCCCAATATCTGCCCCACACGGAACAAACACTCTCCAGGGCGAATCTTCGGGCAACTAATTTTTTGAGCTCTCTAGATGAGGGCAGATTTCCCACCTACAAAGTTGTAGGTTCTTTCCTCATATAGCACTGTAGTTATTGATCGACTTGCCTTGGCTTGACTTTCCAACATTGCTTTTTCTGATTTACCATAACAATTCAAGCGCAACGTTCTTAATCGATAGTCACTATGTCGTATTGTGAAGGGTGCACATGTGGTCGTAAGGAGCAAACGGCACCCGTACCAAATCCAGGATCAGAAGTCCGTCGACCTGTCCGGTCATTTACTGCGCCGAATGATTTGAAAGAACCTAAGGAACAAATCACACCAGCTGTACCACTTCGTTCAAAGGTTTGGTTCAACAATCCCGAAGATGGTACGTAGCACAGCGAAGATTTGGTTTGCAACATGAAATTAACATCTGGAACCAGATATGTGCGGAGCGTATGTCGAGCGATATGTGGTTGGCAATACTTGTGAGTGAATACAGGAATTCTACAGAACCGAGTATTGCTAAATCCAGAAGTACACGAGATTACAGATCTGAATCGACCTCTGATTGGTATCGCACAGACAGGGTCTGACTTGACACCTTGCAATAAGCATCATTTACAACTTGCAAGACGAGTCAGGGATGGTATCATTGCGTCTGGGGGTACCCCAATAGAGTTTCCCTGTCACCCAATCCAGGAAGGTACAAAGCGACCTTCGGCTACTCTTGACCGAAATCTCGCGTACCTATCTCTTGTTGAGATTCTCTATGGCTATCCTCTAGATGGTGTGGTTCTGCTCTCAGGCTGCGACAAAACGTGAGGTTACACTTATCCTTGTCATCTCAATACAATGTTAACGCAAACAGTACCCCTGCGCTGCTGATGGCCGCGTCAACCGTGAATATCCCTTCAATTGTTATGAACGTTGGACCAATGCTTAATGGTACGTGAAAAGAGACGGGTCTTTATTATTGACTGCTCCTGACCTTTTGTAGGCTATAGTGGAACCGAACTAGTAGGATCCGGTACAGTTGTCTGGGATGCCCGGGAAGCCTTATCTGCAGGGCGTGTCAATAGGGATGAAGCCATGCAGCAAGTCGCTCTGTCAGCTCCCAGGTTCGTTGTCATAATCTTAACCTCTCCTTGATATGTCAACTTATCTCTCGTTGTCAGCGTCGGCCATTGCAATACTATGGGTACTGCAAGTACGATGAACGCTATGGCTGAAGCACTCGGGATGGCATTGCCTGGAAGCTCATCGATTCCTGCTGTATATCGCGAACGAGGTGCCTGTGCCTACCAAACTGGCCGACGTATTGTCGATTTGGTTCGCCAAGACGTAAAACCATCCGATATCCTGACAAAAGATGCCTTTGAAAACGCGATTGCAGTTTGCACGGCTATTGGAGGATCAACCAATGCCCCAATTCATCTGAATGCTTTGGCAAAGCACGTTGGAATCGCACTCGATTGCGATGACTGGGAACGTATAGGCTACCGTCTTCCTTTGTTGCTAAACGTTCAGCCTGCTGGAATATACTTGTGCGAAGAGTATCACCGAGCCGGCGGTCTTCCAGGTGAGCAGTTAATGCCACAATAGGCCAAACGTGACAGCAGAGGATCTAAAATATTCTAGCCGTTATTGCAGAACTTCTTAAAGCCGATAAACTCCCGCATCCAGATGCCGCAACTCTCAATGGCAAGACAATTGGCGAAAATTGCGGCAATGACCATACCTATGACCCACGAGTTATTCTTCCTTTTGGGTCGCCTCTCAAGACTGATGCTGGATTCTTGCACCTCAAAGGTTCACTATTTGAAAGCGCCATTATGAAGACTTCAGTCATCAGCCAGGCCTTCACTGAACAGTATCTCTCGAACCCTGGAGATCCGATGGCCTTCGAGGGCCCGGTCGCAATTTTCGATGGACCAGAACAATATGATGCTGAGATCGAGCACAGACAAGATATTGTCGCGAATTCTATATTGATCATGCGAGGCGCGGGTCCAATCGGTTATCCCGGGGCGGCAGAAGTTGTGAACATGCACGCACCTGGGCGTTTGATCAAGAAAGGTGTTGTCTTACCATGTATTGGAGACGGCAGGCAGAGTGGTACTAGCGGGACTCCTTCTATTCTTCACGCTTCCCCTGAGGCGGCTGCAGGGGGCATGCTGGGATATTTGAAGAATGGCGATTGGGTTAGAATCGATCTTCTCAAGCGGACAGCCGATGTCAGGCTTAGTCCGGATGAAATTGCGGAACGGAAGAAGACGATGGGTTCATACAAATATCCACCAGCACAGACACCATGGCAAGAAATGTATAGGGATGCTGTCGGTGATTTGAGCGAAGGAATGGTGCTAAAAGACGCTGTGAAGTTTCAGCGAATCGCACAAATGCACGGAGTACCTCGAAGAAATCACTGAATTTTGTATGAGAATATTGTTAGCCACCGGAGAATCCACTAGGATAATGGAAGGGGTCATTATTAGGAATTGATTTAGCTCCATTTTACTGGCCATAGCGCTCAGTCTCAAGTGCCTTAAGGACTCATTCGTCGCCTCTAGATTCTACTATTTTTCAACCAACTCACTTATTGAATAGTTATAAAAATTAACAGAGATCAATAGCAATCTTCTAAATAATCGATCTAGAATAAAATATGATGAGGTCAGGACATGAAAAAAGGCATTTAGAAATGCTGCAAGATAGTGACTTTTCATGGTGCTGAGGGTGGCTAAGCTGGTGGCCAAGTATTAGTTAGTCGGTGGACAATTAAGATCTGCCTCATCGACGGAAAATCGGTGACCTCAAAACGTATAACCGCACTACAGGGACTAAATATACTGCTTCCATATTTCAATTAGAAAAGTAATTAAGGTGCTTAAATCGAAACAACGACAATGCAACCCACGATTTGTTAGGTGACTTATAATTGGCCAGGTAGGCCTCTTTCACACAAAGCAGTGGGGAGTGACCACAGATCTAGCATTTCTAATCGGCGGTTTAGGATATTTCCTAATTCTAGTACTGGCACTAGCATGGCAATTATTCTCATATCCTTTGTAATATCCCGCGTGTGGGGCAATGCATATTCCGTCGCCACGGATTTTTGCACACTGCATGAAGATCCCTTAATTGCCACTATTAGCCATCGACGGTGGGGTGGAAGCGGCAATAGCACTAGTCATAAGAAGTGGCGTAGGAAAGTACTTCGTAGAAAAGATATTTTCATATGCCACTCTTACAACTTGTGGTGATTGTTGGGTATTTACACATCATAATCCTCGGATTCTGAGACTGGTATTGCAGGAGTTCCCGCTCAATATCTCAAAAGGCAGGAGGAAACAGTCATCTAGGTCGCGAGCAAACCTTTGAAATGCTGGTTCATCTGAAGCAACCTAGTCAAAGTACTGGCACCTCAACAGCGCCTGCTGTTGATGTTCCTAGCATCGTCAAAGGTGTGATCAGTGACATCCGCCAGAATGGCGACACTGCAGTCAAAACCTATTCCAAGAAATTTGACAACTGGGCACCCGAATCATTCAGGCTATCGAAAGAGGATATTGAGGCCGCTATTGCCAACGTACCCAGACAAACTCTCGAAGACATCAAAACTGTTCAGAATAATGTTCGTAAGTTTGCGTTGGCTCAGCGTGAATCTCTCAAAGATTTCGAGCTGGAAATGACTCCTGGGGTCCATCTGGGCCAGAAAAACATCCCTATCCAGGCTGTCGGAGCGTAAGTCGCAGTTTCTTCATGGTTCGATATAGAGAATGATCCACTGACTTTGGGCCTTTAGGTACATACCGGGTGGACGATATGCCCTCCTAGCCTCGGCTCACATGACAATCGTAACAGCAAAGGCGGCTGGCGTGCCCCGAGTCATCGCTTGCACACCTCCAATTCAAGGCCAGCTGCCTTATGCAACAATTGCTGCCGCACACTTTGCTGGAGCTGATGACATATTTCTTCTAGGCGGAGTCCAGGCCATTGCTGCTATGGCTCTCGGCACTGAGACTATTGCTAAAGTGGAATTCATCGCTGGACCCGGCAATGCCTTTGTCTCTGAGGCAAAGAGGCAGCTCTTTGGTACTATCGGTATCGATCTTCCAGCGGGTCCGACTGAGGTCCTCATTGTGGCTGATGATAAGGCCGACTACTTCACGGTTGCTACTGATCTCCTCTCTCAAGCCGAGCATGGTCCCGACAGCCCTGCTGTTCTCATCACAACTTCAAAGACATTAGGGGAGAGGGTAATCAAAGAAATTGACCAGCAGTTGAAGAATCTTCCCACTGCTGGGATTGCGTCAGTGTCATGGGGAAATCTTGGTGAAGTGGTCATCGTTGAGACTGTAGACGAAGCATACAGGCTTGCAGATAAGTATGCAAGCGAGCACGTCCAAATCCTTACTGAAAAGCCACGTGAGGCTTTAGAGAAGATGAAAGCATACGGTGCCCTCTTTTTGGGTGAAGGAACTTGCGTCTCATATGGCGATAAGGTATGAATGGCTTACACCAGACATATAGACGATTATGAACGCTGAACTTCGCTAATACCAATTGTAGGTCATTGGTACTAACCATGTACTACCGACCAAAGGTGCTGCGAACTTCACAGGTGGTTTGTGGGTCGGCAAATATCTCAAAACTGTGACCTATCAAGAGGTCACTTCAACCAAGGCTAGCGCTGAGTTGGGCCGCCTCTGCGGGCGTGCTGCCCGGGCAGAGAAGTTTGAAGGACACGCTAGATCGGGGGACGTGAGAGCCCTCAAGTTCGGGGGTGACAAGTTCGATTGGCCATCGATGCTCTAGACAAACAAAGTGTTGTAAATTCTAATTATATGGTGTTCAAAATGTATTGGCCTCCTAGATCAAACGCTGAATCATAGATGTTTCTATTCTTGGAAAGTGCTCAGCGAAGATCTCGCTTTGGTATATTATAAGCACTCAAGGCATGCGCAGTCACTGCAAACCAAACAAACGAAAGCAACATTGAAGGCAATAGCAATGGCGGTCCCAGCCTTGAGCAAGATCACTTGTACTTCTGTTTCATTGATGATTCAATATTTGGCAGAGCTTGTTGTCTCTCATCGCGAACTCATCTAGTGTTGGCATCCCATACGCATTCTCAGTCTGTGTAATAATCTTCTCCTCCCAACCATCTGCACCCGCGCTAAAGTCTATATTCTCATAACTATCCCACACCTCTTGAATTGTATTGCTTAAGTTGCCTAAAAATCCTCGAATACCTGCCATCCCTCCACCCATATGGTATGCCCTGAAGGGTCCTTGCACAGCAAATCGTGGACCAAGACTGGCCTCGATTATAGCGTCGAGATCTTGAACGTTCACCACACCTTCCTTGACTAGGTATGCTGCCTCTCTGAAAATAATATAAGCAAGCCTATTTCCAACGAATCCAGACAGCTCTTTGTTGATCACGACCGGCCGGTGACCTGAAGCGAGCTGCTGGAAATAACTTTGTGCAAATTTTACTTCATCTTGGTGTGTCTCAGTTGAAGGAACAATTTCAATGAGTGGAAGAATGTGAGGCGGATTAAATGGGTGAACCACCAGTAACCGGGATCGATCGCTCATTGCCTGGTTCTGGAGAGACGCAGCAATGCCAGAAGTTGAACTCCAGAAGTGAGCTTTCTGAGAGCTGCATTTCTCGATATCCATCCATATTTCCCGCTTGAAGTTGATGTTCTCCGGACCTTGCTCTTGAACGATGTCAGCGTTGGCGCACGCTTCCTTGATGGATGCGCAGATGAGTAGGCGACCATTTAATTGCAACTTCGCGAGCTCGTGAGTTCCCGATTCAGCACTAAGGTAGCCTGGTAGAACGGACTCTAAATGCGATTGCAGATCAGGTCGAGTATCAAACACGGTAATAATTCCGGTGCCGAAACGGAGATGCAGTGCAGCGAACGAGATCCCGATTGAGCCCAAGCCTATCAACGCAACGTTATAGCTTGGAGGCATCGACTTTGGTGACGACCGTAAGCTCATGGTTGCACTTAATGACAACGGTAGTGTGTATTTTCCCGAATGGCTACCTTGTCAATGATGTTATATTGGAGCTCCTAAATATCAGTAGAATCCCGGATATCGGGGATGTTGAATTTGTGAAAGTACCAGGAGCTCAGAGGTTTGTCCGTGAATTCGGCCAAAAGCCCTCTTTCCAGCCAAGACGGTAAAATCTTGGCATATGAAACAAGAGGGAACTCGGACAAATTCCCAGTCCTTATTTGTCTATCCTAGGTCTTTGTTTCATTGTTCTTGCTTTCCTCTTCAAAAAAAATATTAAGCCGTGATGAAAGTCGCCCTCGTAACAGCGTCTTCCGCCGGTCTTGGCGCCGCTATCGCCAAATGTCTAGCTCAAGACATGAGAGTGGTCATTAATTACTCTTCCAGTGCTGACCGCGCGGCTAGTGTCAAAAGCGAAATGGAGAGCATTGCAAGAACGCACCTAAGCCATGATTCCGATGGTGTAGAAGGACCTCGATTTGGAATTGTCCGTGCAGACTTAGGGAAACGAGCGGACATTGAGAGGCTGGTCACTGAGACTGTCAGTATCATGGGTAGGCTCGACGTTATTGTGTCTAACGGTGGATGGACACGAATGAGAAAGTTCAACGATCTCCATCAAAACTTAGACGAAGAAGACTGGGACAAGTGCTTCGACATCAATGTTAAGAGTCATCTGTATCTATTGCATACAGCGCGGAAATATCTCGATGAGTCGCAAGGTGCATTCGTAACAATCGCAAGTGTTGCAGGTGTCAAGCCAAGCGGGAGCTCGATAGTAGGTTGTGAACTTCCGGCAGTGTGTTCCATATGTACTAATATAAACTACCCACTCATTAGCCATATGCCGTCACAAAAGCCGCCCAGATCCATATGATCAAATGTCTTGCTCAAGCAGTGGGACCGAACATTAGGATCAACTCCGTATCTCCCGGTATTCTCATGACTGTGAGTAACTAACATCCCTCACCCTGGTGATATTTTGCAGATTCACCAGATTTGACAATTGAAACGTCGCTAACCTCAACGGTTCAAGGATTGGGGCAAACAATTCCCTCAACAGCAGCTAGTAGCAGCTAAAGATGCTACCTTCTTGAAAAAGTTTGCAACCGTTGAGGTAATGGTCTTATTTCAGCTCCCCCGAAAAGCATTAACTGGATAACCAGGACGTCTCTCGAGCTGTGAGAATGCTTGCGTTGAGCGATTCTATCACGGGTCATAACCTGGTCATCGATGCAGGCTTCTCCATTTGAGGCAATTTCACAAGGGATACACTCCCTTGTCCCGCCCGATTATATATATTCTCTTTAACAGTAGTACATATTGAAGTTCAACTTTATTTTGAATGCACAAATAAGTCTAGTCCTGCGGTGAAATAAACTTCCTTCTAGCAACCACCATCGGAGTGGGATCATTGCAAAATCGTCGAGAGATATGCATTTCGCAAAATGGTTGCAGGGTGTATTAATATGGCACTAATAATGACAGTGTATGCAATACCTTCAGCAGTAATATACCCGAAAACTTCACCGCCGGAACGAGTAATCCATGTACCCCTGCTAGGCATTGCGATCTACCCTGCAAGAGCGGAACACAGAGACTTTCGGCGGGTCCGGGTGATTAAAAGCGTAATCGAGTTCACGTAGTCGTATATCAACTGCGGAAATTTTGAATTCTAGCAACGAATACTCTACGTGACTTGAAACTTTGATTTTCACACCAGCTGCACAAAGCATCCAACTGGATCAGCTTTGACCCAAGCATCTTCGTGAAGAACCCCCACTCCGAATCTTCGCGCTGTATACGGCGCACATCTCGTTATGAGCATAACATTCAGAGTACACCAATCTCGTTCAGGGTATACACCTAGATCAAAATAACGTAGATTTCTTTCAAACTGCCTTTGGAAACTCCGGAGGCTTCTCGTGATTAGGATGAACTCAAAGTGTTGCGGTTCTTTTTGACAATCCTCTGCAAAGTCTGGAGGTACGAGGATGCAGCCTGCTGTAATACCATTTGCGTCTTTTATTGCCACATTTCGATTCATATGCCAGACGCGCTCGTGTCCGTTGAGGGAATGGAAACTTCCATCGATAGTAAAAAGGGCGCTAGTTGTCCAGCAGGCTATTGTCCTTGCATCTCGCCACTCTCGGGAAGATGGATCAACAAATGAGCGAGGCTGGATGCTAGGTAACCAGGTAGTTATATCGATTTCCGGGGGAGAGACATCTTTGTTTCCATCAGGGCTGTATGTCACAACACCTTCTGGTCTTGCCGTAAGAAGGAACGTCGCAGTGCCTTCATCATTCACGATAAACCACTCCACTTCCGATTGGTATTGCACAATTGGCACATAATCATTGAGATTGACGCCAGCTACCCACCCGGCCCAGCTCCAGCTTGGGAACGGAAACACCCCCCACTTTGAAGACGCTTTGTTCAAGCCAGTTACCATCCTCCTTCTTCGAAAGAGGCCTCGCGGTGCCCAGCATAATGCCTGATCGAAAAGTAGTTCCGGAAGACCTTGCCAAAAGTCGGATTGCATCGATTGCCCCATCACAACGGCCACACCTTCGAATGCATTCAGTATATCCGACGGATATGACACTTCTCGACTAGTATATTGCGTCAATGAAATCTCGAAACTTTTCATTGCTCGCCCTACACCGCCAACGAGGGCTCGCGTCAGTGTCCACTCGCCATACGACAAGTTGCTTCCCCTGCTATATCGAGCTCTAGAGCTCCACGCCGTACTGCCAGGGTCTATATATGCCGTCTTGTGTATGTCTTCACATATTACGTCTTCGCAAAAGTTGACACATGGACATGACCAATACACCTGCACGTTCGTAAAGTAGAGAAGACGCCGTGAAAGATGGTGTTCCTGAAACGTCCAACACCGTGTGTCCCATCGTGATTTTTCAAGTACATGATCAACGCATCTTGACATTACTGTCATCCGAAGCCCTTGGACAATTTTGATAGCTCTAGAGCGGTCTGATGTTGGATCGGGGATGCGGCCTCGGTTTGGATATCCTGGGAGTCCGTAACACGGATCATTCGTTCCAGGTTCCACAGGGTATGCACATACGATGGTGAGAGCGGCAGCACTGTACACTCGATCCATTTGTCGTAAATGTATCGTTCTATGCTCATCATCATCTTGAACAATGCAGAGAGCATCAATCCATAAGTATCGGAATGGTAGTTTCTCTGCACAGCTGATTGTGTCTTGCACGGTTCCAGGTAATTGATCCAGCTTTTGGGTTAAGGCCCCAGACGCTGATAGCTCTTTACGATTCTCTTTCAAAAGTGTCAAATACTTAGTCGTTGGCCAACAGTAACTCAGCGCCACAAACTCGGAGCCAAAAGGCATGTCGCAAATACACATATCCTGCAAATCGATAGCTAGAAGATCTATGGGTTGTACAGGCTCCATTTGCTCTTCTGGGGAACGGCCGGGCGTGCTACATGCTGCTCCGTGGTGGTTGAAACAAATGTCGAGCCAGGCCCGCGCCATCGTCATGTCGAAACCATCCTCTCGCATCCGTCGGCTACGGAGCACTGTTGGAATACCCAGTGTCTTTGCTTCTTCTTCAAAAATTTGTATATCTCCCACAGCTTCTGTAGTGCGCCCGGAGTCCATAGTCTGCGCAGTGACGCGTATACAGAATGTTTTGAGATTTCCATCTTCAGAATTGTTTTCGCCATCACGCTTGTGATTTTCAGCAAGTAACAATCGGGCAATGGTAAGTGTAGCATTTCGATCATAAGCAAGCACCAAATTATTGATGGCGGCATCGGCTAGGTAACAGAACGCGCACTTTAGAGCTTTCTGTCGAACTTCAGACCGAGTGCCTAATTTATGCGTGCGTTCGCCTTCCTCATCATTGGTATTGGATGCATGATCTGTGTTTCCACCCTCTGCATCGCGGAAGTAGGTCGCAAAATCTATAGTTCGGCATACATTGCAAAGAGTCTCGGTGGGAGCTGGGGACACAGAGGTCGACATTCTTCAGTCGTGTGGAAATTATGTTAGAGTGACTACTAACATCAGAATTTTGTGGCCTACGGAATCTAAAGTGATAGGTCTGAGCTCTTGGATGTAACGGCATATAGAAGATGATAGATCGACGAAAATACCCCGCATCCTTGGCCCCATTGCCAATGCCACCATGTTAACGAATGGCTTGGGACAAATACTGTCAAAATGCGGCCAATCAGGTTTAAAGGATCTATTACAGGAAAATCTTGCTTAAAAGATTTGTTCCTTTCACAGAGTCTTATCATTGGTGTATTAACAGATAGAATATCAGAAAGGCAAATCCAGCGTCTCGACTGCTCGGGCATAAACCAGCAATTGATAATTCGAAGACACTATTCAATATTGAATGCGTGAGTAGAAAGTCGTATTCAATTTCGTAGAACTATCTCTAACTAGGGGTTAACGTGAAATGGAAGGTGTAGATCTGTATACACGGCTGGACTGATCGTTGTTTAAGATGAGCAAGCCACCCGTCCATCTAATTGACTTCAAACGTTAAATCGTTCTTCTAGGGCGAGAAAATGGGATGCTTAGATCAAGTAACACTAGACCGGGAAAAGCGTAGCTCTAGTGAACGGGTGACATGCGGGGAAATACATATCCTCTATCATACGCCATGTTGTTCCTACCTAGGACGCAGGCACTCATAAAGTCTAACAGCGGCGTATTAGTACCATTAATACACGCCTCGTCCAATAAAGGTAGATATATGCCGTTTTCCAGTCCGTGTGTTATTTATCGCTTGCCACTTTAGGGCCATTTCACCCCGCATAAATCTCCAATTAGGAAGGTTTCCCCATAAACTAACGACTGCACATGCTACTTAAATCCAACTTGGACCCATAGAAATAGAGCTCCACCAAGCGTTAAGCAGACCCACACGAGGCTATCATAATGGTTGAAATAAAGAAATACCAACTGCAACCCACCGCTCTCATCCCTAACTCGCCATATCCGCTGCTCCACTACCGTAACGCACTCCCAAACACTAGAAACATCGAGTTAGCAGCGCACGATGCCTTCATGAAGCATGGTTGGAAAGTTCAATGGATGGCTCGGTACGGTAAGACCCAAAGATCGCACTACCACACTGCAGCACATGAATGCATGGCTGTCGTATGCGGCACTGCGATAATTCGTTTCGGGGTTGCAGACACCGTTGAAAATTTAGAGAAAAACACATATGGCGATGGATCTGGGTGGGAAAAGGGAGGTGTTGAATTAGAAGCACAAGCGGGGGACGTATTCATCATTCCGGCTGGCGTTGCTCATAAGACGTATAACTCCAGTCCTCTAGAAGAGTTCAAAGTCTTGCAGTTGGGGAATGCTAGTTCCAGTGCAGGAGGGGAAGTGGAGGGGAGCGTTGCGGATACTCGGCATGTAAGACGCCTTCTAGAAGAGAACAAGCCAACGGGATTCACGATGATTGGCGCTTATCCTCCTGGACAAACGTGGGACTGGACTTACGGTGGGGAACACGAGGGCAGGTATGGGGAAGTATGGGCTGTTCCTAAGCCAGAGGCTGACCCCGTGCTTGGAAACTCCGAGTATGGAATAAATAGGCTATGGAACAGTACTCTTCCGGACTGATGCATACAGGGCAAGAAGATCCACTACGAAAAGTCAGTGTAGATAAGAGAGTGAATTAAATTGTGGTATTTATAACAATAAGCTATCCAAAGAGCACAGATGCGACGAAAAGCCACGGCCATATAGCTCGTGTCTCATCTGAGTAGAAGGATGTGCGTACGGAAGTAATAGTACAGACATCTCTAATTAAGACTGGCCGGACTGGCCACTCTCGCTGTCACTCTCGATGCGTTGTCGAGATGCCCTCCATCCTTTAAGCAAGTCCACAATCCCACTACGCGAAGTCCTTCCATGCCCTATAAAAGAAGCCTCGTAAGCATCTATCGCGGGACATTCCCACACCAGGTCTATTTCAGCTGGCCTCCGCCATTTTGTCCATTTGCAGAATTTCCAAGAAAAGAATAATACTATATTCAAAAGCAACATGGCGTACGATTTAAAGACAGCAGTAGCACTAAAAGGTGCAAAGCTTGTATAACCAGAACTAAAGAGTATCGCTAAAACTGAAAAGAGAGCGATATAACCACAATATGGTTGCCCCCTGCCAAAGTAAGGAAGGGATCGACGATTGAGACCTTGCAAAACAAATCCGCGATAAAAGCTGATGTATGTTGTGGTTAAAACGACGAAGTTGATCAGTCCACCCGCAATGATCAGGCTTATAAGCCAATTGAGGACGTCATTTGACCTGTCGCCACAAGCAAGAAGGGATAGAAGGGGGAAGATTGTGGTGATGAGAAGACCGTAGATCGGGATTCCAATTTTTGTGCAGCGGGTTAGAAATCGAGGGGCTCTGCCTTGTAGAGCGAGTCCGTAGAGTGTCCGGGAGGCGCAGAAGTAAAGGTTGTTACCGGCAGAGAAGATGCTTATGGCTATCAAGGCGTTTGCAACATGAGGCAAGCCTCTGATACGCATATTATGCATTGCTAGAACATAAGGCGAGGCAGACGGTAGGCCAACACCAGATACGTCGCTACCGATGCTTTGGATGAGAGCAGGGTCGTTATGTGAAATAACGATTCCGATGGCTAGAGCAGTTCCGACGAAGAAGAAAGGAATCCTCCAGAAACCCATCACATACGCTTTTCTCATGGAGGTTCGTGGCTGCTTTGCCTCGGCAGCTATCATTGAGAGTAGTTCTGGCCCCACAGTCATAAAAGCGGCTTGATACAAGCACGACAGAAAGCCTTCAAAGCGTCCAAGATTTCCAGTAGAGCGATACTCCGCAAATGGGCCAGGATTTTTCCAGAAGCGAAAGCCGTAGGCATCGTGCTGGGGATTGCCACCCAACATAGTGACGATTGCAAAGCCATATAGAATAAGAGTGAGGACAATTTTCGTACCGGATAGAAATTGCTCGATGTTACCATATAGTCTGATACCCAGGGTATTAAATGTCCTACATCAGATTCGTCAGCAATGAGAGTAAGTGGGGGCCTGGAGTACCCACAGGTAACAGGCCAGACACACCAAAGAAATCGCATAAACCGGGATATCGTTGCTCCAGGTCGACAAGGGAATTTTTAGCGCAATGATCTCGAAGGGAATGAAAAGTCCTTGGTAGAAAAACATGTTCCATCCAACAGAGAACCCCAGTGCTTCGTCGACCCATTGGTCTGCAAGACGAACAAAACCACCAGCGACGGGCATGTGCACTACCATCTCCGCCGCGCAGTGATTGATGAGCGACATGATGATCCCATAAACGATGAATGCGATTAGTATATTGGCAGGCCCTCCGATAATAAGCGCGTTGCCCATGTTCAGGAAGACTGCGGTGCCAATCGATCCGCCGATAGCAAGGAGTTGGAGGTGCCAATTTCCCAGTTGTCGATGAAGTCCATTGTCCCTGTATAGATTTCTGTTGAATTGTACGCCGTTGCTGGCCGGCATTGCGATGTACAAAGTTGAGTTTCTCGGTCGTTGAATGATTGTCGTGGCCGATTCTATCACTGGATTTTGTTGCGGATTTTGAGGGTGCGGGTGTTGGTCACACTACAGTGAAGGGCACACAATATTCGTGGATCACGAGGGATCGCGTATCTATAGAAGCTCTGTTTAATTTCCTGTTCAAACCAGGATTCGGATGTTATCGGTTGGTCCCATTCTGCAACTAGTCTGCATAAACTTGGATACGAAGATTGTGTTGGTAGCGAGTTGAGTTGTTGGGAACAAAGGATCATTGATACCACAGCAACATGCAGAGATCTGTGATCGAATAATCGGGCCTCTATACTTAGGGATCACTAAGTTCATGCTACTCAGAGTGTAATAGCAGTTCGAGAAGTTGCCTTACTAGATCAATATCGCTTTTGACAGCGTGACACTTTTAGCCTTATCTGAAAGTAAGAGTAGAATTAACCAGTTGACCACCGCACATTGCGGATTTTTGTGCCTGGCCTCCATTCGGAACGCTAGTGTATGTGCAAGCCATGGGACAGATGTGTCGTCCTCGTGACACTTTGTTTTGAGAGAGGCTCCCATCATTTGGCAGCCATTCCTGGCCCATACTGGAGGGCTTTAACGGAAGCATCGCAGTACTAAGTTTCATGATTCGAAGAGAATCAAACATTCAGGCAATGCTACGTCCAAGATGAATGTATACCTAGAGAAGATACTTTGAGTCATAAGAAGTTGAAGTGGACGGAAAAGCAAGGCCAGATCTGCTTGTTAAATCCATGGGACCGCTCCGTCCTAAAATTCGGTTCACGGGTATCAACACAGCTTCGAAGCTTCACGATAAGAGTAAAGTTTGGTACTACCCCGCAGGTTTCGAATTTCCCGCAGGTTTCGAATTTATGGATGATGACTGAGATGTCAAAAAGTCCGGATTTGGCTACCCTAATGGGCTTGATACTTATTGGTTGCGGCAATGTTTGCACCGGTAGCTTCGATCGGTATCGTGAACGGAAACATTTTCCGCTACGAGCTGGAACATTTAGCTCTCAGTCACATGGGTTATACTTATCTTATCATTCCTAACTAACTCATTTGACTTAAAAGACCTGCATTGTCGCCAGTCTTTTCAGATTTCCAACGGCAGAGCCTGGCAGAGGATAAGATAGATGCTGTGAATTACCACACAGGCGTGGATTGGATTGATTGCCTTATCTTATAATTGAAGCGGGCTCGAAAGAGACTCACTGAATCAAATAAACCCAAGCCAGCCACCAAGAGACGGGTCTAGGCGAACCAAAATCTATCAAAGGGCCTTAACACATGAGCGATAAAATTAGTTTCATGAAGAAAGTGAGGGTGAGTTGCCGTTTATTTGGTACGTTTATCGGTTCAGTCCATGCTACAACGAGGAAATGGTTTCGGGGTGATAAAGGCACTTTCTTGTGCTGTCTTAGCTTCCCACCGAACCTATTCGCCCAGTCAAGGTCAACGGATATTCCCATTACGCCAAGTCACACTTTCCACTCTCCGCGAATAGCGTACATTGCTCTGAAATCGTGTAGCAGATGACGTCATAGGTTCGCTCCTTGAGATTATGGGTGTATGCGACTCCTTCGTACAGCCTTTTTGTCAATCGGGTTTTCGAGCTCGAGACGATCCCTTGTTGACTGGGAGGCATACAATTGACTGCAGCAATATAGCAGCCCTATTTTTTCACAGCTACGGCTGTGGGTTATGAGATAACGAACGGTGCAGTCTCATAAATCCTCAAATGGGTTAGTTAGGGTTGTATGAATCGACACCAACTGCATCGAGCACATATTCTTCTTAGAAACTAGGGCTTCAAACCCAGCAATCATACCTTGCACAATTCCTCATCCCAGTGAGCACTGATTTTCGCGCTCACTGGTTTACTCTCTTGTTTCCCCTCCTGTGTGATGGCCCACCAGAAAATTTCATTGATGTGACTAGCAAGCGCAGCTCATGGATGCAGACAACGCCCTGTTTTGAACTACGTCGGTAAGAATTACCATATCAGGACACCTCGTCTGACCACCAAATTTGTTGACCGGAAATCAAGCCTCAGGCCATGAAATGTATCTCTGTGACACGTTAAGGCGCATTTGGTGGAGTATTTACTATTTACTTGGAACTCCCCGCCTCCCCGAGGGGTGCGCACGAAGCCTTGAATTAAACCGCTGCGACTGTTTGTATGCTAGCCAACAGAATTTAAATCCGGCAGGGTGTCACATAATTTATTCTTGTAGTCATTTAACGACCATTTATGTGGCATGTAGCCCGCCAATTGCTTCTATTGAGTCTTTACTAACGAAAAGCTAGGAACTGCGATTGATTTGAATAGCGAGAAACGCTGTTACATCGAGATGACTTCTGTGCAACAGTCCTTATGCTCTTCTTCAGAGCTCGGAACTCGACGAATTTACACCCAGTCACCGCTTCCAGAACACAGAAATAATGAGTTCTCACGGGCCAATATCTTTGGTTATTTTTCACCATCAGCCTCTGCCTACTTATCCAGCCGTACGGAAGTGTGCTGTATATGAAGCCTCACAGTATCGTTGGCCGTGTGCTGTTCTTTTTCTGGCGACTGAACCCTCTCGCTTGTATCATGGAGGTGACATTGCTGATTCTCGCTTTCGGTCACGGTATTTGGCTCGCATCAAGGCGACCTAGTTCCTCAACCGCAAATTCCGCGAATTTCTGGAACCAATTACGAACTACGATCATAACAATACAGTTACTTCGGGCCCACGGTAAAATACCAGAGCATTGGAAGGCATCTATAGGCAGCCAAGTACAGTCGAGCACGGCTCCCACAATTACCGTCGATGATGCCAGCAACCCTCCCCTTCCTGGAAACGACACCGGGAACGATCACTTAGACGTACCAGCGACCGCGGTTATACGTTTAAGTAACCTAGGGGTCATAGAGGGCACAGACCCGCAGTCAACGAATTCGATTACAAATCTCGCTCCCTCCGGCCCTCAAGATGTTTCAGACGTCGAATTAGGCGGCCTTAGAAGCATCCAGTCCGACATCCTGGGCTCGATCGGCTCTTCCAGATTGATCGAGAATGGTATGGGGCGGATTGCCTTCGGACGTGCTGAACTCGTGTTAGATTTGATTGGCAGTGCAGGCGCCGTCATCGCAGTCGTTAAACTAGCTTCCGTCACCATCCCAATACACTTTCATTTACCAGCGGCCTTCATGGTAACGAATTGGGCATTTGTACAGGTGCTGTATATACTTGACAAATGGCATGGTGCGGACCTCGTCGGCAGAGAACATCTTATTCGCCGCACCCTCGAACTTGAAAGGGTGATAAACCGTGTTTTCGTCTGGATACTCTTATCACTGCTAATCTTTCCTCTGATCGTATACTCAACATTTGTTGCATTGCGCGAGACCAAACGTCTATCAAATGCGTTGATTTTGCGTTTTTCAGACGTCGCTGTTCTTTTTTGTCTTTTTCCCTCAATTTCCCGATACGTCTTCGGGAGTATTCCTCAGAATACACGCTCAGGATGCACGCTTAGATTCTCAGATGGAATTCGCTCCAAACTAACTTTAGAGACTAGATCACTAATCAGTTTATCTCAGATTTGCACGATATCCTTCTCTGTCTATCTTGGGGTTTTGACAGGACGTTCCATTGGTGATCTTTTGATCTTAGAAAAACCCCCTACATGTTGTTACATCTTACCAGTTTTGTTTTTTTCGTTCTTGATATGGGCTTGGGTTTTCCTGCCTGGTATACCATTTATGAGGAAGAGTAGCAAATATTGTGAATGGTCGCGTGGTGTAGCGTTGGCTTGGCACCTGATCGCGACCTGCTTCTTCTTTACAGGAGCATTGCTGATGTATGACACGAAGGAGACGTACAAGCCAGATTGGTTGGATTGGTTTGGAAAGCCCCGCAGACCGTAAGAGTCAAATGTGGTTTCTATCAGCGAAACAAGGGCAACAGCCTAAACGCAAGCATTCAACTTCTCCAAAAAAAATATATATATAACTCATTAGACCTCATGGAAAGAAATCTATAAATGTGCTACGCGTGCCACTTACCCGCCTGATTCCCTCCAAAACTCTTGATATAGAGCATGTTTACTTTCCGGTCCCGGCAAACAGAGCAGCCCCCACTCACTACATGCAAGCAAAGCAAAACAAATAGAAGAGAAAATCCTTTTCAGCAGTCACGTGCTAAGTCTATTTTGTTGCATAGTGTCCCATCTCTTTCGCCCACTTCTTCTGAGCGTCGCCGATGGTATCACGACTTAAGATAGCTCTCTGGTACCTTACATCGATCCAGATAAACGGCTCAGACTCTCCCTCAGGCAACTCCTTCCACTGTGCATTTTTAAGGATTCGATCTCGCTCTTCCTGCTCCGGACCATCATCCAGATGGTACAAATGCTGATTTGATATCGAGCCGAGATGTAAGGTAGTGGTCCGTGCCTTTTGGAGTGACTCGTAAAGTTTCAAGGTCTCTGGTAGGGTTGGATGCGAGTTTGATTCGGATTTGGCGTTGTTGTACAGTCCCAAGAGAATTGCGATGATGGCTCCGTCTTCCACCGCTACTGCGGCGCCTTGTGCTTGGTATGGAAGGGATGGGTGGCAAGCATCTCCTAGTAGTGCGACATTGTTCTAAGTTCTTATAAGACTTATGCGCAAGTTTAGTGAGAGTAAGAGGGGACGACTTGCCTTTGTCCAAGAAGCTAACTCGGGGTGATGCATCATCTTCCATCTCAGCACGGTAGAGAAGGCAGTCAAGATGGTGGTCAACCTTGGATGAGATTGTTAGCACTACGACAAATATCAGCAGACATGAATGGAACGCCTACACAGGATCCCATCCTTCAAAAACAGCTCTCATCGCATTTATATCCCCCACTTCCGTCTTCACATCAGGTGGCAGGTCATCGGGTCGCGTCATGACGAGATTAAATTCTTTTCCGCCCCTCACGGGATAGAAAACTGCGTGGCTTTCGGGCCCAATCCACATTGTTACGATATTCTGTTTACAGAGAGCATCCACTGACGGGTCTTTGAGCATTTGCAGGGCTGCCAGTGAAAAGGTCCCGCGATAAGCTAGATCACCAGTTGCCTGAGGCGGTGAGGGATGACCAAGTATTCGCGAACGAAGTGTCGACCAAAGTCCTGTCTTTGGTCAATTATTGAGATCATGAGGTAAGAAGGCATAACTACCATCTGCGCCAATGACTACATCGCCCGATATTATTTCACCACTTCGCAATGTGACCGTTGTGCGCTCCGCATCGACATCTTGCACTTCAGCCTGGAGTCGCAGCCTCACACCCAAGCGATAACATTCCTCCACAAGTATTCTTTGGTAAACAGCACGGTGGATGACACTGGAACCGTCAGATCCTAGGCCAACAGATTATGCTACCATTCTCACAGCCACGGCCACCGCTCATCCAACTCTTCTCCAACGCTTCGGGAGCATAACAATTCTCCATCCTTCCATCGCCTTAATTGCGTTGCCTTTGAGACAACAGAATGCTCCCTCAGGCGGTCGAGCAGTCCGTATTGGGCCCAGATACGCGACGCATTGGGCGGTATTTGGATCCCTGCTCCAACCTATGCAACGTCAACAAGTATTTCTACTAAATAGAGCATATGATTTACGCACAGGCGTAAGTCTCTCGACCCTTTCGAGCACGTCGACTTCAAGTCCCTGCTTCCGACATACAATCGCACACGCAAGCCCGCCAATACCGGCACCCACGATCACAACTTTGAGTGCTTGAGTCATGCCTTGAATAGTCAACAAAGATTTTCTCAGCGTCAGTAGTTGGCGTGTACGCAACAAGCTTATACGCTGGAGCCGCGCTCTTCAGGCAATTTGGCGACGAATAAGTCATCACACGAGTGCCGCGGCTATTAGCAACCGGTAGTTTTAGGTACAGGGCAACACACCACACCCCTTGCACACAAAGGCCCTGTCGGTGCATGGTGATCCATTCATGTAATCCTATTATCAGGCGCCCCCACAACCGACCTTCCCGAATGGTTGCGGTTCCGGGCTGCGCCGCTCCAGTGACGATCATTGCACGGTTGATCAAATTGCGTTTCATCAAACCATCCCGTGTCGCTGAAGCTTGTTGGATTTATTTTAAGGTTGAACGATACACTGATGAGAAATTTGCAATCCCTTGCTTCCAGAAGCTTTGTAACCCACGGAGTGCAATGTCTCTCATCGCAGTGCTTCAGTGAGTTCTCGCGTCTTGAAGTCAGCGCAAGCAATTCAAATCGAATGACGGGAACGAATCGATGCAAGGCAGCAAGCAGAACCAAATAAAACGTTTAAATCGTGGCTTTATAACAGGAACTTGCATTATAGATAATAATCGGGTATCATTGCGACTCTCTTCGAACACTGACGTCTCTCCGCACAGTGATATATCGGTTCGGAACCATGATGCATTCTTGACTTTCATTGTCACCACTCCCGCCCATGACGGTAACGTTGCTTGCGCCAAGGAGCTTACCATCTGGATCATACGTCGTTCCATTTTGCCTGGAAAAAGTGCTTGCGCTCTCCAGTCTAAAGCCATGCTCCTCGCCTTCCTCCAGTTTCTGGCTTCCGGGGGCAGGTCCAGCCCGCTGTGAGCCGCCTCGTGCTCCGGACCCGTAATCAGAGTTCTTCTTCGATTTTCGAAGGCGGTCTGGCCAGCAGAATGAAAGTATCTTGCGCAAGCTGATCAAGCAGGCACAAATGACGCCCACCGCGACCTCAATGAATGACCATAGGTTTGCGGGGCATGATTCCCAGGTTTGCTCTTTTGCGTGTGATGCGCGAACGATGGTCTTCATCCGCAGTGCTGTAGTCAAGCAGATAAAAAACCCAATTATGAAGACAATAACGAGGCCGACCTTTTTGCTCATCGACATTTGAAGCCGTGAGATAACTGGCATCGGGATCAGGAAGATGAGGAGATCGGTGAACATGTTAAAGGCGGTCCATGTCCAGCTGGAGACTTGTCAACAGGGTTTGATTTGTGCTCTGCAAAGATGCTCACCGGAACCAGGGAAGGCTAACGCAGTGCCCTTCAACTGCACCTTTCAGCCATGCCTTCTTAATCGGGGTGCATTGAAAGATGGTGAGAATCACAAAAGCGATGCCAGACGCAACGATAATGTAGATTAGTGCTAAACACAGCTTCCGAAATAGCGTGACAGCAAATATTCGCAGGTACAAAAATAGGAAGGCGAGTTTGTTGAGCGTAATGTTGGTTTTGTACAGTATCTGCGACAAATAGTAGTACTTTAATTCGTTAGTATCTTTTCGAAGTAATAGTTTGGTGCTAGATCCACCTTCAATGCTAGCGATAGGTCTCCGCCGTCTTTCTCTATATCTACTACATGTTTACCAAACCCATATCTGGACGCTACGCCTCTATTAGTATTCATGATGCGAATCACGATATAGGGGCCATATAACCCACCTTGCACCAGTATAACGCTAAAGACAACTAAACACAGCTAGCCAAGGTCAGATGAGTTTCCAGAAGTTCGCCTTTGCAACTTACAACCGAAGAAATGATAAAGTAGTCCTCCGCACCAAACCATCCTCTATTTCTGTATGTCGTTGCTAAACGAGCAGTCACGAGGGCTGCGGCGACAGAGCACAACGCGATGGGGACATTTCGTAGATGCTTCTCCTGTCCGGGATAGGGCTCGAAGCTCATAGTTGTGCTGGTGATCGATTCAACCTTTGTGCGATGAATGGGACTGAGAGTAAAACTGGACGAGCAGACTCGAGAGCATGACTCGCGGCGGGATTGCGTGTGATATCAAGCTATGGGATGGTTCCCATTGTACGGTTCCTCCCGAGCCCAAGGCGCAAAATGGTTTCAGAGAATACAATACACCGAGGAGTGACCGCGGCGTTCTGCGAGATGCGCGGGCTGGAGCCGACTGGATGAACCACCTGGTTGGCTAGTAGTTCTATATGGAATCCTGGGATAGGAGAAAAAGGGCAGTTGAAGAGCACCGAGGGAGGGGAACTCTTCCTCCAAAATTCACGGATGCTGTGAGTTGCATATACGACTGACCGAACCGCCCAGGTTCGCCCGTGGCAAGCTGCAACGAATCCTACAGGCCCATGCACGCAGTTGGCAGGTGAAGGGCATGACCTTCGCGGGGCCTATGAGTTGCCCTTTGCCTTGTCACTGGATGCGCATGAGAGCGCTCGGTTCGACGTAAACCTTCAGGTTCCTTGAGACAGGTTGTCACGGACTAGCCTCCCATCAGAGTAGAAGATCGGGGATTTTGGCCGAATAAAGAGCCTTCCTTGACGATCCTGCATGAGCGCACGGCCACTGGGGAAGCGGGAGGGCGAGCATCTTCTCTCCACAAGGGCAAAGCTGCAGGGAAAGGTCGCCTCACGCCCAATCCTACCCGATGACAGTTCAGTTTTCGCGCGGGAAAGGCAAGAGAGAAGAAACGATCACCCGGGATCGGCGGATGAAGCTTATCAACAACAAATTGAGGGCAAAGTCAAGCAAATTGCGGCACAGCAACACAGTGACACCACATGGCCGGAATAGCTTCATATGAATAATAATCAGTCTGACCAGCTGCTCCTTGCATACATGGGAGACTGCAAAATGTTATTGTTATGCACTGTTGTGTATGGAGTAAGACACGACATGTATTGGCAAGCGGGGAACCTCCTCGTAAGCAAGCAAGTTAATACTAGCATTTAAGACCGGGATCTAGTCGGCAGTACCCGTGGTGCCCGTCACCAAGCCGTCGCCATTTCCGAGAGGTTTGCACGGCTTGGATCATCGGAGTGCTATTCTACATTCATCCCCCATTTAGTCAGCAAAGCGGCATAGGTGCAGTATGCGAATGCACACCGACCCTCCCGTCCAAGGGATGCTATCTTCGGTCCTTGCCTGATATTCAAATTAACGGGCGATAGCCTTCCCCGCACGATCCCACCCATTGGGCGATGTCGCCACATTTCCCTTCCTTTACGCCTCTCCCTCCACGCCATCTTCCACCATGCCAACCAGGGCCCTCCAAAATCAGTTGCCGGCAGCTCCTGCTTCTCTAGCTTCTGGAGTTAGTCTAGAAGCCATCACCGCCATTTCTGGCCCGGTTTACGGCAGATAGAAGCCGGATTTCCAATGGTTCTACTATATCTTGCTACCCTCTCCCCAATTCCACGTGCCCCTGCCTTGCCATACCCCCAAAACTCTGCTGCACCTTGTTCCTTCTGTTGGAGCTGACGCGGTAATCATGGGAAATAGTGACCTGGAAAAGTCGCCGGCGGTCGGGAACGAGTCCAATTCGTCCTCTGATCAGCAATTACCCCAGCCACCTTTTGACAAGGCTGCTGAACGGAAGATTTTGAGGAAACTCGACTTGAAAGTGCTACCTATTCTTTGGTTGCTCTACCTTGTGTGCTTCGTGGATCGCAGCAACATTGGAAATGCCAAGATTCAAGGCATGGATGAGGAGCTGGAACTCAAAGGTCAGAGATACAACATTGCAGTTTTTGTCTTCAATATTGGCTATCTGCTGGCTGGTGTGCCTTTGAGTATTGTCTTCAAGAAGACTGGTCCAAAATCATTGGCTGTGATGATGTTCTGCTGGGGTAAGTTTCAATAATTCCTTCCGGTATACATAGCTAACGCTTCACTTTCCCAGGAATAACGGTCATCGGATGTGGTCTCACCAAAAGCTTTGGAGGCCTTGTAGCATGTCGACTCCTAGAAGGTATTGCTGAATCGGCTTATGTTCCAGGAGCCGCATACCTCATTGGCTCTTACTACAGAAAGAACGAGTTTCTGAAACGCTACGTAATCTTCTTCAGCGCTGGCATTTGTGCAGGGGCTTTCAATGGATTCTTGTCGTCGCTAATTGCAAAGATGGATGGCGTATCTGGCTACAAAGCTTGGCGATGGTGAGTACTTTTCCTTCGACTGACCTCGAACCACTCTAACATTTCTAGGATCTTTATCATCGAAGGATGTATTACGATTGCCATCGCCTTCGTATCTTTCTTCTTCATCGTGCCCTTTCCGGAGGACTGCACATTCTTCGATCCAGAAGACAAGGCCCTTCTTCTTGCCCGTCTAAAAGACGATGGTGGTGCCGTAGCCCACGACAATATCGCACCGAAGCGCATCACCGAATTCTTCCGCGATTGGAAGATATGGACCGCCGTCCTCATATATCTTGGTGCTGCTGAAAATGCGAATTCCATTACTAGTTTCCAGCCAACCATTCTCAAAGGCATTGGGTACACTGCCACCGGAGCACAGATACGCACTATTCCTGTATACTTGGTTGCTGCTGTGTATTCCATCTCCCTTGCATACACCGCCGAATATTTCCGAAAACGATATGTCTTTTGCATAATTGGCTTCTGTACTATCGCAACTGGACTGATTGTCGAAATTGCTCAACCAAAAGCTGCTGGTGTCAGATACATGGGTCTTTTCTTCATGACCGCTGGTGCGTACTTGGTCATGCCTCTTTCCGTCGTTTGGATTGCGATCAACGTTGGCAAGGGCTACAAGCGAACCGTTGCACTCGGATCCATTGTTTGTTTCGGGAATGCTGGTTCCTTCATTGGTACGAATGTGTTTTTAAAGCGAGAGGAACCCAAATTCCGCACTGGGTTTAGCACTGGGCTGGGACTCTGCGTTATGGGTATGATAGCAGCGACGGTCATGTTTGTGGGTACTCTGATTGGTAACAGACAGCGTGATGAAAGGCGCAAAGAACTACCCGAGGTATTGGATGAAGGTACTGTGGAGGATCTGGGTGAAAAGCATCCCGATTTCAGATATAGTCTTTGAGCAAGGCAGCTATACATTACGAAAGACATGAATAATGTTAACTTTACCAAACAAGCAAGGATTTTTCGAATCACTTTTTAGAATATCAAATATCAAGAGCCAGGCCTCTCGAATTATCGCGTATCAAAATACATCTATGGAAGTGTAAATAAAGTCCGACTGCATTTCTATACATAATGAACCTCCAATAATCTATATTTAGCTATCGTGGACCTTACTCATCAACAGTCCTTCAGCCTTGGTCGACCACAATCTACACCAAGAAACCACCATCTATCTACCTCATATAGTCTCAAACCTTCTGCGGGCCTTCTCAATACAGAACAAGTTCTATCTTCAATCTATATCACAGCCAAAACAATGAGCACCGTCCCTCCAGGCTATTGGGTGTGTGACCAGTGTAATTCACCCAACAATACCTCAATAGCACCAAACACCTGTGCCTGTGGCCACCAACGATCTTCCTGCTGCTACGAAGCTGGAAATCCACACCCTGGTCAATTGAATGAAAGCGAGGATTGGGTACCCTATGTCCGACCGCGCGAAACCCACCCTCCGAAGGGCCGCACATGATTCCGAAAATGCTGAGAGCGGGTCGTTGATTCAATATTACGATACAAAGCAGGCAAATCCCTCCGATCTAGATGTCGATCCTGTCCCGACCCGAATCTCTCCTTCGAAGATCGATGGGTTCAAGCTGTGCGCGGAACCCCCAGCGATAAACACGCGTATTGGGTACAACTCTAGATGGCGCTATATATCAGTCGTTTCATGGCTTGGGAATATGTTGGATCTCATAAAGGGTACAATGCTGGCTCGATCGCCGTCGAGGTGTGTAGGACGTCGGCTTGAGTTAGCATAACTTGACGTGGTTCGGTTGATTAGGATACGGTCGTTATTGAGAATATAGCATGGCTATATATCCGAATACTATTGGACCTTAAGTTGAAACCATTGTTATGATCTGATTGCTCTGCACTAGTCAAGGCGTAGTTTCTCCTCCTTTGAGTGATCTATTACATTCGAGAGGCTGCAATGCACCGTTTTTCATTCCACGTCCCAGCCACCGACACATTATCATTCATTCTTACGAGACTTTACCTACACTACAAAGGGTAAACCAGATAATCTAGAGCAGCAAAGGAGCATACTCCACCTTTTGCATATGAGATTACGTCACTTTAGGTTCGCAAGACGTTTCGCCAAATTTCCCCGATGCGGTTAAAAAGATGTGCAGGGCTGAGTGATCAGTGAACTCGCTTTCAAATCAAGGGTCAAGAGCAGCACTAGTGGCGCGGCACTACATAATCAAATCCTGGTTCCTCATGAATTTGGGGAAGAGGGCGTAATGAAACCCTCTTGGGATTACGCATCGCCAAGAGAATGGCGCCCTTCCGTTGGAAGAGGGCGTGGGACAACTGTATCATTCGTTCGCAATGGGTGCGACTAGACGTGATATAAAGGATAAGACTTATGTCTACTTAATCGTATCCCTAAAATAATCGAAAAGAAGTTGACCATCATCCCTTGAGATTGAAAGATTCACAATGACGGGAACAAAACTCATCACAGTGCTCGGAATTACTGGAACACAGGTATAGTCGAACCTTGAAGTATAATGCCTTCCCAGTAGCTAATATCTATCTTCAAGGGCTCCTCGGTCGCCAATGCATTCCTCAAACAACAAGACTGGCGCATCCGAGGCCTAACTCGCAACACAAGTTCTGCAAAAGCAAAAGCGTGGGCAGAAAGAGGCGTAGAGCTAGTCCAAGGAGACCTAGGCAATACCGACTCATTGCGAAATGCATTCCTAGGCGCTCATGCCATCTTCGCAGTTACCGACTTCTTCACAAATTTCACAACAGTATCTGAAGACAAGACATTGCAAGAGAAGGCTAAAGCAGAGAAAAAGAGCATCCACGAGTACGCCCGTGATCTAGAGACGAGCCAAGGTCTCAACGTCGCAGCTGCAGCATCCGAACCATCCACCCTCGCGACTCTCGAAAAATTCATTTTCTCTACATTAACGCCCGTACACGATATCAGCGGCGGCAAATACAAGCACGTATACGAATTCGACTCCAAAGCAAACGTCGTCAAACATATACGACAACAGATTCCAGAGCTCAGCAAGCGAATGAGTACAGTGACCCTAGGCGTCTACCAGGAGAGCTGGCCCGATTTGCGCCTTCTCGGTCCACAGAAAGAGCCCGATGGATCATTTAGCTTCGCTCGACTAAAATGGCCAGGGGAACAGGACCTACAGCCAGATGTTGTAGCTTCATGGGACACAGGCACCTTCGTAAAAGCCCTAGTCATCGATCACCCACCGGGGACAAACGTCCTAGGCGCCACAGACATCCTTTCTAGAGCGGATTATGCAGCCCTATGGGCTAAAGTGCTTGGCGTAAAAGCTTATGTAAAGGATGTTGATGATGAGGAGGTTAAGAGGCAGTTGCCGGAGGCGTATCAAGATGAGTTGGTGGAATTGTTCAAATTTATGGCGGAATATGGGTATGCTGGAGGGGATCCGAATGTCAAGACGCCGAAGGAGTTGGGGATTGAGACGAGTTCCTTGGAGGAGTTCATTAGGGGTGAAGATTGGAGTCTGGCTTTGGAGGGTTGAAAGACATGTCACTGATTTAGAACCTCGAATCTCGTGGTTCAATTGTAAAACTTTTCGTCCGCGAAACTTTCTCCAGTATTCCTGTACGACCAAAAACCTTTTGCAGATTACCGAGTTATAGGCTTACCCTGAAGTATTCGGCGCTTTACCCGTACAATTGAATCCCTTTGGCTCCACCACATTACTACAAAGATACCCCACCGTCACCGTCCCATTCTTCTCCACCGTCAAACTATTATTAAAAATATTGACTCCCGTACAAGGCGCAGCACCACTACACTGCAAATTAGCCACAAAATTTCTATCCGTCGTCCCCCTCGTATTGCCCCAATTCATATCTTCAATCTTGAACTCGCTGGTGTCGCATCCGCCTTTTACGCCGTTATAGCTGGTACATTGGGTTATGTACCATGGCATATCGACGCTATCGAGTACGAAGTCTTTGAAAGTGATGTTTCGCGCGTAGCCGATGCCGCCGCCCCCGCCGTTTGGTGGGTCGCCTGTTCGTCTTCCTGTCCAGCTCTTGACGCGCCCTGCATATCCGGTGTTATGAAACACGGTGTCCACGGCAGTGATATTCTCAATGACGTTAAATTCGCCTTCGTATTGACCGATGCTACCCATTGCGTATCCCAACCCTTTTACAAATGTGTTGTTGGCCATGTAGATGTTGGTCGAGTTTTGCTTCATTGATATGCTGTCGTCGCCGGATTCCACTGTCCAGCGTAGGAAGGTAATGTAGTTTGAGTATAGCGTGTCGACACCGTCTGTATTAACATTGCAGTTCCTAGCTTTTTTAGCTTCGGCGCTGCAGCTGTTGTTTACGTAGATGTCGCTCAGTTCGACGTTCTCGCTTCGTGTTACGGTGGAGGTCCACATTTGGGACTTTATGAAGCGGAGTCCTGAGATTAGGGAATTGGTTGTTTTCCAGATTGTGATTGCGTGCGGTCTACCATGCATGTTGGAAGTCCCGTTGTTGAATATGTACCAGTCGTCTCCATTGCCAAATAATGTACCGTAGCCATGGCCGTAAAAGTGTATGTTTTCTCCCCCGAGAAACCATGCCGAGGACTGGTTTTGGAAACCGATAGGAATTGAGTGATTGAGCCAGTAATCTATATCTGTCGACCACTCCAAAGTGCCCTTTAGTTCGATATCTACATTCTTCAGTCCTGTAGTGTTCATTACTTGACCGACATAATACGTCGTATTGGCGAATATGATGTGGCCATCCTCTTTGCATTCGGCAAACGCGGATAGTATGGCCTCGGTATCGTCGCCACTTGGGTCGTCTGACTCCACTTCGCATGTTTTGGTTTTTGGCGATCTTTTGCTCTTGTCGTGGAAGTACGGAGGCCTGCCACCTTCAAGAGTTGGTACCCATGGTCCGGGGTTCCAGTCGCGATCTATTATCCATTCATCATCGGCAGCAGAAGCTGTGGTTCCATATATGGTACAAACAGCAATCCAGAAGGCAAATGAACGCATTGCGAAGATTCTATTTTAGAAAAGGTAGACCCGACTTGGGAATATCATCCTCATAAGCCTTCGGAGTTCCGCCTTAAATTAGTCTCAAAGAAACCCAGTTCTCCCGTCGCAAACCCACCTTTGTCTGTGGGCCTTAAACCTGCATTCACTCGTATACTTAATTATAATGCGTCTTCCTGGGGTAATGGATGTTCAAAGCTAAGCGCAATGGGATCCGGGTACCTTGCACCATGCCAAGTACGATAAAGTGGATGTGACTTCATCACATCAAGTGCAACATACCCCACATCCAAAATCGTCATCGTTGTGCAACCCCTAGTCGGGACACAAATGACCTACCTAAACGGTCGTGCTTGTTAGGAGACGCAGTATTACATGGAGTATTGCTACTTCCGGACATTAATCATTTGCTATTCCCGGAGGTGGCCTTTCCGAGATTATCTAAATACTTGGTTAGAGATTTGTATTGTGAACGTGAGGGTTTACAACAAGCAACGAGACATGTCTGGCCGGCTTTTCTCCTTCTGGAATATCAACCATTCTTGAATCCTGCTTAGATGTCTCCCATGACTGGGCCTAAACTAATCGAATTACTTCGATATCGCTAACTCAACCTGTGCATTGTAGCGGTCGACTGGTAATTTTGGGGGCCAACCTACTTCATCAACCCGACTGTGTGATACTTAGGGTTCTGCGACCCAAGCTACTTCTCCTATCTTTGTTTGGGATAATGCGCAATGTGCACGACAATTCAGATCTTAGAAGCGTATGTGGCTAAAACGAATATCCTATTATCACTACCTAAAATCTAAGACTAAAGACCCGACTCCCTATTACCCGACCCAACCAGCCAAACAAGTTCGCCAACCCTACAATCAAACGATTCAAGAACGGTTACCTCTTGCTGGTCACCTATTGTACCATCATGCCACCAGGCAGTTCTGAGAGCCAACCATCAAGATCCTCATTCACCGTCACCTTCTTACTGCACTTGTTACCATCCTGAATGGTCTGAACTTTTCCAACAGGACAATTGACATTGTTCCCCAGGAGGTCGCTGTTGCACTTTGCATTTGCGTCCATAGCCTTTTGCAACGCATCACCTTTCCATCCAAACACATAATCTCCATGAATACCGTACCCAGTCGGGTCACCGAAGGACCAAACAAAAGGCTGAGAGCCATCTGCAGGCCAGAGAGACTTATCATTGAAAGGAGCGGTGTCCCAGATCGTCTCGTAGAAGACTTGCGGGACGGAAACGGGATGTGTAGTCGGGCATTTGCCGCCCTTGGGATATGCTGTGTGGGATTGATGGTCAGGGCTGTCGAGGTTTACGCCGTCCCAACATGTGGGAAAGCGGATGTTGACCATGATGCCGACTTTGCAGGGTTGTTTGGGGAAGCTTGTTGTTTCTCCACCTCGGGTCGTGCTGGTTTGCAGGCAGGTGTATGAGAGCATGGGATACTTCTTGATCTGCTCAGCAGTGCGGTAGGATGGATCGCCAACAGTCATTCGGAATCCAGGCTTGAAAGCGGTGACTTTGGCGTTGCCTTGTGGGCCTAGATAGTACACTGTCTGTCCACCGTTGGCTGCGGTATATCCAAGCGGGTTGCCCTTGGTGGCGACGCGCTTGAATGTCCCGTTCTTCGATTTGAAGAATAATGTGGCAGTCCAGTAATTTGAGAAGTCTTCGGCTGGAGTGCAGCTTGTGCATGATGCAGTGCTGGGGATGTCGTGCGCTGTGTGATCCATGCTAACGTTGAATGCGTTTCCTCCAACAACTTGGTGGAGATGCGGTGATGGATTTTGCCCTGGATTAACAAGACTAACCAGATGAAATTATTAAGTGTCCGAGAAGAGAAAGTGTAGAATACTTACGGATCTAAACGCTCGACTACAAGCTGCGAGCAGGAGAAACGGAGCATCGCGCCAGCATCTACGCCGACCGCGATGGAAGCGGCGGCAATCAGTGCTTTCCACTGCATGATTGAATTAGAAATTTGACTCGAAGAAGTGTGTATTTCGATAAGGAAAGGTTAACCACTAGATGCGCGACTACAGCTTAGACTGCTTTGACTGCTGGCACCTTTGCCCAGGAGTCGTCTCTCTGGATTGATATAGGGAACGGGCGCCTTCCCCACATCCAAGGCCCCATATGCCGACCTGTCGGCACTTTGATGCTCATTCAGTGGATCAAACACTTGTTAACAGAGTGCTGTAATCTAGCGCAATGGTTCGTGCGACAAGAAGAGCAAATCGTGGTCGCCATGTGCTCTTCCCGGCGGTCATCCGGAGATTTTCGCTAATTGTTAATTTATGCTGGGGCTCCTTGAACCACTGATATTCAAACAATTATTCCGTACCTTAGCGACTCTTTTATATGTACGACCAACGCCTGCAGGTCTTCCAAATCAAGGCTTCTGGAACTTCTTCATTGGTGGACGAGAAGTTGTTGTTGGAGCACCTCTTTAGCTCATGTGGAGTTGCAATTGACGATGCATTTGCCCGCCTGGCAACCGAATGCAGCCATGACCCCATGCCTAAATCGCAACTCTTCTTGAAGGCGCGAAAGGGTGGTGAGTGAGTATGTATAGTGCTCTATGTTGGAGCTTGACTGTACATCGCTGAATAAAAATCGGAAGGCACGCTATCCAGCCACGTTGTGTCAAATATTGGATGGTCTTCAGCGTAATTATGTAATATGTCTTCATCGAATGGTCGCTCAGACATTATGTTGAACTCATGCTGCTCGTCGTCTTCACGCTGGATTGGTGGACTAGAGAAACCCAGTCCCGCATCTTGTGCAATGTGAAGTAATGCTGCTAGACAACGGGCTGCTGAATCATATGTATCCTTGTAATGCTCAAGAATACTTTTGCATTGCTCCATGCTGCGATCTAGGGCTGTACGGGAGACTTCGCTGGTAAGCACGATGCTAGTCCTTGCGGCTAGAATGGCTGTGGCAGCAGTATATATATCTGGAAAATGTGTTAGAACTATACATGATGAGCGGTATACTGGAACTTGGGCATACAATTAACAACTACCCAACCATATATCTGGGAGTCGAGAGGGTCGTCCTGTATGTGACTACTAATACATGCAGCCATATCTTGTGCAGCTTGAACACAAGTTTTCGAACACGACAGCAGTAGTGCAGTTTGTATAGGTTTTGCCTTCGAGTTTAATTGTATATGTGAGCCATTTGCGACTACGGACGAAAGGCCAGGTCGGTACAGCAGTATGCGCACCTGAAGGTAACTGGAAGCTTGTCAGAGTTCAAGTCATCATCAAATGGCGATCCCTTTACCGTAAGTGAACAATAGAGATCCGTATGAAACTCCCACCCATGGAGTGTTTGCCAATCCGTAGGTGTTCTGGGAGAGAGATTTCCCAGTCTGATAGACGGTCCTCTAAATCCGCTATCTTTGCAACATCAACAGCCTTCTTTTCCGAGGCTGCACGCTGGCTAGGGCTGTGAAGGGTGGTAAGTATCTCGTGAAGGATGTTGAAAAGTCGCAACGAGTGCACAAATTCATCTAGATGACCGGCGGTGGTATGATTGTCAGTGGGAACTGTCGTTTGTTCGGTGTCAATCGAAGGTAAATCCACGGCACTAGCCGCGGACCTCGAGATAGCTGGCGAGCGTCCAAGGCTCATTGAAACTACTCTAGAATACAGTTATCACCAGTAACGATTGAGAGTTACGAAAGTTAAGCATACTTATCTAATGTTACGCAGCAGTACCAAACGCGGCGTGCAAGTTCCCTTTCCCACAAATTGTGCAAATTTCTGGATGTTGATGGAAGATGAAGTGCCATTGATTCGGCTGTTCGAATCGCCATCCCAACAATGGCCCAACATTGGTGAGTCTCGGTGACGCTGTGAAGATATTGCGCACAGAGCACATGTGCCTGCACCAATTCAAATGACCATTCAGATAACAAGTGAAGGCGAAGTAAATTTCTGGCTCTTGTAAAATATGTCCACGAGCGACCATACTTTGTGGCGTCCTTTTGAGCTTTAGATGACTCTGCTGCGAGGGCAAACATGAGGTTCATCATGGAATGTGTCATGATTAGATCCGTCTCTAAGGCTGTGCCAGACCAACAAGCCTCATAGCGGGCTTGGAAATTTTCGAAATTGAGCACAGGATACACAGAATAGTGTCGCTTCCAATATATGTCCATGAGTTGATTCGCAATGTGACGTGGGGGTAGCGAGAGATTCTCGTCTACGAGACACCCTCCGTGGTCCCAGGTTTAAACCCGAGATCATTAAGAGTTGATATTGCAGAGTCATGAAGATCAACGTTGTCATCGAAACCGTTCCGAGCTCTGATAGATCGTCGCAAAAGTGTCATAAACGAGTTTGAACTTGAGCTTCCGGTATAGCCTCGCTCGTTGTGCTCATTTGCCGTATTCTGCGAGGAAGGGGTGAGAAATGACTGATTAATAGACTTGCCGAGGTGCCCTGGCTGAGTGAATTCTGCCCTTAATGCAAGGCTGCCATGGTCTACCAAGGGGGTGGCTGGCGGCATCGGATGGTCATTTGGTATTTCACCCTGGCCAAACCCATCACCTCGCCTATCTGACTGGTGAGCAGAATTCTCCGATAGATGGGAGTCGCTTGGAGTATCAGCAACTCTACTTGTCGAACGCTCCTCATAAGCTTGTAGTCTTTTCTGAAGACTCTCAATGTACCGTTGATTTCGGTCATCAACGAAACCAGAGGAGGGAGTGTAGATGCACAGATGGGTTTCCTTCCGAGCATTACAGGTGGAGCAGACTGTAGAGTATCAGCGCCCGAGTTTGGAGATGGTCTTTGACATACCTGGGACAGCACCGTCACAGCGAACTTTGCGGCTTCGGCAATTCTCACACGCAATCGCGGTCTTTTTACGTTTTCTCCGACTTTCGGTGTGTGTTCCTAGCTGTTCAGCCATCGTGCAGATCGGGCGACATGTACGCTCCTCATATATTCGACTCCCCGAAGAGTCCCGGCGATTTGATGGCGGCAGGGTTTGCAGCAGGAAATCCTATCAATGACGGATGAGCCTTTCAAGAGTGGAATAGCTTCTAGGCAGAGGCCTTCCTGAGGACAAGCCAACTAGTTACCCCACAAAGCCCTTTTTAGAGTGCTCGATCCTAGGTCTAACTTCCTAGCTTCCAATCCTGGTGCCGCACGAACCCCGGACTTCTTCATCGGCTCTTTCGTCTTGTGCTAGGCCATGTAGAAATGTTCAAACACTCCCTTGCAGAGTGTTCTGGGTCGCCTTCGAGCTCGAATTGACATCCGAGGGCCTAGCCACGATACTTATAGGCCAATCGGATGCCACCCGAGGATAGCAACGTCTTTTCGGGATCTCCGAAAATTTCGCTTATCGAATTCCGGATACTGGGGAAAAGTACGATGCAAACCGCTAGGGCATCAATATACGTTCTTGGGGAGCCTGTAGATGTACGGGTAGTAGCGAGTTTACTGGGCTGGATCATTTGTGTTCAACATGTCATTGGCAATGATACAGTGGCACCAAAATTATTTCACAGAAGGACAAAGATAATCTTTTCTTTTTGAAAATGCATTCTTTTCCAGGCTTTGATAACAGTACCTTTGACATGACACCCTTTCTATCTGTTCATCACAGGAGCCAAATTGACGCAAATATCTAGAGCCTTTCGACATTAATTCCATTACAAACATACCCTTGATTGTGGTATAGCAACGTCTTCATCAATTGCATATGGCTATGTTTGGAGAAAGATATGAGCTATCTCACGAGCTCCAGGATCGATCTTTGTAGAGCAAAGTTCCCCAATTGGGGGTTTGACAAGGAGAGCGAAATGACCATCAAGCAAACATAGCTCTATGCCCTACCCACCCAAGCTTACAACTGATACTTAAACAAAGGCGACCGATCCCCCAAATCATCAAGCTCACTCTGCGTATACTTGGCCGAGACCTCATCCATAGTAAGCGCAGCCCTCCTCTTATTAATCCTCCAATACAAAAACTCCAATGACAAAGTAGTCAAAATTGCGGTACAAAGCAATCCAATGGACAATCCATACGCAGTAGGATACCCAGGTGCCTCACTATTGATGAAAATATAACTACCTCCAAACCCGCTGACATTTCCCATCATGATCATGAATGCTAGGCCTGTGGCGCGTTTTGCAGGTCCGGCGAGATTGTCGGATGACCAGGAGTTGACGCCGGGGAGTGTTGGGTATGTGCCGGCGCAGGTTAAGAATAGACTGAAGTATGCTAAGGCTGTGTTGTGCTCGAGTTTTGGGGATATGGCGGAGAGAATTGCGAAGCCCGCTAGGGTTACGATCTGGGGAGCGACCATGAAGGGCATGCGCCATCTGTATTTGTCGGAGAACCAGGCACAGAGTAGAGAGGCTAGGGCAGCGACGGTGTACGGCCTATCGAAGATTAGAAAACTCCTGGAGTTGTAATATAGGACTTACGGTGCTGTCATTAGTTGTGCTTTGGTTGATGAGAACCCAAGATTTCTGACGATCTGCGGCATGGTAAATTTCAAACCATACAGAGGAATTCCAACCCCATTGAAAATCAAGGCTTGCATATATAGCTGCCAGTCCTTGACTACCTTGAGAAGAGTGTCGCGTTTATTCGAGCGGTTCTTAATCGCTTCAATCCTACCGCGCGTATGATCGTGCAAGAGATTCAAGAAGCGGGCTTCTTCTGGTGCTAGCCATTTCGAAAGATCCGGCGAATCAGGTAGTAAGAAGACGCAACTGACTCCGAGTAGAGCTGATGCTGCACCTTCTAGGATGAAGATCCAGCGCCAACCACTTAGGCCACCAAGGCCATCCATCTTCGCTATTGCAGCTGCAAGCAAACCTGAGAAAGCTCCAGAAGCGGCACTAGCACAGTAGAAGATGGCGACTCTCCAGTAGGTTTTGTTCGGTGGATACCATTTGCTTATGGTATATACTGCGGCGGGGAAGAAGCCGGCCCTGTATCCAATGAGCATTGTTACATAGCCAATCTATGTGGCATTATCTCACTCAAATACACCGAGGAGAGCTCGGCATGCTGCCAGGCTGGCCATGTTTTGGACGAAACCAGTGAATGTCATGACAATACCCCAGGCTGTGACGATGAATCCGAGATAGTACGACGGTTTCTTAAATCTGATGAGGAGCATATTGCTAGGAAGTTCTAAAAGATGATTAGTTATTGCAAGGCAAGCGATAGAGAAGGCTCACCAAACAAGAAGTATGGAATGAAAAAGACCGCGGCAACTAAGTTGTAGTCGGTCCCCGTCATACCCAATTCCTTCTCCAACCCTTCGATCTTTGCATTTCCTGCGGACATGTGAGACAAGAAGACCAGACAGGGAGGTTTTTACCAACCAATATTGGCGCGATCGATGTGGCAGGCGAGGKAGAGKAGGGKCAGAATCGGCACAAGATGCAAGTCGACCTGGAAGCATTTAGTAAATCACGAGTCTATGTCCATTTCGTTCGGGTTCCTACCTTTCGAAAAATTTTATCCCGTTCATGTGAATCGACACTATTGAGGAACTCTTCCTCAGCGGCCGTGAGCGCTGAGCCGTAGGCTCTGCCTTTCATAGGGTCATTATTGCCATGTGTGACTTCCACCATCTGGATACTGCGAGCCTTCTCCGTGTCGTCCATCGTATATTAGAAGGGAAGTAGGGTCGCAGAGGGAAGATTGAGATTCAACGAGCTTTGAAACTCTTCCTTAAGAGGACCGACACGATATTTATGTTGGGGGTTAGAATATCAAAGTAGGCACATGGTGATGCCGCAGATGAATGCCGCATAGAAGGCGGCTTGGTTGAGTGCCATCTATGAAGAAGGCAGACCCTGCTTTGACTAGTTGCGTGCATGTGGAGTGGATTCGGGATGCTTCCGAGGGCGATAGCGTCAAATAATGAACCCCGCGGGGGGGAGCGTCCAACGCCATAGATCACGGCACCAATTGTCGGTATGGAAAAGAAAATCTTTCTCCGAATTGAAAGCATGTATTTGCTAGAGACTTTGCGGGGTTTGCTGATCTCGACTCCACAAGGTGCCTGGGTTCAGGGTCACAAGGTTTTGCGCGACTTCGGGATCTCCGAACTGCCATGGCTATTGGACTTCAACAAAAGTTGTACCTGAAAACTGCCGAAATCATTGTTAGATTTATACCTTCAATGGTCCTTCGTGTCAGAGCAGCGCCTTACCGTCTCAACCGCGGAAATCTTCCTTTAAGCAACTCTAGGAGCCGAATTGAGAAAAGATGCCCGAGAAGATTGGAGTCTACCCGAACGATGCAAATAGCATCACCTACATCGACAACTGGGACAAGAGTGCCAATAATTGGATCCCGATGTCATCAGCAGAACTAGAAAACGTTCGCCGTCTAAACCTCCCAGCACCACGATGCCCCAACATCCCCGAAGTCCAGTCAGCCGATGAGCTCCTCCCAAACCTCGAGGCTGTAGCCCGGCGCCCATATTCAGGTGGACTCTGGCCAGCTTGGGATCTCAAGGCCGGCGAAAAGGTCCTGGTGCGCGTTTCGTCGTGGCATCATCCATTCGGTGAGTTATCCACCATTTCCCAAAGAACATATCACTAATGAAACCCTCCACCACCAGTCATCGAAGCCCTCAAAAAGATCCTATCAAAATTTCAAACCTCCTTTGTAGTAGAAGTCGAAGACAAAGGCGCGCCTCCCCAATGGCAAGGCCACGACGAAGCGGAATACTACATCCACCGAACCGCAGAACTAGCTCGCTGGATCGACGAATGGGAAGTTATGGACAAACAAGGCGACTGGGACAAAGTAATCATGGGATACGGCGGTCCCATTCTTCGCGAACGACGCATAAAAATCCAACGCATGCCGTTCATAGTCCCCGAAGCTGTGGTCTCAGACGCACACTCGCTTCCAGCAGAAGTCCTCATAGCCATCGATGAATGGACGTGGAAGAAAATCCGCGCTTGTCGGAAAGTACATATTACGGATCCCGAGGGGACGGATCTGAGATACACTAATCATGACGCGTATTGGTCTGATGATCGAACGGTGTATCGTCGCGACCACGTCGAGAAGCACTATTCGTCCAACGTGCCGTATGGCGAGACGTATCTCCCCGGCCATATCTGGGGCCGACCACCATTTTTCATACCCGAGGAAGATGGAGAGGGCGTGATTAAGGGGACTATGAACCATATCGCGCCGTATCCTAGGATGGAGATGCATATCAAGAATTCAGTTATTAGGGACATTAAGGGTGGAGGGATTTTTGGAGAGAAGTTGAGGAAGATTATGAAAGCTACGGCGGGGACGCAGTATTCGGGGTATAACGAACTGGGAATTATGCAGTGGTAAGTCGTTTCTGGGTTCTTGTTGTTGAACATGTTGTTAATGGTGGTTGCAGGTGGGAAGCTTCAATAGGTACATCGCCAAAGATCCATCGACCGCGTGAAAACTATGCGAGCGGCTTTAATTGTGGATTATACGAGCGCATGAGAGCTGGTATAGTGCACATTGGTTTCGGCACTATCATCTCAGCAGACACTGAACGCGCCGATGCGAAAGCTGAGAAATTCGTCGGTCATTGGCACGTACATTTATACTTTCCTACCTACATTGCCGAAGGAGGTCCAGAGGGCGATGTCACAATCATCGAGAACGGAAGGCTGAAAGCACTAGACGCACCTGAAGTGAGGGAAGTAGCTGCGAAATATGGCGACCCTGATGTGCTTCTACGAGAAGACTGGATCCCTGCTATTCCAGGGTTGAATATGGTGGGTGATTATAATGAACATTATGCTAAGGATCCATATAAGTACACTATGATGGAGTTGGATCTTTGTAGAAACTATCATCCATTGTTTCAGAAATTAGTTGGTGGTGGTAAAGAGGGAGATTCTTCTTCGTGTTGTTCTTAAGTAGGTAGTCTCTTAGATGGTCAAGCGATAGTTAAAACAGATCGTGTTGCTCGAACTAGGGGCATCATTTGATCACCCAAGGAGGCGGTATCTTAGGCCGATAGGTTGCTACTTGTGAACTATATCAATGCGCATATTCTATCTTTGTAAACTATCATCTCGCGCCCATTTCCGCCAAGTATTCAAACTGTTCTTCGCTATTGCCAGCCCTAAAATACCATGCGCAATGACGGAAAACACGGAACAACGGCCGGATAGTCAGCAAAGTAAGCTTAAGGCCAACCTTTGTGCCTTTGAATCATTGTTGCCTGTAAAAAGTGGCGGCTTGGCTTCAATGTTTGTAGTCACTCAACCCGACTCATTCGGGACGCATCGGAACACAAGGTCGCAAGACGGTACAAAACAACCTCCGACTTCCCTTACCCCCAGAATCTGCAACGTAGCCAGCTGGAAGTATTAAAGCAAGCCTATCCACTCTACTGGAACCTCTTCCATTCCTCTAAATCATTTTAAAATTGCGTTGTCCAGGTTCTGTGCATGATGTTACAACGCACCACACTCACCGGCACAAAATCGCTCGCCAACACTATCAAACCCTCGCGAAAAAGTCTCCATACCACAACGAATATGGCCTCAGACTCCACCACACAAATGTCCGCCTGGATTCAGACCCGCCGCGGACTTCCATCAGACGTGCTCTCATTATCCAAAGTCCCTATCCCAACAATCCCTCCATCAAGCAATCATGTGTTAGTCCGCGTGTCACATGCAGCGCTGAACCCAGCGGGAAGTATTCTCATGCAACTCGTCCCATTTATGTTTCGCGCGGGGTATGCGATTCCGGAAATGGATTTTGCGGGGAAGGTTGTGAGGTGTGGGGATCTTGTTCCAACGGATAGGAGGTTGGGGGAGGGGAGGAGGGTGTTTGGGAGTGTACCTGTTGCGCAGCATATGAGGGCTTCGTCAGGAGCTTTGGCGGAGTATGTTGCGCTTGAACATGGGATGGTTGTTGAGCAGCCTGAGGGAGCAGTGGCGGAAGAGGTGGCCGGTTTGGGTATTGCGGGAGCGACAGCGTTGGAGTTGTTGGCTGGGGCCAAGTTGAAGAGGGGGGACAGTGTGTTGGTGAATGGGGCTAGTGGGGGGATTGGACATCTTGTGGTGCAGATGTGTAGGGAGCAGGTCGGGGAGACGGGGAGAGTTGTTGGGATATGTTCGACTGAGAATGTGGAATGGGTGAAGAGGTTAGGATGTGATGAGGTACGGCAACCCACCAACTCGATATTGTCGCGTATAGGTGGTTCAGCGGCTAAACTACGCAGGTCATCGACTACGAGGCAACTGATCCCGTTCACAAACATTTGGCCGAAAAGTTTGAAGATAGCCGCTTCGACGTTGTCATTGACGCCGTGGGGATACAAGACATCTTCACCCACTGTCCAAAGTTCCTGGCTGTTGGAAAAGCATATGTGACCGTGGGACCACGCGCACAAAGTTTCACTATGAGGGCAATGCTCGCGACCATGTGGCTAATGACAAAGAATATGCTGTGGCCCAAAATTCTGGGCGGTGTACCGCGCAAGTATCACCAAGTCACTGCTGCCGCGAGTCGCGATTCCTTGGAGAAGTTATCCAAAATGCTCGAAGCAGGGACACTCAAAGTCCATGTTGGAAGTTTGGTGGAAATGGCTGATGTACAGAAGGTGAGTATGTTGTGAGACCGATGCAGTCAAATTGTTAATATCTCGTAGGCCTATATACGCGCTCTTAGTGGTCATCCATCGGGGAAAATAGTCGTTTCGATCGGACAATCATGATGGATATCCCATAAGGGTTCAGCACGAAGTTCTTTTTTGGGGTATGAAACATCCTGCGGCCTATGTCATACTGAAGGCGCAATCTTCGGCATTCTTGAGCAGACTCCTGCTGCTGGGCAGCTTTTGGTTGCCAAATGTTGGGAATAATTGTAGGGGCTGTGTCTTCTTCGTGCTTTATATCCTCTCTTCTCCAGTCTTTGGACGCGAGATCACTCCACATCTGTTTTCTTACCTCTCAAACGCCTCTTCTATTCAGGGAATCTTGGCCTCAGATGTTCGGGTACGTCACCGGGTATGTCGGTAGAACATCTTCGCTTTTCTTTTCTTCTCTTTCTTAACTGTTTTTCATTTCCTGCTCTTGTCTATATAGTCTTATTTTCCTTTTCAACTTGTGACGACAAGCACCTCTCTCTAGTTTATGTTCCCGAGCAGATGGAAAGAACCACTTCATTCAACCGTTTTCAATCGAGAAGTCATCGAGTGGGTGGACTGGTGTTGTATATCATAGAAGTTTCATTGCGCAGATCTCTCAGAGCTATCCAAAACCTCCGTCTTCATCTCGACTGTTCTTTCGACGCTGATCATGATGTCTTGTCCATCAGCTTTCGATCCTCTCCCCCTCAACTGTGCACTGCTGTTGAAATGCGAGAGCGTCTTCGGAAGCGATGTGGTAGGGATGCCGGTAGCCTGACTTTGCTCGTCTCTATCCTCGTGGTTTCCACTCACGCCCCTCGTCGAATCTCCGCCTGCATAGATTGTTGTTGATAGCTCGATGCCCTGCTCTGGCTGAAGTCTCAGAGGGCTTTCTGAGATGCTGCCTTCTTTGTGGTTATCGCTCCGACTCAATTGAAGGATCTGCATGGCTCTAGAGGAACTTCTCGATACGCTACTCGAAGGCTTGGAAGACCATCTCCAACGCGATTTGATGCGTTTCTGATCTTTGGACCCGCTGAGTCGGAGGGTACCGTCGTCTGGACCAACTAGTCTACTATTTCTTGATCTTGAGTTGTTTGGCCCTGCAGTTACTTGTGTAACGAGGAGACCAGTCTGCAAGTTTTTCAAGAAGACGTGTATTCGTGGAAGTGTTGCGTGATTAATGGATAGGTGGACAATGACCTGGTCGAGAATAACCCACGGGAGTTGTGCCCCTATATCAAATGTCATTACTCATTCATCTTAAGATCACGCCTGAGGGTACATGCATGTTTGGTCTTCGGATTGTAGCGCACGCCGCATTAGTACGATCCGTCCGATGTCAACCGCGCACACCACGATGCGCGACCCGAATAGGGTCATCACGAGAACTCTAATATTCCCATTCATCTGCAATGCCCATATAGCTGGCAGGATCCATCCAGCAAGAAGAAGATCAGTCACAACGTTGAGCGCAGCGGTGGCATAATGGACGTTCCCATGTGTCGAACACGTCCTTGGGTTGAGGATCCACGGCGAGGGCAGCTGGCACTGGAATCCTACCAGGAACATACATATACCAGCGTATAAACATACCATCGGAATTAGTAGCTTTAAGGTCATCGGCGCTAAAGTCGCAGGAAGGATTCGCCGGAACATAAGGACGATAGACAATTTGGCGCATGTAAGCGCAAGGATGACAAGGAATTGAGAAATGTAGTGTAACTGGGACATTCATCAGCCGAGCCAATGCCTGTATTCAATACTTCATACTTTGAAGTATCTTTCTATCTCTGCCGCGGTAAGAGTGTCCTGATGTCGCCCTAGCCCGGCTTTAACTGAGGCATTTGACACACCGGACATGGCAATGCCGAAGCACTAAATAGTGTAGGTTAGACTACTCTGTTTGGAGGACATACCGCATAGTCACTTCATACGTACTAGAGCGAGTCCAAAAACGGCGTCATCAGTGTCAAATTGGAGGAGTTTCTTGCGACCAACGGCATAGCGGACAGAAGAGAAGAGGACCGACGTTACGATGAGAACGATTGAAACGATAGTGTTTGCGGCTCCTTGATCATCGGGCGAAAGAGCTGCTATGGGCTTGTACGCCCCCGACATGACAATGAGACCGCAGTGGAAGGTCGCATGTAGGTATGCAAATCAGCTGGACAGATGGCCGACGGCGAGGATGCAGGAGAGTCGAGAATTTGTGTGCTTACGATCCAGCAAAACAATCAACAAGGAGGCTCACGGTCCGATTACCACCCCTTTGGAAGCTTGCGATCAGCTTGGGCACTGATAACTTCTCCGCAATCCCTAGCCGATAGAGACGAAAGGAGACGTTGATTCGACAGAACCCCCCACGCCTTCAAGATACTTTGCACTTGGTGCGCCAAAGCACACGGCTGAGACGCTTATCCTGGGAAATCGAACGACCAACCACGTTGTTTCTTCTCCGCTTCTGGCAGGGTGTATCTGCACACGAGAGGATTGAACCAATGTGCGGGCGCATCAAAAGGCCCGAACGTGTCTGACCCTTGCTCTTGGACTTGGGCGGCACTTCTCCCTGACCCGCGACGAATACGCGGCGGTACTACTGCAAATGGCAGAAAGAAGCAATATGCAACAACAAGGGAATAGCGTTAATCGCGTAAGAGGAGAGCGACAAAAGAACGAGCCCATGGCGGGCACCAACGGCACGTCCCGCCCAGAAGCCCACACCGATCGAGTCCCCCGAGTCTTTGGCGGAAGCAGGCGGGCGGTTAAAGTGAGCTTTGCTTTTGCGTGTTGTGCCCGCTTTCTTTTTCACACTCGTCTCACGTCTCATATCATCCTCCTCGTGCTTGCTTTCTCACTCAACCAACAGTATCAGTGAGATACTGTCGTTATCCCAACATGACCAGCAAGGAGGGCGATATCGGAACATTGGTAGAAGAACATGCGTACGACAAAAACAATGGTCGCACAGACAATAAGCGGCCAGTAGACTTTCCGTCTGGCACTCACTCGACCAACGTCTACGAGGTACGAACGATGCTTTCGAAAAGCAATAACCCTAGGGGACTAACAGACAGCTCGTAGCGCTACATCAATTTGGTCGCCATTGTAAACTTTGGCTTTACCCTGCAAGCTGGATGGGAGACCGTGGGTCTGACATTGCAGTATGTGCTCTTCAATGGAGGCCCAGCTTCTCTCGTCTATGGGACCATATTGTCGGGATTTGGATCGATTGCGATCGCCACCTCCTTGGGAGAGATGGCCTCAATGTCAGTGCAGCGTATACTTACTTACATCTCACATTCTAGCTATGGGTCCATTGCTGACCCGGCTCTCCAGCGATCCAACAGTCGGTGCCCAATACAGATGGTCTGCGCGCTTTGCGTCAAAATGGCCCGAATTCTGGGGGTTGATGCAAGGTACGCGCACAGTGCTCCCCCTCATTCGCGATCCTGCTGGAGTCATGCTTTGGTTCTTTGCTAATGTCTGCCATAGGCTGGATCACTGTTTCTGCCTGGATATTCAATGTTTGTGCATCCCTGCCCATCCTTGCGAATGTAGTGCAAGGCTTCATATCCTTCCACAACCCGACGTATGAGCCCAAGCGCTGGCATGGCACGTTGCTGATGTATGTGTTCATTGTCATTCCTCTGCTTGCCAACCTAGTCTTGCGAAGGATGCTTAATACGCTGGAGACTATTGGTGGCATCTGTCATGTGATCTTCTTCATCACTGCGATTGCTGTTTTGACTGTCACGGCGGAACGCAGCACCAGCGACTTCGTCTTCAAAACTTTGATCCATGATGTCAGTGGGTGGTCTAATCCTGGTGTTGCTTGGTGCTTGGGGCTGCTGACAGCTGTGTTCCCCCTCATGGGCTCCGATGGAATCCTTCATATGAGTAAGTTCGTTATTGTTCTTTGTGGACATGTGTATTAACAACTCGCGCAGTTGATGAGACTAAAGAACCACGGAAGCGTGTTCCTAAATCTATGATTACGTCAGTGACACTGAATTCCATCATGCAATTCAGCTTCAGTATCTGCATACTTTTCTGCATTGGCGATTTTAAGATCGCATCCGAATCGGCGTTGCCTTTGATTGAAATCTACTATCAAGCGTAAGTGCCGCCTATCACACGAAAAGTATCGCTCTAATGAGATGACACAGCACCAAATCCAAAGCAGGAGCCACAATCATGGTGCTCATGCACGTAATAATATTCGTAATATCACTCTTCAACATCTTCGCATCCGTATCGCGATTAGTTTGGGCCTTCGCACGAGATAACGGCCTTCCATTCTCAAAAACCTTTACCTACGTACGTATTTCCATTGCAACTATCTTATTTCCTTTTTCTCTTGGTAACATATAATATAGGTGCATCCAACGCTTCAAATCCCGATTCCCGCTTTATTCCTCATCGCTTTCATATGCGCCCTACTAGCTCTAATCAACATTGGCTCGACCGTCGCCTTCGCCGCACTAATCTCCCTCCCCACTGTAGCCCTCTACGTATCCTACTTCATTCCCATCTCGCTCCTAGCTTTACGCAAACTCTCAGGCCAACACCCAAGATACGGACCCTTCAAACTCGGACGCTGGGGCTTACCTATTAATCTCTTCTCACTCGCCTACATCATCTTCGTTCTGATCTGGATCCCGTTTCCGCCAGGACGACCCGTGACGGCCCAGTCGATGAATTATGCGGGGCCCCTGTTTTTGCTGGTCGTGGTGCTTGCGCTGGTTGATTGGTTTACGACTGGGAAGCATAGGTTTAAGACGCCAACGGGTGCCATGGATTTGCCAGAGGATGATAAGGAGATTACGACTACTTAGGGAATTGGTTGGGAGTGGCTGGTTCATGTGGCATGCGAGTATACGAAGTCATGAGATGTAATGAGTGTTGTGGTTATGTGATGTAGATTCAGAGAATGGATTATAGAGTCTTTGTCTGCTTGCCCGAGTGAATGAAGTCATGTTTCGCATTGCAGGTGACTAAAATATGTTTCTCCTGAACGCTTAAAACATATCCAAAAAGTTTAATAGAGAATTTGTCTCCACTCTACTCTATACTTAGGAGCGCCCCGTGCACCCCCAGGGAACGGGCCCCTTCGATACTACATCACCTGTTGCAACCTTACCCGCATACATTTCCAAGCGAAGGAAAACTCTTCCAATATTTTTCTATTCTCTCCCTCGGACGTTCCATTTCATAGCTATACTCTTGTGGTATCTGGAACCAATATCTGCTAACATTCTCTCATCGACCCACTTCTCATACCAACAACTTCGAACGCACCACGGTATTTTGAACCTATACTCACATCAAACCAAGACATGTACCCTAATACAGTCTCCGCTACCACACTCCGCGAAATAATCTCTATCCTCTCTTTAGAATCTCCAGCAACCTGATCAGGGCATCTACGTGGCGGACCTTAGGCGGGACACCGAACCTTGTGCTTGCGGACCGGCACCTATTGTTCCGAGGCACGGCACGAAGAAATGTTAGAAGGAACATGATTTGGCCAATCATTGATTGCTCCGCTTCTTTGGATTACTCGTGTTCCAAGGGGGTTTGACTTTGTTTGGTTCATGGGAGCTGTGAAAGGTTAGAAGGTCCGGTGTAGACCAGGTGGAGTGTGAGCGGTAGCCTGACTGGGTATCCTTTTATAGTGGTTAATTCCGTGAGGGATGACTAGGTAATGGTTGTGTATGGTTGTCATACCTGTCATCTTGCAGCGTGCAAGTACTAGTGTGAAGTTCTTCAGAGCGGGAGGGACATCAACACACAGTAGTTTATGACAGCGAGCAGTATAATACCAGACAATAGCAGGTTACCCATTAAGGTGCAAGGAAAATCAGAGTAGTCATTCGTGTGAAAGGTAGTCTAAATTATTTGATCCGAAGAACTTCTTCATCGAACGCTTACTTCCAGCTGCGGAGCTCAAGGAGATAAAGAGTACCATGAGTGGATCATCCTTTCTCTCAGCCGTGAATGCTAATCTGTTTATTCTACTACATCACTCGGTCGGCAAATCCGGCTTCGTGACATATGTTGAAATGATACTCGGGAAAAGCAAAGCCTTGAAGAGATTGAATATTGAGCCTCAGCCAAGCGGTTACCGCGCTGATGCAAGGGACGCAACTCTTCCCGCAACCAGAATCAAGACTAATGATGCAGTTTTGCAAATACGAGAACTCCAAGTGGGCTGACGGCGAGATAGACAGACAAGATGGTGCTCACTCGCCTATGGCAGTCCCGACAACAACTCATGCAGCCATCCTCATCCCACACCATCACCAATGCCAAGCTCGCATCCTATCCACTCCACCCACTCAGTTCGCAGATTCCAGGCCGGCGAGGCCGTATTTCCATCGCCACTGATACCATTGTGGAAGGAGTTCCACCTGTGAGGAGCAGGTTTTGAGCAGCTGAGTACCGCAATGTCCAAAGCCAAGCACAGCGGCGGACTTGGCTTTCCGTAGCTGGAGAAACAAGTCCAACACACTGGATCGCGAAAGAAACATTTAAAGCCTTTTTTAAACCGCTGCTCGTCATCTGCTCGGCTCTCTCTTCCACTCTGAACTCACTCGTTCTTCGACTGTGACCCCTGCTGCGGAACTACTCCTCAGTTTCTCGCCTTCAGTATTTCGAGATCTGTCAATTCACTACCGAATTACATTCCACTCGTTCCAGAGACATCAAGCAATAATGAAGGCCGCAGCTATCCTTCTCTTCGCTCTCCCAGCTGTCCTGGCTCAGACCTTGAGCACTGCAACCGCCACAGGTGCTTGCGAGCCGCACGAGGACCACTGGCACTGCCCTGAGGGAGTTCCTGAGCCCACCACTCCCCCATCGCCAGCTGCAACATCCGAAGCAGATGACCACGAGGAAGCTACTGCAACCACCTGCGAGCCTCACGGAGACCACTGGCACTGTCCCTCCGGCGTCGCGGAGCCCACCACCCTCCCCGCAGTAAGCGCTTCCGCATCTGCTTCTGCTACCACCGACGACCATGATGACCACGAACCCGAGGCTACGGCTACCACCTGCGAGCCTCACGGAGATCACTGGCACTGCCCATCTGGCGTCGCGGAGCCCAGCACTCTCCCCGCTGCGGAGACCACAACTGCAGCTGGCGAGCAAGCATCAACTGCCGCTAGCTCTGCTCCCGCCAGCGAATTCACCGGTGCTGCTGCCACTGGGGCTTTGAACGGCGGATTGGCACTCGCACTCGGTGCTGTTGGTGCTATGCTCGTCTAGAGCTAATTCACGACGGCAATGGATAGCATGGAATGGAAATGAATTCAGGATCCGGTTAGCATAATCATGTCAATGTCTTGTCATTGACACGGGAATGGGTAATTACTTCTACTTCTTCATCTACGGGACTATTCTATTCATTCTACATCTGTTGGATGGAAATGGTCCCCTTTTTGTAACATAGAATCAATGAACGGCTTGTTAGCCTCTATGTCTACCCATTAGGGCCTATCATGAATGAGTGTAGTGAGTGATGAATACAGGTACCAGGTACCAGGTCATTGGAACTTTAACCAAGTATGCGAAGAGTTTTTCGTCACTGGTACTTGGGTCAGTAGGATATGAATGCCGAGGGGCTAAGCTTTGTCGCTGGTGCTTGGCCGGACATCATGGTGCTCATGGTGCTCGCCCAGGGTTAGTAGGATAGAAGGAAAGCTTTCTTTTGATTGAATGGGGAATAAAATTTGTGTAGATTCCCATTGGCTTTTCAAAGAGAATTTGGGATATTTTCATGGACTAGTTATCTTCTTCCTTGGTTTATGGGGTTACTTTCGTTGCATCTTTTTCGAGGCTCAATCTTGAGGTGATGGTTTATTGGGTCATTTCATTGCCCGGGGTAACGATATTCATATATTGAAGCAAAAAGAGAAACAATTCGATGCATGAAAGTGACTATTCGGAGAGGAGTGCACTCTACGGGTGCAGGGATTTTTTTAGATTTCGATAGCGACACTGACTTGATCCCGGGAGGCTTTTAAGTGGAAACTAATTAGGAGACGCAAGATGCTCTTACATCTATGTATATGTTATTATTCATTACTCATATGCATTGACTGAATGCAGGACGTTTGAAGCCTAAGTAGGTGTTTAGAGTCACGGGTACAGAAGGGCTGTGTAGTTGGGCGGCAGAGAAGGCTTGATCAGCTAGCGCGAAAGGTCTAAATTGGCGCCAGTGAGGTACTAATCCTGCGTTTATCGCTTTAATTGCACCTTTTGCATCTTTTGAGCATGGGGAATGGGCTAGGTGGTGCACGTAACACGTAACTACACGAGAATTTCACTGCAACGGGATAATGCACCACTAATTAAATATAGAAATGTCATTCAACGGAAATATACTCTTGAACTAGGGCTCTATACCAGATAAAAAGTTTCCTCAAAGTACCAATGAATTGAACGCACTAGCTGTGAACGCGACCACAAGTTCATATAGTGGCATAGCTAAAGTCCAAACATTCTTCGCTGCATTCAGTCCCCTTTGTTACCACCACCTAAACCCAGCCTATCGATATCGTCAATCACTTTCTGGATTCGACGCTGTCGATCTTCGGCGGTCTTTGCATCTCCCGCCTGGAGCAAGAAGGTATTATCTGCGCGATCTTCAAGGAATCGCTGTGATGCTTTGTTGGTCGGTCGTCGGCTTTGCGAGGATCTATACAACGTTGATTATTGGTCACTTGGAGTAGTAAGCACTTGTAAATACCTGTCTTGGTGTTGTTGCGAGGCTGAGGTGTCTTTATGTGTATTCGCCATTTTCATTCCAGGCTTTTGTAAAGATCTAGAATTGACAATCAGCGAAGAATTTTTACTGTTCTGAATGGAGATTGCTCACGTGTTGCTTGTTTTTAAGAGAATAGTTTAATTGTTTGACTTCGAACTGCAACTCTACGGATGCCAGCAATTTTCGGAGATCTTATACAAAGACATTTCAACGCCATCGCCACAATTTCTCAACATCATTTCTCTATGGTTCACATTTCGAAAGTAAGAAAGTGGACGGAGAAGACTTCGAAATCTACAAATTGGCCATCGCACATCTGTGCTATCGTCGCACGATACAAACCTCGACTACGCGTGCTGTTCATTGGTGGAGAGGCACCCTGGTCTTGCACCGCCACATCACCCCAGGAATCGCACATTTGTGCTGTCGCTGATATTGAGTCTCAGCCTTGTGCGGGCCAGGCAGGCACCGGAGAAGCTAATTTTTTTTTTCGTGGACTCTGGCAAGGACGACGTTCTAGAAACTTTTCAAGAAATTTCACTCTCGATAATACTGTCTGAAATAGTCGTCGTTAACTTAGATCCAAGTCACCAAACGCGTATAAGCTGCGCCACAAGAGATAAACGCAGCTGTCAGCCTAAACCAGTACTGATCTCGACCGACCCGTCCGCTGAAGTTTAAGGGTTCGTGCGATGAGTCTAATCGGGGAGCGAGTCTACGTCAATGATGGCAGTCGGGCCTACCCTGCTACCGAACAGAAGAAAATCGAATATGACACGTCTAGACTACCCAAAACCGCCCAGGACGGTACGTCTTCGCCAACTTCGGACAGATTGTTCATACCTACGGGATCCTCACTGTACCAAGGCAATGAACCCCAGCCAAGTTCATCTCTAAAGAGTTATACTCCGCCTCTCGATGTCGTATTTGGGTTGAGGGGTAATTATAGCGGCGGTCTTCCGGTTCCGAGAAGAAAAGCAAGTGTGGCAGAACCCTCAGAAACAGACGGACCTACACCGCAATACGCATCAATCGAATCTTTGAACTCTGCTGTCGGGTCTTTGAGTCTGGAAGATGATCCTACCGCCACCAAGCTCACATCAGCTGGCACAAGCTACCCTGTAGAGCGGTACAATGGCAAGGGCAAAGCCGTAGCTACATACTCCTCATCCGTCTCCGCCACACACGGGTCCAGTTCAGAGACAGAGCCCGAGAGAAGGGAAGACCTGGCACTGATCGGCGTTGGTGATTGGACTGCAGGAGATTCGTTCGTATCATCTACATTGAAGAGCAGTCCCATGCAGAGTCGTAGACGACTACGTGCAAGTCGACGTCCAAAACACAAGAAACCTGTTGTCATCATTCAGCAGGATGGTAGTGGAAGTAGCTCTGAGAAAGACATAGAGGGCCCTGGTGTCAAACTAGTGCCTCGTCGTAATCGTAGGGGTATATATTTCTGCCTCCACGTTCTAAGCCGTGTACTGATTATTGCTTTAGCGGTAAACTGGTCGCACATGGCGGATCCCAACACTAACATCGCTACTACTTTCATCGAAGATCCTCCAATCCAAAAATTCACCTCAAGTTCAATGTCAGTATTCCAATCGATATCTCAGAAATTAGGGAAACTTCTGGCCTACCTAAATCCTCCACCATCGGAAAACACGTTACCACTACAAGCATCACGTAAATGGCTGGAAATGGAAGCATTGACGAAAGAAGCAATGAGAGGAAGTTATAAAAAAGAGTCAATTCCTGAACAATTCCAGCCTAGAGAAATCGACGAGCAAAAGGAGCAGGAACTATATATGGAAGGGAGCCTACGAACAGCCGACGTCTTGAAAGATCACACAGTGAACACATTACACAAAGCCAAAGAGCAGAGTCATGGTAGAAATGATGCTATCAGATCTGATGCAAGGTCATATGAGGAGAAATCCAGCCAACGCCAGGATGAACATCCGGCCCCGAAAGTCCTCGGCACAATTAATCATGCTTTGATCCAAGAACTAGTGAATCATGCTCAATCTATAGTTGCACAGACACAGGACACCACCGGATCGTCAAACACTACTCTCACAGACTCAAGGACTGCAGGTGATGCGGCTCTTCCCAGTTCAGATTCATCGGATACTGTAGGAGACAAAAGACAGCGAAAAAGAGCAAGGGGCAGTGGTCAAAATTCAGAGGGAGGAGGAGGAGGAGACGGCGGCGACGATGACGATGACGACGACGACGACGATGACAGTCCGAAGAAGCCGCATGGGAGGCTTCCCTCGGAGAAAGTTCCCCGTCGGCGACTCAAGTGTCCATACTATCAAAGAAGACCCCTGAAATACTCAAAAGCTTCTTGTAGAGGAGATGGCTTCGTTGACATGGCAAAACTAAAGTAAGTTGCCCTCTCCATCGCATATTACTATCAACTCTTATAACAAATACAGAGACCACATTAAGCGAGTACACACCCAGCCACTTCGTTGTTCCAGGTGCTGGGAAGAAATGAGATCCGAAGAAGACCACATAGCCCATCTAAGGAGACCCATGCCCTGCAGTCTCAATCCTGAACCCTTGGATGATCGTCTGCCTCCTCACGTCCTAAGAAGTCTAGATTTCAAGAAGGCGCCGTATTCTCAGGCAAAGACTACGGAAGAGAAGTGGGGGATACTCTATGCTGCGTTGTTCCCAGATGAGACAGACGTCCCTTCTCCTTGTAAGTCACTCACTACACCCTCACCCTCCCTAAAGAAGACAATCTTACAGATCTTATAGACGCTCACGATATAATGGGCCCTCGACTCATCAAAATTCTATGTGAAGTCCTAGAACAAAAATTGATTGAAGAATTCGATTCTGTCCTAGGGGGAATGCGTTCGTGGATCAGATTTAAAATTCCCTGCATTGTGCAGGATTGCTGCCACGAAGTGCAGAAGCTGGCGTCTCAGAATGAAGATTTTCCCACGCGTCCACTATCGCCATCCTTTACTAGGATCGACACTGGAAACCAGATCATTGAAGAAGGCCCTTCTGATTACGGCACTAACGGAGTCAGCATTTTACCGGTCTCGATCCCGAAAAGACCAAACATTTGCAAGTCAAAAGGTAAACGACCACGGCGTGACGACTCCTCCGTCTCTTCTGGTGTCGGTCTCATTCAAGAGAGCTTGCCAATAGGACTTTTTGATTCAGCTCCATCGCAGGATCTTACAACAAACAACGAATCGTTACAAATCCCTGATAATCATAAGTCTCCTCGTATCTTCACCTCTCAGGCAATGTTTGAAACGACATCCAATCCGACGGACTGTTCCATACCCTGCTTACAAGGCACCAAAGAGAACTTGGATCTGAATGACGTGATTCTTGATCCTGATCCTCCAACCTATTGTAGTGATTGGCACCAAGAGGGTCTAGACTTCCTTCAGGTACTTGGAGACGTAGAAGCAGGAGGGAATTTTGATCAGACATTGTTTTGCAAGGATTCAGAGTTGGGCCTTCTACCGCTGAGTGATTGGCAAACTAGTTAGACTGAGGAAGGATTACTATCTTTCCATACATCCGATGGCTACGGCGCTGAAGACTTTGGATTTATAGTGTTCCGCAGAGTGACGTGGTTCATATCATACAATCCCGTTCTACGCCCAGATATCAAGATTGGAATGTTTAGGACCAGCCATCAAGAACTTATAATTACTCAACAGCCGAGATAGCATATAAAATTCCACATACAAAGAAGCCACTGGGTTGTAATTATCCTATTTGTCTAAGGCTCAGAGGAACTATTTCGTTGTTTGTAAGGCTTTACATTTCTATACTTTTTACGGATCTATAGCTTTGAAGGCGACTTCTGTAGGAACGTCGAGATTTCTTCGCAGAATCTGTCGAACCCATCAATATAGCAGACATGTCCAGCTTTTGGAATAATCGTCATAGAGGTGACGTCTGAGCGATTAGTTCCCTTTTCAATCCCTTGCTTCAACTGTGCCATAGTGTCGGGGAGGTTCGCGTCATTCTCCCCAACAACGAGGAAAACCCTTTCCACTGCATCGCCTAGCTTTGGAACCAATAGCCTAAGATCAAACGATGGCGACAATAGTGCATTTATACAAGTTGCGAATCCGTCTACTGTGGTTGTGCGCATCAGGCCTCGCATTCTCTCAACTTCTGCTGGGTTTGAGTTTCTCCAGCTCTCCGAGAACCACCTTGCAAGAGTCTGTTCTGTAATAGAGTCCATGTTTCCTTCCTTTCGCGCGGCTTCGACCCTAGGAGTAAAGACATCCTGAGTGCCAGCATTGCCAGGTGAGCAGGAAATAGTATCGCATGGAATTAGATCCTTCACCACCCCAGGGTACTTCGTCGCGAAAACAATGCCAGTTGCCGCACCCATGGAGACGCCAATCCAGGCAGAAATTCTTGGGATGGAAAGCTCGTCAATCAGCTGCTTTACATCTGTGGCGAGCGAATCAAATGTGGTCGTTGAGAGATTTGATGGTGCGGATGATGCACCGTGGCCTGGCTGATCATAGCGAAGGACTCGGTAGCCCAGATTTGTGAGAACTGGAACGACTCTATCCCAGGATCTATGGGGCGCGCAAAGGGAATTGGAAAGGACTATTACGGGCGATTTCAGTGCTCCTGATAGTTCGTATGACAGCCTCCGCCCGGCAGATAATGTTATGAAGGATGCCATTTTGCTAGATGAATGTGTTGTTGGAGCAACATCGACGGCTTTTAGAGTGCAAATGATACGAAATAGACTAGCAAACACTCTCGGCATACTTTCTCATTGCAGATTAGACTGCTCACATGCCGGCAAATGTCTTCCGCAGCTAGTGTGAACGATCGGCCCTGGAAGCATGCTTCCCCGCCCTTTCTCCACACAACACCCATGTGACGCCCATGGGAAGCTGGGAACAGTCTTATTGACTTCGTTGATATTTCTACTGGTTTTGACTCTGGAATCTTGCATCCTGACAATAATGGAGCCTCCTAGCAAGAAGCGTCGTGTTCCCCAGGAGCTCAGAAAGCGATCCGAGCGGAGCTGCGATTACTGTAGAAAGGTAAGAAGCAGCCAAGTCCCAAGCCCTCCATCGAAACAAGACTCAACTTCATCTTAGCATCGCTGCAAATGTGAGTCCTTACCGGGCTCCGATGTTTGTGTGGCGTGCAAGCAGAATGGCTCGTCATGCACGTATGCTACGCCTAGGAAAACCCGGTTGAATCTTTCCGTGGATGAATTGACAGACCGATATCGATGCCTCGAAGCCATTGTCAAGGGAGCTTTCCCGAATGAAGCGACAAATACGTCTGAAGAGTTGATGCAACTCGGGATAGCCAAGGGATTTTCAATGCCGAAGCTCTCTGAGAAGTCCACCGTTCGGTCCGAAGAAGTTATCCATACGCCACTTGCCCGACAAACTGGCCCTCCTCAATGGCAAGAAACGGATCGTGAAAGTACCGCCGCAGCACCTGCCGATGACAATACGATACTCAGTCATTATGACAAGTATGAATCTGGAAAGACCACTCCGGCCCCCGAGTCTCCAGGGCTTGTTCAGGATCCCACCGGCCATTCCTACCACATAGGGCCGTGTGGGAGCCTTGCATTCTTTGCTGAACTGCGGAACCTACTCTCCTTACGGCATACTACATCACCCAATCATCTTAAACATTCTCCCTTTGTACTCGACAGGACAGCTCAAACACTCGAGGTAGAAAATTCACCAGATGGGGACGAAGATCAGCTTGACGCTACCGAACAAACAAGCCCTTCACCGAGCGCTATTTCCACAGTCAGCCCTTCTTCGAAGGAAACTGATCAACGCGATCTAACAGATTTTATATCTCAATTACCTCCAGCACCCATAATGGAAGGGCTTCTACATTCGTTCTTTGAGCAAGTCCATCCAGATTTCTTACTCTTTCATCGAGCAACATTTGAAGAGGAATTGGAAGTATTTGTCCTTCTTCCCCGACCACGGCTTCGAGGAACAGTCGCAAAACCTGACTGGGGGTGGATAGCTTGCTTGCATATGATGCTCGTGTTTGGGAGCCTGTGCAACAACAATCGCAATGATCCCGATTGTCGTGCCGCAAAGAAGAGGTCTATCGTTGCAGCAAAGTCGTTGTTGCCCCGAGTGGTATCGAAATGTTCACTGGTGAATATACAAGCGCTACTTCTGTTGTCGCTATACTTCCATAATCATAGCGAACGCAATGCGGCTTGGAATCTTGTTGGAACTGCGACGCGTATCGCCCTCGCACTCGGTATGCATAGGAACGAAATCAGTGGCTCATTCCGTCCTGTCGAGCGAGAAACTCGGAAGCGGGTATTTTGCACTCTGTACAGATTTGAACAATACCTCTGCACAAGCTTGGGTAGACCCAGTGGGCTTGATGCACGCGATGTCCGCATTACACCCCCTCGCAATGGCTATTTCGACGGAAACGGCGCAGGGAACTTGTATTCCAAGATTGAATTAGAGTTGCAAGGACTTCTCGCATCGGCCAGAACACTGAGCCAGACCCCCAAATCCCTTCTTAATGCTTTGCAGCAATGGTCAGACAAAGTACCAGCTCATTTCAACGTGCCGACATGCGTCCAGCTTTCCGACCTAGCTGCAACAGATCAAGGAGGCCCGAGATTGCTGTCACTGGAACCCGCCACTGCCACTTTACGACCCCATAGCCCTGGATATATCAGATCTATCTTATTACTTCACGTGCAGTATCATTACACTGCAATTTTGGCTACTCGGCCGTTGCTATTGCGCATGGTTGCAACCTCATATGGCGCTGCCAGGCTCCGCCAAGAACCTGATACTGAAAACCACCAAACAGCGCCTGGAACTACCTTAGAGCCACCTGAAGCTTGTGTATACCATGCATGCCAACTTGCTGCATTGATCATGTTGTTGCACTCGTTCCAGGTCCTCAATGGAATCTCTGGTTTGGACATCTTTTACGCATACCAATCAGCAATGGTGCTGCTTCTTCGTTTACTACATTACAACTCAGGACCAGGAAATGGGCCAGCCAATATGGGAGTCTCACAGAGCTATATTTCGGACATCATCTCGCGTCTAAGGTCTGCGGTAAAAGCGACCCACAAGTGTGCGACCATGAATCGCTTCGCTTCGGTTATGGAATCCTTTGCGGACGCCGTCATGAACAATCAAAATCAATCTTCCGACGAAACTGCATCGGAGCAATCACAACGCAGATCCGCACCGATATCTGGTGCAATGCAACAAGACGCACTCGGAACACCAAATCAGGATTCTGCGAGGCCCCAACCACGAAGTACCGACCCTCAGCAATTTAGCCAACAGCCCGCAGAAGACGGCGTGTTTCCACAACCAAACACATTTCACAACTATGAGTCTTGGCAATCGTTTCCGGGTTCTGCGGCTGTGTATGGCGTTCCTTACTTTACGAGTGATTTCAATCAGGCTTCGACTTTCGCTAATGACTTGTATACTTCTTATACGTCAACATACAATGATTTGCCGGATTGGGCGGATATAGAGTCGTTCCTTGCTGGAGCGAATTTCACATAACAGTATACGGGCAATGTTTGGACATATTCATGTAGTTCATGACTAAGTAACGCTAGCCAACACAAAAGTTTTCCTCATTCGAGAATACTTTGATCGTGGTCGCTCAGTCTACCGTCGACGTACTACACAGCTTAAAGCGTGTATCTGAAATCAGGATGCTGTTCTCCCAATTTCGCCTGCTCATCTTCTGGAAGACTACGGAGATGATCTCTCTTGCCTTGATCTCTCGCTCGATTCTCCATGCGACAGAAGAACCACATGACCCCCGCAGCAATGATACCCGAGAACGAGAATGCTATGCAGGTTCCGACTCCAGGATAGTACTGAGGCGCATCCTTTTTCGGGAACACTACGGATGCAATGATGCCACCTAGCTGTCCGAATCCCGCACCGAATGCAGTGACTACACCACGCTTTGTTTGACCGACGACTTGGTTTGCACTAAGGCTTCCGTTAGCTGTGGAAGGATATATATGATCGTCATTCTGCTTACCCCCATGCGAGAACCAAAGGCTGACAGATATACGTCCCGATCGCCGCAATGTAAATACCAAGGTACCGTATATTCGGGTTCCTAACCGCCATCACCAGAATATTTCCAATGATAGCGATCGAAAATCCAAAAAGGCAAAACGGTGCTCTAATCCCCTTCTTGTCCGACCAGATACCAAAAGCGACCGAGAAGATTCCGGATACGATGCGCACGGGCGCACTGAGAAGATTGGACTTGATATCGCTCCACCCAAACGCCGACAGAATGGTAGGCTGGAAAATACTAATTGCATAGGCAGCGACGGTGACGGCTAAGTAGAGCCAACCGGTGCAGAGAATCTTCCAATCCTTGAGAGCTTTCAGCGTGCCCTTGAATCCCATTTTCTCATCTTTGCCACGTCGGTCATCAGCAGACAATCGCTTTAGAAGCCATTCCTTCTCCTGTGGTGTAAGGAACTTCGACTGCTCTGGAAACGGAATCAAAAACAGGAACGCTAGGATTCCAACAACGCACGTCATAGCGCCTTCGATGAAGAAAATCCATTGCCAGCCAGAGTATCCAGCAGTGCCGTTCAAAGACCCGAGGCCAGCGCCTAAAAGCCCAGAAATCGTTCCTGCGATGTCGTTGGAGACGAAGAGCCAGGATACGCGGGTTAATAGTTCGTGCCTCTTATACCAGGTTCCGATTAGGAAGACGCAACCGGGTAGCATACCGGCTTCGAAGATTCCGATTAGGACTCGGCAGACGACGAGGCCTTCGTAGGTTTTGGTGAAACCCATGAAGGTTATTGTTACTAGGGGAGTTAGTGTAGAGATTGAGGGAGGGCGAGGAAAACGTACGGCCCCACGAGAGGCAGAGGCCAGATATGTAGTAGCGAGGTTTTATGCGGTTTAGAAGCATATTTGAGGGAATCTATGGGAAGTCAGGTCAATCATTGTTTTCGGAAATACGGATTCTGCATACCTCGAAAATGATCATGGGAATGTAAAAGACTACCCAATTTTGTTAGCCTCGGCACTTCGAGCGAATATATGCAATTGTACTTACCCAATACTGCGATGTTGTATTGGTACCCTTTCATGTCCAAGTCACTTTCCAAGTTCCACAAACGCGCGTTACCAATGTTGACTCTGTCGAGAAAGGTCATGGTGTACAACGCCATAAGGAGTGGTAGTAATCGATAGTCTATCTTCCGCAAAACCTTCTTCGCCTCGATCGGGTCTGTCTGGTCTTCGATTGATGTAGCTTCAACAATATTGTCGATTTTGTCAGCGACATCTTTCTCGACTTCTTTCGAAGATCTCTCCATGGTTGCAAAATTGGTAGGACGGATTGAAATGCGAAAGGTACAAGGGGGTTTGCTTAGATGATGAAAACAACTTGTTCACGTTTTCACCTCGGGTTCTTCTCTCATGTTGTCGTGTAGGCGATCACTATTAGAATATATATCAGTGCGCCAGGATCATGACTGCGTATCCTTCTCCGATTATGCCAAAAGCCAAAGACTTGTCCAAGGCTTGGAAAATCTTGGAAGAAGTTGAAGGCAAGGTCTCGATGGAAATCGTGCGGGGCTCCGCAAAAGCTCTGGCCCTGTAAAAGTCGTCGGTGGGGGGAAAAGTTGAAGGAATCTGTGTAAGAGGCTTTCGTGGATGCTGGCTTCCGGTGCCGAGCTTGATGAGCGAGGTCTTGGAGAAAACGGGGAAGCAGAGTCCCTGGCGAGCCGCTGGGAAGCAGACTTCCTCACACTCCCGGGGGCGAGACCTCCCAGATTCCCATTATACCCGGGGATAATCAATGGAGACTGGATGTCTGCGGCCGAGGGTGGCAATGTGGGGAGGAAGTTGCTGTCATTCTGTGGAGTGCAATTCGTTTGTCCTCGAATTTAAAGAAGCAGAGTCTCCTTCTCACTGCGATCTCAATCACATTCTTGTACAGTACATCTGAAACCGCTGCGGAAAATAGCATCATGCCGAAAGCTGCAGTCCCAAGGAACATCATTATTGTCGGAGGCGGTATTGGAGGGCTTGCAGCAGGTCTCGCACTTGCGACCGATGGGCACAAAGTCAGGATTCTAGACTCATGTTTTGAATTCGCCGAGGTTTGTCATACCTTCTTTTCTCACTTCAGAGAAATTACTGACAGAGGAGAAAGGCTGGCGCAGGCATTCGAGTTCCGCCAAACTCGTCGCGACTTCTGCTAAGATGGGGTGTGGATATGGACAAGATGAAAAAGTCTGTGTCCAATGCCTATCACTTTACTCGATGGCAAGACGGATCTACTATCGTCAGGATTCCATTCGAAAATATTGTTGAGAACCATGGCGCCCCATATTATCTCATCCACAGAGCAGACCTTCATGTCGGGCTTCTAGAGGCCGCGAAGCGCGCGGGCGTGCAAGTCCTCACCAACCAGAAGGTTGAAAAGTACGACTTTGACGCTCCGAGCGTCACCACATCTGAGGGTCAAGTCTTTACTGCAGATCTCATCGTAGCTGCTGATGGTTAGTCTTGCCATCGGTCAATTGTAAATTCCAAACTGACTTGCAAATCCAGGCATCAAATCCATCGCCCGCCCACTCCTCACCGGCCAGCCAGATATTCCTCGAGATACTGGAGACGTCGCATACCGTATCCTCATTCCTGGAGAGGACCTCCTCGCTGATCCAGATCTCGCCTCCCTCATTACATCCCCGGCAACTACATCTTGGTGTGGCCCTGATGCCCATCTAGTCGGTTACCCCATCCGCGACGGCGAGCTCTACAACATTGTCGTCTGCGCAACATCATACAATGAGACAACTGATGAAGTATGGGTCGTCAAAGGCTCTAACGAGGAGCTCTGCCAGCGATTTGCTTCCTGGGACCCTCGCGTCCAGAAGCTTTGCAAGCTGACCCGCGACTTCATGAAATGGAGACTTTGCGACTTACCTGAACTCACGCGTTGGGTCCACCCATCTGGAAAAGTGTGCCTGCTGGGTGATTCAGTTCACCCCATGTTGCCATATCTCGCTCAAGTTCGTCATCTCCGCTCTTAAAACATTGAAATGAGTTCTAACGGGTTCTAGGGTGCCGCACAATCCGTTGAAGACGCTGCTGTCCTACGCCAAGTTCTCTCTACCAACCAACCTCTTGCATCGGCTCTGAATCAATATGCTAGCATTCGTATGCCAAGGGCATCACTAATCCAAGCAAAGACTCGTGAGCATCAATATATCCTCCACATTGAGGATGGTGAAGAGCAGAGAGTCAGAGATATGGTCATGAAGAGAAACGAGGAACAGAATCCAGTGTTTTGGGGATGGGAGAAGAGGAAGAATTGGTTGTTTAGCCATGATGCAGAGAAGATTGAAGAGGAGGGTGAGAATTGGAAGAGCAAGAGGGGTGAGGCTAGGTTGTAGATGATGGTCATGTGTAGCTGTTATACCCGGAGTTGAGTACATACATGGGGTTTGAAATTGATAGAATGCAATAACTTCTTACAAATTCTTGAATACTGGTAGCAATTGACAATATTAATGTTCGTAAAGGCATTGCTCTCTAGTCATAATTGCACACATTTCACTTCGAGCTCACTACCTGAAAGTTAGTTTGATGAAAGTAATAATTTACTAATGTAGAACATTAGTAATAGCAAACTATTCCTCAATCTATCGTAAGTTCTGAGCGTAATTCATATCTTTGAAGTGATCTCTTTCCCTCCAGATTCCAGCATGCCCTCCAAAATCTCCAAGTCCTTTAACGCCTGTCCTGGTGTCTGCAAATCGTTCACTTTCCCGACCTCAATGCTGTTTCCGAAAGCTTCCATCTCTGGCTTGACCCCTGCTGAAAACTCACAGTCAAACTTCGACTCTGATTTCTCACCATCTGCTCCCTTCTTCATCACCGTTACTTGCACTGGAGTCACTGTGACGCTGCCTGTTGTTGTAATGACCTGAATCTGAAAGATTGACTTATACTCGGTACCAAAGGAGACGTGGAACGTGCCAGTGCATCCGCCTTGGGTGGTGAAGAGAGCGTGCACTGTGTCAACAGGCGCAAGCTTCTTTTGAAGAAGTTTTGTCCGAGCGGACAAGCAGGTAATTTCCTGGCCCGCGGCATTCAGAAGAAGTCGTAGGCCGGCTACAAAGTGTACGCCACCGTCGAGAAGGAAACCTCCCTGATAGTCGGGGATCTTGCGCCCTGGAGGTATACAGCCATGAGCTTAGAGAACTTTGACGAGGAAAGAAGTAAGTAAACCATTGACCTACAATCAGTGTTAAAGAACTTATCGTCATCTCCAATCAACGTTGACATCTGGAAACTAAAGTCCACAACTTCTCCGCCAATCTCTCTGACTTTTTCTGCACCCTTTGAAACTGCCTCCACAAATCGTAGATTCTCGCCAACAGCCCAGATTGGTGTGCTCTTTAGGTTACCATGCCATGCTATCAGTTCCTTCGCTGTTGCGACATCCTTCGCAATTGGCTTCTCGCTTAAGACATGTTTCCCAGCTTCCAAAGCCTTCTTGATGACTAGAGGTTGCGCGGTGATGGGTATGCAAATTACGACTGCGGAGATGTCCTTTCGGGCCAGCAGCGCAATTAGCGACTTGTCTAATGATGATGGATCATCGTAGTAAACATCGATTTTCTCTTTCTTTTGGGACACGAGGGCTTCGGCGGACGCCTTTGAACGGGAGTAAACAGCCCTAAGCTCGAAAATATTGCTTTCTTCGATTGCGGGGAGATGTTCTGGTGTTGTGGTAAGCTTTCGAATCAAAGGGCAACGATTCCATGACAACATACATACCCTCGCGAGCGAAGATGCCTGCTCCTAGAATTGCTACGCCAATCATACTAGAAGAGTAGCTGAATTGTTCGAAATCAACGAAACTTGAGGTTCAATTCACGAACACAATCGCAGAAGGGAATGGCATGTGCTTACGACCATGCGACTTGTGAAGACGCTTGCTTAATCCTAGGTGCTCCAAGCTCCTTCCCAAACTCAATCCCGAATGTTCTAACTTCCCCATTGCGCTAATACTTTGCGTATACCCGAATCATGTGCCATTTCGGGGGGTGTCGGTTCGGCACGTAAGAGTGCGCGGGCTTATATGACAGGGACCCACGATCGGGGAGTGTCGGTTCGGAAGAATGCAGTCAGGAATACGCCACAAAACGTTACACGACATCTCCCCGCAAAGCATGTTCTGGGCGAGCAAACCATAGCTCTTCATTTCACATTGTCGATGAGACGCAAAGTATATAGAACGCAGCAAATGTTTGCAAACAAACAATGGTGACTTCAACATCTACATATACTACCACCACCAAGATGCCAGCTGCTAAGCTTCCCAAAGAGTCCGAACTTCAATTCCAAGAACCGTTCGTTGTTAGGCTCTCTGATGAAGAGCGGACAACTGGAGTCCCAACGGAAGAAAATGTCGCTTTCGCAGTCGCCGCTATGCATCAGCATGGCCTTGTAGTGGTAGAAAATGCGGTAGACGTTGAACATATGGATGAGCTGAACGGAATATTGAGCACCGAAGCAGAACACATGGCGAAGCTGCCAACCACACATTTCAACGATGTATGTCTGGCACCATGATTATTGCATAAGTCAGAGTTTTAACATCTGTAGAACTCAACAGACGGCACACCAACAGGAAACATGTCCCAAGGACCGCCACTCCGTCCCGAACTCATGTACGAAGACATCTGGGCCAACAAACCAGCTGCAGCAATCATATCCGCCATCCTCGGACCCAAACCCAGAGTAAATTATGTAAACGGCAACACAGCCCTTGGAGGCTTCGGTGGCGCCCGCCAAAACGTCCACGCAGATCTCACATTCAACCACGCTCAATTCCCCTTCGCAATAGTAACAAACTACTACCTCATCGATGTCTCACCGGCCAATGGATCTACAGAGCTCTGGCTTGGTTCACACCGCGATACCTCATTCCGCGACCACAAAAACTGCATTCCAAACACCGACGTTAAGAGCTCAGAATACGACAAGAATCTAGAAGTCGAGTTTGGCATTCGTCCCGAACTTCTTGTTGAACGCGCTCAATACGCACCCCCGATCCAGCCCACCGTCAAAAAGGGCTCCGTCGTACTCCGAGACCTACGCCTATGGCACGCTGGTCTTGCAAACCCATCTCCAGACCCTAGAATCATGCTGGCATTTGTGCATACACCTTGGTGGTACCAATGTCCCGCCAAAGTCGTTCTACCAGAAACTGCGAAGGAGTTTGTGGAGAAATGGGCGAGTAGGGACCAGAGCCCGGTGGAGTTTAAGGCCCATTTTGTACCGAGGGATCTGGATCATACGAAGGTCAAGTTCAATCCGAACTTCAGTAGTGCGAATAATGGATATTTGAAGATGTTGCCGAAGGGGATTGGGATGGGGTATGTGTTCGGTGCGGAGGTTGATGCGAATGGTGAGTGAGTGAAGAATTGTATCTAGGCGAGAGTCTGTTGCCGTCAGAACATGGCAGAGAAAGTATTTCGGAAGCATCTGTATATCTCACAGGGAAGTGCGTCATATTGTAACCAAATAAATTGTAGCATTCATTTCTAATACATCTCTAACCCATGAAATCGCATCAAATCCTCAATCTGCTCAATTTTCTTCCGCATAGGTAGATTAGCCTCCAGATTCTTGAGCGAGCGATAACCTAAAAGTATAGCTTCTTTGCGACGCGGTGGCTGTATGCTTTCGAGCTCAGGTACATCATACGTACAGAGGAGAAGCATGACCTGAGTATACAAGCCCGAGAAATCCGCTAGCAACATCACATGGCGGTTTTGCAAGAGCGACTCGACGGCGTAGACATGCATGACAGCGTAGTGAAGCGACTTTGCTGCGGAATCCCGAACATGCGCTTCGTCTCTATCTCTGCGTGTGTCTGGATGTCCTCTTGTTGATGGAATCGGACCAGTCAGGATCCGTACGACATATTGCCAATACAGTATAGCAGTAACAGCGTAATACTGCGCCCGAAGAAAGACTTTTTGTGGCTCAAGCAAAGGCCGCATATGCACCGAATCCTCGAGCTCCCACTTAATCGGTTGAGGCAAATTCGCCTGCCACTGTGCCATCTGCGAACCAATCTCATCCGCAATCACGGGTTCGTACAAGATATGCATGTTCCAGCCAACGCCATGCCTTGGCCGACTGAAAATTCGCCGGATGGCAATCTCGGATAGGAAGAAGTAGATCCCGGGCTCCTCATAGTCTGAAGTCGGCAGCGGCACATCATCATGCATTGCTTGCAGCAGTATTGCGCTAAAGGGGACATAACCTTGTAGTTCGTGCTCGATTAGGTAGCATGCCCAGAAGGCTCGATGGCACGACTCGCGGTAAACAGGGTCAGTCGCCAGGCGGGACCGCATCTGGAGTAGCATGATGACCTTTTCGCCGGCACGGTGGATGGTCTCGAAGGCCTGGATCGGTCGGAGGCTGTAGAGTAAGTACAGGCATTTGAGTATGTGGCACTGTACGTAAAGGACTGTATTTGTCGCGCTTGGGTCCGCATCTACGAGTTGGCAGGCGGCGCGAAAATAGTCGATTCCGGGGAAGTGATTCGGATCGTCTGCCAGGGAGTAGTTGTCCTGCGCAAAGGAGCCTAAAGCAAGTACGAATAGGGTCAAGCAAGTTTCCAAGCTGTAGGGCACGAAGTTGTTTCCGACGGTGTGGTTCACGAGCGCGGTTAATGATTGCTGGTCGATGATTGGGAACCATGGTAGGACATCCCTGGTAAACATTTGTTGCAGGTGCCAGCATCTCCTAGAGCTTAGATTGAGAGATGAAAGGTCGGCTGGCCCGTGTTGAAACATGTTCTCGCCATTCCGATGCTGAAGTTCAAGTATCTCTTCGAAGTCATCTCGGCAAAGTGGAGCCAGTGCGTCAGGGGAAGGGCGATTGAGCAGCCTTGAGAGCCCACTGAGGTTTATTCCTATAGTAAGTGGCCGATGGGAGTAAAACGAGGGCTTAACGACAAGTAGTGAGCTGTAGGTTTCGGGGCTAAAGCCGGTTGGTTCCTGTACCTCTGGCGAGTTGATATCCTCGACTTCGTGGTGTTGCTCCGGCTGCTGTAATAACTCCTCGATACGCTTTAGGCGAGTAATTACTTCATGCTCGTCCAATTCTTCTTGACTTTCAATTGTAGTCCTGCGCACTCATTAGCCCCCTGACTCTATTTTCGCGTCAGTAGTGTTACTGACCTATGCTCCGGCGGTGGCCTTCTATAGACACAATTGGCTCCAATGTCGGCGCAGAAAGAACATGTCGGCTTTGCGGCGTCGCATCTTGTTTTCCTGTTGCGGCAGATCTCGCACGCGATAGACACCCGTTTCTTTGGATAATTGATCCTGTCAGATCTCGTTCGCTTCCTCGGTAGTGAGGTATTTGGTGGCTGGATATCACTTTCAGTGGCTGACGCGGCAGACGAAACAGTAGTAGGCAGGGCGAAGTCGTTCATATTTCTTCGGGCGGGATATCGGTTTATGCAAATGTTTAGATTAGGTTAAATGTCCAGTAGGGATTGCCAACTCAAAGTATACGTGAAAAGCTACGCTCAGGACAGGCTAGCAAGGGTTCCACATGGTCAAAGCCCTGGAATTGAAAGGATGTAAGGGTTAAGAGCGAGCAACTGACTGGTTTCAAGCGAGGGTTGGGAGCAAATATGTATCGGTTCATCGGTTCGGCGTTTTCAATGCGGGGTTTGGGGCGCACAACTTTGGTTTGAACGGGATTCCTTAGCCGCTGTGGGGTGCATTAGATCTCCCCAAACCATGCCCAGACCGGTTCATTGAGTGACTGAGAGTTGTCTGGAACTTCCCCAGTCTGGGGAAGGGCATGGTCAAGCCCGAGCTCGATGCCCTTACAGTGCCTTCGCCGCCAAGCACAAAAAGCCCCTGTTGGGAGGCAGGGAACGTTATATTGCATCCCTCCCTTCTCATCTCTGCATCAAATCTGCATGCGGTGATTACTCACTTCAGCTACAATCGCATCTGCATTGTTCCCTCAGGCCGTCACTATGTCTGGAGCAACATTGGACTGGACAAAAGTCCATCCAGACAAGAAATGGATGATCCTCCAGAAGCAAACGAGATTCGCTCTCTGGGCCCTATACACGTCTGTAGGGTGTATAATGATGGGTTAGTATCACGGCCACTGTTCAGAAAAACATCTTGATATTGACACCACTAGGTTTCGATTTCGGAGTCGCCGGTACTGTAACGGCTTTCCCAGCTTTCCAGCAGAAGATGGGAAAGGTCTGGCCTTCTCAGCCATCAGGATACCTGATCCCAGCTAATGTGAGTGTAACCGCACCAGAAAAATCATTGTTAATCTGTGAGTGGTAGGTCCAATCTGGGTGGTCAGGAGCTTCGGTCGCAGGTGATCTTGTTGGCGTCTTCATCTCCGGCCAATTGATGGATTGGGTGGGGAGAAAATGGACCATCATGGGCGGAATCGTCTTCACGGCGATTGGCATTGGCATTCAGATTGCCAGTCAGAACTGGCAGGTTTTCCTCGTAGGAAGACTCATCAATGGTCAGTTAATCGTTTCCTTATATTTCACTATATACAACCGCTAATCGAGGGTGCAGCCATTGGGTTCGGAATGGTATTCATCCTTTCGCCAGTCTGGATTGGCGAAACCGTCCGACCTGAGCTTCGTGGGACGTTCCTGTGTCTACAAAATTGTGCAATCGTCTTTGGGCAATTCATCCTCGCGTACGCAGCCACCATTCCGGAACCACTTGCTACTCAATGCTGACCTTGACAGGCTTGTAGCATATGGGACGCAAACAATCGAGGGGAAATGGTCGTATCAGTCTCTCATAGTCCTTCAATTTGTCTTCGTGGTCCCACTGCTGCTGGGCTGGCCATTTTTTCCGGAATCTCCCTACTATCATTTGAAGAAGAACAATGAGGATGGTGCCCGCAAATCTTTTCGCAGAATCTATGGATCTAGGGATCAGGCTTTGATCGATGCGGAAGTTGCTCGGTTGAAAGACGTCATAGCTACTGACGATGAACTTGCTGCACTTGCGGGAGCTGATGGACGTCCTCTGCTTCAAGTATGGAAAGGCAAGGACAGGGTGGGTTACTTCCCAACGACATGTGTGATGAAGCTAATGTTTTGACATACAGAAACGAACCTTGACCGCTTGCCTTGCAGCATCGTCACAGCAGTTCATCGGCGCCGCTTTCGTACTTGGATACATTACGTATTTTCTGTCACTTTTAGGGATCCAGAACTTCTTCCAGGTCAATGTTGCGTTGTTTTGTATTATGCTTGCAAGCAATGTTTCGGCTTTTCCATTAGTCGAAATCATCGGGCGCAGGCCTCTGCTACTTTATGGAATGATAGCTCTCACTTTGATTGAATTGGTAAGTATCTACTAGTCTGCGAAAATTGCTCAGCGCTAATCTAGCCAGCTTATGGGGATCATGGGAGTGATTGTCAATGCCGCAGCCCTTTGGGTCATTCTCGTATGCATCTTCCTGTGGTAAGTAGCGGAACGTAGTAGTCACCAGTATATTATTAATCCTTTCGCAGGGCAATTGTATATCAAGTCAGTATCGGAGCTGTTGGTTACGCCTTAGCAGCAGAGCTCCCATCTCCACCACTTCGGTCTACTACCATCTCAGTCGCTACAATAGTAAACGGATTCGTGTAAGTAGTCATAAACACAACTAGGATCGACTATAAGCTGACAATTTATAGTGGCTGGCTCATTGGGTTTGTAAGCCCATATATGATCAATCCAGATGCAGGAAATCTAGGTGGCAAAGTCGGTTTCGTGTTCTTTGGGTTCGGCTTACCACTATCTATTCTATTTTTCTTCTATATTCCTGAGACAAAAGGAATGAGCTTCGAAGAGGTATGCAGTTTCTCTTTCGTATTATTGAAATACGTTGTGCTAATGCTAGTTTTTAGATCGATACGATGTTCCAGGACAACGTGAATCCTCGAAATTTCAAGCGGGAAGTTGCACTTCGGCGACAAGTAATACTCGAACATGAAGAGCAAGACGGTGCTGACGTAAAGGAGCCGGTGGCAACTACGGTGGAAACAGAGAGGGTTTAACACAGCGATATTTGCTGCGCAATTATGAATCTTGAGTATGTGACCGAGTCCATAATAGTAACGCCACAGTGCTCTTTTGTATATGTCTTACTTCTGTTCTCCGCTCTATCTGAAAGGATCCTGGTCTGGAAAGTGTCGTAGATTGGAAATACAATGAGCTATTCAGATGCTGACGCGTTAGTATATCTTGATGCTGATGCATTTGATGCGATGATATAATCTTCCCAATCTCCAAATAAACGTTATCTCGATCTTGTGATTGCTTAAATTAAACGACCATTCGACTTGTTGAGACTTGACTGTACATAGCTAGCTGAGTGAGTGTCTATGGGCACCTGAAGCTTCCCTTCCACCCCTGCACCAACACACATATTCAAAAGCACACATAAGCGTGCCTAGAGGGCTAGATCTCTACCTGCATGCTTTCCGCTAAAACTCCAATCGCCCGATACCCCGATGAACCGACATTACTTTCCCCCAAAAAGATAAGACCCCTAAAACCAGAACTATTGCAGCATGGTTCACTAGTCGCCATTTCTGTAGCCAACCATATACTTTACCTCCCATCAATCCAAGCATCAGCCCTCTCAAAAACTGATATCAATTCTCTTTCACATCCTACCGCCATGCCATTACCCTTCACATACCCCAAATCAGACGGCCCCGGCCGCTTAACCGAAATATGCAGTTTTCGGAAGAGTAATATTTCTCAGGATGAGGTACTTATCACCCCTAATGAAACAGGAGCGTTCATGATCAAGGGGTTCTTGCTGATTAATAACGCTTAAGTGGGACAAAACATACAAAGAGATAACAACCACCATGCACACATTCCCCATAACAAGAAAAAGCACACTAGGAGCACAAATCGAAGATCCTGGGATTGCTGTTTTGATTGCGGATTGGACGTCGGCTGGGGAGAAGGATGGGTTTGAACCTGGTTCGTTGCCAAAAGAAAACACGAAACGAGAAACGTTAAGATTTGTGCTTGTCAAAGGAAGAAAAGAGTAGTGACTGACGTTGAAGATGAGTAGGCGAACAATATCAAGGCTTAAAGCCGAAATTTGGGGGGTTGTTGGATCAGCAGAATCCGGCATTTGCTTGGTAAGTACAGTACAACTGTTTAACACATCTTTCCATCTAATTCCAAAATAAGCCATCATATCATCCTCCCCGGCGATGGTGCGACGCCCGAGTGTACATACTACACAATCTCGCATATGACGATTCCTCCAAAGAAGCAGGACGATGCGGCCTCTGCATTTAAAGAGTATGTTGCTGCGAAGACGCCGGAGGATCTTGTTTTCCTAGCTGTTGCGGCTTCGAGAGAGGATCCAGAGGTTGTTGTGTGTTTGTCAGGACATCGGAGGGAGGAATCGGCCGTGGTTGGGGTTCAGGTATGTGTTCCGGTGCTCTGGAGTTTGTTGAATGGTATGGGATTGACAATTTTAGACGAAGGAACATGATGTGGTGAAGGAGAAGTTGGAGAAGTTAGTGACGTCTGGGGAGAAGTACTCTGTGCGGTTTGTGATGTCTAAGTGAGGAGGGCTAGCATAGGCTGATTGGTGAGTCGTTGTCGGGAGAATACTACTACTGACAAAGGACCTGATTCTTGGATGATTTAGCTTTTATTTATCTCCTGATACACCAGCCCATCTTTCCTACCCAGTCATATCTATGTCGTGCGCACAATAACCGCGCTACATTCCTTTCGCCATACTCCATGCACAATAACATACCCGCAGCCAGCAACCATGTTGAATGGTGCTCAATCCTACAGTACACATCCAGCGCCCAAGAGATCTGACAATCACAACCAATCTTCCTCATTTAACTCTTCTCCTGCCTCCGCGGCGTACACCTAATCCTCAACGCCGGATCCAACGTAAAATTAGCCTGATCCCAAACCCAGGCCGTTCCATCCTCGCGCTCAAGCTTCAAATCCCAACCCATGACGAACTCGATAATGATAGCCTTCATCATCAAATCGACAACATATTTACCCACGCATTGTCTCGGTCCAAAGCCAAAGCGCCAGTAGCAATATCGGATGTCTTTGGCTCGTTGCACACCACCTTCTTGCCACCGTTCGGGTCGGAATGTTTCGTTGTCTGGTGCCCAGAGCGGATCTCGTACGTTTAGTGACATGGAATCTACAACGAATTTTGTGCCGGCGGGGAAGACGTAGTTGTCTATTTGGCGGGGTGTAGGGCAAGCCTGAGCTACCGAAAAGGCTGTTACAGGTCGCAAACGACCCGTTTCAAGAAGGACGTAGTGCAGGAAGTTTGAGTTCGACATGAGATAAGTTTTCTCGTTTTCAGGCGTGAGGTTCTCTTCGATTTCTCGTCGGAGTCGAGATAATGCATCGGGATATGCTGATAAAAATGCCATCGACCAACTTAGCGCACCGATTGCGATATCCAAGTTCGCGAAGAGCATTTCATCGAGTGTTTGTAGCAATGCTTCACGCGACATAGCGCCCTCTTCTACCGCATTATACATCTGCACGATCGGAACTTCCTCGCCATCCTCGCTCACCTTCAACGCGGCTCTATACGCATCATCATTCCAAGACGCCCAAGCATTTTTGAACCATCGCAATTCTTTGAGCGCGGGGAGGGGCAGAAATCGACAAATTTTAAATCGACTTAATCCGCCTTCTATCATCTTGATGAAAAGCGAATCTCGCCCGGGAATCATTGCCAACATCCTTGCTTTTAATTCTGGGGTTAGGCCGCCGTATAAGATATCTGCGAGGGCGACTAAGGGATATACTCGGAGATCGGCGTAGGGTTGTAATAGGCCGCCCACAGAGTCGCCCTTGACGTCGAAGAGGGATCGGATGTGTTGTCGAGCTTCATCACGGACGATGTCAATGTAAGTGGCGGTCGCAGTGCGTGTGAATGGAGATTCCGTGGCTTTGCGAATCGATCTCCATTCCGAACCGCTGACGAGTCCTAGACATGAGCCTAGCATCTGGTACATCACGTATCCGCTGTCATTAGCATTGGCTTTTAGGTGGTTATGTGAGTCTCTGAAGACGATCTCGATATCGGCTGGTCGCGTCACAATACTAGGAAGCAATAGTGAGTAGCAAGCCTGGTGTCAATGTGTTCAAGCACTGACATTTCTCCGTGGAAGCCGGACCATATCCGATAAAGAGGACCATACTCCTGACTCCATTTCAAACTATTTGCATGCCCGTGCAAAAACTTTTCCACATTGCCTTGCCCATTGGGAAACTTGAATGGGAGCGTAGGGAGCGTGTCGCCGGTTTGGAAATCTCGGATTGGGTACCTGAAGCGTAGGTAGAACTGACGATGGGAAGCTTTTGGTTAGCGATGTCGCACATCACGCAATGGTTGGCGGAAACTCACAGTACATATGACGGAGAGAAGATCGAATTTCCAGGTCAAAAATGCGAGGGGCAGAATAATCAGATTCGCCCAGATCAGCGTGGAAACCATGATTGGTTTCCTCTTCTCTGTATACCCAAATCCACAAAAGCAGAGCGTTGTACTTGGGGAGACTACAATCGGAGAAATTCGATCAGATAAAAAAATTTTATCAGATAAAAAAGCAGGATCAGATCAGATAACCCGAGGTCGCTAGGTCTTATTACGTACGTATTGGGCGCCCGGTAAGACATGCAGCACGTTTGGACAATTACGTATGGGCGCACACGGCAAGTCGATTGAGGGCGGCGCCACCAACGTCGCTTAGGCACTGTGATAACATCAATACGCTCCCGTTTGCCTTACCCCTCCCCCACAAAAACACCACGATTCCACGGCTGCCCAGTCACGATGTTTTGTTATATAGGTTGACTGGAGATGGAGGAGGGTTGGACTCGCTCGCTATTAGCCTGGCTCCGTTACACAGTCAATATCCATGCTGACAAGACAACGAGTGATGATGGATAGCGACCTGGAGGGCGGGCACTGAGGAGCGATGATGACGGGTTGTTATACGAGGTGTGGGGTCATTTGGGTTTAAGCTGATTAATGAACGCAATGTTGAAAGTTTAACAATGTTGTAGCCAATGGTAGGCAAGCGGGAGTTTTTAGCAGCTAAGACTTCTTGGGACGGGATGGGTGGTGTGGGTGTGCTCGTGATGTGTCAGTGAAACCCCACTTATCAGTAATAGCCTAGCCTTATACTTAACACCATTTGGGCTGCTTTATTGTGGCTGGAATTAAAATAGGATGTAGTAGGAATAATTCGAGATAATTCATGTGGCAGTGGGCGTTCTTTGGACTCCCGACTCCCGCCAGGCACAAAGCTTGGTCCCGTAGCTCGTATCTTGGCTGTTCTTGGGAATCCTACCCCTTTGATCGGAGAATACTAAGTAGGAGAGATTCAACACGATCACGATATCGTAATATTAATCGGCCTTAAGAAGAAGTATGCTTCTTGTCGAGGTCCATAAACACGCTCCTCCGTCGGACATTCTAACCTTCAGCAGTATTGTCATCCAAAGTGGAACCCCCAAGGGCCTTGTGTAGACTAAGGGACCGTTGACTAGGTTGCAGTTCTCTAGCGGGGCATTCGCAACGTTCAGGCCCATGTATGCTCCGGGTAATTCCCTCTTTTGTTTTAGTTATTCAAGCGACCAGTGACTGCACGTGGGTCTCCAATGAATCCATTAACGGGCTCGGCCAAAGCTTTGATAGAAACACCTTTGTAGGTACCACTTTGCATCCATATTTGAAGTCAGCGTGAATGTCAAGTATTCTCAACATGAATTTGCAACATAGTTAGACCCGTAGCAAATATGGTTGCAACCGATAGCAACCAATCAGACGCGATGAAGAAGGTCTTCTTTCAGATGCGAGTGTAAAGGCGAAGGTCTACGCGTACAAGAATAATAACCTCAAGGATCACTGAGATTCAAATTATTACCCCACTGCTGTCACATTTCATGACTGTAATCTCAGGAGATAGTCAAAGAAGAGGCGGTTGCTGAACAACACTGAACACTCAACATAGACATGCCATTTAGAGGCAAGGCAGTATGATTTCAGTCTACAGAACATCTAGCCGTATTCATATCACGACCTTACCTTAGACGCCGAGACTCTTAGCTAGGCTGTCCATGAACGTACATCGCTCAATAAGATTCTCCCGTTCTAGTTGCTGCAGACGCAGAGCTTCAGTTCTGGTCTTCATGCCCTCATACCCTACTGTCTTCCCCATAGTTTGCTGCGGCAAGTCTTCCCCCGGGTTCACATTCTCAGGCTCTTGACCTTTGATTCTCACCCTACAGGAACCTGAGCCAAGCGGGCCGCCGATCACTTGCAGAGGTATCTTTTCCAATATCGAATGTCCTCCCAACCCTACGGCGGGCCAGTTCCGGAAGCCATCATTTCCCTCCAAGCTAGGGTTTCCAGTGTATGCAAAGTTTACAAAACTTTTCACAAACTGTTCCGAAAGCTGTTGGTCTGCGGGACTTACCTCGCCCTCGGGGAAATGACCTCCGAAAATGTAATTATGGTCTGAGCCATGAGAGACACTGATATACGGCATTCCGGCGGCCTTCCAGAGCGGTGTCAGCATACTCTGATTCATAACATAAAGATGGACGCCTGCAAAATTGCTGTCTAGTACTTTGCTTTGCTTTGCCATGGCATGGCCGAAGTTGATTGACGAACAGGTGAAGAGCATATCGCGTAAAATCCGAGAAAGGCGGAAGAAGTGGATAGAGACCGTAGGGTCTGAGGCTTCTTTCCTAGCTTCGTAGTGCTCCAGTTCGTAGCGAAAATCTTCTGCTTTGTAGTGGGAAAGCAAGTCGGACATTTGCTTAGGACTAGGACCGGAAGCAAAAGCTTTTATAGGGCTGATCATGTTTTCCTCTGATTGAACAAGGTGGGCTGGGCCAGCATTTGAAGCCCCGTCATCCTGTGCCCATCCAAAAACAATGGGTATGCCTGAAACCGTCAATCACCTATTGTCCTAGTCGATGCTATATAATCACCTTTGACAAACCTTCCAGCCTCGTACAGAGCTGTCGTACGGTCCGGAAGAAAATCATCATCAACCGATGGAATAAACGTAAAGAGTCCCAAAGGTGGGTGATTCTCTCTTGAGTAAACCATGGCCACATCTAGAAGCTTTTCCATAGGTACATCGCGAAGACACTCAAGCACTTTCTCTTCTTCCTTCAGGTCATTTCCACAACCAAGTCTCTCCGAGACGGCAAGAGTATGTATAGTGCTAGCATCGCTAGTAATATTGATTGCGGTTCCGGGGGGTCCGGACATGGACCAGACCTGGCTAAAAGGAACACCTCGCTCGCCTCCATATGCCATCAGATGGAGCGAACTGAAACTGCCTCCAGAGCTTGTACCAAAAGCTAGTGATTTTATCTGGATCGCCACCGAATGCCGAAATGTAGGTTTTAATCCAATCAAACGCGGCTCGCTGGTCCCTTATGCCCAAGTTCAATGACTTCTGTTCTTTCAGGATCGGCAGTCGTGCGAAACCAAAGATGGTAACCCGGTAGTTTATAGCGACGTAACTTACGGGTTTTCCGTTTGCCACAGCGATGGAGAGGAGTCTGTCTGGTTCAAAATGAGGGTCATAAGCTGACCCTTTGATCACGCCGCCACCGTAGATGTGAACCACCACAGGTAGTCTACTGTCTTGGGTGATACCGACAGGTCGTGCAATTCGAAGATTCAAACAGTCCTCACTGATATCCGGTGTTTCGGCGAAGAATGGTGGCAATGCATCTTTGTTTTGGGGGCATGCGGACCCGGGCGACGAGGCATCAACAAGTGAGCCTTTTTGAGGTGCGTAGATTCCTGGAGGCGCAAATCGACGGGCATCTGCGAACTTGATGTTCTGAAAATGTTCTATCTCGCCAACAAGAGTTCCTTCATAGGTAGTATTGTTATTCAAAACAACTCGTGGAGCGAGGGCAAACACAGATCTGCTATATAGAATGCCTACTGCAAAGGCTGACAGAGGTGCCATATTGGATCAGTAAATCGATTGTCAAGTGGTTTTGAGAGATCGAGAAGCGAGTGAGAGAGATGCGACGCGAGAAAACCATGATGAGGCACAGCCAGCGGCGTAACACCTTGTTGTTGGGACAGGTATTACCACATGCGTGCATATGAACTTGAACCGGCTAGCGTTTTTTCGACCATGAATACACTAAATAGCTTCAAGAAAAAGTATGGCTTTCATTAAAGCTCGATAAGTACACTTCCCTATAGAACTCTAGACCTCTAGTAGCATTGCCATCTAGAGTAGAACCTCAAAGGAGCTTAAGTAGACCAAGTGGCCGGAATACTGTTCCCTAGCGGGGCATTCGCAACATTCAGGCTCATATATGCCCCGGATAATTTCCCTGACAAGTCTAGGAGCTGTGGAGTCAGGCTGCTAGATGTATGCAGTAATTAGTCTTGAAAGCAACGGAGCAGACACACAAATGTCACAAATTCTAGGCATAGTCAAGCAGGAGTTTCAGTATTTCGGTGTTAGAATAGCCTGCCAACCAAAACCATCTATTCCTTCGGCCCCCTCTCATAAACCACCGTCCCCAACGCCTCAGCCTCAGAACCATCAACCTCCTCCCAAATCCTCAAAAAACTCCCAATCTGTCGCCTCACCGCATCCGTATCAATCAATTGCCTCTCATCAAACTCCACTGGCCACTCCTTCATCAACCAATCCGGCGCCGTAACCAACGAAACCTCCGGAATCTCATGCCACAGAAACGGTAATCCCTCACCCGGTTGCTCCAGCTTACTCGTAATCGGATTCGAAACCCTGAGTTGTGCGGGCAGCGCGCCTTTCCAGGTATTTTGGACGAGGTGCGCGAGTTCGGGAGTCGCGGCGAAGAGCATCTCTTCTTCTGCATGGCCGGTTGGGTAGTAGTATCGGAGTGTAATATCTTCGAACCATTTTTTGGCGCCGAGATGCTCGACTGTGGAGCCAAAGACTAGAGTTTTGCTGGATGGGCCACCGGCCCATAGGTCTTCATGGTCCGCCATCCATCTATACATGACTCTTCCTGTCTTGGAAATTGCAGCAGTATGGAGATGGCCGGTGAGAAATAGTAGGATTGTTGTTCGGCGTGGTGGAGAGCGGGATAGGGCTTTTGCTTGGGCCAGTAAAGCTAAGTATCCGTTCTCTTGGACAACGTTGGTACCATCTGTATGTGTTGAGATGACCACTGTCTCGTCGGGAATATCAGTACCTGGAATGACGGTCCAAAACGTCCTTGTTTGTGCGTCGGGTATAAGTTGGCCTTGAAGCACAATGGTCGCAGATTGGCCTTGTTCTGCGGAATTCATAACCTGTATAGCTGCTTCGCCCGCCACATAGACTCCGGGAACGTCCTGGTATAGCGTTTTGAACGGTCCATACTCCGCGAACGCCTTTGCGGCTGTGATTCCCTCCCAGGCATAAATGACTCCAACAACTCCAGCGTCCGCCGCACCAGTCATATTGACTGCAGTATTAGCAATGGAGCCTGGGACACCACCGCGAATACCCCACTTCGGGGATCCAGGCCAAACATCTATACTCTTTGACGTGTCACTTGCACGAGATGTTATATTCAGAACCGCCACTTTGCCCGCTGCTTTTTCCCAATCCGGAGACTCGCCCGCAGGATTGTTCAGCCTTACCAGAGATCCACTTACACCTTCTGGCCCAGTATTCCCGGAATACGGTACATACATAGCGACAGGCACATCTTCGCCCTCGATCAATAGCTGCGGGATGGAAGTCGGAGCGTCATTATAGGCGAAATCGTAAGTGTCCGATTGCGTCTCCAAGCCAAGATCATGTAATTGTCCCTCGATCCTTTCAATGAGCTTTTTGTGGTTTGGAGACCCGGTTTTCCGGGTTTTCAGTCCTGCAAGGTAATCTATTTCGTCTGTTATCCATTCTAGACTATCATCATGTCGTTGGTGTCGGGTGTGGGGTAGACTAGAGACTACAGACACCATGTACCATAAGATTGCAGGCCGGAGGAAAGAAGTCAATTTCACCATTTTGGCTATCAACGGTATTGAATATCGGGATGCCCGGCGACGATAGTTTTCACGTAGGAAAAGATCATATGGAGTGTTTGTAGCTTTGAAAGACCAATACGAGCCGAGGGTTGTAGACAACGGCCCTGCAGATAGCCGAGCGGGGGAGGGGAGACTGACGATCTTTTTCGCCGACTATAACATGCAACTCCGGTGTTCTCTTGGAAATGTCTTGGGTCTATCATAAAGGGTAAATTGATATAGTTATAATTAGGATCGACACACAAGACTGCTCGACCCTCTTGCATCTCGTACTACTAACTCCGAGCCTGGCCATTTGACTTTCCAATGTGCGAGCTGTCTCTAGAAAATTTCCGAAAATAGAATCTCAAAATTTGCGCTGCATGTCCGAGCCACTGGTGAAAGCTAAACAGTTAGACTCTTGTTCTCATCCAGAAAGTCTACGAAAATGTTCGTGCGCTACCTAATTCATATTTTCATCAACACACCGCCCACCTTTATAATGAAGTATAATGAATCGAACAATGATTTTTTTTCACATTCTCTAGTACATTCGAAATTGTACTTGTGAACAGAGGCTTTGTGATTCGATAAAGAAGGAGAGGGCAGTATTAACTCCTACAACAATCGATTTGCGAAGAAGCATGGTCATCCGGTCGGCATGGAAAATTTTGGGAATAGAAGACCAAAATATACTACTCTTATGTGTCCTAAAGAGTATCCAGTACTGTAGTGACCTTATAAGCACACGATATCAATGACTGTGAAAATGATGACAACGGCACTCAAGCATACAACCCTACACTTTCCCCACCCAAGACCCCCACAAATTCATCCTTTTCCGGCCTCTTCACTATCGCTCCATTCTTACTCCTAGTCTGCACACCCCCAATACTACCCGTAGATCTAAACCCAAGATAGCCCCTCACCTTATCACTAGCATGCTCATACACCTGATCCATAAGACTCAAACTGAAATTTTCCTGCTGCCTCATCCAACTCCTCGTAAAGAAAGCCAACAAAACCGGCCTGTCTGATCCCGGAATAGTATTTGAACCCGTCGCATGCCATATTCGACTTTCGAATACCATACAAGTACCTGCAGGTCCGGCTGCGGCTACAGTATCAACTGGATCGTACGGGTCATCTGGTGCCCAATTGCCAATATGTGATCCTGGCATGACCAACGTTCCTCCATTCTCAGGTGTTACGTCTTCGAGAAAGTACATTAAATTCATGCCCACGGCAACACTTCTTATCGGTGGCTGGATGGTGATTTGATCCGTGTGCATGTGCATTGGCGTGTTGCCGTAGCGCGCGATGTTAGCAGTGTAGCTGAAGAGAATCGCATCATCACCTAGGAAGTCCGGTACGAAATCTTCAATTGTTTTGTTGTGGTCGAGTAGGTCTATGAACTCCTGACCCTTGTTTGGTAGACACCAGACTCGTTGGTTGGGCTTTAGCTCTCCTCCGTCGAAGAATCCGATTCCGGCATCGGCTTCGCCTTTTGCTTGGTCCATGAGGCGTTTGTGTAGCCGTGCCACTTCTTGTGGAGAAAGCGCGTTCTTGACAAGCCCGTATCCCCATTTCTCGAGATCATGTTTGACTTGTTGGATATCTTCCGTGGGCTTTGGTAGTGTGGAAAGATCGAGACGCGAGAGGTTTGGGTGGACTGCGTTGAACGGCGTCAGTGCATCGACAAGCTTGACACCAACCCGAGTAGGTCCAGAAATCATCATGATATGTCCCCAGTTTAGTGCAAATCTTGCATCCATCAATCCATCCACGAAGCGTTTCACCATCTTTGGTGTGATAAATACATAGGCGTCGAGCGTCGAGCGGTCCATATCGCTTGGGAAATCGACCATAGTGGCTGGAGTGCTTCGAGCATCAATCAACAGCTCCGGGTGATTTGGACCAAGATTTAAGCAGAGTATAGCAGCTACCAGCTCCATGTTGAATAGCTTCGTCCGGATGAGGCTCAAGGCATTTTCGTAGTCTGCTTGGAGGGTTGGCTGCGAGATCTTGCTCGTGTCAACATGTTTGCTGATATCTGCAATTTTTCCTGAAATCTTGAGTGAGGAAGCCTGGGATGTTGTATGAGTTTGAGTAGCCATTTTTATTCTTTGTAAGACGTTTGAGTATGTGGTCAAAGCATAACAGTCTGCTCATTAGTAGATCTGATATGCATCTATTACAATGCTTTAGCCGAGCTTTACCGACTCCACAGTGGAGAAGATGCATTTCCTACAAAGGCTTGGATTTCAGACTGATTCTATGGCTTTTGATCATGGTTAGCCTAGCGGACTTTCGGAAGAAACTTCCGTATTGGCGTCCTGGTCATAGGGATTGTTGTTGCTGATCATTACCGTATCAACGTACTGATACGTCGATACTACGACTCAGGAGCGTAGAGGATTCTGTAGCGATATATAGCTAACGCAAATTCAAAATTTGGATCTTATGAGCTCCATAGTATTGCATTAGTTGAGATATGGGAACCGACTACGCAGATGCAAAAAGTTGGCGCGGGGAACCTAGGTTATGTTATCAGCATTGCGTACACGCAGAGCTGCACGCCTCTATCGCCATGGGGACGGTTTCAAAGATTATTAGTAATTGATTGATGTTAGTCAAAGTATGTTTAAGTGCTCAATGGTCCGTAATTCACAAGTATGATCAGTTGCTTCGTGCACCGCAGCAATTCCGGATTCCGGAAGTACGATTTCACTTAGCTAGTGCGATCTTTAACTGTCACTGAAGCTCGAGATTGAAGATTGAATACAATATATTCAATTTCTACAGTATCTTAGTTCCAGCTAGTCATTTGATTTTCCAACGTAACAATATCAAGCCCCAATCCAAACGTGCCATTACATCATCACCTTCATCCCAGTTTCATCAAATTAGATAATATCTTCCATGCGGTGCAAGCTTGAGTTCCTCGTCCACCTTCGGATCTTCTTGCCAATACCATAGTACAACGGTAGAGCAAAAATTGCGGGACCAACAGTGCACGCAAAGATGGCCATGGCGGGTGTGATCCATCCATCCTTGCTCTCGTGCGCCAAGTCAAACACCCAGTAGCTGTAGCTGAATGCAATAAAGTTCTTGCAAACTGTGGCAACGACCATGATTTCCCCGGAAATGGGCTTGTAGCAGTCGATTGCGTAGGCGATGGCGATAGTTGGAACAGTGGTGACGGATAGACCGGCGAAACCATAGCCCCAGACGATGATGTGGCCCCAAGCCCATTGACGTTGGTATCCAATGCCTCCAAGGATTAGTGAAAGCATGGTGATAACCATATAGAACCAAAGAGCTGGGAGACGCATTTCTGCCTCACGGATGCCATTGTTCTTTCGTGTGGCACGGGCGGCGACCCAGTCAGAGTAAGGACCAGCGGTGGCTAAGCCGATCAAAGCGCCTACCACGAAGGCAAAGTTCGTGTAGCCAACCTGGTCTGGTTTGAAGAGATAGGGAGGTGCTGCAAAGATGACTGACTCGGTAATGTTAAAGAACAGAACGAGATCAGCGGGCCCAGCAAGCATGAGTCCTGCCCAGAAAATGATTGGGTTGAAGAATACTTTGACTGGTGTCCAGGTGTCGCGAACGATGAACATCTTCCAGCGGGAGTCCGCCTTTTGAATTGGCATGAATTGCTTCCCCGATGGGCGGCCCTTACCAACAGGGATGGCCGACAAGGAGCTGTTGTCTGAATCAACGCCTGCTCGTGGAGGTTGTTTCTCGACTTGATCCCCATCAGCCGCTGGCAAAACACCGTCATCGTTTCGTACGGATTCTGGTGGTGAGATATCCTTGACAGCATTGTTGCGGTGGTATTTAGTCTCGGGGAAGGTAAGCGCAATCAAAACGATGGCGAAAGCGGAGAGCGCAGTCTCAAGCCAGAAGAAGGAGCGCCATCCGTGGTGGGCAGCGATGGAGCCACTCATGACAGGGCCGAGAAAAGCTCCAAGGAAGTATCCAGTGCTGTAAGGATTATCGTCAGCAATGAAAATAGAAAGAGGATGAAGGATTGCTTACAAGTAAACACCAGTCCATAGACCCCGTTCATGAAGGAAGAAGACATCAGCAATCATCTGAACTGGAATAGACTCGCTAGTTGCGCAGACTAGACCGTTGACAGCGCGTGCAGCGAGGAAGCTACGGTGCGATGTTGCTAGTGCTTGCCAGATGCAGGTGAGCATGATCAGGACCGCAAATGTCAGACTGACAGCGCGTCTACCAAAGATGTTGCTAAGTGGCACGATGAAGAAGTTGGCAAATCCTAGGGTAATGACAGTGATTCCTGTGAGAAAGGCAAGCTGAGAGTTGTTGAGGTGAAACTCTTGACCCAGCAGAGGGAACATGGGGGCGATAGATAATGCTCCAGTGACCGAGATCCAAGTGAAGAGCCACTGGCTGGCCATGACGGTAACTGTACCACCATGTCAATGAGACGCATAAACGACGAGGGGGTGTAAAACTTACGCTTCCATGTAGTGGACCAGTTGAGGGGATCCTGTGGATCTGGCGACGGGTGTGGAATGAGTGCCTTCTTTGCCTTTCCATCTACTCCCATCACCTCAGTGCCGGGCACCAGGTCGACATTGTCATGGTTCGACATTGTAAACGTCTGATTCGGTTGACGTATTGCTCGTTCAGCCAGTGAAATCGAGAGGGTAAAGTTTGAGCTGATTCTCCACGAGGCCTCGAGGTTGGCGGCACCCTTAGGCTCCTTATATTCTTTTGCTCATGGTCCCCCGTGCCTCACTTGCTGATGCCATATAACAAACGCACTGTATCAAATGGTACGATCTGCATCGGTAATCCCTGGGATTGGCCTCACTTGACATGCAGTGGCACGCCTCTGGCTGCAGTCCGAAATGTGAAGAACTGTCCCAAAAGAGAGCCGCCAACCAAAATGCGAGTTGGTGTTGGCGATCTGTCTCCAGGGTGAGCCCGACGCTCGCCAAAGCTGGACGTGGCGTAGGGGTACCAACAAACGACAATGCCCGACAAAGGTCCTCGATATATGCAGGGGTGGGTGGCACGGTGGTTGGCCTGCACAAGACTGGCGAGGAGACTTGGAGATTCTGGTTTCTCAAGGTCTCGCAAGGCTTGGATCAAAGAGATGGCGCATATTTTCTGATCTCAAGCCAATCAGAATAATCTGGCAAGTTTCACAGATGCACTCGTGGGAATGCATGAGCATGGCAGGTGATAAGCACAGTCAGCCCCAACCATCGGAGTCAACGCTTTGTGGGAAACTTTAATGATCGCCGGAGAATGCTGCCAGTGGTTCCACGACACAATGCATCTATGGGTGCTGATAGAATCGAAACCCATCTCTGCAAGAGTCATTCCGGATCAATAAAGGCCTTACCTTGACTCAAAGAAGTAGCTGTTGCGCGCGAGCGAGTATGCTGGGGCTCTTCTTGTCGACTACAAAGAGAGCTCCAAAGGTATACCAACCACTTCACATCACCCCTTCGTTTCAGTCATAACAGTTTGAGGTAAGGCTAAGCCGACAAAGCTTGGTTGCACTTATCAGGACCTGGCTCCTCTTGATTGAGTCCACAAACATGGTGATACAAGGTTATGCAAAGGCTGGGAAGGGCCACGGGCCATGCGAGGAGATCCAGCGGCGCCCCACTGGTCCCGTACATGTCTTCGGAGAATGCGGGGAGGCGTCACATACCAGTGATCTGCACGCTAAAATAAGCTTATCACGAATTGGTTGCCTGTTCGACTCTGATGATGGCCTATTCGGGCCATTTGCGACATTGTCGACAATGATGAGGAAACTGGTTACCTGTTTCGGGGTTGCCTGCGAGAAGATGTTGTGAATGTGACTGAAGCGCGCAGCATTCATTCAGAATGTATGCAAATGTATGGAGTACATGCATCTACTCGACAACCCATATCCTGTCTATGCCATGCGAAACAAAGAGGAACTTCAGGTTGTCTCCATCTCGGAGAAATAAACCGTAGTTTCTAGCATTTTCTTCGCGCGATAGCTTCCGCGAATGGCCCATGGCTGGTGTGCCTTGCATGGGAAGCTTCAGGCGACAAATGCAAGCGCCGCGAAGGAAGTTACGCTCGTCTGTCACACCGACTCGATTCAAACCAATCATGAGTGGTCACTGGGACTGGAGCTAACTCAAGATTGCCCTTGGGCGTCGCATATTGTACAGCACATCTTGCTTGATGAGGCACAGCGCGGCATCACACTCGCGGATCTTATCAGCACTACAAAACTTTCTTCACAGCGCTTACAAGACTACGAACTATTAAAAGACTGAGAATATTCATCAACGCTAATTGAGAAACGAAATGCGAAGACGGGTTGTGATGAATGAACCACCACGTCACGAACCGCAAAAGCGGGAGGAAACTCGCAATGGCGGAAAGGAGCACATGACTAGCGGACGAGGTGAATACATCGAAGCACCCGCGCGGCTTTTGGTTTAAGCTTATTTGCATTACCACATTCTGTCTCACCAGCGGCCTGGAGGATATCATTTTTGCGAGGTTCTTCTGAGACAGGCAGTATGATTCATCTCGATTCACTACCGGAAGCATTGTACAAGGACTTCTCTGTCATCGCACAGCTGTCCGCCTTAAAAAACAGTTCTAGCAATTGCCTATTCAATATCCCTGGGGACACCAAAGGTTTTCTAATCCCGAGTTATAGTTTCGTTTTCCTGTCCAGGGACCAAGTTAGCTCACGCCCTTACCACATTATTACCAAAGCGATGGTCTTCATCCTATCAACGATCAAGCCCCAACTTGCGAAAGAACTTTTGCAGACTTCTACACTTCTTGAGTCTAATATTCAGTCCTTCAATATTGAGCGCAAATTTCTGTATCAATGAAATTGGCTTGTGGTACGCATCTCTGGAGAGTTCCTAAGCGCAACGTCCTTAAACCTTTACAAAGGTCTACATTATATCTCTGAAAAATATGTCGATATTCTCATTGACATCTGGCGCAATTTTTGAGTATTGAAAGGTCCTTTATCTTCACTGCGCGGAGTCCATTTTGCCTCGGCGGAATAGCTCGCGTGCATCAAAGCAACTCTACCTTCTCGCTGCGAGGCAATCCTCAATAATCTCGATAGTACGGAGTACGAAAGACTGTCGTATTCGATCCCCCCATCAAAATACAATATCCGAATCATTTTCGATGTCCGGTAGGAATCCTGCGCTGAAACCGAGGACAGAACCTGCAGCTTCGGCTCCACAATCTTTAGCCTATTCGCAGCTGCTTATCCAATAAACACTGCAGGCAACACAAACAGGGCGTAATTGCGGCGTGGGCATGCAMAATACTTAATCTGATTAVSGAGCCACAATCTTTGAATTAATGAATGTAGCAGAGAAAACGTCATCTGATAGCTTCCACTGACGCTTTAGGTGCAAGCATAGGGCTGCGGGGGTTGGGAAAGGAATCCTACAATCTATATTCTTCTATACGGCACCCATTGAGCAGGTGGAGCAAATATTAAAGGCCAAAGGTAGGAGCAAGTGGCTTTAACTTCAGTCATCCTATATCAGTACAATGAACTTAACGATCCTACTCTTTCTCAGCGCACTTTCCAACACGGCTGTCGCACACTGTAAATCTAACCCCAAAGTTAACACATACTAGATCTCCTTCTATACGTACCGTAGTACAGCCCTTTGCTAACAACTACCCCGATTCTAGATATCTTCGGCCGTCTAATCTTCGACAACAAATGGACAGGCACATGGGAATATGTACGGTACGCTCTCACCAAACCAAACGCACCCCACGGGCTGCGAAACTCACATTTCTGGGATAGGCAAATCACCAACCAGAGCCATTCATACACACTTTCGAGCCTTCTTTTCCCAAATGAAGATCCTACTTCCACCGACATCGTTTGCGGTCGTAATGCCACTATTGCCTGGAATAATCCCAAGGTAGCCAGGATACGCGCTGGGGATACGGTGGGGTTTGCGCCAGGTGAACCAATGTTGTCCGCGGTATGTGTCACTTTCTTGTGCAAATATCCACGCAAAACACAACTATCATACTTGCGAGATTCGCAAACATGAGATGTTTGCAACCATCCGGGATGCTCTATTTTCCCCAGCGCTTCCGTAGAATTACTTTCTTCCAACAAACCCGAGAAATTCTAGAATTCTTCTCATGTAACTAACAAAGACGTAGGACGACTACGATAGGCCGCGCATCTACCACCAAGGCATAGCCTCAGCCTGGCTCTCAAAATCCACCACCAACAACCTGAATACATACCGCGGTGACGGAGATTGGTTCAAAATCATGAGCGTCCTAGAACCCACTTCACAATCTCTTAATTGGAACTTGCCCGAGAATAAGAAGTGGTATGATCCATTTTATTCGCAGTGGGGGATGTATATGATGGATAGTGTAAGTTTTATGCCTGCTTTTAAGTTAAATGGGGTACGTGTGGCTGATGATAGATGGTACTGTAGTGGAATTTCACGATTCCGGCAACAACGCCGCCTGGCTTGTATTTGCTTCGGTTCGAGCATATATATCCGAATCCGGAACCGTTGGGAGCGCAATTTTATCCTAACTGTGCGCATGTGGAGATTTTAAATGAGAGTCCGGAGATAGGGAAGCCGGCGCCGTTGGTTAAGATTCCAGGTGTTTATGTTTGGAATCAATCTGGTGAGTATTACATACGGAGGAAAACCCCCTTCATTTTGATCTCAAGACACGTACTAGATTACGATTTGCGATACTATTTCCTTACTTCGTGAAGCTAACTTCTAGTGTAGATATCTATATCAATACATATGCAGAAGATTTCAATTTCTCGAACTCTAGGGCACCGGGACCTGAGGTGTGGAAAGGATGAGGGTTTCTTATCGAGGCTACAAAACAATTTCGCAGAGTGATTGAAGCAACTGGAAACCGAACCGTAGCGCTATAAAGAGCCAAATCTATTAGCAGCTCTCTCGATCTGCCTTTTGGCTGAGTTTTCGTATCGACTATCCGTACATGGCGGTGCCCCCATGAGAAGTATTTTCGGTTGGGCCCGTTGATGAAAGATACTGTTTGTCGCTATTTCATTAGAATGCATTTGATCTGGGCATAACGACCAGAAGATGGTCTTTCTGCAAGACGGTCATTCTTGGACCGTTTAGCGCATTCTCGGCCAGAACCACTAACGATGGTACCCAGTTCCACATCTTCCACTATTACTCCCTTAACCTTGAGGCATTTTAAAAGAAAGGCCTAATTTCTTCTTACCCACTCATATAGATACAATAATGCATCATAGGTCAAAATCCTGCTGCCTGATCTGACAAATGCCTTGTGTAGAACCTACGCCTATCGCGCTAGTGCCATCGGCGAAATTGGCCGTACGAGAAGATTGTCAATTTGACCGCCCATCGCACGACGGCGAAAATGGCCACAGAAAATATCATATATAACGTTCAAATGTTATCAGGTCAGCTCAGTAGATTTTCTGAAAGCAATTCGGTTATACTCTAATTCTTTGATCACATACCTCTATAAACAATGTCATCCGCAAAAGCAACCATTGCCCTCATCTCGGGAGCCAATCAAGGCATCGGGCTCGCCATAGCAAATGCACTTGCACGAAACCACAAATTTCACGTCATCATCGGATCCCGAAACGCAGAAGCCGGCGCGAAAGTCGCTTCCAGTATCAAAGCAGACGGCTTCCTGGCATCTTCTGTGCAACTCGACCTCTCCTCCGACGAGTCCATTGCCGAAGCAGCAAGCTCAATAAAGCGCGACTTCGGCGTCCTAGACGTCCTCATCAACAACGCCGGTATCTTAATCGACGATGTACCCGGTATCGCCGATAAATGGAAAGGCCTTTCCACCCGCGACCTCTTCACCCAAACCTTCAATACAAACGTAACAGGCACAGCATGCCTAACCGAAGCCCTCCTCCCACTGCTCCGCACCTCCTCCTTCCCCCGACTAATCTTCGTCTCCTCACGCATGGGCTCTCTCTCCGAAGCCACCAACAAATCCACAAACTTCTACGCCATCGATTACAAGTCGTATGATTGTAGTAAAGCGGCGTTGAACATGCTGGCGCTTAATTACGCCAGGATTTTGGAGCCTGAGGGTGCGCTGGTGAATATTGCGTGTCCGGGGTTGATAGCGACGCAGCTTACGGGCCATACGGCGTATGGGGGTACGCCCGATGAGGGGGCGAGGAGAGTTGTGCAACTAGCGACTGCGGAGAAGGGAAGTGCGACAGCGACTTTTAGTGATTTTAATGGGCCGATTCCTTGGTAGTTTGGTTCGTTGGTCGTTAGGATGTTTTGATAATTGGGGAAGTCCTGTTCCTTACACAGTCTCATATATCACAGTCCAAATGGAAATAGACATGTACTCATAGGAAATAGAAACAATGCCTGTTAAGTGTATTATTTTTGTCGCCTTTGATGGAATTCTCTTTTATATATCTACAATGAGACGGCGAAGAAGAGAAAGCCGGTTGCAAATCCACGTACTTGTTCTCTATCCCATCACACCATATCGACAACAACATTCAAAAGAGATCCTAAATTATCAATCCCAGCATTCCATATATCCAATTTCCGTGCATTTGCCGGCGTGTAATCGGATCGTTGTGCGTCGGTCAGCTCTCCCAGAGTCGTCAATCCACTATTCAAGAATACGTGACTGGCTTCGTATTCTGCTTCCCAAGCAGACTGTGTCTGGGCCTCCCAAAGCATTTTGGGACCTGAAAGTGGGATGTTTCGATAACTATGCGTTGGATCACAAGGTAGGCTGGCTTGGGTTTTGACAACGCAGCCAACGAGGAACCAGAGGTGTGCGATTCTACGAATTCCAATTAGCAACTTTGGGGTGGTATTGGATTCAAGTGGCAATGGGTAGTTACCTTCGTCGAGATTCAGCGAAGATCCAATCTTCCCACGTTGTACTCGGGTGTGTGAATTCATCTAGTGGAATGGGTCTACCAGTCAATTGTTTGAACAAGTGAGACATGTCCTAGATAAAGTCAGCTAGAGGCATCGTGAAGTAGAAAATGAGAGTTGAAGCATACGCTCAAGGCTACAAGAAGCTCCATTCCGAATCCTCCAACTTCATGTGATCGATCTAGCATGCACATCACTAGGTAAATCATACAAGCTTGGGTTGCAGCCATTAGCTCGGGTTTAGTCATTGAGTACATCTTTCTCCCAGTCAGTATAGCGTAACGACGCTTGGGCAAAGGTATACATACATTGCTACTGAATTGACGATACTCGGATTTGATGGACCGCCAAAGAAAAGGCTTTGTCTCCGGTGTGCGCGAGGAAAATAATTGCGCAATGCTCATGCAGGTTGACAGTGCTTCGGGCAAATCATCGCTCGGCGGTGTTGCCAGACGTTGCGATTGCGGGTGTATAAACCAAGGAAAAGTTTCCCTACGCTGCATCATCGTAGGAAAGGACCGTAATGCTTGGATGATAATGTCTGCGCTACGTTGTGCATGAGGTCGCCGCGTTGAAAGAGGGTTTACTTTCAGCTTCTCCGTAGGATCCATACTTCCAACTGTCAGGGAGACGTCTCGATGCATCCAGTCGCACCAGTGAGACGGTTTTTCCGGCGCCGCCTCGTACGTGACCATCGAGACGTCCAGTAGTGAGTTGACTTGGTCCAAGGAATGATCGTCGATGGTCAGTATATCGTCAAGGGTGAGCGTGTCCGTATTGAGATTATCCAGGGAGCCAATATAGTCAAAACGATTATTCGCCTTCTCAAAACCAGAATCGTTCGTTAAAGGAATGTCTGCCGCTGGGAGATTCCCATCATCGATAATTTCGACTACATTGCCAGAGGAAGTATTTGCTCCCCTTTGACTTGGCCGTATGTTAGTTGTTGCGGCAACCTGTTTCCCGGAGGCCGCTGATTCATTGTAGACACAGACAATGTCCTTCTTCAAACATCGCGAACAAGGGGCTCCGAAGCTGCATTTTGTCTTGGCTGCATTACACGCGACGCATGATCGCGGCCGAGTACGCTTGCGCGTGCCACAATAACGAAAATGTCGATCACGTGCAGTCTCTTAACCAGGTGAATTAGCTAGGTAAGGAAACCATTTAGAGGTGAAGAGGTGATTCGTACCAGTCGCGAAAGGCTTGTCACATTTGCAACAGAAGTGAATAGGATTCGGAGAAGGATTCTCGTTAGTACTACTAGATAAAGTTGGGAAGTCGGAGTCGTTTTCCATATTGCTTTGGAAAATCAAAGAAGGAAAAGATGTTCTCTTTGGCTTAAGTACGAGGTCTTCGGTGTAACGCAATTGAAGGTACTAAGTACTGGTACTACTAAAGGTGTCTGCCTGCTGGTCTTGACAAAGCTATCTCCGGCCGTTAAACTGATGACAAATGGGCCAATGACATCCACCAGACCGTTCGTGGAATAGTCCATGAATCACATGATCTAGTCCCATCCCTAAGATTCACCATTCACTCGGCGGCCTATCAATGGACTACAACGTCGTGAGATTGGGTTGGCCTTGTCTAGGATTAGGACTTTAACTGACAGAAGGCCACGTTTGTCTGTCTCCATGAATCAATTCGGCGATCGCGAAGGATAACATTCAGGTCAGCCAACAGCATGTTTCCATTGATTCAGGAAAATGAAAGTCGACTTTCTTGATCATGAACGTCGGTCGAGCGTCTCTACAAAATAATAAGTTTGTCGAAGGCAACCCATGCACGCATGCTCTATTTATGAAGCGCTATGAGAGAGGTTGTGAGCTATTCCAGATTCGTGAGCTTGCGGGGTTGAACCGAGGCAAGATCTCGTGGTCACGGCTGAGTCTATGAAGGGTCAATCTCCAATTCTCTTTAGGAACATGGTGCTTTCTTTCCTAGATCAAAAGACTCGTTCAAGTGGAAAAGTGATCTTATCTTGCGAAGTTTGAGCATCGTGACAAACTTGTCGTGCTACGCTTTTTCGAGCCCTTGATAGCATGGCTTCCAGCCCTTTAAAGGCTTCCTCATCTACCTTGGGGTTCTTCCAAGCTCTCCCCGTCCTGCCACCCCAGTTTACCTCGCCTGACCGTGTATCTGCCTCAGCCGACGAAAATGCAACGTCTATATCAGACGATCAAGTCCTTGCACGCTTGTTGCAACTATACCTACCACCTCGAACCACCCAGGTTACGGATCATATACACCACCTTGCGCGACTCTCTTTACATCCCTCAGTATTAGTCCATTCCACAGATGCAGAGACTAACCATCCCGTCCTTCGGCCCTTAACCACCTTTGGCGAAGCAAATCGCAACGATCCACTTTGGACCACTGCAGGATGGCAAAGACTCAAAGAGATTGGTTTTCGAGAAGGTGTTGTTGCCGTCGCTTACGAGGAGAAGAATGTGAATTGGAATAGGCGCATCCACGAGTTCGGCCTTGGTCATGTCTGGGGTTGCACGGCGACGATGACAGGATGTCCCATGTCCATGACTAATGGAGCCGCTACATTGTTAAAGAGGCATCTGGAGGATTCAGATGGTGATCAGCCTGGCCGGCAAGCAATTTTTAAGGAGGCCTATCGCCGACTAACAAGTCGCGATCCTAAGGAAGCATGGACAAGCGGACAATGGATGACTGAACGAACCGGAGGAAGCGATGTAAGCGGGACAGAGACTGTCGCGAATCGACTCTCTATCCAAGAGCTCGCTGAGGAAGCCGCGGCAGGTCGAGAGTATGACTCCGTAGGCATGCCTCTAGGACCATGGCGTATTGATGGCTTCAAGTGGTTCAGCAGTGCCACTGATTCTGAGATGGCCGTATTGCTCGCACGTACCTCAAGGGGAGGCCTCAGCGCATTCTACATTCCGGTACGCCGTAGAACTGGTATTAGCACCCCATCTATCAACGAGGTTGAAAAAGCAACACAAGCTACCGAATTGAACGGCGTTCGCATTCAGCGATTGAAGAACAAGCTCGGGACCAAATCCCTTCCAACCGCTGAGCTTGAACTATCTGGCGCCCGAGGATGGCTCATTGGAGAAGAAGGCAAGGGTGTGAAAGAAATCTCCGCAATACTAAACATCACACGCATGTCCACAGCTGCTGGTTCTTCAGCAAACTGGGCACGTGGTTTAGCGATTTGTCGAGCGTATACAAAAGTCAGAAAGGTTCGTGGAGGACTTTTGCAAGACAATCCACAGCATCTACGCTGGATGGCCGATGAGACAGTGAAGCACTGGGCTGCAGCACACTTTGCATTCTTAGGGGTGGCGCTGCAAGGTGCATCAGAACAAGACTGGGACCTCATGGTGAAACCCACAAAAGCAGCAACGTTGATTCCAAAGAACAAAACTGATATCCAAACACTCTTGAGATTATTAACACCAGTCATGAAAGCACAAGTCAGTGTCGCTTCTGTGCATGGGCTACGACAGTGCATGGAATGTCTAGGCGGTGTTGGATACTGCGAAAATAATGAAGACGGGGGCTTGATGAATCTCGCCAAGATCTACCGAGATAATTTGGTTAATCCAATCTGGGAAGGCACTGTTAGTGTCATGGCGGAAGACGTTGTGCGCGTTCTCACAGATAAGCGGCTAGGTGATGGAAATATCCTAGAAAATGCCTTTGTACCATGGGTACATACGGTGTTGAAGAGTTGCTCCTCGCATCTTGGCGATGATCTTTCGATCATAGAAGCAAGACTGAATGCTTTGACCGAAATAGTACGGGGTGCAGATAAAGAAACCCTTCTCTACGAAGGCCGCACCATCTTGGATCATATCGAAGCAGTAGTTTGCAGCATTCTACTCGCTTTCGATGCCAGCGTTAATGGCGACGAGGTCTCAAGAGAAGTAGCAACTCGATATATCAAATCAAAGGCAATGACTGGTCAGAATGTAGTCACGAGCGCACGAAATTGGCGCGATAGGGTTCAACAAGACAAACGAATATTTCTTGGTGCCGGTGAAGGCAGATCTCAGCGGTTGGAGAAATTATGAAGAGATTTTCATCTAAGTCGTGCACGCCCAAGAGTAAGACACTTCACTTTACATGTTATGGTTGTAGGGAGGAAAATGCACAGTGATTTGATTGGAAAACAGTTTCATTATTAGTAAAGCGCCTTATGTGGTTACACCCTCCGAATTCAAAGCCAATCTCCCTACCAGTACTCCCATTTTCGGTCAAGAGCTTCATTACGCCTCGGTTTCCTCCAAGACAGTGAAGATATTGGGAGAAATTGCAAAGGACACAACTCCCCCCCGATACAAGAGGTTCTCAAAGATAAGGTACGGGGTTTGTTCCTGATATCTCTTTTCCTCTTCATCGAAAAGATCAACAAGGCCATAGGTCATATGCCACGGATCTCGGTCCCATTCTTCACTCTCTGCTCGATCGAATAGGTAGAATACCGCTTCAAGGTCAGGTTCTTGAGGAAGTATAGCCCTCCACTTTGATCGGAAGGGAACAACGCCATCCTCTGCCCACTGGATAGGACCAACCATAGTCGTTGCGGCCTCATCGACATAGATGCTGAGACGGTCATCGTCCCAATAGCACCATCTGCATAAGTAGATGTCACACGTAGCGCACCAGTAATAGAACCATGGCATATGCCAATGACATATTCCACAAGTCCTAGCCCCCACCCAATTTGTCGCAGTGTGATGGCAGTTCAACTGTTGAAAAGTTGGCCATGGCGCACGATCACATTGTAAGCTTCGCAGTGTCCGCTTTCGCTCTCGTCGGCTCATACCTACGATCAGCTCACTGAAAGATGGAGATCTATGTCCGCTTCTCATGATGCGTCGGAATCCGGTGTAGACAGCTTCATTTTGCCGTGGGGGTTCTTCATCATCGTCCTCACCCCAGCCTTCAGAGTCTTCACCTTCGTCGAGATCTTCGGTTTCCACGAGATCATCCCCGTGCTCTACATTTTGTCCACGCGGATCGTCTTCGGTCATGCGTACGCCATGGCGGTTTTGTCCGTCCCGATTCAAGCCAGTATCTCTATGAAGACCTCTAGCATTATTCTCATAACCTTCTTCATCGTAACCCCCTGGTGGATCCCCGTACGTTGGGCATCCTTCTTCTTCATGGAAGTGGGACCAAGGAAGCATGCAAATGAAGCAGAACTCATGTCCGCACCCACACGTCATATGGTTACAGGCTTCTTTATGTTCCATCCATACTTTGCAGCCTGGGCACATCTTGATCCTGCATTCTTCTGAGTACTCTGGCATCCAAGAAGGTTTCGATTGGGCATCTTCATTCGAGTCGCATCTATGACCATATTCCCAAAGCTGCTTGCAGCCAACGCAAGTGCATGAGTGGCAATCGTAACAAGGCGCCCACGTGATTCCTTCGAATTCTTCAAAGCAGTCTGGAGGAATAAACGTCCTGCATTGAGGGTTCGCACAGTTGACTCTAATTGGCTCTGGGGTATATTTTTCCTGCATTTTCCACCAGTATTTGTCCCAAAAGTCTTCGCTCAAAAGGTGTTCGAATACGCTCCTTTGAAGATGCTGTCCTGGGCAACAAGATGCGGGGAATTCTTCCGGATATTTCAATGACCGTTCGAATGTTTCGACAACGCAACTATTACATATGAAGTGTTCGCAGAAAGCTACGACATCTTCTTCTTCATGGAAAGAGTCTCCACACCAGTCGCACTCGAATATTCCCTCTTCGTCGTTTCCCTGGCTAGGGGGTTTCGCTGTCTTGGTCGGCTCCTCATGGAATGCCTTGTGGTTCTCTTCCTGTGTTTTCTTCAGACTTCGTGCATGTCTGCGAAGAGCCTTTCGGCTGATTGGGTTTGAATTGGAAAACATCTCTATCGAAAATCTAGAATCTGTCTTCGGGTATATGCGTTTTATGTTGCGTCGTCGGTTTCGTCCCCTATCGAGATTGTAGCTTCTCAAAATGTTTTCTCTTCTTGAGTGGGTTCTCTGTTCTGCTTCCCTCCTGGCGTGGAAGGGAAATTTGCATTTATACCCATGTGTTGCGCGTTGCGCACCATTCTCGCGCAGTGTATTGTGTAAGCGGCCCATCATTATGTATATATAAATCTTGGTCGTAGAAAGTATACAATGTTGACTTTGGAAATTACATTCACCAGCCAGGACTAAGCCACTGTTATATCTTGTCAGAATGTTTGTATTCTATCGGAAAATTGTGATGTTATCTCACAATTGTAAAACAGTCGACAAGAGCAAACAGAAGCTAAACGCCACAGCCGTGTTTTCGCAATGTCTTAGGTGGTGTTGCAGGCACAGGAAACGCAAAGATGGAGACTTTGACAAGTAGCGACGTACGTCACAAGAATCAAGTCAGTTGCTACTTAGCAATCCAAAACAGACCACCTATGCGTTCCAGTATTCACCAACCAATACCTAGAATCATCATTGACGGTGCCCCAAGGCCCAACTCGCGAGGTCGCCTTAACCAAAGACCAAAGTTGCACTAAACTGAATCATCTCGACAATGCGAGACTCAACCTTGGAACAAGACAAACGACGCAAAGAAGCAGACCCATTGTTTTGTACACGCCTCAAAAACAAACCAACAATGTACCAACCCAATTGTCTTCATGACCACAGGTATTCTTACTAACAGATTAAACTTATGCAAAAATCATTTCAAAAGTGCAAGAAGATACAAGGTTCGTCCAACGAAGTAAAAGCCTAATGTGCTAAGGTGAATGTTCATGTATTCAGGTGCTTTACTAAAATGCGAAGACACGTGTAGTTATTCCTACGATAATTTCAAGAAGAGAAGAACAAATTAGCATTTTGACCCAGCATATATTCCCAACCGTGTCTTAATCACCAATACTCATGAACTTCTGTATCCATCCCTCCAAAACACCCATATCTCAAAAATTAATCACAATTTTAAAACCCCAACTACCCAACAACGGTCCCATTCCCAGCCTTAGGCTGCGGCCACTTATCCAACACCTGATCGCCACCCAAAATCTCAAAACACAGCCTCTCTCTCTCCGGCACATCAAGTGCCAAACAATACGCGCCATCAAAAAGCACCGTATCGCCCCTCTCATTCACCCTCGCAAAGCTATCAATCGTAAATTTCAACTCTATCTCCCTCTCCTCGCCCGGCGCGATATTTCGTAGGCGTTTGTACGACGCGAGTTCCTTGATGGGATGAGGTGCTGGACCCTGCTTCGTGGATACGAAAGCTAAAGCAACGAAATCGGATTTCACGGAGCCGGTGTTGGTGACGGTTATTGGGATTGAGGGGAAGGGGCAGAGGTCTTTGTGGGCTTCTTTGCAGTCTTCCAGGATTTTGTTGGATTGGAAGACTGGGGGGTTGCGCTTCGATAGTTTGCCTGTACTGTTGGCATACGGGCCTGAGAAGTGGACGGTGAAGTTTGTGTAGTGCAGTCCGAAGCCGAATTCTTGCACCGCGTTGCTATACCACTTGTATGTTCGGCCTGGGTTTTTAGAGCTCGGGCGGAGAGACATGTCGGTCATAGGAACTTGAGAGGTGTAGTTTGATGGGTATTGGGTTATTGGGAGGCGGCCTGCGGGCGCTTGCTTGCCGGTGATGATGTCGAAGGCTGCTGTACCACCGTACATTCCTGGATATCCTGCCCATAGAATGGAATTGATGTTCTTATTTTGAAGTAGCGGCGTGTTGTCGATTTGTGTTCCCAATTGAACGACGACTACAGGCTTGCCAAGGGCACTAAGTTCGCGAAGTAGTTGTAGCTGAGCTTCCGGCCAGTCAATTGTGGTTCTGTCTCGGTCTTCTGTCTCAATTGACGTATCGATGCCCCCAAAATACAGGATAATGTCTGACGCCTTTGCCGTTGCAATTGCCTCAGAATAGTTTCCAGTGTTGCTGACAGGTCCATCGGCATATTTGACATTGAGTCCAAGTTCCTGAGCCGCATATAGAGGAGTATGATAGAACGGAGGCCTCCCATTATAATTCCCAAGCATTCTCGTTTTGGTATCATTCGCCCAATGGCCAATAACCGCCACAGTCTGGTTCTTACCGAGTTTGGCCGGTAAAGTTCCATCATTCTTCAGCAAGACAATACCATTGGCGGCTGAATGGTGAGCAAGAGACTGCGCTGTCTCGGTGTTCACATAATCCCAGTCGTACGTGCGGAATCCAGTGGGTTCTCCGTCGCGCCATACTGAAAAGTAATCGGCACGAACAAGCCCTTCGTACTGCCGACGCAGGGCTCGGTCGATGACCTCTTCGCTGAGTAGAGATTGATTGTATGCACCGATGACATCTGTGGTCCATCCTCCAGCTTCACAGGTGTTATCCATTCCAGCTTTCATAGCCGCACCAACAGCTTGCGCTGCTGTCTTGACCCACTTATGGTCTGCGTAGATGTTGTGAATGGCATTGCAGTCGCTGACAATGTAATTATTGTGCTCTGTCCAGTTCCAATGCTCACGAAGGACCGTTTGCATGAGATAATCGCTGGCACACGCTGGGGTTCCATTCACTCTGTTGTAGGAGCACATGATGGAACCGACATTTGAATCTCTCGCGCATTGGCGGAATGGAGGTAAGTAGTATTCAACCATATCCTGAAGCGAGACAACAGCGTCGAACTCATATCGGACAACGCCGTTCCAGCGCTCAAGGTCGTAGGCTGCATAATGTTTGCACGTCGCAATGACCTGGCGCTTCTCGATGTTTTCAGGATCCTCGCTTGCCCACTCCATGCCACGAAGAAGGTGCTTGACATAGTTGGTAATTCGTAGCGGATCTTCACCAGGTGTCTCCAACCCTCGACCCCATCGCGGGTCCTTGAACGGATTGATGTTCGGTGTCCAAAAGTCCAAGCCAGCACGTCCAGCATTTGCAAAAGCTCGAGCCTCTGCTCCAATAACAAGTCCTACACGTTCAACCAAGCGGTCATCGAAAGCCGCCGAAAGAGTGATCGGGTTTGGAAATGAAGTCGCGGATGAGAAATTGCCAGATTCTGCAAAGTGGACTCCTGGCGAAAACGCAACGCCGTGAAGTGCTTCACTCCACCAGTCGTACTTGGGCAGCCCGAGCCTTTCAGCACCTAGACTGTGGCTGTAGAAATAGTGAGCAAATCATTCCGCATATCAAGGCATCGAACCTACTCGACAAGGTTCACCAGTTTCTCCTCAATTGTCATTGCTTTGACGAGAGCCGCAGCCCTCTCCGCGGGTGGCGCACCTGTTCGACATACAGTATTGTTCTTCAAAGGACCAGACATGCAATCTGGGTACCGGTCGCCAACCACACCATGCGCCACCGACAGAGCAACCCACGCTGTCGCCAAATGGTTGAGGACTGCCATTCTCGATATACTGAATTATCAACCACAAGGACAAAACCCTCGCTCACCTCAATTGCGACTTCACAAAACGGGGACAGGGGCAATGAAGATGAGTAGAAGACGCAGCTGCATTTTAAACAAATTCGATGCTGCATGGTTCCTTGCAGGGTTGCCCTCGGGCAATATCGAGATACCGCTGCGAACTAAATATGCAATCTAGCGAGCACAAATCTACAGTGACACCGTACCTGAGTTGAGTGGAATAGCTGTGGGGTCTTTCGTTTAGCAATGCTGCGGATAAATTGACATGACATTTCACCCATAACGTCGGAATTCGTGATTCCAGCTTAGAGTCCCACGTTAGAATGGAACGCCACTTTTGTAGAGTGGGATAGAATATCGTTCTGGCGAGGATTTTGCTGTAGCCATTGACTAGATTTTCCATATCTCAATTCCTTGCTATAGCTCCAGCAGTTCTTGATCTTCATCTACAAGGCCGACATCTTTGTTTTCCGATCGCTGTAGTCTAGTACGAAAGCCAGTGAGCTCGGCAGTCTCAAAAACTTCTCCATCCCCTTGCCAAAACACAATTTCGTTTGTCGGCAGACCTGCATATAATACTGGATCCAGATTGGCAATGCAAAAATCGTCCCATACATGACCATCTTCCTCGGTCCTTTCTTCAGTAACAAGGACTCTCCACTTTTCGCCTTCTTGGTTAGATTCATTGCGATATAGTAGCGTAGGAACGACTTGAGCATAGGCGGGCCCATCTCGCGATCCAGGAGCGATCCATACGAAAGGAGAGTTGAGGATGTCAGTCCCATTAGATATCCATTCTTTGATCACTAGGCCGCGATGATCTGCAACGAGTGTCAACGAAGAATTCAGGTCAGCATTTGTAGGAACAAAAGTTCCTGTGTATCGGTCCTGCAGCTGACGAATCGCGACTTGCTCGGCTGCGCGAACCACGTCAACAGATACAATCTCTTGAACTTTGGCCAAAGCGCTGTATTCTCCGCCAATGAGGATAGAGATGCCAAGATCGTACTCGGGAATTGTCATGATGGTGGAAAAGTACCCTGGGAGCCCTCCACCCTTGGTGACAAATGTGACTGGCCGATGACTATTATGTAGCACCTTGTCGGTTCGGAAAATCTCCCACGGGATTCCGTAGAACGAATTGAGTCCCTCAGTAGGTGATACAGGATGAGCCCAGTTCAGCGCCGGTGTAATCCCATTATACTTGTTCAGAATATATCGCAGATACTTCGACAGATCTATGGTGGAGCTATATATGCCGCCCGTGGGGTTCTGGACGCCCTCATCGATGCCCCAATAATTCGGTCCCAGAGGTATGACACCAGCGCTGTCCGGTGGTGTCGACAATGTACTTTTCGACATGTCCAGAGGCCCAAATATTGCTTCATTAATGTACGACTCGTAAGTCTGATTGGTTACATTTTGGATAACGAGGCCGAGGAGCTCGAATGCCACGTTGGAGTAGGAGGACTTTTGGTTCGGGGCGAAGAGGGGGGCCTTTGACTTGAGCTCTGAGATGAGGTCTGGAGCGAAACGCGTCAGCCACGGCATGTTATAGAACGATTATAGAGCATACCATCTGCGGTACAAGGTGGGTCGTAGTGGGCGTATTCGTCACAAGTGGGTAGACCTTCACGGGATGCTGGAGGGAGACCCAAGTCCACTGGGTCGTACGGAAAGTAATCTTGGGGATTGATCGCATCCCCTTGTGCAACTAGAAAGAAAATCAGCAACTTTACCTTCACGTGTTAAACACCAGCTATCATCAGAAGCCCTACATTCTCGTGGGATGCCACTCAGCTGGCTGGCCAAACTTCGCAATGTAATGTCCTTCCAAGGTATCGTCCCGTCTTGCTCTCCCTTCAATTCTCCAATGTATTTGTCAATAGTATCATCGAGACTCAATTTCCCCGCTGCATGCTGGTATAGTACACCGAGAACTGTGAACGACTTGCTGATACTCGCAATGCGGTAGAGGGCATCGCCATTGACTTCAGGTATATCGGGTCTCGATGAGTTGCGTTCTCGGGCCGTGTGGTGGCGAGACCAGAGAGTCTCTTTCGAGGATGTGACTTCAATGGAGAAGGAGGTCGCATTGAATTCTGGAGCGGCGATTGTGGACTTCAATGCCTCGCTGATGCGCACGAAGGCGGTTTGCAGGATAACGTCATTGGGATCGTAGTCAGGCAAAGGATGGGCGACTGACGGCTCGTAGCACTTGGCATAGGCGAATGGAACAAAGAGAAGTCCGCAGAGAAGCAAAAGCATCTTCTCTCGTGTTCTGTGGGCGTTACATGGCGATGGTGGGGAGAGGAGAGCTGGAGCTATGTAATGTTGGACCGATGGGGGCGGCTCGTGTTCCCTCCCACCTTCTCTCCTTGAGGCCAAACCTCGGGACGCGTAGACAATCTGACCAGGCAGCCAACGCGTCACCCACCACGACCACACTGCATGACCGGCTGACAAAGTATTGACCTTCAGGTAAGAAGGATTTTCTACCCATTCTACCTCTGGGTGCAGCCTGTTGTTCTCTCCTTCTAGTTGTAGATGTGTGGCAGAGTCAAACCCCATCAACTACCAGCATGAGCCGCACGAAGATTTCCAAATTCTCTTCATTTTCTATGTTCAGGGTCGATTTCATTGCTTTAATCTTCAAAAATTCTCCCATTTCAAATTCAGTTTCTTCCAAGTTGTTCCAGTTGCGCTGTAACCCTACGCCAGGGGCTCACGCCGTCACGTGTATCAGACTTCGTCTCTTTCTGATGTCTTCTTATTTCCCTGCCAATCAGTAAAGACGCTTCTCCGAAACAGAGATCATGGAACCCGTATCGTGGGTGCATGGTCTTCCCCAGAATGACATTAGCCGAATAGATGAACCCCCATCCCAATGGGTACATCATCAGTCGGCAGTACGGAATTCATGGCAGGGATCACTCCCGAATGGGGTAAACTACACTTCCTCTCTTCCTTATACTCGAACACTGCTGTCTGGACTTCTTGATGTCAGAATTTTACAATTTAAATGCCTAATGTCATGGCGGGAGCCATGCACCCTCTTCTACGACTTAACAGGATCATGATCATCTTTGCTTCCGGCTTCATTAGAATGGTCGAGTCCAACGGGCAAACGGGATTCAATCCAACCCGGTCTGGCCTCGGCTCTATTCTAGCAAGCGAATGCCATATTTCTAACCAACCGGAAGTGTTCATATGTAGCTACCAGGCATGTTCATCTAAGGCTGATTGAAATGCCCTGGTGACAGCCATCAACCGCCACCTTGTACTATAGGTTTCTTCAGATGCCTACGCTTCTATGGTAAGATGGTTTCTTTATATAGCGATGTGCCCCTTCATCTTTGTGGTGTGAGTGTAGTACACCAAAGGTTTCTCACCATCCAGCACCATGCGTACCAGCTTGATCGCACTTCTTAGCCTTCCGGCGACCATCTATGGTGCGCCTACACCAGGAAGCATATACGAGAGCATTCTTGATCTACTACCACGTCAGGAAGGTGGCAATGTGACATGCCCCCCAACACCGAATCCAATGCCAAAGGCTGCCGACTTGCCGGCAGTGAAAACGATGCCCGATCCATTCCTGTACCTGGATGGCAAAACGAGAGTAAAGAGCAAAGAAGAATGGATCCAGTGCCGTCAGCCCGAGATCATGAAGCTGCTCCAGGAATACCAGTATGGCTATTATCCCGACCATTCGCAGGAAACAGTCACTGCCACCCGCAGCGGAACGAAGCTAGACATCAGCGTCGCGGCAGGTGGAAAGACTGCCAAGATCTCTGCTACCCTCAATATGCCATCTTCAGGAACTCAGCCATATCCCGTGGTTATTGCCATTGGAGGCATTGACAACAAGGCATACACCAATGCTGGTATTGCCGTGGTAACATTCGATTATTCGAGCGTGGCTGCCGACAGCAACAGTAAGAGTGGCTCTTTCTGGACCTTGTACAATGGCAAGGATATTGGTTAGTAGACTTTCAAGGCGTATACATACTTTCTGACCTCTTAAGGTGTTTTGACCGCGTGGGCATGGGGATTTCATCGGGTACTAGATGGCATTGAGCAAAAGGTTCCTGAAATTGATGCAACAAAATCTGGCGTGACAGGTTGCTCTCGTCTGGGCAAAGCTGCATTGGCCGCTGGATTGTTCGACAAGCGCATTGCTGTTACTATGCCACAGTGCGCTGGAGTGCAGGGGACAGGACCATACAGATACAGTCTCAGTGGACAGGGCGAGACTCTTGAGAATTCAGTAAGAAAAATGCGGAGCTGAATCTTCAGCTTGTCCAACTGACTTCGACACAGAAATCTGGAGCGGGTTGGTGGACATCATCTGGCATCTCGCAGTTTGTGAATAAAGCAACTCAACTCCCCTACGACGCACACACCATCGTCGCCGCTATCGCACCTCGGGCCGTAATCATCGAGCAAGGCGCCTCAGACCAATTTACTGACTCCAAGGGCACTGCGCAAATCACTTTCCCAGCCGCCAAGGTCGTCTACAATTTCCTTGGCGTTGGCGAGCAATTGGGCATGTCGATTCCCAGCGGAGGACACTGTGCTATGAATGGGTATGCAGATGTGCTGCCGTTTGTCCAGAAGGTGCTGCAGGGTAAGAGCACGACCAGGAATTACGATGATTTGGGGAGCTGGAAAGCGATGCCTGAGGCGTATCCCTGGGCGACCGACGTGCCCAAGGCGGCTTGAAGAGTTTTTAAACGATAGTACATACATACTAGAATGAACAAAATAGCCATTTCATTTGGAACAACCATTTCCCTCTAGCCAGCCGTCGCGAGTGTCTCCGAGTAAACTCAATCGCACCACGGAAATTCTCCTCCTCAAGTCACGCACTCTCATCGCGCATTACTTTCAGCATCCGCATCCCATCTCTCACAACCATTTTTAAACCCCTCAATCCCATGGTGCTTCCATAATCCCCACCTGACACCCAACTAGCTGAACAAAACCCCACATACGAACATACACGGGGCGGTTCCGGACCTGCGTCAATCGGGCCCTTGCATCAGCTCTTGGATCCACTGCCACGTTGGTGGCGAATTACTACAATGGTTTGCGCGACGCTGCGGGTTACTGAATAAGCGCAGCAACTTATAGGTCTTTTTTTCAAATAGTGTGTAGGATAAGTAGATGGAGCAAAGCGCAGTCTTCGTGTTGCGTCGCGTGGGTTTAAGTGTGGCTGGCGGCTTCAATCCAGGTATACGGGTTGTCTTGTCTTAAATTGGGACACTGGGGAAGGTGAGTGCTTACTGATGTCTTGACTGTCATTCTAGACTCTTCATGTTTCGAGAATGGGGATGCGAGAGTATGTGCATAGTGTCAGATGTTGACACGTTCTCAGCTCGCAACTTATTGAGCGGTGGGAAAACGTGGGAACGGCTTTCGTATAGGGATTTGCGGAGCTGAATCTATCACAATAGAATGAGAAATTGAAAAAGTAAAATGCATAGAGAAAGTTTATATAAAAGGAAGCCTGCGGCACTCAGATTTAAGCAACCCATCACAGAGAACAATCACAACTCCTTCGCAACAAGACAAATAATTAACTCTTTCCTTCAAAATGAAGACTACCATCCTCACTATCACCCTCGGCAGCCTCGCCATGTTGAGCGCCGCAATGCCGCAGCCCCAGAAGGACGCTACATGCTCCTTTACAGCAAAATGCGGATCTCGACTCATCAAAGAAGACCGTATGTCTCCACACTTTCCCTGCCTCCCTCTCCAACAACACTCCAACTTTCTTACAAAACCAACTAACACACCCCCAAGCCATGAACAAAGAACAAATCGTCATCGCACTCGACGCCGCTCATGTCAAGGTCAATGAATCCACAATCTACGACTCTCTCTTCGTTTGCAAGGAGTTGGTTCTTCCTCCTGCTCCGTCGCCTCTCAAGTTTGAGAAGTATTGTGGACCTAAGGCTGTTTGTGTTCCTTCTGGCATCATTGGTGGTCCGGATCTGTGCCAGCCTCTCACTGTTTAAACTATTGATGGAGGGGGGTGTTCATTTGTTGAGTAGTGTGATTTGAGGGGGGGGGGGGGAGTATGGTGCTTCGGGGTGGAGGAAGAGAAGGAGGTGAAGTCGGAGGAGATTGAGGGAATTCAACATTCGTTTAATCGTGCTTTGTAAATAGATGTACTGAGTGAATAAGAAACTTCGCGCCAGCGAAAGCGATGCGAGCCTCCTAGCCACATCTCCTCCCTTCCTATGAACCTATGTAACCTACTCTCTATTCAATCACATAACGCTCAAAAAATCACTTGTCATTCCTTCAGTTTCTCTCCCAACTTCGCAGCAGTCAATGACCCCAACTCCTCCACACTCCTACAAGCCAAAATCTCCAACACCGAGATATCCACCCCAAATGTCAGTTTCCACCATCGTCGCAGCTCAATACCAAGTAAACTATCGACACCGAGCTGTTGTGGACTGGCACTGATATCGACCTCCTTATCTTCTTGCATGATAGTATTCAAAAGCTGCTGCAAAATCTCTTTGGCGAGGAAATTAACGTTGTCGGCTGTAGCGAGCAATGAAGGGTCATCGTGAACTTTAGCCAGGAATGCAGAAAGAGCATTGTGTGAAGAACTTTGACGATTTGAGGAACCTGTTTCTACGCGAATGTTATGCAGGTAACCCATTTTCGGGTCGTTGCGGCAATGAAGACGATTCTTTGGGTCGGAAAGTGGCATTTCGGATCTGATGCCCATACCGATAAAGCCTTGGTTGACGATCGCCTCGGATTTGTCTTTATTCTTGTCGTCGCGGGGATATTGATTCATTATTGCCAATTCAACCATATCGAGAAACTGCCTCTCGTTCAAAAAGTAGAGGCCTTGGGCTTGGAGGCTACGTCTTGTCGCTGGTCGGTCAGCGACAAAGCCCACATCTGAAATTGGACAGATTGATAGAATTGATGCGGGCAGTCCAGATCGGCGACGATGCTGACAGAAGGATTCGAGGAATGTAGATGCTGCTGAGTAGTTGCTCTCATGCGGTTGGTTGAGCAGAGCAAGGAGGGAACTTGCAAGGATGAAGAAGTCCAGATTGCACTCTTCATCTTGTAGAAGATTGTGTAGATTCCAAGCCCCATTCACCTTAGGGGAGACGACCGAAGTCCAATCGTTGTGGCTGAAATCGAGCAGCGGCCCTTCCTTTTGTACCATTGCAAAATGGAAGACACCCCTTATTGACAAAGGTGCAGCGGCGATCGCACGTTCAACGTCCTCGAGGCTCTCAGCTTTACCAGCCACAGGAGTGACATCACAGCCAACATCCTGCATTTCTTGCATGAAGTGTTGATCAGCTTGTGACTTGCCAGCGGTTCGTGAAAGGACGACAAAACTTCGTGCACCTCTTTCTGCCATCCATGTCATAATGGACTTTCCAAGGCCTCCCATACCTCCGGTAAATAGGTACGACGCATTCCCGTTAAAAGATACTGACGCTTTCAGGCGATGTTTAGGTAAAGGTCGAGGTGGTCGCGGGTTTGCCATGTTGACGACGACCTTCCCAATGTGCGTTCCATCTTGCAGATGGCGAAAAGCCTGCTCCACATCTACAGCATCAAATGTAGTGCGTGGCATAGTCCAGCCTTGTTGAATGTACATGTCCACAGCGTTTTGCAAAAGTCTACCAAGCGTTAATACAGTTCATTTTCGGAAACCAAATTCAACATACCTATAACCCTCTTTTGGCCGCTTTATCATCAAATGCGCGACATCTACACATGAATAGGTTCGACTGCGGAGAAACGGCTCCATATCGAGCTGACCATGGCCGACCAAGTCTCGTTTCCCGAGTTCAATCAATTTTCCGAACTCTGCCACACAACTCCAGGAAGCGTGGAGCAGAGAGCCAGAGAGCGAGTTTAGTACTACATCTACCCCTTCTCCGTTCGTTTCGCGCATCAGGTCCTTAGCAAATGACTCATTGCGAGAGTACAAGATCTGATTGCGAGGGAGGCCAAATGTACTCATAATGTAATCAACCTTAAGCTCCGAGCCTACAGTCACGAAAGTCTGCTGTCTCTTAGATGTCGTCAAAAGATTATAGGTTTTATCTTACCTTAGCACCAATATTCTGACATATTTGTAATGCTGCCATGCCAACACCGCCGCAAGCAGAGTGAATGAGAACGGACTATGACATATTAGCATGCGCAATCAAATCCGGGGTAAGCTTTCCCACCTGTTCCGAATGCACATTTGCTACATTAACGAGTGAGTAGAGCGCAGTCGCAAAGACAATAGGCATAGCAGCTGCTTCCTCAAAACTCAAGGAATCGGGAATACGAATGCACAAGTGGTGGGGAGCATAGTTGCGTGTTGCAAACGATCGATATGAGAGCGCAATAACACGATCTCCAACAGCAAGATCGCGGACCCCAGATCCCACAGCCCGGACGAACCCAGCACTCTCGAATCCAAGAGGTGTTTGCTGCTTTCCAAGAAGACCCAGGGCTTCTACCATATCCTATATGTTGTTAGATACCGGCATCAACAGAGCGGGCAAGGGCAGCTCGATGTCTTACGCGAAAGTTCACCCCAACAGACATGATCTCAATCTCCACTTCTGATTCGCCGAGTTGTAAAAGTCTTTCTTCTTTCCAGTAAAATGTTGACAGCATCCCTGGCTTTTCGATCCCCAGACTCGTAATGATTTCCGCTGAAGGACAATTACTCAACGTCCGAAGCTCTTCTTCTACTGAGAAGTTCTCTACTCTTCCGATTCGCAGTACGCCATTATCGACAATATATTGCGTGTCTTTTGATATACGCTCGACATGGCTAGGCGTACATACCAGGTCTATAACTTGTTTCACATGTTCTGCAAAACTGGCTTCGTCGACTGAGATCTCGAGCGTACAGATGACCATGTCCAGTTCGGCGCGCGCAACCTGGAGCGCACCTATGGATTGTGCTGATCGAGGATTGGAGGTTGACAATTGACATGGTGGAAGTAGCCAAATGCACCAATTATGCTGATATTGTCGACAGAAGTCCTGGAAATGGGCGAATCTTGCTGCAGTAATGTTCTCGAAAAAGTGTTCTTCCAGATCGACAGTCACGATGACAATGGAGTTTTCTTTCAGGGGAGATTGGCCAAAGTGCGCTACATCAACTTCAATCCCTTGCCTTACAAGCCCTGATCTAAGCTGGTGGACGATATCTGCACCCTCCTGCTCGACCAAAAGAGTGATTCCGGGTCTTTCATACTGGGGATACGGCACCTCCGCAAGAACCGCAGCAGACCAATGATAAGGCTCCTCACTGTCAAGCACAGAGGACTTAACACCGCCAAATCCAGATGATTTAAGCTCACGATCCCATCGATCAATGCTAACATAAGGTGCCCATTCCCGGTCATCGTCCTCGCCCATCCACCAACCAGAGAAGTTCCCAAAGACGAAGGACGGCACCCGCGATTCCGTGACACATTCGGTCATAAGAAGGTGTCCTCCGGGGCGAATTAGCTGTCGAATAAAATTTAAAGACTGTTTAAGGCTGGGCACTGTGTGGATGACATTCGCTGCGAGTACGATATCGTAAGATTCTGGGGTGAACCCCTGAGTCAAAGGATCCTGCGAGATGTCGTACACCGTATAATCCATATTAGGGACATTCTTGAATCGTTCTTTCGCCGCGATGAAAAAACTCGCGGATACATCTGTGAACGTGTATCTTTCAAAAGGCGGTGGCGAGCCTTCGACCACAAGGTGGCGTAGAATTTCTGCAGTGGTACCGCCTGTGCCAGCTCCGAGTTCGAGAATGCGGAGGCCAGGCTTAGAAATGGAGAGGTGTTTGAAGAATGACGAGTAATCGAAGGTGATGTTGTTGTATAGATTTGTGAGCAGGTGTCCTTCCATCAAGACTTCCAGTGCATCCACATCGCCGCGAACTATGTCTTCGCAGCGCGCACAGACGCGGATAATGCCAGCAGCCATAGTACGAGCAAATGGGTAAGCAGACATGATGTTGTAGCGACTATGGAGTTGTGCCCAGCGTTCTGATGATGAAAGCTTTCTAAAGCGTCTAATGTCGGTGGTAAGTCCGCTCGGATGCGTTTCGCTTTGCAATTCACGTTCCAGCCACCGCCTGAACTTGTGAAGATGTGGGATGTCGATTTCCAGGTCCTTTACTCGGTCGTAGTACTCGAGCATACCAATGAGTGCCATCTCTTCTACAAATATACGCTCATCATTGGTTGATACGGGAGGTTTCAGTAGACTTGTGACATCCATGTAATCAAAGTGCGGGTACCACAAGACCCGTCCAGCCGCATGAGGGTCCACATCCTGTAGGTCATGGACCTCAAGAGTCGAAAATTGAAACCCACGCAGCCGAAGGATTGTCTTATCTTCGGCTACCGCATGGACTTGAAAGTCCTGATTCTCGTTATTATCCCAAGCTCGAGCTTTCATCGGGCCGTGATGATTTCGAACATCTATCTCTTCGATCAGGGAGGGGAGCATCGACTCGTCTAACCGCTTCGTCAGTCCTTTTGCAATGGCCACAAACAAGAGCTGGAAACAGCCGTCAATCATAGTGGGATTGAGCGCATACGCTGCATCTCGAACAGCTCCCTCGTCCCAACAAGTAATGTCTCCCACCGCACAGGTTTTGGCAGGATGTGCTTCCATGCTATCAAGTGTTCGAAACGCAGACCCAAACGCATAACCAGCTTTGGACATGGCTTCATACCACTTTATTGTAGAGACCTTGCGGGATAGTTTTTGTGGTAATGTAGCGGGTTCATACTCGTCGTTCAGTAATTTGACTCGTCCATCACAGTGCTTAGTCGAGTTCTGTCCTACCACGGAGGAGATTGTAAAATCGAAGAAGTCGGAATCAGCGCTATCCGACAATTTTCGCCTGCGAAGGGTCGTAATCAGTTCGACAGGCTTATCGGGATGCAAAAGAAGCGCTGCATGAACCATGACATGTCTCACAGAGTAACCTGTTCCGTTACCAGTGATTTGGCGTATAGCTTCGCCAGTCATCGCAACGTACGCAGCGAATGGGAATACTATATCACCTTGGACTTTGTGGTCCATCAGCCACGGCTCGTCCTGAAGATCAAGGACCGTTCTCCATGAAGGTTCGGTATCAAGACTCTCAGGAATTCTTTGGCCCAGTAAAGCATGGTGTGGGTACAGACGTTGGCGCCATGCTCGAGAGGGTCGACCTTCATACCAGTAGCTCTTGCTATGATCCCAGGGATATGGTGCCAAGTCTGTCAAAATTTCTGCCTTGGGTACGATGGCAGAGAAGTCGAGCTTGACCCCTTGCTGATAAAGTTGACCAAATGCACTGAGAAAGCTTTCGTCACAATTATGATTTCTCACTAACGTCGGAATGTAGTTGAAGTTGGCGCGGAAAATTTGGCGAAGCGGTCCTGCAAGTTGTGAATGGGGTCCGATCTCTACGAGGAGGGCATCTTGAATCTGCGTTTGGAGTATGGCCGCAGCCGACACAAAGCGGACTTTGGAAACAAGGTTATCTGCCCAGTACGAGAGGGGAATATTCTCTTCGTGGATCTCCCCGGTCACGGTTGAGAAGAAAGGAACACTAGGAGTATGTAAACCAGGTGCAGGCTCAGAGTAGATGAGGTCAAGGTAGCGCTTGGCTAGCGGGACCATATGATGAGAATGATAGGCCATATCGACCTGCAAGCGGCGCGTGAAGACATCAGGAAATTGAAATTTAACCTTAGCAATCAACTTCTCAACTGCTTTAACATCTCCGGATACAGTGGTGGACTCTGGGCTATTCTCTGCCGCAACCACGACTCCTTCATCAAGTAGTGGGATAATAGCATCAGTGCCCATTCCAATAGCCGCCATGGCGCCAGATGTAGATGCATCTTTGGAAACTAGACCACGGTAATATGCCAGCGTGATAGCGTCATTCATAGTTAGGGCACCCGCAGCATACGCTGCAGCAATTTCTCCACTGGAATGACCAATAACGGCATGAGGTTTGATCCCAGCCTTGTACAAGTAATTGACAAGAGCAACTTGCACGGCCGTACATAGTGGCTGGGATATCTCTGCGGTGTAAACTCTGCTAGTTTTCGATGGAAGCAACAACTCATCTACACTTATACATAAGCATTATGAAGAATAAACCAAGCAAGTAGCGCACCTTCAATGGACCATGATGGAGGATGCTGCAGCCGTTGAAGAGTTTCGTTCATTGATATGATATCCTGTCGAAAAGTTGCCACTGTTCGCAAGAGGTTTGCTGCCATACCCGGCCACTGTGCGCCTTGGCCAGTGAAAACCATTACGACATTAGGTATTTGGGATGGTATCTTTGAGGACGGCGAGAAATTCAAAGTCGTCGTGTTCGAAGTACTGATTGCGAAAGTACGGTAGTAGAGGGATTCCCGCTTCTGAGCGAGGGTATATGCTAGGCTCAGTCTTGCATCACCATGGCTTAACATGTACTTTGCACAGCTCTCCTTCATTTGTTCCAGTGATCCTGGACTTTGTGCAGACAGAACTATGAGGCTGCTGGTCTGGGCGGAATAACCATTCACGCCATTCTGATGCGCCAACCTGGGTCGGAAACTTGAGAGCGATTCAAGTATGACCTATCATATGTCAATCAGGTGTTCCGTTCCCCATAGAGAATGTATGCTCCTCACATGTGCATTACTACCCCCGATACCAAAAGAGTTTATGCTAACGCGATTGGCTCGATCGACTGGCCATGGTGTAGGATGGACGGGAACGGTCAGTTTCTTCTCTTCGAAAGGAATTCGTGGATTAGGGTAGTTGAACTTGATACTAGGCGGGATGATCTTGTTCTCAAGGATGAGAATCGCTTTGATAAGACTTGTTATACCAGAAGCTCCTTCTGAATGTCCTAGATTTGCTTTGACAGAGCCAATCATGATCCCCCGCTCACCAAAGACATTGCCAATAGCAGATGTCTCGATGGGATCCCCTGTAGCGGTACCCGTTCCATGACACTACACATCATGAGCTTTAACGCGCAGTTTGATATAGAATCTTACCTCTACGAATCCAGTATCCCGAGGGTCAAGACCTATCTGAGCGTATGTGCTTCGTATAAGTGCCTCCTGAGCTACCGCATCAGGTGCTAGCAGGTTCTTGTTCTTTCCGTTGCTATTGTTTCCAGAGTTGCGGATGACTGCGCGAATTGTGCTGCCATCACGCACGGCATCGCTAAGTCGTTTAACGTAAACTGCGTTGATAGCATCAGCTCGGGCAAAACCATTTGCTGCAGCATCGAATGGTTTGCAGGATCCGTCCGGCGCGAATACACCTTCTGCCGCCATCGAGACGTATGTTTGTGGGCCCATGATCAGGCTTGTTCCGCCGACAAGAGCTGCATCACAATCACCACTTTGGAGAGCCCGGCAGGCTTCGTGAAGTGCGACCAGAGATGCGGAACATCCAGTCTTGAGCACCATGCTGATATCTCGTTATTAAAATGTCGCGCTCTCAGTGATATTCGACACTCACCTTGGGCCCAGGAAGCCAAATTCATAAGAAATCTTATTCGCGAGGTATATGTCAATTGTCGCATTTGATCCCCCCGTGTATTGCAGGCCTTCCTTGGCTCTCTGTACCAGCCAATCGTCACCGAAAGTTCCCACATAACATCCAATACGTTTATTTCTGTAGTCTTTCTCGCCAGCATTTTCCAAGCACTCTCTCGTAACTTCGAGCAGCTTGCGAACCTGGGGGTCCAGTTTGTCATATTCGAGCTTGGTGCCGGTAAAGAGTGACGCATCGAAAGCACCGAGATCTTCATCCAAAAAATAACCGCGGGTCACGTCAGTGAAGCCTTTGTCTCCAAGACTGCGATTAAAGCCAGAAGTATTGAAGCGCTCCGGAGGGATTGGTGTTCGCAAATCTTGGCCTGAATGCAACGCCTGCCATAAAGTCGTAGTGTCTCTGATGTTCCCTGGGAGTCGCAAAGCAACACCACAGATCGCGATGGGCTCCAGGGGTATCGACACGCGAGACGCCCCATTGATGGTCGCGCTTCTCTTCCCGGTGTTTTCTGATCCGGCCATGTTGTCGCTTTGCCAAAATGGCGACAAGTTTACATGGACGCTAGGCGTCGTCCAGCAGGAAATTTCCTTCTTAAATACACCTCCTTCACGGCTCTGTCCCGTCTGGTCTCCATTCTGCCCCCTCAGATGCGCAACAGGGTATTAGCTAGGCGATGTTGGAGCTGCGAGCTACGAGGCATATTAGGCCTAGAGTGCTCTATTTGCTAGTGGATAGATGGGGTCCAAAGAGTAAGTCGAGGCTCAATACGGGATAGAAAGGTGTACAACCGAAAACAAGGGTGCTGGGGGGGAGAAATTGTCAGTTTCAGCAAGTGCTGAAGAAGTGATAGTGACTCGCATTTGGCAGGAGCTTCACACAGCCTCATGTCGCTGCACGGATCTCCGGTAGCCAGACCAAATAAGGATTTGGTTTCGTTCGATGAGCACACGGGCCTTGAGCGAGTGTCTGTGGGAGGAATAATTTCAGCTAAAGACGTTCTCAGTTAAGATCATGATGTACGTAAGACGGATAGAAAGGGGACCTTACTCAGATGAGCACGGAGGAAATCGTACTCCGCGAGCATGTTCGTATCGCGATAACGCCTAGAAACCCCCGCTTCACTAGCAAGGGGCCAGTCCTCGGCACACATAATTCATAAGTGTTTATTGATGGTATTGACGCGTTATCCATTATTGTCTCTCATCTATAAAATCAAAAAATCCGTTGTCAGTGAACTATCAATCGCAAAAGCACATTCAATGCTAGGAAATCTATGGGTGTCAAGGCCGTACAACAAGGTTTCGTCCGTTTTGCTCCGTATGAGAACCGGGAAAGTCCTTCGCGACGGATCATACGAACGAGTAACACAACTCAAACAACAAGGCAGACGTTATTCGCAAGTATTTAGAGGAAGTAATGGTTACAGAATGTTTAGACCAATTGGAAATCATGATATCAGATATCATGGGCAGCTGCTATTTAGTAGTTCGAATCACAAAACATGAGTAACCCCGAATTGTCATGTACTTCGTTTAACCCCACGTAAATACCCTAAATATCATGAAATGACATCCGCCACACGTTCAATCATTCTGAGGCCCCAGTTTATATTGGTGACTTGCGACCAACACCATACGCAGATGTTCCCGCCTGTTTTCTCTTTGAGAAGTGCCGCAATCATTTGGTCGGGCAAATCATGCAGCTCTTCGGCTTAACCACTGTTGCAATATCATCCAAGAAAATATAAGGATTCAGTTCAGTCGGCGGGATGTCAGTCCAGGGGCCCCCACCCGGTAAAATCTGGATGGCAACTTGCAACACCATAGTTACATTAATCCATTCAAGGCTTTCGAACAAAGAAAGGTTCACGTCTCGTGGTTCCAACCCCTGGACTGTGCCTGATGAAGTGAAGAACTCGAATGTCTGTGAACCTAGAACGGTTCTTGAGGGGCCCGTGGCAGTCATGTTCATTCTGCACCGGAGGCGGGCGAAGTCAAGTACTGCGCCAGGGGGGATTCCATATCCACAACTAGCAAAAAATGAGGGAACGAAGAATGAATGAATGTCGGACGAGTCATAAAAGGGACCAAAAGTGGGAATGCCCCCCGTACCGACACTCGTTGTCGGCCCGTGGTAAATGTAGTCTATCTTGGATTTAGCATATATAGTTTTTGATCACGAAGAACAGTCACGTGAAAGAAGGTCATCGCATCAGGGTGGTGACTTACAAGATCCTGATCGTGGCTGTGGAGTGAAATTTGCTCCAGGAATGCTGCTTCCCCTCCCAAAACCTCGCACCCCCACACCCTTAGTTTCAAACTCACTTGCAATCAAACTACTTATGGGTAGTTGTTGATCAAATGCTTCAAACTGATTTAATCGTAAGCATTCAAGTGATTAATATCGAAGAAGTTAGGGAAGAAATACATTAAGCGTTTGCTTATAGCAGCAGTCTGTCTGCTTTGGGCAAGTAGTAGCCGCCGAAACATGAAAAAAGCTGAAAGTAGCGATTGCGAGTATAAACATATCCATGATGGAATATTCTTCAAAGCAAAGATAGTGCGCGGAGGCAATCTCAAAATGTGCTTCGCCAGGCAGATATTTGTAGAGATCAAATCCGACCGTGGCGCTTTTGATGAAGTCATATGACTCTCCACGATTGCATGTCCTAGTAAAATGAAGTCATACCAATAGAACTATAGAACATGGCTGAACTTGTACTTCTCCCAACGATCAAGTATGGCAAACGGAAGTCATATGACTCTACATAGCTGATCTGATTTCGTATGGTCAAACCATATCAATACGAATATGGAACATGGCTAAAGGTATGCCCCTGCCCAAGATTCTATGAGCCGATCAATCATATATTCCACGCGACGACAATGACTATGCGCAGAGATGAAGGTATCAAAAGCAAACAGGAATTGATGTGCTGATAACATGTCCACATCCTGATCTAGGCTGACTATCCGGGAAGTCATGGGTCACTGATGATCGATAGCGGTAGTGGTAAAAGTACCCCTTGCGTTGTGTAGCTTTGGAAGTATGACCCAAGCAAGGGAGGTTCCAATATGAGAGCGAGCTACGCGCCTCTGTACTTCGACCTGATTGTCCGCTACTTTCATATACCATGTATAACTTTTCGATAAGATCCCACATCGCTCAAATTAAAGTTCCCGTGGAACCTCGCACCACCAGCGACAAAATGCGGAATGCGAGATCTCAAACACTTCCCGCACCATCCAATTAGTTGAAATTTTGCGACATTAACTTGTAAAATCACGGTACTAGATATTTAGAGATTTGTAATCTCGATAGCATGTGTTGGAAAGGAATCATAGCTAAATGATGTATCGCACTAACTCAATATGAATGTCTTGCTCATCTGAAAAGTCAGGGTTCCAATAACTATCTCGCCAAGGTCGATCACTATGATGTAGCCAAAAGTATCCTACTCGCTTAAACCTTCGTTTGATTCCAGATGATAGAAGCTCTAAAAGCATAAGTCCATGTGTCTGCGTGATTGGATAGCGAGCTAGAGGGTTCCTCAGCATGAATGCCACTTCAAGTAGATAGACCGTCATGTCAACACAAATCTCTCCTAGACGATCCGGAACGATTCTGCTACCAAGATATCCTCTCAAAATTACGCCAGACCTTTCGTCCGCAAGTACCACAGAATCCAGATCGGCCTCAACGCATCGCGATCGTTTCAAGCCGCCTCTGACGGGTAACACAGCGTCGCACACGGCCCCGTAAGGGTTCTCGGGATCTTTCAACAAGACATCGGTGTTGCAGATCTTGAGCTTTCGATCCGGCTCATAGTTAGGATTATCGACCGACAGATGCTCGAACTGAATTGGCTCAACGACCGAAGTCCATGACCATGACGGGCCGGGAAGACACTCTTGTTGGCCGCTTCTTTCCCAGCTCTTCACGGTCCAAAGCAAATCCATCGGCATTCTTGAAAGCCATTGTCCTGAGATATAAGTGCCATTGATAAATTGAGAAACCTTTTTGGAAATTTCTGCGATGGCAAAGACTCGATCTGTAGCCAAAGACAGCTCACGAGCGGTGTATTCTTGTATAAGGCCTTTCCAGTCTTGATAGGAGCCGGGAATGCTACCAACGGAACGTGATAGGGACGACATGTTTGGTGAATCTTTACCAACCGGACACCAACCATCGTTACGTGGCTCACAATCAACGCAAACACTTTCGCAGATCGTGTGTCCTCGTCCAATAATCAGAGCTTGTTTGGAGCGTATGCGCTCTTGCAGTGTCCACCCGCGACGATCCAGAGGGTCATCGCGGTAATGATGCGGCTGTACAGCTTCCACAATGTTTTGAGTATCTGTCCCTTCTGGGGGAAGCGTAATAGAGAGCTGAAAACTTTTCGCCTTCACACGATCTTGCAAAAACCCCTCATCAGCAGACGCCGCGCATGAAACACAGATTATCAGCGCTACATTGCTATAAATCGATGGCATTTGATTTTTCTCTTTGAGCTGGTCTCTTCCGTCATCCTAGACGATGCACATTGAATCAACTCAGAGGTAGCTATATCTAAGCTTCTTAGTCATCTTAATGGCGTCTACGATTGTGGTTGGTAGCATGCATTCCGCAATATTATTTTTGTATTTCGAGATGTTTTTCGTGGTCGTGGGTCCCTGCCACCGCTTTATCCGCGATATCGGCATGGCCTGATATTTCAAGCCAAATCTCAAGGCACCAATTAGAACAAGACCTTCCATGTTCAATTAGTCCCTAATTAAGTCTTTCTCTGTATTCTAAAGATAACTTAGCAGATTGGTTCGGATATTTATAGAAACTACAATCATACAATCTATAGATCTTAAAGTTACCCTACAGCTCCTATAAGTAGACTCGCTATAGTAATGAGCGAGTCTAATAGAAGTGCTCACTAACGGAAGGGATATGTAAATGGTGGGAGGAAGTGAGAAACCGAAACCGTAGCTTGAATTGGATTTAACCTTATTCTCAACCTGTCACCACTGTCTGAGTGCGGGATTTCTCACAACCTCAAATACCCTACCCTCGAGGGCCATTGCCTCCAACTCCGTCTCTCTCCACGGAACGGTGACTACAAATTTACCGTCCACTTTAACACCCATCAGATGCCCTAGTAGATCCTTATGCCAGTCACGGAGTGCAGGTTTACCCAGAAGAAATATGGTGAGCCGCTGCAAACCTTCCATGCTTTTCAATATAGCACAGGCCTTGATCCATTTCTGGATTCGCATACTCGAATCGGTGTCGTTTAATCGAAATCGGAGATATAGAAAGTGAATGTCATTAAGCCGTGATGGGAGAATCGTAGTCGGGAATTGAGTAAATATGTTGAGCGAGGAGAATTCGAACGTGTTTGTTGAGTATAGGAAATGGATTCCCTCAGAGTATCTATTTATGCTTCAATTAGTTTCTTGTGTGACGAACGCAATGGATTTCAAAATATATGCATATGAAGTGAATACTATCAATCGTTATTAAACTCACATTTGGCGGCACGTCTTGAGCAAAGCAAGGTGCCGATTGCTTAAGTGCCACCATAGTATGAAGTGTGTATCCATGTCGTCCGGCTCCGAGAGCAGTGACTTTGGCGCCTCAAAGTAGAGCTCGCCGTCGTTGTTGATCCAGTAAGCGCATGCGCACGAAGCGTGCGGGCGCGCATCTGTCCCGTCTTCTATGTCCGATGGCCACCTGCACTCTTCATGATCCAATCGTCGATTAGGTGCAGAATCGCCGGAGCCGCGTGAAGAAGCCGGAGTACGACTTGGTACTAATCCTGGTATGATGTGGAAGACCTTACCACTGAGTAAGTAGCCCCAAATCTCATTTCGTATCTCTGCAGGCAGTTTCGTGAGAAGGGAGCATTCCTCTTGCGTAACATTTCTAGAGAGCTTGAAAGGACCGCTTCCGTCTTGCGACCGAGACAGAGTCAACCTTCGCTTTCGTTTTGCAGGAAGCGGAACTGGAAGTGCTGAATCGTCGCGACTCCGGGAATTTCCCACCCTCAGCGAGTTCGTGTCTCTTGTCCAGCCATTGAAGATTCTCCCGACGGTCGTCGACATGGTACTTTTAATTCCCAGGAGCATATATCACGCAATAATATCGATTGGAATTATTGAAACGATGATTTTGCGCTTTAGACCTAAGATCGAGAGGCCGACTCAAGACCAGACCACGTCAACAGAAAGTTCGTCGATGCAGGGCTGACGTGGAGATGAAATGAGGCTGAGCTTTGACTCTACCGAGGTGGTGGCTGAAGTTTCTAGCCCCCGGCATCAGCAGTCACTAGCTACAAGGAAATTGGAACAAATCTCCAACGTTCTTGAGCTAGATGAAAGATTGCAAAAGTTCGAGCGTCAGCGAGCAGGTGAAACCACCAGACTCTACGAGGGAGATACCCAAACAAGTTTATACATCTCAGCGAAGTTCAATAAGCGGCACCCAAAAGTTAGCGAGCTATCATTGGTCATAAATAGGCGACAAATGTCAGGTTGCATCTCGAGCCGCTGAATGTACGATCCGGTGAGCAGGTTTTGGGTTAGCTCATCATCGTATCGAAACCGATCCTCTTCCGCGTTTGATTCGGAAAGACCTGGCCAGTTAATGAGTTGGCCTTTGTATGTCCTAATTCCCTCAGAGTCTTGGGTCCAAATTTGGAAAGTCAAATACCGGGTATCGTAGCTCTCCATACTACTCGATAATCTCCTGTAATTGTCCCCAGCAAGCAAAGCCGCTATACAAGATCCCACAACTTATCCGCAGCTTCTACGACATGACGTACCTCAACAGGTGAATTGCGACCTTGTTTGTCCTCATATGAAACCATCTTCAACCACATGAGCCCATAAATTCTACACCTCACCCAAGGAGTATTGAACTCTATTGGGCGAGAGGATTGTATCAACCGAGCAAATCAGATATGGGACGAAGAGGAAGTCAGAAAGCGGGCTCTGACATGGTCTTCTTTCGATTAGGCATGTCGGTCGGCAACTTCAGCGCTGTACGAAGGATCAAGTATCGTGAGCGTAGGCAAATAGTAGCAGCTGGTATTAATGTTAAGATAACGCGTCTGAAGCTAGATGGGATGAACATACCAATCAATCCCCTAGCAACTGCCAGCAACTACCAGCACCCTCGAATGACGCAGCAGGCATACTCACATTCACTTTAGAAAAAAGCTTACAAGATAAAGAAGAGATTCTGGATTTAAAGCTGTCGTAGTACGTAGATACACGTCAACGCGTCCTATCCCACGCCTAACACAGAGAGTATCAAAAGTGACTGGTCTGCTGTAGAGTTACGGAGTATAATGTCAGTCAAGTCGGCAGGGTAGGGACAACGTTGTAGTTCAAACACGATTGCAGTGGCTGGTCAACAGGATTGTGATGGATGATAGAGATAGAATCGCGAGAACAAAGCCACGCGCATTAGCTACTTGAGGATGACTAATCACTGCCACCAACCTGAGGTGACAAGAACCAGCTTCTGAGACAAGTAACGAGCCCAAAAAATCGTTATGATCATTACAGGCTGGGTTCGTAAGAGACAGCCATCGTGAATTGTAAGCCTACCAGGGTTTCTGTGAGATGTTGGACGAATCCCGGTCCATTTGACTACCCAGGGGAATAGGCATGTTCCCAAATAAACCACTTGCATGCATTAAAAAACTATTCGTTCCAGGATCTGAGTAAGATATTCTTGAAATCCTTCTACAATCTTTTCGGTCAGATATTGCACCATACCTCGCTTGCAGAAGCAAGGCAAATACGTAAGAAATCTCAGACTTGCCGGGTAAGTTTCACAACCCAACCAAAACCAACGGGGTGAAAAGTCCAACGGTAGCAGGGAATCCCAAAGAAACAGCGAAGACATAATAGGACGAAAATATAGATTACTACTTAGGCGAATGGATTAGGCAAGTGACTGCGAGGATTGCCGGATACTCGGGCCTCATTCCACGATGTTCGGGTCTTAAGTAGAATTCCAGCCCGATAACAAACCCCGAAGAGTGAAGTAGTAGGGACCTTTTGCCTCTATGTGCCTGATGTATAAGTATTTGGATATCTATATCAAATGTAGAAAATAGAATAAATGTGTTGACACTGCGAAATTGGTTTTCAACTTTAAAAGATTGGTTTACACAGTATATTCGTACCATTTGTGTAATAAAAAGCTACCAAAATGGCACATAACTCAACCACTCCAAAAACGTTCACCTACAACCACCCACAGCTAGGTCTAATGACTGGAATCATTACTCCAAACAATGTAGTTCAATTCAGAGCTATTCCTTATGCCTCGATCCCCGCGCGCTTCAAACGCTCAGTTTTACACACCAGCATACCAGAAGGCCACGATAGGGATTTTACAACACACGGGTATGTCAACAACCCCACGAATCCAAATTAGGCAATTCTAGAATTCTGCCAACTACGCCAACTAAACAAACATAATCACTAACCCCCCACAGCGCCGCCTGCCCCCAAGCCTGGGGCGACATCACGGTCCGCGGCGGTCCCTTCCCCAACGAAACCCTCCCACCCCTCGCCTCAGAATCCTCATGCTTAATCCTCCAAATAAACGTACCCCTCTCACATCTCACATCCCAATCCAAAACCCCATCGCAAAAGAAACTCCTCCCAGTACTAACATACATCCACGGCGGCGGATTCGCAATCGGTAAAATCGACGAACAACACAACACAGCGCTGATGGTCGAACAATCCATCATCGACAACAAGCCTATAATCGCAACAAGTATCCAGTACAGACTCGGACCCCTAGGATATTTATATACGGGGGAACCAGGGTCGTCAAACCCCGCGCTACACGACCAACAAAACGCACTTCTCTGGCTGCAGAAATTCGTGGGCGGGTTCGGCGGCGATGAGAAGAGGAGCACCGTGTTTGGAGAGTCGGCGGGCGGGATGTCGATTTGTTATTTGATGCTTGGTAGGGCGCCCTTGAGTGGTCCTTTGTTTAGTAGGGCTGTGATTATGTCTGGGGTTATTGGGCCGCAGAATATTCCTTTGGGGGTTGAGGAGGCTAGGAGGAGGTATGAGGGGCTTTTGAAGAAGTTGGGGATTGGGGAGAGGGGGGAGGATGGGTTGAAGAGGTTGAGGGAACGCGATGTTTGGGAGGTTGTGGCTGCGAGTAGGGATATGGTGTCTGCAGGGTTGGTTTGGACGCCTGTGCTTGATGAGGAGTGGTTTAGAGATGGGGAGGAGCTTACGTGGGAGAGGGTGCCGGAGATGATTGGGAGGTGTGAGTGGGTGGATGAGATTGTTATGGGAACTACCGGGTTTGAGGTATTTGATCCGTTTTTAGTTGAAGTGTCAAGACTTCTGGATATTATACTGACGGGTGTAGGGATTGATGTGGGTGAACCAAATGAGCAAAGTGACGGCAAATGCTTTCCTCAATGGGATTAGAGATCAGCTAGGCGAAGAGAATGAGGGTATCATTGCTAAGGCATACGGCATGTCGAGGGATATGGATCCAAATCTTTTCCTCACACGAGCGATGCGATGGTCTGGCGATGTAGTGTTTGACGCGCCGCATCACTTCCTTGCAAACGGTCTGCGAGGTAAGAAGAAGGTCTACCGCTATAGCTTCAATGTTCGCAACCCATTCCCTGGACATCCGTATTTCCACCAACCTCACCATTGGGTGGATGTTTACTACGTTTTCAAGACATATCTGTTCAGAATCCCGACGCAGAATCTCAAGAACATTTCGACGAAACATGCACAGCTTTGGGTGGACTTTGCAAATGGGAATCAACCTTGGGGGGAGTACAAGCACACTGGAGACGGGAAAGAGATCATCATGGTTGTAGATGAGAGGGATGGCTGGAAGGAACGGACTATCGAAGAATACGAAAAGTTGGAAGAGGTGTCATTCACAAGGTGCGAGGAGCTTTGGCGGGCATGGACTGACAAAAAGGGTGAATCGTTCTGGCCGTTCGACATCGAGCCATTGAAGGTGACAAAGTGGGTTTGAGAATTACGTGTACAAACCTAGTCCATCCTAGTATTTGCCGTCTTTGACCTGCTCGTCGTAATACAATACGGAGTCTAGTAATATCTGGGCGCCCAAGGCACAATGTTCGGGACTCGTATACTCGTTTGGATTGTGCGATATTCCATCCTTGCTTGGGACGAAAATCATACTGGTCGGGCAGACTCTTGAAGTCCATGCACTGTCATGACCTGCTCTGGATTTCATATCCATTATCTGGTCCCTTTGAACAGACTTCAATGCAGAAGCACGAACAGCATCAATGCATTTGGGATCGAATTTGGATTCTGGTAAGCCCCACGTTCGTTGGATTGCATATGATGTTCCGTTATTCTCTTCTTTTAGGATATGGTCAAAAGCAGAGAATATGGCCGATGCGAGGTCGTCAACTAGCGAATCTGTTGAGCATCGAACGTCAATAATGAAGTCAATGCCTGCAGGTATAGTAGCTTGGCTGGATGTATCGCTGGAAATCACTCCTACAGTAGCGACACCAAGTTCGGTCTGACGTGCAGTATCGCGCACAGCGGTAACAAGCCGCGATGCTGTCACTAATGCGTCGGAACGGTCTGGCATAGGTGTGGTTCCTGAATGTCCTTCTACCCCTGTGACTCGAATGGCGAACCACTTCATACCTTGGACGGATGTTACCACTCCGACGGTCTTGTTTGCACGCTCTAACAACGGGCCCTGCTCGATGTGTAGTTCGAAGTGGCACTCCAATCCGTTCTCTCTGTAATCACATGGTGTCTGGCCAAGGTATCCAATGTCCTGAAGTGCATGTTTCATCAGCATGTTCTCTTTGTCCTTGATGTCCCAACACGCTTCCAACGGAGTAGAGCTCTTGGTGCTCCATACCCCTGACGCCATCATGGCGCCTGGAAAACGTGCACCTTCTTCGTTTGTCCAGTCTATCAATGTCAATGGGCAGTTTGTTTCAACCTTATTCTCGTGAAGGACGCGTAGGACTTCGAGGGCTGCCTGGACTCCGAGGATGCCGTCATACCTGCCACCTTGATAAATTAGTATATTGTTTTCTGAATTGACTTGAAGCAAAGGGTGGGAAAGGTTATCGTGCGATAATACTGTATCCGCTGTCCCAGGCATTCAAGCGAACAGAATTTCTGGGATATGAGGATTGCAACGGATAGTGCCGGGGTACTATTGAAGACGCGTATAGCCAAAGGAATGCAGACGTACCTGCTGGCTGAGTATCCAAGTGGCTTCCCATCCCAATTGGCTTCTTATCGGAGGCAGTGCCTGGGCGTATCGCGAAGATGTTGCCCATTTGATCAATCTTGACCTCGCACCCCAAAGACTTGCATTCTTGGACAAGCCAGTCGCGCACCGCCTTGTCGTCTTCGCTCAAAGTCAAGCGACACATGCCGGTTGAGGGAGCTGATAGGGCGCCCCATTGTGTACACGTCGACTGGAGTGTGTCGTTGAGTCGTTGGGCGTTTATTCTCAGGGGCGTGGTGGAAGACATGGCGAATGGAATATCTGGGCGTTTAGACCGAGGAATTCGAGAAAGTCCAACATGGCTGGGGAAGTAGGAAGAGTAAATGACCGATTTCTATGACACTGCAGGCAATGTATCCGAGATGCCGTGTGAGTGATAGTGTGTGCGAGTTCTGGTTGATAAGCCGCTGGGCGCGGAGAAGGACGACGCGTGACGTTGTTTGGGAGGACTAAGGGGGTCGATTCCGCGCGGGGAGCAAATGAGGGGCTGTGATACGGCCTCCCAAGTCGATCTCCCCATCCTTTCAGCGATAAACCGTAAACCATTATCTAACTCGTATCTTGGGTGGAATGCCTTTTCCGGCGGCTGCCATTTCCAATTATTATATACTTGCCCATGTTGTCGTCCTTGAACAAGCATGTCTTCTTCGGACAGTCCTACCACAGACACCTGCTGCAGATATAGCCAACAATGGGCGAATCATCCGCGACGTACGACCTCATCATCGTCAACGGAGTCGTGGTGACAGACACGGAGATAGGAGAATTGGACATTGCCATCAAAGATGAAAAGATTGCAAAGATTGTTTCTCGTGGTTCTTTGCAGAAAGAGTCGGCATCGCGAACAATTGATGCTGAGGGCGGCTATGTCATGGTAGGCGACTCCCCTCTGACCCTGACCCCTTTGACGAGCAAATAAAACACGAACCATGAAAAACATTTGCACTGCCTCATCAATGATGCCCGGAATCGCGTCTCCGTCACCGCTCATTTTGTCTGGCTTATACAGGAGAGATTTGAGGCTGGCTAAGTCGACCGATTTAGCTCATTTCCAGAACACCCTTACGCAGCTAGGGGATGTGGAGGTGTTTAGCCATTGCCTAGCGTCCAGACTGCCATCTAAGGCGTAGACCAGCTATTCCCATCCCATCTGGCTTGCCGTTATGATTATGAAATGGGTTCAGGCGGTCGTCAAAAGCTTCCTCTGGCTACTCTGTATTCGTCCGGCTGTTGCATCCAAAGTAGGACCTGGAACCTTCAAGGGGTCTTCAATACTGAGCGATTTCTTTCCATTGCTCCACCATTTGATAGACTATCACATTGCATTGAGCTGACTTTGTGTCCAGCCAGGGGGTGTAGACGCCCACGTTCACCTACAAGAACCGCCACTGTTCGGCAAAGGCTCAACGGCAGACAACTATGAGTCTGGTAGCCGCTCTGCGCTGTGTGGCGGGACTACGACTATGGTGACCTTTGCGCCGCAGAAGAAATCCGAAGACACGCTACTCGATACTCTGCAGGCGACGCACGCTAAGGCAAAGGATAACTGCTATGTAGACTATTCATTCCATTTGCTCGTCGGAAACCCATCGGCTAGAGCACTTGAAGAGTTCAAGACACTTCGAGACGAGGGCATCTCATCTCTCAAGATCTACATGACCTACGAAGCATTGCAACTGCATGATGGTCAGATTCTGGATGTATTGCTTGAAGCCAGGAAACAGTCAATCACGACCATGGTGCATGCTGAGAATGGTCAAGTGATCGACTGGATGACCGCACAGCTCGAGAAGCGAAAGCTCTTCGCCCCAAAGTACCACGGCCCGAGTCATCCGCCCATGGCTGAGACTGAAGCTACATACCGAGCAATATGCCTCAGCGAGTTTATGGATTCTCCAATTCTCATCGTGCACGTGTCTACGCCAGCCGCAGCAGCTCACATCAGGCAAGCCCAGGACAGAGGCATCCCAATTTATGCCGAGACATGCCCGCAGTATCTCTTCCTGACTAAGAAGGATATGGACAAGCCTGGCTTCGAGGGGGCCAAATGTGTATGCAGTCCGCCGCCAAGAGAGAGCGAGGCCGACTGCGATGTGATCTGGGACGGTCTGGCTAATGGAACATTTACGATCCTCTCCTCCGACCACTGTCCGTTCCGCTATAATGACAATGTGACTGGAAAGCAGACGTGCATCAACGAAGAATACCCGCTCGGACACTTCAAGTACATTCCAAATGGAATTGCAGGTATAGAGACTCGTCTCGCCCTAGTGCTCGGCGAAGAGCGCCTAGAGCTGAAGAAGTTTGTCGAAGTGACAAGCTCCAATCCCGCAAAATTGTACGGACTGTGGCCTAGAAAGGGTGGCTTGATTGAAGGGGAGTCTGATGCAGACATCAACATTTGGTATCCACCGGGTAAGATGCAGTCCTATGGATTGAAAAACGAGATGCTTCACCACGATGTAGATTACACGCCTTTCGAGGGGAGAGTGATGAAACAGTGGCCGAGATACACCGTCCTCCGTGGACAAGTGTTATGGGACAAGGAAAACGGAGGGCTCCTAGGCAAGAGGGGCTATGGGCAATTCATTCGGCGAGATGCGAGCTCGCTTGCTAAGCCTAGAAACACCGGCGAGTGGGAGTTACCACTGTAAAAATCGGACGATGGGGGATATGTGGTGTAGCTGGACGTGAGAAGCGAAGGCGTTTTGGTTTTACTGTTTACAATAAAGAAATGTTTACTGCTCCACATTCGGGGACCCCGTACCGTGTGGACCGGTCGAATAGCATCTCGCGGTCAGCCATGTGGCAGTCAAGCACGCCCATCACATTTAGTTGTCTTTCTAAAAGAGCTTGGCAAAAGTGGTCTGTTTTTGAGTCTGCCGCTCGCTTCTCCTAAAGGGGGAGAGAGTCATTATGCAGCAGAAGTCTCGTCTGGGGACATCAGCCTCAGCCAGTGACTCTTGGACCCTGGGCTTCGATGAAAGAGAAGCGAGGGACTGATCTGGACTTGATAATCATTCTCCACGATCAGTGTCAATCCTTTGCTCTAGATCTTGTTGTCGATCAACGGGAATGAATGGAGACCGGAGATACACAGGCTTTGGGGTGTACCGTGAGCCTGTTCTAAGGAACCCGCTGACTTGGAATCTCCCAGATTGGGCTTGGGCAGAGGCTGGCGGTTCGTGACTATGCATTTTTGGCCTTGCTAACGCAGAACCTTAATAAGATGCGTCGTCCAGACATGGCAAGGCGTGGATAGTCCACAGACCAAAAGGGACGTGTGGTGGGCGCGATCTGGGTCGCTAAACCTCATCACCTCGCCAGCCCTGGCCAGGAGAGTGGAAAATTATGATTCAATGGTCCCAGGGGCGCGTTTAAGCTCATGATCAGACGATGCTAGTGCTCGAGCAGCGCATGGCAAGCGGCACGGCGCGAGTCGACGATCAGAGTGAGGAGTCGTGGGAAGGAATCTAGATTGTGCCCCCTGAGTGCCACCAGCGGCCAAGCGAGGATCCGCCTAGCCCTACCTCAGCCACCACGCAGGTACACCTCTACGCCTCCACGCCAACACCCAAATCCAGACTACTCACCACCACGCCCGAAGCCATCGTGAAGCAGTATGAGTGCCCAGCCCTTGTGACCAGACTATCGACGACCCCAAATCTGTTCCAATGGCCTCAAAGTGGGACTATCTTCTATCCGTTTTGGGCCTCACAGGGCGGAAGGCGACGGGCCTCAGCTACGCCCACAGCAACACTACCCGTGGACCGTGATGGCTCTTCTCCATGTGTAGTAGGTAGACGAGACACTTCTATCCTTTTTTTACCAGCAACTTCAAGTATATAAGGGTAGGCAATCTTCGTCCAAATAGCTTTTCTCTCATCACCAACTTCACACTCATTCCTTCTCTTCCTTAATACACCACCGACTCTCTACACCGTCGGCAGCCTTTCGTTTTACTATACAACTTTACGACCTCGGTCCTAATACCACTCACTTAATTCTCTAATACATCGATCTCGATACCACCAATCTACTACAATGCACTTCTCCGACATCTCCAAGGTCGCCCTTTTGGCCGCCGCCGCTCAGGCTTCTCCAATCCTCCCCCGGGAGGCCGGTGCCATTGCTTGCCCAGCAAACGATGGTGCTGAGTTCACCTCCGGTGCCAACACCTTCGTCGTCACCTGCGGAAAGGACCAGCTCGCCGGTCAGGTCGACCAAAAGGAGACCGCCAACTTCGAGGCCTGCGTTGCCGCTTGCTCTACCAACGACAAGTGCAAGGCCGTTGCCTTCTCCCAGTTCTGGAACCAGGATGCTGGTTTCTGCTACTTGAAGGACCGCTCCGACAGCCCCTCCGACAATGCCAACATCTGGGGTGCCATCCTCAAGGTTGCCCCAGTCACTCCTCCCGCCGCCAGCCTCTACGCCTGCCCTGATGGCAATGGCAAGGAGTTCGTTGCTGCCAACGGAAAGAAGCTCACCATTGCTTGCGGCAAGGACCAGGCCGGCAGCCAGATCGATCAGATCGAGTCCGATAAGTTCGATGACTGCCTCAGCGCCTGCTCCACCAACGCTCAGTGCAAGGGTGTCTCCTTCGCTCCTAAGGCTGACAGCCAGGGTGGCTGGTGCTACTTGAAGAGCAGCTTCTCCAACCCGGCTGATAACGCCAACGTCTGGGGTGCTATCCTCTACGAGGAGCCAGAGGCCCCAGGTGTCTGCCCCGTTACCGACAACACCTATGTCTCCACCTACGACAAGTTCTGGAAGTACGAGTGCTTCAACGACCGCTCTTCTGATTCTTCCTACCTCGGCCAGCAAGAGATCCGCGATGCCGGCTCTTGCGCATGGCTCTGCAGGAACAAGAACCGCTGCGTTGACGCTACCTACGAGGCTTCCACCAAGATCTGCAAGTTCTACAGCTCTATCGGCCAGGCCCAGAAGAACAACAAGATCGTCAACATCCTCGATGTCACTCCCCCACGCTTCGCTCCCCAGCAATGCAAGTATGTCCACACCAAGCCCTTCACCACTGGCTGCCCCGAGACTACCGGTGTCTGCTACAAGTCTGGATCCAAGTACTTCTCCGTTGAGTGCTTCAAGGATGCTTACGGCAAGGACCTCGGCCTCGAGTGGGTTGACAGCTACGGCCAGTGCCTCGACAAGTGCTCTTCCCTCCGTGGCTGCAAGACCGTCTCCTACAACCCAGGAAACGGTGCCTGCTACCTCAAGGAGTCTAACACTGTCGATGTCCGCCCTGACCAGGGCATCTGGGGTGCCCGCCTCATCTAATCGCCTAGTACGCCAATCTAAGCGCCTGGCTCATCGCCTGAGCAAGGCACTTTTACGGTCGAACGGTTCGGTTGGATATGGACTCGGCATTTCCTATCCCTATTCCATGGTGTTTTCTGGTGCTGGATTGTGAATGAGAATGGGCAAAAAACGTCAAAATTAGATCCAATGTTCTCCACGCGGACCTAAGCGGCTTCTCTCTCTCTCTCTTCCTCTTTGTTGATGTGTTGATGCTTCGGGATGTTCTTTATTAAAGTCAGATTGGGTAATTTGTAATCAGATCGATGAAAAAAAGAAACTCATACGGGAATCATTTTCCTTAGATAATATAAAAAAATAACAAAAAAACTAAAAAAACAAACTTTTGTGCAATGCATGCTTGCTTGGTGAACTTTGGTGAGTTGATGTCATGATTCATTCTTCTAATATTTACAAAACCGTCTTGATTCAGTTTCAAGACGGGTTCTCCTGCAGAGCAGAGCGGAGCTAATCTAATCCATATTCTGCCTCCTACACATGCCCCAATAAACCCCACCGGAACTAATCAACTCCTCATGCGTCCCCCTCTCCACAATCCTCCCCTTATCAAGCACAAGAATACAATCCGCATCCCTAATCGTACTCAAACGATGTGCAACCGCAACCGTCGTCCTGCCATCCGCCGCCTTTCCCAACGCCCTCTTAACCTCAGCTTCCGACTCCGAATCTAGCGCAGACGTCGCCTCATCTAGTAACAAAATCGACGGATTGCGCACTAGCGCTCGAGCAATGGCTAAACGCTGCCGTTGTCCACCGCTGAACGTCATGCCTTTTTTCCCGCAGGGAGTGTTGTAGCCTTCGGGGAGGGAGATGATGAATTCGTGGATATTTGCATCTTTTGCGGCTTGGATTAGAGCGTCTTGGGATTCTTGTCCCTCGGGGATACCGAGGAGTATGTTTTGCCCGATTGTACCTTCGAAGAGTTGGGTTTCTTGGCTTACGAGGGAGACGTTGGAGCGGTAGAGGGGGGCTGGTAGGGACCGGAGGGACACGCCGCCTATGCGGATTGTGCCGTTGCTGGGGAGGTAGAAACGTTCTAGTAGGGAGATTATGGTGGATTTTCCGGAACCGGACGGGCCTACTATTGCGATTGTTTGGCCTTGGGGCACGGTGAAGGAAATGTTGCTTAGAACGGGGATGTGGGGGGATTGGGAATAGGAGAAGGAGACGTTGTCGAAGGAGATCGAGCTTGAGGTGGGACGTTTTTCGTTTTCGTCCGAGTGATGCTGATTCTCTCGGTCTGCGCTTGAGGACAGTTTTGCGATCTTGCCGCAGGAGCTTCGTGCGTGTACGATGCTTCCTGTGCTGCCGAAGAACTCGCCTGCGGCGTCTGAGCCGGAGACTACGCCAATGAAGATTATCCATATTTGTTGTGCTGTGATTTTGTCGTCTGCGAGTAGGTGTCCAGAGTACCAAAATGCAAGTGTCATGCCGAGTAAGTTGCCACTTTGTGAAAGAGCGAATAGCGGCATGGATGTGAAAAGACTTTTATAGAATGCTCGTAGAGCGGACTCCATCTTGCGTGCCATGGCAGCGCAGACTTCTGCTTCCATAGCGAACGCGGAGACAGTCTTGATGTTGCCCACCACTTCCGCGGCGTATTGCGCGCTGTCCATCAATGGCTCCGACAGGGCTTTATTCTTCTTCAATTGACTGCGCACTCTCAAGAACCCCGCAAACGCAATGACGGGAAGTGTTCCGAAGATGGCGACGAGTGCGAATCGCCACGATATAACGAGACCGAGAATAAAAAATGAGACTAGATTCACGATGGTGATTTTTAAGGAACTTAGAATGACCACGAATCCTTGGAGATGACCTGGATCGGACGAAAGTCTAGTAAGCAGCGCTCCGGGAGTGTGGATAGCCTTATCGTAAAAGGACATGGGTTGATCCATGATGGCCTGAAAATACCTTCCGCGATACACCCGTGCAGTGATAGTCCCTGCAATCGAAGACAAAGATCCGACGAGGAAGAATCCTACGAATCCTATCCATGCGAGAACAAACCACATCAGAGCCCAAAAGTTGATTTCCTTGACTCTGGAAGAGGTATGTTGCCATGAAGTGACGGCTTTGGCGAAAAAGACGGCCTGGAGTGGGTAGATTGATCCGGCCACTACACATGCGATGACGCTCAATGTGAAGAAGAATTTTAGTTTTCCACTAGCCTTGACGACCATTTTGACGGCTTTACCGAAAGAAACGGGATATTCTTTGGTCATGTCTATCTCTCCATCATCGAAAAGTTCTTCCGTACGGCCTTTTTCTATGGCTGCTTCTTTGACCGCGCTGGAGGCACGGGAGTTGGATCGTTCGCTGTTGTTTTTGCTAGCTGATGCGGAAATGTGCGTTTCACGCTCCGATGGATCCTGCGTTACGTTTTGTGCAGTCCACATCTTTGCATAAGTGTCGCTGTTGCGTAAAAGTGTCTCGTGAGTTCCCTCCTCTACGACAACTCCATCTTGCATCATGACTATGCGGTCTGCGCGCTTCACTGTTGCCAATCGGTGCGCAATGATAATCGTGGTCCTACCACGGGAAACGCGGTCAATGGCGGACTGCACCAGCCTTTCGGACTGTGTATCCAGAGCTGATGTCGCTTCGTCGAATATAAGAATCACTGGATTCGAGATGATCGCTCGCGCAATCGCGATTCTTTGTTTTTGACCACCGCTCAGGAGATTTCCGCGGCTACCGACAATTGTATCGTATCCCTGAGGCAGCTGCTGAATAAACTCATGAGCTTGAACATCTTTGCAGACTTTGACAACAAGCTTGCGCTTGTCAGATTCGGAGCTACTTTGGAATTCGCTCCCGATAAGGCCGTGCGTGATGTTATTGTAGATTGTGTCATTGAAGAGGACTGCATCTTGTTGTACGACTCTGATACCGCTCCGCAAAGATTTCAGATTGTATTGGTCGATCGAGATGCCGTTGATTTTGATGTATCCAGACTGTACATCGTACCATCTTTCTAGCAGATTCACCAGAGACGACTTTCCGCTACCGCTTGGTCCAATCACAGCAGTGACTTTGCCAGCTCCGAAGGTGAGGTTGAGACCATTCAGCACTCTGACGGCTGGGCGGCTTGGGTAGGAGAACTTGATATCCTTGAAGGAGATTCTCGAATACAAAGCCTCGAGTGGTCGACCCTCCTCCGAAAATGGATCAAGTCGTGACTTCTTGTCTCTAATGTTGGATAGTGACATGTGTGCAGCTTTAGCCTTAGCTAGAACGCCGTATATTGGTACTAAAAGTCTGAGCGCGTTTGTCGCTTGATTCATACACAAAATAACGCTGTCGGGTATTGTCAGTTTTGTTTCTAGCACTAAAGAGGACGTGTCTCACATTAGAATCGATCCGCCGCTATCAATCTGGTTCCTCCTCAGCAGAATGGTGCCATACCAAAAGGCGAGGGCGTAGGCGGCAAGCATGACGTAGACTGTGATGGAGTATTGAATTGCAGGGACAAAGCATTTGCGAAGACCTTTTTGCTTCACAGTATCGAGAATTTGTGCATGCTTGTGCATCAACTTTGTTTTCGCTGAATTTGCCGTCACTGTTCTAATGCCACTGAAGCACTCTTCCGCGAGAGCAGATGCCTCCAGGTTGACGTCTTGAATTTTCTTCTCGTACTTCGCATCGAGAGCCGACGTCATCAGATCCTTTACTATCAAGAAAAGGATAGTGACTGATAATACTAAAGTCAGGCGCCAGCTCTTGATGAATGCAATAATCAACGAAGACACCACAGTCGAAATTGCTTGCATCAGAGTTCCACATTTCTCGGATATGGCGTCCTCGATCATTGAAATGTTGGTCGACAAATCGGTTGCCGCTCTGGACTCGCTGACTTCTTCAACGTCTTGGGATACGAACGCTTTGAGATAGGAGGCCCGCAGCCGCATCGTCAAGCGCATTGCTGCAGTGGAGAACATGAAGCCGTAAATGAAGACAAGGGCCCATTGCGCAATGAATATGATGAGCAGCAAGAGGGCTTTCTGGTCAACTTCAGACTTGATGTATGCAGCATTCCTTTCTGAACGTGAGTCGTTGTAGAGATTGACCAAGGTTCCCCATATAAGTGTCATCAATGGCCGTGCTGTTCCTGCGCAGATGGCTGCTATGGCGCCGACCAACTGAACAAAGACTGTAATCATGACAGCTCGAGTGTCTCGCTCGGCCTCCCTCATAGATGCAGGCGTTGGTGACCGAGTGGTGGTCGTGACCTCTTTTTCTGACGCCATCCTGCCTATGTGCCAGTTAGAAATAAGACTTTTAGGGTGTAAGAACGGGCGTATAGGACAACACTGGGGCTATACCCTTGAGTCTTGTCGACCACTTGGCCGTGCACAGACTAGCTGCGCGGGAAGTGTGGGAGTAGAATGAGTGTCAAAATGACCCAATCCGCAAGCACACTTTGCTCGTGAATCGGGAGTGCCCTCAAGACACTAGTTCGTGCCGTCTCGTGTCGTTAGCTGGCGGTGTTATACCAGACACGAGCTCTACATTGGAGCTTGAAGGAGAAAAAACAGGCGAGATTCGAACGCGAAAAGCTTGTGGGAAAGCCCACGTCTCAAAGGGAGGGTATTATCCACTCTACGGTTAGTGTAATTTCTTCAGGCAAATATGGGGAGAGATAACGCTAGGGTCTCCATTCAGCAGGAGCAACGCACTGCCCCGTTCAGCTACCGAGGAACCCATATGCCTTGTAGATTTGCAGTGCGCTAGACCTGATCCTCGACCGTTTGTAACCCAATTGTTGCGAATGTTCCATCTGTTCGCTGCAGGCCGGAACGAGGACCAGGATCAGCATCCTTGGAACGGCACTGCAGCAAGTAACCAAAACTGGCACGGGACAACCCCCGGGGCTTTAAAATACACCCTCACCCACTATACCGAATTTAGACACTCCACTTTCCCTACAGTTCAGGGCACTTTCATCCGGGTTCGTCAGCTTCCCTATGGGGTCCGACTTGGCAATACTGGGGTCTCCACTTGTGGGGTGGCTTCCGTGCAATCAAGATACTGGGTTCATTACCTGCACGGGGAGTCGCCATGTCGTATAGTGTCAGAGACAGAGTAGCCTCGGAGCGGACCCGACAATAGGTTTTGCACGCGGTCAACAAGGGATGATCATGCGAAAAGAAGTGTGCGATGGTAAGAATTCCGACCCTCCTTCGAATTTCAATACTAGGCACATAGTAGTTACAGGTGTCACTGATTTGCCAGAACTTCAGCACAGTCACCGACTGGTCCTTCCTCCATCTCCATCATTTCATTCGATCAGGTCGGCATTGTAGCGGACAATGACTGGGTCAACGTCTGAACCCTCGGCTTCGCTCTTTGGCGATGGATCGCGGTTGATTAGGTCCATGTTGTACTTGACGATAACGGGGTTGATGTCTGCGCTGTCAACATCAGGCGCAGATTCTCGCGGCTTGACTGCGTTCAAAGTTAAAACTTCGGTGAACATGAAGTAATTCGTTCCTGGATACATACTGCTATTGGCAATTGGAGCAGCCAAGCTCAGAGGAAGGAAGACCAGCACAACGGTTCTCAGTTGCATCGCGTAAGATCAGTTGCCTTCTCGACAGGATACAGATTGGACTTGGGAGGGTACAATAAATGGATCGACTTGGAACAGGGTGCAATAAGTATCAAAAGGCCACGAGGTCTTTTCGGCCCCGATACCAGGTCTCGTATTCGATGCATTATACACATGCTAGCTTCCCGGGCCTACTTCTGGGGTCCCGCCAGGATTCTTGTCCTTCTGTGGCCAAAACCTCGCTTTTCTAAATGCGAACCCTGCTTAGTTTGAGAACCACGGATGCATACATGGACTGATTTGGCTCGGCTTGAGAAAAGTATTGGTGGCGGGCATTTCTTCCATGGCGGCGCAGTGGACCTCAATATCAAGCCGTGCAACGCCGAGATGGTATCGGTAAGAAGATGGGTTGAAAACTAGTCAAGATCCCGATCATATTACAACAAAGCTTACGGAGATTCTCTTGTCCAACACTACTAAATTGTCCATTAATTGCACCGCATTTCATTCGATCTATTCCTGTCTTTCACTGCGTCATAGTGGGATGGTGGAGACTCGCGTAAATCAATACACGGCCAGGTACTACTCCTGACTCAAGGCTTGACCTCTCGACTCCAGACGTTGTCCTCCACAGATGTTGTACTATATTTCTCCGGAACAGTAGACCAACATACTCAGGAAGCAGTTCGCAATGGAATCGAAGTTTGATACGACATTTGAATCTTCGTCCATAGATGGCATTGAACATTCCGTTGAAGATCGCCTCTTAGACCAAGACCACTGTCAGGATGACTACGAGGTGCAAAGCAAGGCTTTTAAGTGGAGAGCTATACCATACTTCAAGATTCATATCCTCTTTTTGATATTGAATATCCTACTCCTCTTCGTGTCAGCTACGTTCTTCATGTCCGGACTTCAGGCGCATCGTTCTGGGAATGGTGAGCGCAAAGGCAATCAGAGTAAGATCGATATCTTCTGGGTGCGGTAGAGTGACTGATGATATGAGTAGATGCACTAATGGGCGATTTTGGTCAAACCAAAACTATTCGATTTAACGGAACGTTTCATCGCTCGTCCGCATTCAAGGGACCGCCGTCAAAGACTGTTGATGAAGCATGGGATCGAATCCTACCTAGTAAGTCTTTCCAATAACATGTGGGTAAATGTGCTTACGATACGCTAGCTGGTGTCATGAGCATTCCAGAATCGGTCTTCCAGCAATTGAATGCTTCTCAACATGCAGCAAAGGTTCCACAAAGCGCTGGAGGTGGCCGCATGGCCCTCTTTGAAGCCGTCCATTTACTGCACTGTGTTGTAAGTGCATCTTCGTTGCAGGCTTTGGCATTGCTGATCCAGAGCAGAAAGCACTTTGGATGACAACATATCCGGATTACTACACCGAGGAATACCAGCATTCGCAGGATAATCCCCAAGAATGGCGCGAACACATCGATCACTGTGCAGATATGCTGCGACAAAAGCTCATGTGCGACGCCGATGCCAGTCTGATCACGTACAACTGGATCAAGAATCACTACATACCGCATCCGAATTTTAACGTACAACATCAATGTCGGGATTACGACCGCCTTCTAGAAGTGGCTCATGGGCATAAGATTGATGGCTCGAAGTTCCCCAAGGGATGGATACTGCGACCGACTGATTACGCCGTCGTGGATTTCGAGGATGAGCCCCCATTCGACCCTTTTGCCACTGGTTGAAACAAATCAATATAATCAACATCAAGTAAACATGAAGCATCATCACTCCCGGACTATGGGTCGCAGACCATGGGTCGTTGTTCGTGATGACGAGCACAAAGCACGCGTGGCAGAAGGGGTGCATATGCAAGGATCCAGCTCGGGTGAATTCCCGCCCAACAAGAACCCCATACTTTAAACAGTGTCAGACACGCGAGAGACACTTTATTCAACTGCCGCAAACTTCGTTTTCTTCGTTACACACATAGACAGCTTCTCGGGCGGACGGTTTGCATCGAACGGCGCCGAGGCGAGGGTCGACGGGTTCGAGGCTCGCTCGCCAATTTGATAGGTTGCTCTCGGTCGGAATCCGAAGGATGCGGGCGCTGGGGATGTTTAATTAATTTCTCTTCGCAATTGACCGGGGGTCATGACCCTCTGTAACGGCCGCTGATCAATCGACCCATCCTAGAACCATGCTCTGGGACGGACTTTTGCCAAGAATGTCTGTAGACGGATTGGGAAGGCGTACAAGATTATTGTCTCATTGCTGGCACCCCGTTTCTTTCGCGTGAATACCTCTTCTGTGGGATAGGAGGCTCGCGGCATGGCTGTGCCACATCACGATCAAGTTATGAGCGATTATAGAGACCCCGAGTACTCTTCCTCTGAAGCATTATCGGTCAGAAATGGCACAATTCTCCTTGGAACTGAAATTATGGCAAGAATTGTTCGTGATCGATACCTAGTCGTACGAGTGCCGCTGCTTACCGCGCAATATCCACATTCCCCTCTCAGGGGCGTTAGCCTAATGCTGCAGTGGAAAAAGCCCCAAAGCTTGGAGGACACGACTGTCCCAACACGCGCTATATATTAAACACATGGGAGCCTGCAGAAATTGGGGTGCGACAGAAAAGATTGACGTTCCGATATCGTTGATAGGCGTGTGGCATGCAGCTGGAACAGATCCACCAATCCTGGAAAATATCGAATGGATGATTAATTATCGACGGGTTTGCAAAAGACTCACAACTAGCAGATTATCTGATCACAGGCATGTTCTTTCTCAGGGCAAGTTTCATGTAAGAAACGTAGCTGAGAGAGCGCTGCTCTCGGTTTAGGATGGGGAGGGATTTGACCTACCTAATGGCGATTGTTCCTAGCTTGTATCTAATCACCAATCACCATCGACTAACACTATTCGAAGTCTTCATCAATAATATCAGTCATAGTAATAGTACAGTAGTAAAAGATCTGGAAGGAAATTGTAATGGGAGTATTCTTCGGCATAACCCAATATGGATTAGTGTGCTTGGCAGTATGTCCGACGTCATTGACTTTGGAGGCTACTTTCATCTAGTACTACATGGTATTTCAGCTTTATAGCTATCGATTCAGCACAAAAGGGATGAGAATTCTTACTTTCTCCTCCTACCTGAATCCTGGAACCAATTACGAAGGATTGTGCCTTCACTTACATTATCTCACAGCCTTCCACGCTCCCTGTGCATATCACTAAACATGAATTCACTGAAGCGCAAAGGAGAGAATGAGACTACAGCAATTAAAAAGAAAAGGGCCAAAGTGGTTATACCGGAGTATCACCTCACTCCATCTCGTCGAGATGATTCTGGAGAAATAATCTGGCCAGCTCCGAAAGACCAAATCGAGCGGGCAAGGGCAATCATTCGGGAATGGTACTGATTGGCCTTCTATCTACACTACTCTACCTCGGACTTCATGTTTTGCTAACCCAGAACCAGTGCTGTTGCTGATAAGCCGACTTTGATACTCCCAGACAAGGACGCCGATGGCCTTTCTTCTGGAGCTATTCTGCATCATACTCTTACCTCGCTTGGACTATCGGACTCTCAAATATCGGTCTATTTTCCACCAAAAGGAAGCAATGTACACGATGAATCTACCAAAGATGCTATATTGGCGCAATCACCTTCATACATCTTCGTCTTGGATCAAGGATCTCGAAAATCTTCTTCACTTCTCGAGAGACCTCACACGTGCCTTATAATCGACCATCATTATGCAGAAGAAGGAGGATTCCCTGAAGGTGCTGAATATGTAACCGCGCACGATTGTCCCCCAGTGGCCACAAGTTCTCTACTAACCTACCACATCTGCTTACCATTACACCCCGATCTTGGGGAAAAGATATCCTGGCTTGCTGCAATGGGGACCCACGGGGACTTAGGTACAACACTAAAATGGCAACCGCCATTCCCAGACATGACATCAACCTTCAAACAAAACTCCAAGAAGTCTATCAACGATGCTGTCGCATTAGTCAACGCCCCGCGTCGCTCCGCGGCGTATAACGTAGATTCAGCATGGGCCGCCGTAATCTCTGCATCAAGTCCTGAATCGATTGTCAAAGACGAAAGTCTTAAGGATGCATCATATGAGGTCGGTCGTGAAATAGAGCGCTGCGCCCACACGCCGCCTCAATTCTCAGCAGATGCCACCATCGCTGTGCTAACAATCTCCTCGGCCGCACAAGTGCATCCGGTGATCGCGACACGTTGGGCTGGGTTCCTGAAATCCGCGAAACTCGAAATCGTCATGTGTGCGAACGAGGGATATTTACCAGGCATGGTCAACTTCTCATGCCGCATCGCAAAGGAAGCACGAGCACGCGAAGGTGATGCTAAAATCAACATCATCAGTAGACTCGAAAACATCGTTGCCGATGAACCTGAGTTGCGCAAACGATTGGGCGAGAGTTTTGCAAGAGGACATAAGGAAGCTAGTGGTGGGATCGTCAAGAAGGAAGATTGGGAGGAGTTTAAACAGCTCATGGGTGTTGGGCAGAATGTGAGGAAGAAGGCGGAGAATGGGAGCAAGGAGAAGAGCAAGATGAGCCAGAAGAACACTCTGAACAATTATTTCGGCAAAGCGAAGACTTGAAGACCCGGACTTCTACATCATTCTACAAGTCATGATGCTGAGCCTTTTGCACACCTTCGACACATAATTCTTAGCGCCCACCGATCCTCAACCTCTCCCACTATACCAAATTACATATCCATATAGACCGTCCAGACCATCAACTTTATCACCGACCCATCCACTCAGCATCACGGCCCCAACCTCAATCATCACACCCCGCCCCACCAAAAAGTAATCCCCGTGCTAGATTCTACATCCCACAGAATCCCAGAGTTCCCTTCCACCAAATCGCAAGGCCGAAACGATACCCCCAGTATCAGGGAAACGGATCCAGTTATATAGACTATTCCCCACAGCACTCTTTCCAGGGACATTTCATCACCTTAATTAGCTGGTAGCCGGTTTCCACGGATAAGAACACACGACATCCCACTATACCAACCACACCCTACACCCTACACACAAAAACATATATATATAATAAAATATCCCACTACAATCCCCACATCCCCAAAAAACTCTATGCACCTCCAGTGACAGTGACTCCTCTATCTTTACTGCATCATATCATATCATGCCATACCATACCATACCATGCCAAGGCATGCCATGCCATCCATATACCCTAGGTACATACAAACTTCCAAAAATTTTTGACCTGACTGGACTAAATCGAGAGCCCCAAAACCTCTTTGTTCTTTGTTTTCCACTCCACAAACACATGAAGTAAAAAACCGGCCTCATTAAACTCTAAAACTTTCATAAGCCGAAGAAGATAGATACATGTGATATTGTGTGTGTGTGAAGGGACCAATAGAATATTTTGCAGGTCATGATAAGGCAAGATAAGACACTATGGGACGACGACAGATCAGAACTCACAAAGAACCATGGCAGGTGTGTGTTTTTGTTTTTACGTTTTTTGAAATTTATTTCTCATGGGTGTTTGAGCATCATCTGTCTAATCCAACCCAATCCATTCCATAGTCATCATAATGATATACGCATACAAAGAGGCGCATCCAACTACTCCCAAGTGAAGAAGAAAAATAAAACTCTCGAGTCAAGGTACTGGCGGCGCGGCGATAACAACGCAACTCAACGCGTGTACAGCCTTCCAACCCACCCCAATCCTTCTCTCAAGCATCTTACCTACATTAGTGACCCTCTCCATCAACACATTCCGAGCCCCTATAGCTACCACTACTGGCACTCTACTACTCATCTTCCTCCTCCTCGGCGGCACGCTGGGCGAGCACATACCTCTCGGTACCATGCTTATCTTTGCCATGCTCGAGCGCCAACTTGCTAAGTGCGGCAATCATGTTCTCAATCGCAGGATCCTTGCGGCTTCGGTCCTTGCGGCCGAGATCGTCGAGCCACTTGATGCGGTTGAGCAGGTAGTAGACAATAGCGATGACGATGGTGACACCAATGGAGTATGCCCAGATGACTACTACGGTGACAATGTCAACCCATCCGTCTTGACGTTGTGGCCATTTATCGACAGGGTTGGTGATCTGCGGCCCGCCGGATAACCAGCCGAAAAGGCAGAATATGGTGGCAAGCGCATCGACACCGAAGATGGCGGCGACAAGTTGGAAAGACGGTAAAGTCTTGCCGCCGCGAGTGACGAAGATGAGCCAATTTTCGGTCAAGGCGACTTCGAGGAAGAGAATCTCTTGTACAGAGCCAAAATTCTGCACGACACCTCCGTTGGGGAGGTAGAGAGTGCCACGGATTACCCATGTACCAAGAGCGAGTAGTATGCCGAGAACAACAGAGATGATCCAGATCTTGGGAAGTTGCCATTCAACTGGTCGTTCCTCTGAGTAGGCATTCTAGACTAATATTAGTTCTTTGACAACATTTAGAATGTAGAACAAACTTACATCATAAGCCACAGCGACAGTAGCAAGATCGGCGAACAGGGCGAGGAAGACGATCAACTCGACACGAATGGTCTCGTTGATGATGATCATCGAAGTGACGAGGTAGATCTCGAGATGAAGACACAGTGCGATACGATACTGGATATAAGCCTTCATGCGTTGGAAGATCTCTCGTGCAGTCTTGATGGCAAGCACAATTGTACTGAGACCAGGAGCGAGGAAGACAATGTCAGCGGCGGCTTGGGCGGCTTCCGATGCACCTTCGACGGCGATACCGCAGTCTGCTTTCTTTAGAGAGGGAGCATCGTTGACACCTAAATCTGTTAGTCTACAGATGTGAAATTTTACAGAATTGACTAACCGTCTCCAGTCATAGCTGTCAGATGGCCACGCTGTTGAAGCATCTCCACGACCTGATACTTGTGTTCAGGGAAGACTTCCGCAAAACCGTCGGCGCGTTCGACCAAGTCATGCTGTGTTGTACCGGAGAGACCTAGCAATGTTAGTATTATGACACGTGTGGGAAATTGCTGTCTTGCATACCGCCGTGGATAAGCTTCTGTGAGTTGTAGACCTTTGTTCCAAGAGCCAACATCTTGCAAGTTTCCTTTGCAATAGCAATAGCATCACCACTAGAAAACATTAGCTCATGCAATGTGGTATCAACAGGCTCGACTTACGTCAACATCTTAACTGGAACACCAAGCTGCTGAGCCTCAACAATCGTCTGTGCAGTATCCTCACGCGGCGGGTCGAACATGGAAAGAAGACCAAGCAAGATCCAGTCGCCATCATTCTTTTGATAAGCAACACCAAGAGATCGGAAGCCACGTCGAGCGAAATCAGCTGCCTTTTCACGGAACAGCCGAGCCGTTTCCTCGTCGCAATTGGAAAGGTTGAGAATGGCCTTTGGAGCACCCTTTGCGCAGACGTATTTGTCACCTCCCATGTGACAGATAGTGGTGATACGCTTAGAGACGGGGTCAAACGGAGTGAACTTTTCAGTCTTCCATCCCATATCAAGCATCTCTCGTGCCTTGGGGTAGCGCTTGATTGTCAAGAGGGTCACCTTGTCGATGGGGTCCAAAGACTTGAGATTGTGGGACGAAGCGAGAGCAGCAACAGCCATCATCCAGTTGACATCCTGGCCCTCTGCAACATATGGCTCACGAATGCTCAGCTGATTGGCAGTCAATGTTCCCGTCTTGTCAGAGCAGAGAACGTCAACACCAGCCAGAGACTCAATGGCCGTGAGCTTTTGCACGATGGCTTTTTGCTTGGCAAGGTAAGCGGCACCCACAGCCAGGGTCGTGGTTGTGACGACGGGGAGACTACAGATATTAGCAAAGCAATGACAAGGGTTGGAGTGTATCCTTACCCGACAGGAACACCAATGATGAGAAGAATCAAAGCGTAGTGGAGCAGATTGACAGAGCTGTCCGAAGGAGTCGCAATCTTCAAATGACGGAAGAAACCTCCAATCCAGGCAGCGAGGATCCAAAACATGACGAGAACGAGAAGACTGGTACCGATCGAGTTCATAATGGCCTTGAAATGTCCCTGGTCTTTAGCGCCCTCGACTAGGCTGGCGGTGCGACCGACGAAGGAGTGTTTGGCAGATGTGAGAACGATAGCGTAAGCCTTGCCACGCTTGCACCCAGTAGTGTAGTAGCAAACTTCACCCATGTACTTGTCTACAGCGAGTGATTCTCCGGTGATGGCGGACTGGTCGACCGCAATGATGGAGTGGCCCTGGGTAATTGGGTTCTCCTCATCTTCAAACTCGTCGGTTTGTTTTTCATCGTCAGGTTCAGACTCATCGTCAAACTTGTCCTCTTCCTTGAGCTTGTTGTAAGTTTCAAAGTCATCGGGACTATCGAAGTCGCAAATGAGTCGCGCGTCCGCTGGGACAGTCGAACCCTCTTCGATAATGACCTAGAGAAGTCAGCAGCCGTCAAGGTGGAACAAGAGGCCAATGCATACAATGTCTCCAGGAACCAATTCACGTGCGAGGATAGTCTGCTGTTCTCCGTCTCGAATGACAGTTGCCTTCATCGCAATGTCACCCTTGAGACTTGCGACAACGTCGGCAGCTTGCTTTTCCTGGTACCATCCGACAAGTGCGTTAAGAAGCAGAATACCGCAGATGACTCCGAAATCGACCCAGTCCTGAAGACCAGCGGCGAGAAGAGCAGCGGTTTCCATAACTGCTGTACATTAGCGTCTTCGATGGCGCCAAGCAATTTAAAATATACTTACCCCAAAGAATAGGACCCATGAAGTAGCTCAAGAACTGCTTCAGCAAATTCGTCTTTTCCGTGGTAAGCTCATTGAAACCGAAGCGGTTGCGCCGTGTGTCAACATCGTTTGTGGAGATGCCCTGTCGAATATCTGTATTAAGCCAGTCCTCTGGAACAACACCTGGATCTGTGGATACAGCCTTCTTGGAAGTGCCCTTTCGCCAGAAAGCCCACCAAGGGCGACCTTTGCGAGCATCCGCGGCATTCTGTTCTTCCTCGGCATTTTGGCGCTGTTGTTTTGGGTCGCGATACAAGAGGATGTAGCGCTGGAGAGCAGAGTACTCGTCGAGCCCCTCCAATTGACTGATGGAGACAATTGACTTTGAGCGATTGGCGACAGAGCTGCGTCTGCCAGCCTCGATGTCGTCCTTCTGGTTGCTGCTGTTCCCAAAGTGGGGCGGCGCCAGATGGGGCGCCATCTTTTTTCAAGGTCTCGAGTGCAGCGAGGCTCTTGGAGATTTGGGGATACGACGTACGAGGCAAGATGAGGGGAGAAGGAAGGCCCTTTGCAAGTTGCAAGTTGGACCGAGATGGGTGAGAGCAAAGTGGCACAACAAAGCAAGAACGAAGGGCCAAAGAAGATCAGCTGTGCGGGCAAAAGAGGGGGGATGCGCGCTTTATCAGTGGGAATTGGACCCTGAGAAAAAAGAGAGGGCGAGAGGACGAGAGGACGAGGGTAGCCAGAGGGCTTGACGTCGACGGCTCCCAAGGTCGAGCACCAGCCTGGAGCTAGATGGATGGTCTAGTGACAGAGGTTGAGGCATCATTCGCCAATGGTGACCGGTAGAACCGGCCGAAGAGTCGGCAGAATCACAATGGAGGCATTTTGATTCGCGAGGCATACAGACACGAGGGGAGAGCTATCTGGCGGAGATCCGGGCACCAGGACTGGACCAACCCAACAGCCCTGTTGTTGGGCGCCGTGCGCCGTGCAGCGTGCGGTGATGCAGTGGTCCAGCGATCCCGTTGAGTGAGCAACATTCGACCATGAGGGCAGACAGAAGGGCAGAAAAAATGGCGCATTGGATTGAGTTGAATTGGGAAAGTGCACATGGCATGGTTGGTTGTCAGGGCTGGTCCCGTGAATAGGTGCAGCGACATTGGAAGAGAGAGGGGAGATGACGTTTGACGGGATGGAGTAGTGTCAGTGTCGGTAGTAGCGCGGGTAGTGTAAGAGTGGAGATGCAAGATGCAAGATGCAAGCTTCAAGAGAAGGCAGCATAGACGCCCGCGGATCCAGCGGGAGCCTCGGAAATGCTTTGCAAGCCGCACCAAGCTTTGCTCGACTGGGGCAACAAGCTTTGTGACGCCTTGGCTTTTCCTTCATCTAAAGAGTGGAGAGCTTGCAAACATGGCCGGTGCACCATGATTAACGACTGCTAGTTCTGATAGTTCTGCAGCGATGAACAGAGCTACCGGCTTCGACGGCATCCTCAAGAGTGTGAGAGTGTGAGAGTGTGGCCTGGTGATGGACGGACACACCCCCGCGACGAGGCAGCTCAAGGTAAGAGGAGCGGGGAGCACACCAAAGGCAGTTGGGCGGTCCATGTCCGGAAAAGCGCCCTGTTGAACGGATGGGTAGCCCTGGAACTGCTGGAGAATATTTTAATACCTCAACTGTCCCGTCCATGGTCGCAATGGGAGATGACTGACTGACTGACTTGTTGACTGATGACTACCGGAGTTTGTAAGAGGCCGAGAACGAGGGCAAAGGGCGGATGTCGAAGTGAAGGTGACGATGCATGCAGGTGGTTCTTTGGACTTGGTCGGTCAAGCAAAGGGAAGGCGCATCCGCCTTCGCACCCGCCCACGCCGCCTTCGCACCCACGTACCTTCCCCCGCTGTCCTGCACCCGCGAACGCGAACCGCGTCGGCCGACCCTGTCCGAGCCGCCGACAACTCCTTCACCTTTGGTACCCAAATTCCCTCTATCCTCCGTCCCCTGTCCCCTGTCCCATTCTACCACCTCTGGATATTACTACGGCGCTTTTTTTTTTTTTTTTTTTTTTTTCGCTCATTTTTTTTATTCTCTCACAAACCCTATCTAATTCCCATAGTTGTCTCTTTATTCCCGGGCGTGCCGGCGATGCCTCATTCTTAAGGTTCCGACCTATGCCGCCGCCATCGCGAAGCTACCTGCATGTAGCCCTATGCGCTCGCCCCCCGGAAGACGCGCGATGACTTGGAAGATTCTGCAGAGAGCAAAAGTGAGCCATGGTTTTGGAATTGTTGTGTTACCTATCGAATCCATAGCTACAAATTCAGGTCCCAGCTTACCCTGTAGCTTTCCCAACCGGGCCGGACCTCAGCGAAAAAGGCCAGCGGGAAGACATGGCCTCCTCCCGTGGATACCTACGGCTCGGCCTGTGACAAGCCAGCCAGACCGGACCCTGCAGTACAAATAGTATTGCAAGGACATGTACCGGATAGATTTAACTCTTGTTGTTCATTCTATTCTCCTATGCTGCAACCAATCCCCGCCGGACTGAAAGAATTCATGTGCCTGCGTTGCACGTGCGTAGACATTCCGGGCAGCCTGCGGTTTCGATTTCGATTCCTCTCACTGACTACTCACTCCTGCATTTCCCATCTCCTCCTACCCTTCATACTCACGGTCGCCATGCCATATGACGCATCTCAATTCTCTTGACGTGATTTAGCCTCCTGACTGTCACTTCGGGCTGAAGTTCAGCTCTCATGCCCATGGTACCTGAGTCCTCGTCATCCCACGTGACTTTTGCAGCCATTTTACCACGCTAGGCAAATTGACTGCATTGGCTGATTACACATGGACATACTAATCAGCACTGCCCAGCCTCACTGCTGCGCTCACTCATACACAGAACATCGAGAACCCTCTAAATCAGACGGGTATGGACTAGTCTGACTTGAAACTCGTTCTCCATCACACTTGGCAGTGACACAGCCTGCTCCCAATCTCAGTTTTCAGCCTCTTCGCGGGCATGGCGAGGCCTCTTACACAAAATAACCCAGCCCTACCAAGCATCACTAAACTCCTTTCAGGGCAACTAAGCCACCGACTTCTATTTTTCGGATGTCCAGATGCGAGACACTTCATCAATCTCCCCTCCTTTCCTCTAATAACAACTTCATTTGCACTTTTCTCCTCATAGCACTCTAGCTTTCTCCCTTGCATCCTCTCAAGTAGTTGAGCGTTTCGGTGCCCGCACACTTCTCCGCCCAAGACTCGGCGCTACCATCGAGCGCCCCTGGTTTCTTTTGATTAGCAATCTACCCTCTTAGGCAGACCCGGCGATTCATACCAAATCTGCTATCTGCGTCTTTCCAAATATTCGAGTCCTGCCTGTGACTATCATGACCAAGACAGGAAAATGTGACACCTGCAGAGCTCGCAAGGTCAAGGTATGTGACCCTCGGTACCTGACCAAACTATGTGCATCTCGTATCCCTATGCGATCTCTTAGATATAGCTTGAAAGCATAGAATGCATTCTTACTTGCCTGTAGTGCGACGAGCAAAAGCCTAGATGCGGCGCATGCACTAAGAGAAATCGGCCATGCCTTTATTCGTACGGCAAAGTCTCGGCCCTGGTGTGGGAAGATCCAAATCAGTATACCGCCCATGGCCGAAGCAAAACCACACCAATAGTACACTCTTGGACACCTAGTCCAAATCCCAGTGGTACAAATGTATCTACACCGTCCGAGGTTCAAGGAGCAACAAGGGCAACATCCGAGGGCACCGACAACAATCCATGGACCTTCTCGACAGTATCAAGACAACGAAGATCGGCCTCAAGAACACACGATGAAACCGAGCAATCGAGTTCTGCACGCCCTTCAGAGCGCGAGAATATCCCTCACTCTCGATCCCATGCTACGCAGCTCTGTCGTTGGACCCCCGAAAACACACTAGCAACTCAGTTCAACTACTTGCTCGGCGGTATCCCACTCGATCAGAATCCAGTGGCGGTATTGGGTGACATGTGGATTTGCTCTGCTGCTTCCCGGCTGGGCTCTAGCCCCGTATTGGATCTTGCCGCAGAGAATGCCATCAACAGTTTCAATGTCTATTACAATGACAACAATACAAATCAGACTGTAGCAAAGAGAACCAGAGGAAAGGCATTGAACGTGCTGCGACAGACAATCACGACACCGACTGGAACTCCCATGGCTGATATCATGTTAGCCGTCAAGTTGCACGTGTATGCGGCTGTGAGTATGGCTTKAGCACGATTGAATCATCTTCGCTAATTGCGCAAAGATTATCATGCGACCGAAGACTTGGATATACTTTGCAGTGCACACCATGGCTTTGGTGCACATGATGAAGGACGGGCCGGTGCCTGGAATGGACTTTGAGACCTATTGGAGCCTATTGGACTATGGGTATTTCGATGAGGTGAGTACATGTCATCTTCTACAAAGGTACATACTAATACATCCTAGGTCCAGGAGTCTTTCCTCTCCGGCATCCCGTCCGTATTTGACAATCCCGCTTGTCTTTCGATGACAATGTCTCCAGATTTGCATTCGAATTCGTCAAATGCGAAGTATCTCGCAGCGTCCATGTCGGTCATGCATTGTCTGATTCAGATGCCTCGACTTTCTACTCTTGTTCGCCAGGCGATGTGCCGGGATATGGCTTCACTAGCATCCGCTGTGAGTCTGGCTGAAGCGCTTTGGAAGCTAGATCCCATCCATTTGATGGACGACTACTTCAAGGCCACCACAAAGATGGTGGCGATCCCGCCTGATCCGGAACTTGCTGACCTCTTCGACCATTCTCTCGAGTTTGACTCAGTCCAGGCCATTGTCCTTTTGTCACGGTATTGGACGATGCGCATGTTCTTGTGTAGTCTTGTTTTGAGGCTATATAAAAGCTTTCCAATGGAATTATCGTACAGCCTACTACCAGGCGTCGAGGAGGTACGCGAGGTCGATATATCTGCAGCAACCAACATTGGGCTGTCTCTCCGATATGCCTATTCGTTGTCTTCTCACCTCCCACTCGTGCCCCTGCGGCTCAGCATACCTCTCCTCGTATCTTTTGGATCATGGTACAGGGACATGAACCGCTCTAATCTACAAAGCCTCTCCGAATTCGAAAAAGCAAAACGGATGTCTGACTGGGCTTTTGACCAAGCCGGCCTGATAGCCGACCGATGGAATGCGCGAAGAACTATGCGAGGGGTCTTGCTTCATGGACTCCAACTCGTAGAAGGACTCAACGATCCAACAAGGGTCCTGGGAAGAACAACAGTACCTTTGACCTTCGAGGACGAAGAAAGGGTGAAAATGTGGGAAGAGCGGCGGATGGCAATTGAAAGAGATTACGACCTGGCGAATGGTAATGCAGGCGATAATTCATCATGAATGTACGATTGATCGCGAACTTGCTGTTGGGACTGCACAAACAGTGACAGGAAAACGAACTGGACTGTCCGTCTGGGTCGCAAAGTACCCTTAGATTCACGACTTGTATCAACTATTCGTATCCAATATCTACCTTCTGTCCCAACACACATTATCGCACGCTTTATTATCTTTCCGATCGCGTCGCATTATATTGCATCATGTCGCTTCGACTACATATTTATACTGCGCATCCCAAAACCACCACCCCTAACTAGCGATCCCCGCTCACAACTCCCACAACCCCCCATCCCAACAACCAAGTAACTCATCTTCAACCCACACCACATATCCAGCCACCACACCCCGGCTATGACTAATAATCTCACTCCATCCCCGATCGCAACGCAACGCAACCCCAGCCTAGACATACGCCCCGATCCCGATCGCCCCCCCCCCGATTCCGAAACCCGGACTTTTTTGTGGCTTGCTTCTGACATGCACCGAACCGAATCAAACCAAATCGCAAGGCGTGCCAAGGGACTTGAGCTTGTTACGTGGGCGGTTGCAGAGCGTTTTGGGTCTCGTACGGGTTGTTGGGGTGTTTTGTTGGAGGTTTGGGGGAATGTGTGGAGTTGGAGCGCTTGCGGGTTTGTCGTGGGTGGTTGGATTGATTGGCGCGTGCGATTGTGATTGTGCTTGCGATTGTGATTGGGATTAGGATTCTTTTCGTTCAGATAGCTAGCTAGCTAGCCATGTAATAATTATTCTAGGTTACATGTTTTTAAGATACGGGTGCTAATTGTCAAAACCTTGCACAAACTAACTACACCATATTTTGGACAGAGGAATGGAATGAAAAATATGCCATTCTTGAAGGAAGATTTTACTCGTTTTGATTTTATTTGTTTTCACTTGATTTGACTCGACTCGACGGTGTTACGACGGTGTTACGTAGCAAAGCAAGATAAGTGCGTTCGTTACAACTATGGATGGGAAGAGCGCTTAGAAATCAACTATAGAGGCTGCTGTTAGCATACACATATACATACATATACACAAAGCGATACCTGATGATAGCCATAGAGTGAGCAAGTCAACACTTAAATCAATACAATATTTTTTCCTACTTTCATTGGACTTTTTCAGCATTTGTTTAGGTAGCCCTGGATGTTAGATTTTAAGTTTTGGTGCGAGGTTCTGGGGGAGTTGTGAAGTCGGTTGCATACGTGTTGTGATATCTTAATCATCGTTGGTGGGCTAGAAGAATCTGCGGAGATTGGATTGATTGGTCTTGTATCGTTATCGTGATCATAGTTGTAAGGCTTTTTGGCTTGTATGGTGTCCGCTTTGTGGGGGGGAGATATTTGGTTCGGTGCTATTATCATGTATATGGTGTATATGAATGTAAATAAGCGTACTACCTAGGCTTGTGTTTGTGTATTAGGAGCAAAGGGGGAGGGGGTGTGCGGGGTTCGAATATTGTTATTCGAGGTCGAAGGTTTGGGGTGCGAGGGCTTTGTCGCTGCGGCGCGGGAGGAGAAATTAATGGGGTTCGATTATGGTGGTGCGTTTTCATTCTGCTGGTGGTGAAGGTGAAAGGAAGAGTGACAGGAGGGCTGGGTGAGGTTGGCTGTTAGGGTCGGCTATGGGTGTTGGATTTGCAGTCAAAAGAGCAGAGGAAGGAATTAGAGAACAGTTTATGATTGCATTGGAGGATGTGAACGTCTACAGGGCTAAGTAGGCAAGTAGGACAAGCTGCGATGCTGTGTAACTGCAATGTACACAATACATCCGAAGAATAGAATGCTATGAAACAACGCTTTACTATTTTCAGAGTATTTGTACGACCGGCTGTTGAATTTAAGTTGGGCTACAAAATGCTTGTCGATATTACTACCTTTCAACGAATTAGGATTTCATTGGCGGGAACGAATATGTGCGGATGTATTGGCGGCAGCAGTGGTCCTTTCATCTTGCGATGTTGAGTCGTCGCGAGTCGCCTCCGTATGATGCAGTGCAAATCTCTGATACCTATCGCTATACGAAGTATATGGTAGGTTCTTCTGTTGGGATCTGTGCCGTAAGAGAATTGAGGTGATTTGGCCGTCAGCGAATTTTGTTGTGGCTTCTGGGGCCAGCGAGCGTTTTGGATACTCGGTAGGAACAAATTGTAGCGATGAAGTAATGACCTGATCATTCCTTGCTGTGCATCGGTGCGCTTGCCTGCTTAGAGATTGATTTTGCGAGGTCATGAGCTATGCGTTGTTAACGAAGACCTACCAGAATCCAGATGGTCTGCTATATATGTAGCATTTACTGATTGAAGCCTCACGCTAGCATCCCGAGCATGCGCGGGCGGGAAGACGGGATGGAAACGGGCCTTCGGGACTTGATTCACAGCTCGCACTTGGTGCAATTTCATTGGTACTGCGAGCTTTAGCGAATCCCTTAGAAGCACGAGTGCCCTGATGGATCCAGCTTGCCAGCGCCCTCTTCATCACATCTTCCCCCTCGTCACCTGCCTCGGCGAGGCTGGAGAACTGATCACTTCCCCTATAACCAAAGTAGGAAATGCCAAGAGGATAGTTGTCAGCAATCTATTCCGCACTTGTACAGTTATACCCATCAGTGGATAGCCGTGGGGTTTGTGCAAATGAACCAGCTGATCAGCCTCATGAAAAGGTTAAGCGAGTTGGCCATCTCGCACTTGCTGCTTAGCTCTAGATTTGCAAATCTCTCGATACGAAGATTCTTTTTTAGGAATTTGCGGGAGAGGAGATTGGCGGATAGTCGTCAAACAATATGTTTCCTTTGATCTCAATACCGTCTGATGCTTTCTAGATTCTATCAAGTAGTTTCGAAAGGATGAGGGGGTAGAACCAGCTCAGTGATGAATGTCGCATGAATCTGAAGACACGAAGAAACTCAGACTAAACTGCCTAAGGACTGCCCAGCTAGCTACCAAGGACAGACCAAACCGCTTCTGAGCCAGCGGCTAATTAGTCAAGGCCACCAGGGCTGAGCTTATATAATAATAGGACTTCAGCTGGTCCGCAGCTGTGGGTCTCTCCTGACCGCGCACCAACCATCACCACGCTAACAGCCCTAACTGGATCGCCTTACACGCCAGGCCCCCTTCCATTTACCGCAATCATTTCCCATCCTCTGAGCCAGAGAAGATGATCATCGCGATAATATCATCGAAATGCCTGGAGAATGCCAGTGCGTCGCAACAGTCTTTGTGTGGAAGCGCGGAGCCCGGAGTTGTGAAGCGACAACAGGCGCGCATCACGCATCAGAAGTCCGGATTGTGATGGCATCAACTGTGGGGCGCTTCATTGGAGAGACAGGCGATGTTGGATCATAAAGAAGCTACTGCCTCTTCTTAAGATTTGTTAGACTATTTTTTCGATTACTCTTGTTCGCAGCATTTTCACCCTTTGGTAGAATTGCTGGTGATGGCCTGAAAAGCTTAAGCCCATTATGATATGATTACTTGCCGCATTGGGAACAAGGTAGGAAGCCAAAAAGAAAGCTTAATTTGCACTATTTGCACACAGCCTCAGCATGCTAACCTGTTCCCATAGGACTTTCAGGGTGCGTCGACCAGACCCACCAGCTACCATCACTTCGCCCCATACTGTGGAGCGGGTGGCCTACCTACATCGACCAGTACGCAATTATAAGTTTGCATGCAGCCCGCCCATTCTCAGGCTTGCCATCCGCAACCGTTCCAGCATATTTTGTGGAGAGTGAAGGGAATTCATCGTTTATTCTTTCTTTTCCTTTGCACATCATGCGTTCTCTCGCTTTATTATTAGCCGCGTCTGCGACTGTGAGCGCCCAGGTGCTCAAGCAGAATCGCCCGCGCGCGCCCATCGAGCCGCTCCCCACACAACCCGCCCTATTCAAGCGCGCGACATTTACAGAGCCATGTGAAGAAGTATCAGCATCAGTGGCAGCGGCACAGGCCGAGGCGACTGGCAACATTTACATCCCTGCAAAGCTCGCTCACGACTGCCTTATGTCTGTCCCTGTTGATACTGATGGCGATCTAAAGCAAATCGCTGAACTCAAGGACTTTGTGCAATTCCAGTCCAACTTGAACTACCTTGCCGATGGAATCAAGACTCATAATCCGCCCCTCGATGTATTGGCGATTCTGGACGAGATCACTCAAGCTTTAAAGAACGGAAGCTTCACGAGCGATTACGAGGTGCAGCACGCCCTCCGCGCTACCTTTCTATACGCTGGCGACAATCATTTCAACTGGATGTCAGATATTTCGACCGTCTTCACATTCATCAGGGCAGGAGCAGGTCTACTTTCACTTTCCAAAGACGGCGTCGAACTGCCTGAACTCTATCTATTCAATGATATTACCGCCACCAAGCAGTTCGATTTCACCCCGTCGCCAATTGACACCATCAATGGCCAGGATGCCACAGCATACTTGAACGACGTTGCATTCGATGCAAATTTTCACGATGCGGATGCTCGATACAACAGACTCTTCCCCAACTTCCCCTTGCAGTCAATGGGCAATGGTTGGGACGAGGACGGTCCCTTCTCCTCGCCTGAGATCTACAGTGGTGACGAAACCGAAATAGTGTTCAAAAACGGCTCCACCTGGACGATCCAGAACCTTGCATCCGTTGGTAATAATATCGACTTCTCCGGTGTTGTAGACGGATCAACTTTCTTCGAAGCCTTCTGCCAGGGAAGGATGCCTTACCTGCAGGCCCAGAACGACAAGAGACAGGAGCCAGAACCTTCAGCTACCGCCTCAGCACAGAGCTTACCAACGCCAAGTGCTCTTTACCCTAAGCCGGTCATTGTTCAAAGCTCGCTTACCATCCAGGGATACTATTTGAACGGCTCAGAGTACGAAGATGTTGCCGTCCTCGTTATTCCATCCTACGACCCTTCCATTGGTACCGGAACCAACGAGAGTAATGCCTTGATTGAGTCTCAAAAAGTTGTCCGAGCTTTCTTTGCCGATGCCGTCGATAAAGGAAAGGAGAAGCTTGTCATTGATCTCCGCGGAAATGGTGGTGGTACTATTGACATGGGCTACGAGGTGTTCAAGCAGCTATTCCCCGATGAGGACCCCTTCGGTGCCACCCGTTACCGAGCTCACGAAGCTATGAAGATCTTCCTTGCTGCTGTCTCGGAGGTTCTTGGGAATGAGACTCTTCCGGAAGAATATCCAGCGGTCTATGATGAGGCTGCAGATCAGTTTGGAACCTATTTCTGGGGATTCCTGCGAGATGTCGACGGGAACGATTTTGAGTCTTTCCAAGAGTTCTATGGTCCCTATGAGAACAATGGCGATGAGTTCACTGCTCTTCGTCGTTACAACGTAAGCGCTCCCTCAAACCCCATTCTTATTATTTTCTAATAATCCCCCAAGTTCTCCAACGAGTACGCCTACACATCCGCAGCCCGAGAATGGAACCTAACGGGTTATGCCCTTCAAGCGCCCGCACCCCCACAACCTTTCAAGCCCGAAAACATCGTCATCCTCCAAGACGGCTTCTGCTCCTCCACCTGCTCCATCTTTTCTGAATTGATGCGCGAACAAGGCAAAGTCCAAACCATCGCCATCGGCGGCCGACCTATGGAAGCCCCCATGCAAGGCATTGGCGGCACCAAAGGAGCCCAAGTCCTCAGCTTCGACACATTGAAATTCTACATGGAAACCGTACTCAACGAGACCGCGCAAATATATTCTGACTCGGTCAACGACATGATCCATAAGAGCGCCGTAGGCCGCATCGCAGCGACTAAGCAACTCTACCAACGCACATCCCACACGAGCACCGAACTAACAATCTTCGGCCGCGTAAACTCCCTCGATAACATCCGCCAAGGCGACGACACAGAGACCCCGCTAGAATTCGTCTACGAGGCTGCAGACTGCCGACTCTTCCACACCCACGAATCCGTCTTCGATGTTACGAACCTCTGGAAGCGGTCCGTGGACGCTAAATGGGGAAGTGGAAACTGTGTCAAGGGGTCTACGGGCCACAAGACCGCTATCGGCGTCGTTGATAAAGAGCCCTTCAAGGGTAACAAGGATGGTGAGGATTGGGATTGGAATGGCAACGACGACGAACTCCTCGTCGACGAAGGAGGTAGATCGAGTCGCAGCAGGACTCGCTATAATACCGTTTACGTCGTCAACCACAACAATGACAACAATGATAACGGCAATAACACTCAGAAAGGTGCTGCGACAACATCAACAGCTAGTAAGGGAGTTGTTGCTGTAGCAGCGCTCTTCGCAGCCGTTGCAGCGTTGTAAATATCCCTGTTACCTGCTAACTGATGAACGGCTTTTGTATATAGTTCTTTTCTTCGCATTTGCATTACTGGGTATATTATAGAACGGAGACATGATTTAGGAGATTCTGGATAATGTGTATACCTCAAATATTAACGACGGACGATTTCACCCCCTCCCCCAAAGAACAAACAAAACGTCGAAACTCAACTGTATATCCGTCTTTTCTGGCCAGGACATTGGAGATTTGGGAGTTTTTTGTATATCCTTTTTTTTTCGGTGGGTTTTGTTTATATCCTTCTTAACCTCTTGTTATAAGTCTTATGTTACTGGCTATAGCATAGTATTGTTGTACAGAATACCAAGACCAATGGAGAAGATAGCTAGAGGGGATGAAGAACGATACATTATACATTCAACGAGACTTCTTGCCATGCTTTGTCCGATATCAACGACGCATCCACAAAGGATCCAGACCGGATACATGACCCGGATCAGCAAAGGTCAATTTGGAGTGAGGCCGATATAAGTTCTTTTCTCATTTGGAGCGAATCTACTATTCGATTACCGTTTCGCAGACCTTTAATTGCATATTGGGCGAGCTGGAAAGGTACGTTTCCTCTTCAATCTACCAACATGAGGTTGATATCTCACTTCTCTGAATCTTATGCTGCTGAAACCACGTTGCGCACTCCATAGTACACAACCTGTAGGGCTAAATCCGGGCTAGCATAGGAGGAACGGTTGAAGGAAGGACTACAAATTTTCACCAAAGTATTACCACGAGACTCAGCAACAGCAATGACACATGAGAAAATCCCGAGGCACTGGCATTTTGGACCTAAGCTAGCGATCGTACTTCGCATGTCGTTCTCGTTCGGTTTAGACGGCCTTACGCCTTGCGCCCTGCGCAGTATTGGATGGGTTATGGTGGAGAGATGGAGATGAAACGAGGCTGGTGCTTTTTTGTTCACTAGAAATGGAGAGGTGTAATATGCATGTTGCAAAATGGAACTGGGCTAGCTAATTTAATGAGAGACAGATGGTGTCGTTAGTCATTCATGCCATCTACTTTCGCCTTTCCTGATGTATTGACCCTTGATACCCATACCCCGTCCAATATGTCCTCAGAACACAAAAACCGACACAAAATATGAGCACTACGGTTTGCCTTAAATGGGTTTGAACCGCACCCAAATCCCATTCCTCGCCTGAAGAGTCAAAAAATTCTTCAACTTAACCGGCTTGAAGAACTCGGTGCGTTCTATCTCCTCCTCCTCTGGACTCAACACATAATCCTCACCATCAGGAATCCTCTCCCCATCCCCATCCCAGCCACGCACAACCTCAAACCTCCGCAAAATCTCCACAAGTATATTCTTGAACTCCAAGGCTGCAAAGTGTTTGCCGATGCAGATCCTGGCGCCGTTGATGAATGACATGATGGCGTATGGGTCGCGGGTTTCTGGGAACTGCTTTGCGCGTGGGTCTTCTGGGTTGTGGCGGTCTGGATCGAAGACGAGGACGTCTGGTCCCCAGATTGTGGGGTTCAGATGTATGGATTGTGGATTTATCAAGGTAATTGTGCCCGTTGGGATTACCGTGCCGCAAAGCGACGTCTGTCGGACTGCTTTGCGGGGGACGAAGATTGAGGGAGAGTAGCAGCGTAACGTTTCTCTGAAGAAGTAGGACATGTAGGGAAGAGATTCGAGCTCGGTGTGGGATGGTGGATCGTTGTGAAGGATTTGGGTACGGATCTCGGAGCGTAAGCGGGTTTGGATGTGTGGGTTTTTGACGAGTGCTAGGAGGGCCCAGGCCAGAGCACCTGAGATCGTTTCGTGGCCGCCTGTCAAGAAGTTTTGAAGCTTAAATTAATATAGTAAGCAATAGGTCATAATATTGAAGAAATAAGTATCACTGACATGTCCAACAATTTCTTTGTCGCTCAACTTATTTTCGCCTTCGCTGCGCTCATACAGCATGAAGGTCAGAAAGTCTCGACTTCCTTCCTCTGTAAATTCTCGTTTCAAACCTCCCTGTTCGTCCCGTTTCTCAAGAATCGCTTTCCTTCTATCTGCTACAGTCGCATGCAACAGCCTCTGAATTCCTTTGCCTGCATTCAAAAAATCGCGGTTGGCCTTAATAAAGGGAATGTACGGTCTAATCGGGATGTAAAAGTTTATTGCCGATATAAGGTTTCCCATTGGTGACTGTTCGAAGAGCTGGTGGTAGAGTGAGGTGAGTGTAGAGCCGTGAGTTGAGAGAGATTCGAGTTCAATGCCTAAGCAGGCTCGACCGATGATATCTAGAGTTGCATTGGAGAACATGTGAGTTGCTATCATATTAGCATTAGCAGTCTGAATTGTAGTCTTCTCGCTTGCATAGTCACCTTCTATTGAAGCTTTGGGGTTCTTCTCAATCTGCTCGCTGATCCAGGATGTCAGTGCAACCGATTTCTCCCCGAACACCGGGATTATTTTTCGAACATTTACTGCCCCCAAAGGCCCTATTCATCCTGTAAGTCAAGACCCCCTTAATGGTCCAAATGCGATTCCCTCACCCTGCAGTAATTTTCTTTGCCTCTGATGCTCCTTGCCCTCAATGTTGACCAACCCTATCCCCGCAACTTCTTCAACAGCTTTACGATAGAAAAACGGTTTCTCAAAGTCATAACACTTCGACTGAAGCGCCTCTCTACACACTTTTGTACTGTTCAGAAACACCCATTCTGTGTTTGCAATCTGCATGTAGCGAAGAAGTGGCGCTGATGGGTCGGTACGCATAACCTGAAGTGGCACTTCTGCGCCCCATTCTGCTCGAATAGAGTCTATCGTTTTGCCAAAGAAGAATGTTCCCTAGCTGCGGATAAGTAACTAAGGTAAAATAAATGCACGAAAAGAACCTCCTACCTTGACAGTAGGAAGGTGACGCAGAGGCGACCGGTAGAACGGGTAAAAGAACGTATTGTACAAGAATACTAAAGTCGACTGTACGCCGTATAATCCAGCAAATGTCAGAAATACATCGACATACGTGAATAGACCACTGTATGCCACGGCAATAGCGCCTGTCACGGCCACCAGAAAGATCGCTTGCTTCGACATCACGGTTGCGCTCCCGGATTTTTGCTTTGCTGGTCGGGGGCTCTCATTTGATTTAAAAGCGAGGCTGCTATTTATTCAAGCAGACCTCGATTTCCAATCAAGCGAATGCGCGTGTGACTCGGGGTTTTCGTGAATAATGATGCAAAATGTTGACGAACAACTTCCTATTCGGTCAAATAGTTCGGGAAGCAGACGTCTTTGGCGGAGCTTACATGTCCGGTGTAACAAGCCTTGTATCGAAGACCATTCTAGATTCAAACGCTCATATGCAATCGAAAAGCGGGGTGAAGTATCACTGCCAATGAAAGACTTTTATGAATGTGTTCAGCCTTGCGACAAAGAAGTCCCTGGGATGTTGGCGATACGGACGTCTCCTGCGAGAGGGCCAGTAAATTCCTGGGTAGCTTACTTTAGTGGCCAGGGATCCCGGTTATGCATGTATGTATCCATGCATCGCACATACCCAACCAGTAGAAAGACATGACATTATCACATATCGCCACCGTTCGCGGGTTGGGGCGTTTATTGCAAACGGGCTCGTGCAGATGGTAATTTCTCTCATTCGCGAATTCGCATCCTCTCTTGAATCCCCATGTTTAAAGGCTGTTGGGATACCTACGTAAAAGCTGTGAAACTGCATGTGTCATTAGACATAAAAGTAAACCCGAAAGCAAGTAATGGAGCCCCGAGCAATCGTTATCTGAGTCATCCTGGAAGCCAAAGCCACTAGTCTACAAAAAGTTCTGCATTCCATCAATCTATCGGTCAAGGTTGGGTCTTAGTCCTTTAGTAATCGACACGAGAATACTAATTCTGATGCGCAGAAATGACTGACAACTAATTTGACTTCCTAACTTATTAGAGCGAACGATCTTGTGGTTCCGATCAATCATGATCATGAATTTTGCTGCCCCATTGCTTATCACGTCAATACCTGTGCCCTAACCGTACGTACAAAGTGTAGCTACCGACTCGGCTTCGGCATCAACTATAACCTAGAGATTGCTACATACTGCACGGCTTAACAACCGCGCGATCTGGGCGGTGTCGCGGAGACCGCTTGTTCGATGACCCATTCATGCAATGTGCAGCATAATAATTGATTTGATGCTTGCTAAGGCCTCAATAAGGTAAAAGGGCGCGAACTGATCGTGCAAAGCGGTCCAGCGGAAAACTAGAGAAGCCAGCTTCTCTCGAGTATATTAAGTTTCTTTCTATATGTTTCTATCCCTTTCTAGTGGTATGCGATTCTAATACGAGGAAAATTCTACCCTGAAAACCGAAAGGGAAATGTAGAGTAAGTGCTAAATCCAAAAAATTACCCGTACATGATGAAATCAAAATGCGCCAAAGCAGTCAATTTTTTTCGAGCCAATGAATGACAGCACAATAGTCGACCCGCGTCAGTAACTCTACTGGCAGATAAGAGAAGAAAGCTTGAATAACCCAGCGCTAGCAACATTGATAGCATCTGAAACATTGTATTAACGTTGTACGTGGATATGAGTAATAGAGCGCCATGATAAAATGCTTACCGTGAAACGGGACCAATGCCGCAGCTTCCTCCACCCCCTCAAAGATTTTCTCGCAGAGAGGATCACTAATTATTTCCATATCGACCTTCGCACCCATGTTTGGAGGGGCAGAGGTAGCAGCCTCGGGGTCTTGGTAGTTAATTGACCAGAATTTGGGCACAATGCATTCGTTGACGGTTATTTCGTTTTCTAGATAGAGAACGTAAGTGAAAAACAATTGCGTGAGTACTCGGTATATGCAGAGCTTACCAGGGCAGTAGGCTTGGGCGCTGGCTGGTGTGCAGTCGTTTGTATGGGTAACGTCCTCACACTTAGCTATTACAAGAACAGCAGCCTTTAGTGCATCGACAAGCCCGTTATGAATCCAGGTTGGATAAGCACCATCTGGTTCCATGGAAACTACAATGTTATCAACGCTTCCACCGCGTCCGGCTGCTATCAACTGGCCCTCAAATTCCACAACATTAGTATCACAGACACCCTTGGTATTGCAGACTTCGGCTAGTTTGTTGAACATATCATCGAGTTTAACGGTGCCAATCTGAACAGTCTCTTTTGAAACTAGATCTGAAGTTAGCTCTATTCTGAAACGACAAGATATGGTGGTTAACTGACAAACAAGATTCGTATTTGCCTCGTCTTGTCGCCTAGCGATGGTCGGGGATGCGGAGACTGACGACACTGCGACAATAAGAGGAAGTAAAGTTTGAGAAAGCATTGTTGCGAATTGAAGTAGAACAAAAAGTCTCTAGAAGGTTGGAATGTAAAATATAAGATGAGAGAATCGCTAGAAATGTGTAAAGTCTTGTGGATTGGAATGAATGAGAAGTGTCGTGTTGCAGTATCTATTAATTTGGAGGGGGAGTGCTTCGTTTTATAGTGTACAACATGTTGTCTTCAGCGATAAGAATTTTTTAGATTCAGAACATAGCCCCTAAGTTACAGTCTCTATTGTTAGCGAAGCTGTGAGACATCGTGGAGTTTCGCGCCAAGTGAAAAGCGACCCCAACTCCGAATGTTGCCTGCCGAATTGGGCATGAGGCTCGTTCATCAGAGCGTGTAACACGAATTCCGCTTCATGCAACGCCATGTAATGACGACAATACCTAGTAATTCCAACATTTCGGCTTTTCAGACAGTCTATGGATCGTAAGAAAATTTGCGCAGGACAATGCCTTAAGCGTAATGGGCTTCAAGCGTGCTTTCAAGGCAGATCTGAGGCGATCATCATACACCGCACTCACAACGACGAGACTTCAGCCTAATGCAGACAACCTTAGAAGAATTCAAGGGAAATATTGCTTCGGCCTGATTCTATTGGCGCCGTATTTAGGCTCTTCCCATAGCATAAATACATTTTCGTGGCGAGTTTCCCTTTTAAACTCGATCAAAGCTACCCGTCCTTACGTTTAGGATACTTTGACGATTAAATACACAAGTGCCAAAGAAACCTGGGTAGCTGCCACTACAATTCAATGATTAAAGCTGTCAGTGGAAAAAGAACACCATATATCAAGTGTATAGCAGTAGGTTAATGATCGGTTGCTGAGAAATTGGCAGTAAGTAGCATAGATAGGAGAAACTTCCAATAAAAAGGTGTTAGTAATAATTTTCACAACGATGGTTGCAATTTTCTGGAATGAATAAATGAGTTCATGTTTCCTCTGATCAAAAGACATGCAAAAGACATGGCATGACGTGAAGAGATAAGTCATCGTTGAGATAGATCAGTAAGGGATTGAATGCATACGGCATGAGAAGGAAAGTATCGTGAAATTATCTGAACGCAAATACGTATGCCGTATTGGCTCCTTCACAAACGAAGAAAATACGTTAGGACCTCAATTATAACCAAAAAAGTTGAAGTATCAAGGTCGAATGGAGTCTACAACCCTCCCAATTTCGCCTTGTCCCCTAGCTCCGAAGCGTCCAAGTCTGCCTTTTCCACTATCTCCCACGTAAATTGTTATTCGAAATGCTCATGCCATGAGGGTTAAAATGAGAGAGTGGGATGTTTAGAAAATTCAACATCTTGCCCCATAATTCGTTGTAAAACTACTACAGCCTCCCTAATTTCTCGGATGGGTTCCATTTTCTAGGGTATAAAGTCTGCTCGAAGCAGCCGTCAACAAGCTCAATATGAACAGTACCCCCATCGCCAATGACCTGGTCTAGTGCATTCCTTTTTGCGTGATCCAAAGTGTCGAATTTAGCCCCATAGGAGGAAAAGAGGTTGAGGATTTCGGATTTTGTATTTGCATCAGTATTAGATGCTGACACGATATCAACAATTCGAATTGAGGGTCTCTTCAACCACGGGGCCGGATCTGGAGGAGCCCCAACGGGAATTCTAAAATGAGGGTCGGCTCCTGCACTGAGCAAACATTGTATGAAATCTCTGCAACAAGATATCTTGAGTGGGAGACCACTTTGAGCTCTATTGCCTTTGAGGAACCCAAGCCTTACGAGAATGTCGGTCAAAATGGCTTGGTGGTAACCTGAAAAGAATGAATTGTTGGCGAGCCTGAGCTTTTCTTTCACATAGTTATACATTCCCCATGCTACTGCAGAACTCAGAAAGCTCCAATCGTTCTTTGCTATTGGAAATTCGCATACCGCCCAATGTAATGATTTTCTTCTAGAGGTTATCTCTTTGTCGATTTCGTCGAAGAGTGCCATTACTGATGCATCCATAATACAGTCCGCCTCTTTCATGTGAGCCACTGCCCATGTTGAATATTCCCAATCGGCGCAAAAGTATCGCTCGGGGTACTTCCGGCGAAATTTAAGCCAATTCAAGCAGAATTCCAATATGAATAAATGGCCATCATTTCTTCTCAAGGCGTATTGTTGATTAGCCTTCTCCAGTAGCTGGTCAAATACTCGTGAGCTCAGAAGGAAATCTTTCACCGATTTGTGCAAAGGGGAGACATGACATTTCTGCAGAGAGGCGAGGTCAAGATCCTCCAACGCTATTGTCAGATTGCCCTGGTTTTCATAGGCATTATCTTGATGTTGTATAGATGGTGTTTTCCCAAATTCCTGATTTTCATAAAAGTTATCGCTGCCTTCGTGTTCTTGTATAGATTGTATAGTCCAAACGTCGAACCCACGAGCGGCCTGATTGGATCCTTGAGCGAGATGAGTAGATCTACTACGTAGTCCTGGCATCTTAGGATACTTGGAAGCACGTAGGAAATGGCTCTCAGAAAGGGGCCCGTTGGGACGATGGACAGCGGATCGATATGGCGATTGGATCTGAAGCAAACCTCGACAGAGATCTTTTAATCGAAAAATGAAATGCTGAACGTTTGCCTCTAACTTAGTCGCTCCATCCGGATTGAGCCTCAATTCTAGGGGTATTTCTTTCGTCTCTACACTGAGCCGCTGCTGGGCAAGCCGGGCAATTGTGCATAGTTCTATAATTCGCAGAGGTTTACGAGCCCTTAAGACCGTTTCATAGAGCACAAAAGCTTCTAGGCGATGTGATGGATGTATCTTGTCCATAATCCTCCTGTAAAAGTCGTGAAGGCCTTCAGGGAAAGAATCCACAAGCCTGTGTAGGCTATCCAAATCCAGTCGGTGGGTCAGCTCAGCTAAAATGTCTTCAACGACGAGGCGAACCCATAAAAATACCCCTTTAGCTCGCCTGACTATTCGGTTTATCAACTGTTGTGCGCTTTTACAAAAGACCGTTGAGTTGAGGTAATCTTTCATGACTACGTGTGCTCGAAGTCGCTCGTTGACGAATGCATAAATGTCGCCCTCAGTCCATTCGTGAATGTCTAGTACTGGGAATCCCCGAAAATTGTCTCGAAAAACATTCTCATCTCGACTTGTGAGGAGAATTTTGAGAGACACTATTCTCTGAGGGGATGGCTCAACCAGTCGTGTAAGGAACGAGCATATATCTTCATGGTTGCCATGGTGCTCGTCCAAAGCGTCTATGAATAGACAGAAGTTCAGCGGGATGACCGTCTGCTCGACTACTCGTGATATTGCCTGTTGCAACTTCAATGTGTTCCATTTGTATTCAAAATGCAGCGGGTCTCTCTGCCACGGATTTGAATCCCTTTCTTGCCAAAAGACGATTGGCACGAGGTCCGAATGGCAATCAAGTATTTGGTACAGTATAGAACGAATAATTCCTTCGAGAGACTTTTGTTCCTGCGAGCCCCTATCATGGAAGAAAACGCAAGGGCGCTCCCAACTTCGTCCTGATTGAGCCAATGCTTGTCCTGTCCTAGGGTGGCGAGAGAGAAACTTCAATGCTGTCGATTTTCCGGAAGCCGGCTTTCCTCGTATCCAAAAAATTCCGTCACCTTGTTCAAGCCATTCCAAAAGACCATGAGAAGGTTCCGTGTAAAGCCATTTGAGAGTAGTACCAAACTGTTTGTCAATCTGGAAGGAACGGCTTTCGGGTTGGTCGGGGTCCATTTCCGTTATGTAAAGGGATCGAAGGATTTCTTTCATGTCAGATCAAACTGTAAATAAGCAGTAGAGATAGTGTGACTCACTTTTATAATCCTCAATTATTGTGGATCGTAGGTTGTCAACATGCCGTTGTAACACCAAGACCACTAATTTATATCCTTGATCTTCCTTTGTTGCGAAACGACACATGTCTCGATGATTAGCATTGATTGTATATTTCCTTTCCCTGACATCATCCAGCCCGGACGAGGCGTCGGGAACGATCTGCTCATTTTGAATTAGCATTTCTTCTGTCTCTATAAGGGAGAACATTTTCCATGTTTTGATCTTACCTTGTCACTCATCCCAGTGAAGCCTGTGAAACCTTTACCTTCTTGAAATGTGTCAACCTCAAATGTCTTTTTGGCGAGCATTTTGCCGAAGTCTTCCCTCAAGTTTTCAAGGATTTCCGATTCAACTTTAAGATTACGGACCACGCTGTCATTTGCGTTGAATCCAACTGCCTTTACAATCCTCGATGCTATTACTCCCCATCCACCATAACCACTACCCCTATGTGGCGTGCCCATGAACAGAATACCAACTGTATACTGGTAAATGTCTCCCAGGTCATCGTGGATAGAATCTGCACGAAGAGATGAACTAAGCGCGGACTTGAGAACTAAGCCACCAAGCGAATGAGCAATAAATACAATCGGCCTTTTGCATTTCCTTGGCCGCATACTGGCGAGGAGATTCAAAAATGTTCTTCCATGAGCGCTAATGCTGTTCTGACTTGCGGGTCCGTTGAAGAAGTGGCTGATGTGAGAATCATACCCATAGACGAGAATCCGCGCATCTTGGAAATCATGAGGTAATATATCCAGTGGCCAGTACATGCCTTGGTCATCATCACCTCGGTCGCTACGGAACTTCCCAAACACTCGAAGGGACTTGTTTTCAGAAGCATCGTGATCTGTAGTAGTAGTAGCAGTCCATGTCTTTCTCGGATGCCCTTGAAGTCCATGTATGAGTACTATACTTTGCTGAAAGTTAGTGGGATAGCACGAGGCTGAGGTGAATGGACATACTCCACCAGTGGATTAGTCCCACCATCTGCTAGAACGGTGAACCCTTCTTCTCCCACATGAACGGATGTTTCATTTCCCAACACCATGGTCCGGGTGAAACAAAGAGAGCTAGAAGAGTTCGGAAGAGCTCCAGTTCCCTGAAGGTTGAAGGCTGGAGCCTGCTGGTGGGCGCTTAGAATCAGCCGCATCATCTGTTACATAAGCCCGGGCATGTTTGGTGATTGGCCAGACGTGCCTCAAGCCTCAGCATCTATGTCAACCAAAAGTCTGAAAGCGCTCGGGCTACCTTGAGGTTTTTTTTTTTTTTTCCGTAGAAGTATAAGTGGACTGGCGGAGGCGGCTCAGCATTGTCAATGGATCTGGAAAACAGTACATTGACGAACTAGAGGATAGTTGACCCTACTCTGGGATTAATGAACACGTGAAATTACACTCGTAGAATGTAATCATCGAACATCTTTTTGGTGTTCATTTATACGCTTGATTTTGTCATTGATCATACATACTCGAGTCCAAAACACATCCCATCAGACATTCATGTTGATCTTGATAGACTTGGCCTGCAAATAGCTCATCAAACCTTCCTTACCCAACTCCCTTCCAGTTCCACTTTGCTTGTACCCACCGAACGGAGTATTTGTGTCAGGCATATAGGCACCATTGATACCAATCGTTCCGGCTTTGATCTTCTGCGCGACACGAAGTGCACGAGGAGTGCTTGAAGTGTAGATGCAAGCCGATAAGCCATATGAAGTGTCGTTCGCGAGCTTAATAGCCTCCTCTTCGGTATCAAAAGTCAGAACGGAAAGCACAGGTCCAAAAATTTCGTCCTTGTAGATGGTGGCATCCTTGCTGGGGTTCAAGAAAATGGTGGGTTGGACGAAAGCCCCCTTGTCGCCCTTGCGTTCACCACCAACAAGGACCTTGGCCTCGGATTTTCCAGTCTCAATGAAGCCCATTACACGTTCGAGTTGCTTCTTATCGGCGAGTGGGCCTAGCATAGTAGTAGGTTCACTAGGATCGCCCATGATGCCCTCGGCCCCCTGGAATCGGACCTTGAGACCTTCAATGAACTTCTCTGCAATCGAGGAATGCACAAAGAGACGAGAGGCAGCGATGCAAGCCTGGGAGGAGTTGAAGAGGAAACCCTGTGAGTTGCTAGAAGAGATATCAGTCACTTTGTATATTTACCACCAAGTTCTGTAACTTACCCAGTCAATGCGTTTTCAATGTCCGCATCCTCAAACACGACCGACGGAGACTTTCCACCAAGTTCAAGAGTAACCTTCTTCATGTTGCTCTTGTTGGCTGCATCTACAACTTTACGGCCTGACATTCCAGATCCAGTGAAGGAGATCTTATCCACGTCCATATGTGATGCCATCAGTGCCCCCGTTTGTCCGTCTCCCGTGAGAATGTTGAAGACACCTGGCGGGAATCCGGCTTCCTTGATCAGACGAGCTACGACTAGAACACTGAATGGAGACTTTTCTGAGGCCTTGAACACAAAAGTGTTTCCAGCCGCAAGAGCAGGGGCGATCTTCCATGCCATAGTCCTGGAAATATTCGTCAATAAATTGGTCCCACGTGGATTGCTGCTGTGCTATCATAGCGCATAAAAGGAGCCCAAACGGGTCATGTACTTACATGAGTGTAACATTCCATGGGCCGATGCCTGCGCAAACGCCCAACGGCTCATACCGTGTCATTCGCCACCACCCTGATTCTTCATCGAATGTTTGTCCCTCAATCTTATCCGCCCAACCTGCGTAGTACTTGAAGACACCTGCAGCAGACGGAACAATAGCATTTCTCATAATGGCCGTGGGCTGGCCCATGGACTGAACTTCTGCCTTCGTAATCTCATTTGCAATCTCATCACCCATCAAGAGGTCGGCAAACTTATTCAGAACGGCCGCACGTTGAGCTCCACCCCAGGTACTCCATGGACCGGTTTCAAAGGCCGTGCGAGCTGCGGATACAGCGGCATCAACTTCTGCGGAGCGAGCGAGGTTAACTTCGCCTACAAGTTCATCTGTTGCAGGATTGTAGACAGAGTATTTGTCTGCGGAGGATCCTTCGATGAACTATATTGAGACTTTAGCAATGATTCCAATTCAGCTTTTGATATACGTACCTCGTTGTTGATGAGGTGGAAATGTTTAGCCATGATGATAATTACTCTTACTCAAGTTGACTCTGTTTTGTGTGTCTATCACGGATAACAGGATATAGAGGGTTATGTGAGAAAGGAGAAAGAAAAGTCCAAACAAAGGCCACTTTATATACTTTTTACAAACCTTGCCGCTTCCTCGGCCGCCGTAAGCCCTAATTCACAACTCGAAGAAACCCACCTTTTCGGAGATGCAGTGCCCTTGTTCCCATGCGTCAGACGCGGGGTTGCTGACGGCTCGCCCTACCTTGGTAAACGGCTATCAGAGATCCCCCGATCCGTCCACATATCGGAGAGATCCCAATGCCTCTAGGCTCGTATACCCGACAACAAGGTATCTGTTACTTCAAACCCCGCTGCAAAGCGGATAAAAGTGGAAGGTGGAGTGATCAACCTAACGTTTACGCCTATGCCGTACCACCGCTAGGGGCATCATCCCCCGACTACTGTGTTATACACTAGACTGGAATTTGCGCAAGAAGTGGAGCAAGTAATCCAAATACATTATCCATAGCTTGGCTTGCATATTGCTGCTTACGTCTACGTGGTAAATGCTAGTTGCATATCCCGTCAACCTGCTCCTGTTCTTTTATATGCCGCCATGAAAATGGTCAATGCAGTCTTGCATTGCAAGGTCAATCTGAGTATATAAGAGTAGAGACGTGCTGAGAAAATCTTCCCCAGGAGAAGCGCTGCGTAGCGATTATGACCAATTCACGTACTTGTGCTAGGCCCACATACGTCTCGAATCGCGAGGAGGGGCTGGCTTTGGTTTCATACTGGAGTGATTTTTTTGAAACACAAAAAAGGTACATGCATATTTCTCCCCACTTAGCTCTAACCATCCTGCCGGGTCCTGCTCAGACCGTACACATACAGCCTTGCAAGTCGTAAGTCGCCACACAGCGAACATTGGCGAGTCCCTATGACAACCTCACTAGCTAAACAAATGCGTGCACCAGATCCTACGAGCATAGAAAGTACTTGACCTAACCCAGTAATTCGTTCGCGCTATAATGTAGTAAACGCACGGGCGGAGCATAGGCTGACCAACGCCAGCGGAACTCCGCTTCGGCCTGCTCAGATTAGAAAATAGTCAAAAGCCTACCACCACCACCAAGTAGCAACCAGAATGTTTTACAGTAAATCCTATCGCCGAGAGGAATTTTCATTCCGTCTTAATGCCGTCATTTCTAGAGACATATTCGTCCGCAACACTGAAATCGATACCGGAAACCACATGAATCAAGAATTGTCTTCACACCAAGGAACGTTTACCTAAACGAGATAAGACCGCGCTGGATTTGGTCAAAAAGTCAATTAGGATAGGATCAAATTCGAATATCGCAAATGATGTCTCCGAATTCGACAACACAGAGGAAACAACAGGCGGTAAACTCCGACTCAACGAAAATACATGTTCACATTCTGAATCGCAAGACCCGACTAATCAAGTAATTATTATCCGAAAACCCTTGCATAGCGTCTGGGTCGCAAATGCACACAGTTTCTTTCTAATCGTTTAAAGGCGACAATCACTAATCATCCAAAATGGCGTTTAAAGCAAGAAAAGTAATCATTGATCGAACGATACACCGCCCGGAAAGCTACCGAAAGCTCGTGTTCGATCAATCTAGACTACAGGCACCGATATCATGATCGAATGCCGACAATTTTCGGCCTCGACGTCTCAGAACTAGAAAGAATTGTACTTCTGGCTTGTGCACACTTTCCACAATAGTATCTATTTACCTCAACAGACCGAAAAGAACGCAAATTCAACACACGAACCTATTCTAAAAGACAAACGGCTCTTCGCACAATCTAAAATTGCAAAGTCGATTCACTCAACACCAGCCCAGTCGCAAGGAAGAAACCAAAACAATTCCATCCCTATATCCCAGTCTATAAACCCTACATATTCTTCATGTCCCGCTCTTGCTACTTTCAACGAAGCCAGCGAAATATAATGCATTCATTACAGGGAACCTTTAATTTCTAAACCCGCGTTCTTTATACAGAAAGAGCATAGTTTATGCGATCTAGATCTTCATCTTCACACCCCGTCGTAAAACGAAGGACAAGGCATCATGCAGATCTAAAGGCAGATATCGAAAACATCAGACGCAGCGCTATGCCCTCACATGCCTATATGCGTAACTCCGCCGACCTACCCGTATCTCAACCCTTCCATCCTTAAAGATACTGTATGCATCTACATCCCCATCTACGACACCGTAACCATAGGAACTCTCTCAATCAGGGTATGAAAGCATCAAAAACAAAATACAGATATCAAAACGGCATAAAATTCTGTCTTTCTTCTCTCTTTCATTCTTACTTCATCCATTCTCCCTTCTCCAAAAAGGCCGTGCAATCATCCACAAACATATACAGGCCCAAGAGAAAAACTACTACAACGGGAGGGAAGAAGAAAGATGAAGAAGAAGAGAGGGTGCGTGCGTACTATGATTACAAAACAGATAAAATTAAAAAGGAGCTCTCGAGGGTATACAAAAAAAGCACAGACTCGCGCGCACTTTGGCTTTCCCTCTTCGCGTTTCATTCCCATTGCCACCGCCTTTTGCCACCGCCGCCCATGATATTCTATGCATGCTTATGAACTGGAATAGAACAGATTGGAATGGAATGATGTAAACTACAGGTGAGAGCGCGCTATGCTAGATAAACTAAGCGTCAGGCGGCGGTGTAGGCAGTTCTCTCTCGCCCCTCTTCTGCTCGGGGCTAGGAGGGCTGACGATAGTGACCGGTGTGCTAACGCCTACGCTGTCTGTTCCATCTCCTGATACGATGCTGTTTCTCCTGCCTTCTTCCTCTGCGTCTTCCTCGGGTATGGTGCTTGGACTTATCAGTGACCCCTCGTCTGTTCGTTGGCTGGTAGCTTGCTGCCTGCGTCGCCGCCGCCTCTCACGCTCACTGTCGGCTGATTCACGCCGTCGGCGTACAGATAGGGAGCCACCGTCACCCTTGGCCCCTTGCAAACCTTCGAGCATCGCTGCTGCACGATCAGCGACGTCGGGCGCATCCGTTGGACTCGTGACTGCGCTTGCTGAGTCTGTCTCAGGGGCTCCATTTTCCGTTGCAGGAGCTGTGGAACTTTCGTCTTCGGCGGCTCCTTCGCCTTCGACCATGTTGACATCCAACTCGGGGATCTTTTGGCCAGATGCAACACGAACTTGATGCCGATCCTTGAGACGGGCGCGTCGTCTTCTGTCGCGCTGATCTCTTGCTTCTGGTTTTGCAGCGCGCAGCTTCTGTAGCAAATCGTCCATAGCACCCGTACTCGCCGGAGATTTGGGTCCTTCGCTGTCGGATGACAGGGCGTTGGGTGATAGAGGTCCAGTGTTGGCTTTGCGGCGCATCGAAGCCTCGTTGCGTCGGTGCGTGTCTTCGAGCTGCAAGTTCTTCTCTCTGGATTTCTGATTGCATAGTTAGTTTTGCTGTTGTAAGGTGACCGAGTGTTACACCCACCTTCCACTCAAGGACGAAGTTGGCCAGCTTGGCGAAGAAATCCCGCCTGGCACTATCATCCTGTGGATCTTCTCCATAAAAGGCCATGATATCATCATAGCTCTTCTGCATGTCCTCGAGGAACACTTGTAGCTGCTCCGCCTTCCGCCTAGCCTCCTTCATGTTGCGTTGAACCACTATGGCGACCTTGTCTTCAGGGTGGAACTTGCTTGGGTCCGACAGATTACCTGCATCAAGAGACATCTGGATGTTCTTAATGTTGTCAATGTACTTCTTAGCATCAGTCTGCAGCTGTTCCACGTTAATCTTCTGTGCAGTGACAACGCCGCCAATGTCATCTGTAAAGTCTTCCCAACCGGGGTACTGGTTGCGAACAATACGCTCCACGAGGTCGGCAAATGTAGATTCATTCTTGTCATCCTTGAGCATACCGAGTCGCCCAAGTGTAGAAAGTTTGAATCCACTGGCCTGTTTGTTTGCATCGTTCATGAAGTTACCAATGTCAAGAATCAAGCCGAGGACACTGATCAGGCTCGTTGAACTCCTCAAACTATCTGCAACGCGGGAAATCTCAAGAAGTTTGTTGGAGATCTCATCATACTCTGTCTCATACGTGCGGGTAAGGGTCAGTGCCCTCATCCTACTCTTCCAGTAGTGATGAAGCTCGTATGCAGTGTAGAGATAGATCTGATCTTCCCTGGTGAGGTCGTTTGGATCCTGTTCTCGTTTACTCTCGCCCGCATTTGGTCCTGTCCAATCCTTCGAATAAGGTGCCATAAGTTTGGCGGTGTTATCCGGAATGTCACATAATTCGTTCTTCTGCAGGAATTCCATAACGACAGGATCATCCAAAATCTTCTTGTCGCAGTGAATGATCATCCGCACGACCTCCTCGGCCGACGTTTGCGAGTACTTAGCCATGCTGATCTGGAAGGTGTGCATGAGATCTCGAGATATGATTTGCTTCTTCTCATCCTTCTTCGATGCCTTCTTGCCAATGGCCTTGATCTCCTTGGCCAAGAAGAGCTTCTCGACCTCGTCAAGCACGCCCTTCTTGGACAATTCTCGATACTTCTCTTCCTTCTCCTCCGAGGTCGGTGCATGTGCGGCCCAAACTGTGGATTGTGCCGAATCGACCTTGTCCCAATGCAAAGCTTTGAGCTTCTTCTTGGGGCGTACGCCAGGCAGATTGATAGAGGGCGCAGCATTGAAATTGCCCTTCGGTAGGAATCCAGGTCTTTTCGCGCCAGGCATTGGTGGTGGAGGCGGTGGCGGAGGCGGGGGCATGCCATCCACGGACCCAGGCATAGGGGGAGGTGGAGGAATCCCACCAGGAGCACCAGGGAATCCGAGCTGGCCAGGTGGAGGCGGTGGTGGTGGTGGAGGGGGAATTCCCTTTGCACCAGGCATAGGAGGCGGAGGCGGGATATTGGATGGGAAGCCAAGAGCACCAGGCGGTGGTGGAGGTGGAGGTGGAATGTTGCCAGCGGGCTTTTGGCCATCGACCTTGGCTTCTGAGTCTGCTGGAGTCTTAGGAGTATCGGATTCGAGGCTGGGATGCGAAGGACCCGTGGTGACGCCATCGCCGGCGTCTTCGTTGTCTGAGTCGTCGATGCGCTTGACTTTTGAAGCAATCTCCCCAAGAAGTCCGGAAGTTTGCGTAGCACTCAGTTTCGGCTTGTGCATTTGCACCAACCTAGGCTTCTCAATAATTGCCTCATCGTCGTCTTCTGCGATTTCTGGCATCCCTTCGTCGTCCCCAGCCTCGCCACCGACAGGCTTTCTTCGGAGCATGCCGCTCTTTGCCCGAGCTGAGCCCAAATAATTAGGATTGAGTCCGCCAAAGTCCTGTTCGGGAACGTCGGACCCCTCCATCCTCTCTCTGAGTTCTCTCAACTTTTCGCTTGGAACAACCTGCTGGAATGCCTTGCCCTCGAGCGTGGCCTGGGTCTTGGCCCTCTGCAATTGGATCTCAAGCCTGTTCATCAAGCGCTCACGATCCATGATGCCTTGCATCTGTGCTGGATCCGTAGCACCTAAACCATCCTTGCCTGATTTCTTTGCGGCAGAAGCAGCAACGTCTTGGGCGTCTCTAAGCATCAGATACAGCTCACGTGTTTCCAACTCATTCCGCTGTAACTCCTGCGCTCTTATTCTCTGGACCTCGGCGAGCTCGGCTTTCATCTGCTCAACTTGACGTCCGCGTAGTTCAATGATCCGAGCTTGCTCTTCTAGCTGTTTCTGAAGCTTCTGAACCATACCATCTGCACCAAGTTCAAGCTGCGCCTTCATTTCATCACGTTCTGCTATGGCAGAATCTGCAATTTGCCGTGCTTCGATTGCTTCATCTCGCACTTGTCGAGCCTCAGAATCAGTGTAGAGTTTGTCAAGCAGAGATTGAACCGTGAAATTCAGACTCTGCTTCAGGTCCATATCTGGGAGACGGCGGTCCATAGCAACATAGCTGAGCATAGAATCCACCAACTGAAACATCCTGAGTCGATCTTCGCCATCAGTGTCCCGAATAAGAAGCAGGTGCTGCATGGCAGAGAGATAGTAGTCTTGGGCCCTACTATCCTTTATCTTCATCTGGATGGCATCAGCAATTTGGACGGGGTCATTAAGATCCTTGATTTCTCCCTCGATGCTGTCGACCATAGAGCTGTTTTCGCGCTCTAAGAGATCTTCATAGTCGATAGCTTCGTTGGCCATGTAGCGCTCAATCTGCTTGTCAATGACCTCATACTGGAAGCCTTCCATCTTGTTGAAGATACGTTTAATACCACATGCTGTAAACTGGGCGCGGATATGAACTCGCAATTGGAGATCGCGCTCCGGGGCGTCCACGACCATGTTGATGAGGAAAAGAGTCGCAATCGCATATTCCATAAGTAGGTTCTCCATTCCAATACCTCCGCTGCGAACTTCATCTGAAGCACCGACCATGGAGCCCATTTTGCCTCGTCCATCAACGGTAACCTCCACGACTCGCATCCAAGCATCGAAGCGACCATTCTCTCCATACTGGGCTTTTAGAGTGTCCAGGGCTTGCAGGACCTTCTCATGGCCGGAGCCTTCTCCCCAATGACACAGGAAAGTCAAGACTTCTGAAGTAAGTTTACGAGTGTTTAATCGTGATGATGTCAAAGACCCGCACAGAGATTGGATGATATTTGCATGTCTCAAAGCATTATCCGCTCCATACTTGTTGTTCATCAAAGCTTTTAAACATTTGATAATTTCGTACTCGCGTTCTGTGTCATTTTCTGCCCTTGCGAGGAGAGCACTAGGCGGAGGAGCAGGGCCTTGCCCTTTTCTTCGATTGATCTTGGCCAAAACGTTCGTGAGGGCAATCTGTCCTTGGGATTCTATAAATTGCCTAACCCAGGCAATGGGCTGAGTTCTTAAACTGATTTCCAGACTTTGCATCTGCTTGATTGTGATTGAATTGTCCATGACCTTCTTAACATACCACTCCGGTGAGCCCTCCTCTTCAGCTCGAGCCAAGATGTCAGGATTTCCAGGAGTAGTATAAGTGTATCGATTAGCCTGGCGTTTCTTCTCTTCATGCTTCATTTCGGCCAGTTTATCTTGATACACTAAAGTCCACTTCTTATCAATCTTGTATGCCTCCATCTGCCGCCTCGCCTGCTCGGGCAGACTCTTCCATCCTCTTTTCACCATCAAAGCCATGAATTCCTTTTCGACTACATGATCCGGCGGTCTCTGTTGGGGATTCTGCGAAAACGATGCTGTAGAGCCAAAGGGAGAAGGTTGGTTCGAGTGGTGGCGATCCCGTGGATTTCCCCCTACTGTAGGGAGAAGACTTCCGGGGTCGATACCTAGGGACGAAATTGTAGTTTGGGATGTGTTGCTGGGGAAAATATGAGAGCTCCGTGACCTAGAATCATTAGAGTAAACACTGGCCTGATCAGAAGACGTGCGCGTATTTCCAGAGGAATCGGTGGTGTAGGTAGAGTAATGGCCATTGTTTCCGCCCTTGTTTGAACCCCACTGCTGCATCGATACACCTCTATCTCCAGGCTGGCTGGATGCTATGGTTGTGCTGAGGCCAGCATGTGGCGGCGGCCGGGGGGCGTTGCCGTATCCATTCGGCGGCGCAGAGGAGTTGAATACGGGGTATTGATGGTAGTCTACGCCACCTTTGTTCAAATGATGTGGTTGCGTGTTATCGTGTCTCGTCCGAGGGCGGTCCTCGTCTCGGCGTGGGTACGGATTGTCTGATGAGGTGGACTCATAGGGCATGGAAGACATTATGCCCGCCTGCATGGCAAGGCCCGAGTCTACAGCCACAGATACAGGACGATCTACAGAGGCTACCGAGCTGGAATGTCTGTGTGAATGTCGTGACGACTGAGAACCGGCGGCGCTGCCTGGAGGACTTTGAGTGCTGGGCGAGAGAAGAGAGTCCTGTACGGTGCCCTTGTCCTTGTGCAGCCGACGTCCAAAGAACTTGCCGGCGGATGATTGTCTCCCCTTGCCATCCTGTGACGTGCTCGAAGGCATTGTCTGTTATGCGTTGAGTTGAGCGCGGTGGGCACAGGGGCCGCACCGAGAGGGAGAATCGTTCGATGGGAGAAACGGGGAGACGCCGTTGGCTGGGAATGTTTCCCAGGAGAAATGTATAGCTCGGCGCGCGCCGCTACAGCGAGCGAGGGCGGCCAGCGTGCCAAATCAGCGTGAAACGAGGTTATGCCCTTGACGAGGCAGGTGGGGATATTGCGTATACTCGTGTATAGGCGTATCTCGGGGTGTAGATGAGTCGTGAAAGGGAAGTGTGGTCGCAGGAGCGGTCGGGATGTTGCCGGTTGAGGGTGGTATGGTGGGCGGGCGTCAAAGCCAGATGGCGCGAGCGCATTCACGGGAACGAGGAAAAGGTATTACGATTATGATACGGTAGTCGTATATGTGTATAAGAAGTCGAAAAGAGACGGGTGAGGCGTCGTGCAGGGGGTGAAGCAGTAGACGACTGCGCTGCAGGTCGAACGTTTCAAAGGCAAGAAGGAGAACGAGAGTTGACAATCTGGCTCTCTGAGAACTGTGAGCGAGTATGCAGATAGGGCCCAGCGAGTTTCCGGATTGGGCAGAATTGAGACACAGTGCAGACTGGCTGGGCTTCTCCTGAAACCAAGGGGGTTGGGATCGTTGTTTGGCTCGTGTGAGGCGTGGGCGGAGGCGGAACAACCTGGTCGGCGCTCTGTAGGGCTCCGGGGATGGATCATTGTTCCTGTCCAGTGTCCACCACTCCTACTACTAATTACAAACTCAACACCACCCACTCCCATCACCACTCTGGGTCGCCCGTTCCTCGCAGGGCTCAACTCGAGTCCTGGATGACCGAATCGGATCCCTGTGCCCACCCCACCCACCGTTCGTACTCTCCAGACGCAGCTGAACGTTCCCAGTGGCTGCGTCCATTATTAGACACTCAGCACCCTCACCCCAGCTGGCCCCAATCACAGCCCTCAGCTACCACCTGCGACTCGTAAGCCCTCCAAGACACCTACACTCGCTTTTCGATGCCCTCATACCGCTTCTTCTAAACCATCACGGGACCTGAGTTGAGCATATTCACAAAGCAACAATGTCCGGCTTCATACACGTCCTCAAAGTACGTCAGCCCCCACGCTTCACTAACATACCACCTCAGCCTACAGATCCATATACTAACATGCTGCAGACTGTATTCCTCCCACTCCTCTTCGCCCTGGCGCTCTACCTCCTCCTCGCACACCTTCTCCTCCCCTTCATCCGCCGCCATCGGACTCGCTACTCACAATACCTTCCCGTTTCCCTCTCACCAAATTCCACAACCAGTAGCCCCGGAATCCGACATCGCCTTACCTCCGCACTCTCAAATCTCTTCACAGTCCCGACATCTTTTCTCGTTCCAGCCTCCCTCAGACAATCACGAAGGGTCGTAGACGCCAACGCAGACGACTCCGATGGCGACGAAATCTTCGATGACGAGGAGGGCGAAGGGATGGTAGGCTTCGATCCCATTTCTGAGCGACGAAGAGAGGCGCTGGAGCAGAGGCGGAGTCTAGGGTGGGATGTTGGGGCCGGTGATGGACGTTCAGACAGGAGATTAAGTCGTGATCTAGAGGAGGGGTTCAGGGATGATTCCGATTCGGATGATGATGAAGGGAATGGAGATGAGAGGAGGCGATCATTATCAAGAGCCAGGAACGGCGGGTTTTATTAGCATCAAGACGCATCAGAGCATAGCACATAACGCATCTTCTCCCTACGCCAGTCCAGGATAAAAAGGAATGAAAGGTCTCGACAAGGAGGAAAGAAAAGAGGAAAGAGAAGCCAACCAAAGACATTTGGATTCTGAATCAGGATACCCCCACGTTTTATAAATTTTTCGCCATGTTCACCATCTAGGGTTTTTTTAGCATTACTTCGGCTTAGTTTGGATCGGTTTGGGTCGGTTGGATTGGATTGGGGGCAGGGTAATGTCCTCCATCCCTATGCCAAGCGGGGAAGATTAGAATATAAGCATTACTTAGACATGTATTCGTGTCTGTATAATATGAATATCAATACCAATATTCTTATCACTATCATCAGTACACATGTTATACATACCGGGGAGAGTGGAAATACAGGTGAAGTTTGTATAACATCGGTGCTTGTGTTGACGCACATGGGCCCTGTCTACTCTACCCAATACAACTGGAGACAAACAACAAAACCGTGTGACAGCGAATAGCGAAACCCTTCAATTTACCACATCGATCACGGCGGAACTACACTTCAAGCATTTTTGGACGTTTGGTATGATTTTACTTTTTAATATTTGGGATTTTCATTTCTTGCCATTCTCTTCTGGATCATGATCATGGTTACCATATACATATGTAGCACTCCTGCCTGCACCGCCACTACCAATAATTGAATCATGTTGATGATGATGATGATGAAAGCTGGCCGGGACTTTTTTTTCTTTTGAAAAGAGTAACAAAAGTTCAAGACGCGCTTCGAGTATGAGATGTCATCTTAGAGAGTTTCGTTTCATAAAACCTCGCTTCCTTCATGGGACAAAGTGGAAAAGTGAAGGGAAGAGATAAGAAGAAAATAAAAAGTTTTAAGGAAACAGTCATATTCGTATAGAAAGAACAGGGATGAGGAAGGAAGAGGAAAGGAGATTGAACTTTAGAAGATTAACAAGTTCGCATCTATTTCTTCTCGCGCTGACCGTAGGCCTTGGTGGCGTAGTCGCCGCCGTGAACGATGAGGTCCTCGGGGCGGTAGTCGTGGCGGCCGGAGAAGTAGCTCTCGAGGATGGCCTTGGTGCCAGCGGCGTATCGCTTCTGGGCGTCGATGGAGGTACCAGACATGTGGGGGACCATGGCGTTGCCTCCGCCCCATGGGTTCTGGGCATAGCGGAGTGGGTGGTCCTTGGGTGCTGGCTGTGGGAACCAGACGTCGCCTCCGTAGCCGCGGAGTTGGCCGGACTTGAGGGCGTCGGCAACGTCTTCCTTGACGACGATGGCGCCACGGGCGGTGTTGATGAGCCATGAGCCTGGGTAGAAGAATTAGTATGGATAGTAAAACATTGCAGATACATGAGAATGGAGAGAGAGCTTACCCTTCTTCATCTTGGAGATGAGGTCCTTGTTGAACAGACCACGGGTCTTCTCATGGAGCGGGCAGTTGATGGTGACGACATCGCACTGAGCAAGCATCTCCTCGAGGTTCTCAACACGACGGCATCCAATCTCCTTCTCCTTCTCAGCAGACAAGGGCTGGTAGTCAAAGTACAAAAGCTCCTTGCAGTCGAAGGGCTTAAGACGGCGCAAGACACGCTCGCCGATACGGCCAACGGCGACGGTACCGACAACCTTGCCCTCGAGATCATACTCGTTCTTAGCGACCTCGGCGACGTTCCAGTCTCCACGGGCAATCTGCTCGTGCGCGGGAACAAAGTTGCGGACGAGGGTCAGGATGGTCATGACGACGTGCTCAGCGACGGAGACGACGTTTGAGCCGGTGACCTCAGCGACGGTGATTCCGCCATTGGTGGTGTTGGCAGCGTTGAGGTCGACGTGGTCGGAGCCGATACCTGCGGTGATGGCGATCTTGAGGTTCTTAGCCTTGGCCAGGCGCTCTGCGGTCAGGTAGCCGGGGTGGAATCTGCATCGGGAAATGCATGGTCAGCTTCTTGCATCTTGCATTTCTGGCTCATTGAGGCTGAATTTGCGGGTTTTTTGTTGTTACATATGGAGGGGGTGGGGGCAGGCAGAATGAGATGAGATGAGATGAGATGGGAGGTGATATTGATCGGTAAGTAGTTGGACGCGCTGCGGTTCGCGTTTGATTGCGGGGTACATTTCATAGTGCGGGGTAGCTCCGTCAACTAGAAGTGGATGGAGAGAAACAACGTACGGGGTGGTGATGATGACCTCTGCGTCAACGAGCTCCTGGTCGAACTTGGAGTTCTCGCCCTCCTTGTCGGAGGTGGTGACGAGAGTGTGGCCCTGGTCCTCGAGCCATTTCCTGATGCCGAGCTCGTTCTCAGTCGTTCCGAGGAGCTGGGGCTCCTGTTCGGCGTGGACACCACCCTGTAGACATCATCGTTAGCATCAATGGAACCAATTGAGGTCAATTGGGGGTAGAAATGGGGAGACTCACGTCGTAGAGTACGAGAAGAACTTTTCCCTGTTGAGAAGCAGTGGCCGTTAGCGTTCTGTAGGCATTGGGTTGTCGTAGGAACGAGGCTCTCGATGTCACTCGGGGAGCTGCTCGAGCTGAGAGGACCGACGAGGCCGGGCGGGCGAGTCTAGGGAAAGAGCGGAGAAATACCATTGTGAAGAAGAGTTGTACAAGAAGTTGCTTGTTGCTGGAAGAGAGACGGGCGAGGTCGAGGGTTCAAGTAGTCGCTGGTAGACGTGAATCTGACGCAACATCAGTCATGGCGGTTCCGCGTGGGGTGCAGAGAAGCTCCCTGGAGCTCCCCAGGCCAGCTCACCTAGTTCCAAGCAGCGTCAAGGGCTAAACTTAGTGTCGTGAGAATGTTCCTGAACTGAATCGTAAAGGTCGTGAGGATGAGAGGATGCGAGGATGCGGTGAGGGGCAGCGGAGGGGTCCTTTTATATATCACGATCCTATTAGGACAAAGGATCCCTCCATCAACCTTCAACACCCGTGCAGGAACCCCGAGCAATGGTCAATCTGAGGCGTAACACGGCCTTAGCTTCCCCACTTTTGCTTCGTCGTCGTGCAGCAGAATCCCAGGCCGTAAAGCGGGCGAGTGGTTGCAAGTGGTTGGTGCTTCCCACCGGGAATCTCTGTCCCCCTTTTGGAACTGCTCCCCAGCGCCGACGATGCGGGGTCGCAGCGAATGATACACTGTACTCTTGCAGTATTTGCCTCTGCCATGGGGGGGGGCCAGGTCCAGGGCCCATCAGACTTTGTGCTTAGCCGTCACATTTCTCGCGGTTGCTCCCATGCTGATTTGAGATGTTGGTGCTTCCCTAGACCTCTCGGACATCAGCCAAGCGCCAGAGCAGCACACTGCTATCCCTCCCTCAAGTGCCGCCCTACCAGCGACTATCGGCTGGCTGGAATTGCCTCAACCGAAACCAGGACCAAACTATGTAGGTCATGGTTCTAGTAGCCAGCCATGGGCCCTGACGGCGGCCGCGGCGGGCGTTAAGATGGGGAACGGCATCTCAGAGCTCTGGCTGCTGCTTGGAGCTCCATTCCGAGTTAGCTTCCGATACAAGGCTTCGCTGCGGAACAACGGAGAACCCCCAGCCAGGCAGCCTTCCATCTTCCATCTCAGATCGACAATGTCGTGTACACGCGCCAGAACAATTTGCCTAGAATCAAGACCCTGCTAGAAAGAGTTGCTAAGCAACCCAGCCTGCGCGCGTGTGTGTGTGTATGTGTGTGTGTGTGTGTGATGCATGCCCGGTGAATGTCTTGAACCTCGTCAATTCCGTGGCCTGCAATCCGAGACATGAACTGCCTCCAAGTTTCCCCCCGGAAAACCTTGCCATTCTAAGCCCTGTCTCCAAACCAGACCAGACCCAGACAAACAACCAGACGAACGCCAGATCTGAAGAAGCGAGGTCGGAGAAAGTGCTCGAGCATCAACACGGTGCTCATGAAGGCACCTTCGTACGCCTCTGCATGTGGGGTACGTAGTGGCAACCATCTCTTGGGCCTTGCAGGTCATCAGACAGACAGCAAACCCAAACAAGATGCCCATCGGGTCGCGCGACCGTAGCGCTGGCGTAGGAACTTGGGCGTGCGGAGCGTGTGCGGTTCAACTTCGCCAATCCTGCGGCTGCGAGATGTTCCCACGCTTGCGCCGCAGTAACTCGGCCCTATCGCAGATGCTTCGCTCATGTCCCGGCCCTGACCCGGCCATATCGCGGTTTCTGCGGCCACTTCTCGGCCCTCGTGGCCTTTAAGATAACTGCTTCGCCCGCGGCCGAATTCACGTCTTCGAGCGAACGGTCACCCTTCGGTCCCGAGGACGTTCGATGCGATTCAATGGGAGCTTCGGATCCAAGCTCGGGATGATGGTATCCTGTGGGTGGAGGTAGTTGGGCGTCATGCGTCGATTCTCCGACAAACGTTATCAGCGCATATCTTCGGCCTGATCAACAAACTCCGGAATGAGAAACTCCATTGAGAAGGCGATTGCGATGCTTCAATTAGTCGTGGATATCCTTCAAATCGATTCCGTCGGGATTCAAAATGAGTCTGGGTCTTGCTCTGGCCGGATGGATGGCGGGCATAGATGCTGGGACAGTAATCATCAGCACAGTAATCGATGCTGCTGTGAACAATCAACAAGCGCAATAACACCCGGACTTCCGAGGGCTTGAGATCCTATTCGTGTGCACTCTGAGTATAATTCTTCTCCGTCAGCATTTCTCAAGTCATCTTCATATCTTCCATTCTCATGAAACATGAACTCCTTCCCGAGCAAATGCCGGAAAGCCTTCGCTTGAAAACGTAGGCACGCTAACGCTTTTCCTGATTTCCCTTGATATTTCCGTTCCATTCTCAGTCGAATTCCATCATAAAAGAGGAGTACTTAAGCTCTTGGAGGACAAGAAATTGCTTTATTGGATATCCAGCGCGTCTGGCCCCGAAAATGAGGGAAGTTTATACGAGTTTTAAACCTTGGGGACGACAGCGACAATAACGCGGACCATCATGACGTCCAAGATCTCAACAGCTCCCATTCTATACCTCAACTTCCACGATACGTATAGTAAAGATCGCAGAATGCAACAATAGCAATTCTCTGGGGACACATTTCTACAAAAACGATATAGGGGAGGATGATACGTATATTCACCCCCAGCTTACCTGCTGGACATTATCAGGAGGCTTCAGCACGCAACAAGTTCATTCACTGCAGGTGCAGATGAACTCTAGTTCCAAGCCGCAAGTCGGGTGAAGCAGTACCAGTCCCCTCAATGCCTGACTTAAAAGACATATAAAACAGCGAAGGTGAAAATGTGCACAAACAAGACCCTACCCTCTATTACACTAATTGACGCCCTAACCATACGGAGCGAAATTCTACAAATCCGGACACCTACGAATGCAACCGTGCACGTTTTCAGCATCGAAGAGCTCTACGTCAGTCTATTGGAATTATGCGTGATGCTTTTGCCTGATGTAAAAGAGGATTCCTACATCTTCCAAAACGTGCACAAGAGCAGTACAGCCTTTCCATGAGGGGGACTACCGGATTTTATAATTCGTACATCATAATGGACTTCTCTGGAGTCTTTTGGGAAGGCAGTGATAAGCTGAATAGATCATGCATCACAGATTCCCGCTGGTTTTAAATGGATGGGATACGTGGAGGTGATGTCCCATGGGGCTTCCCCTACGCTAAGTACTATTGAGTTAGCCGACAGTCAAAAAGTAGACTGGACTAGCCTACCTTAGCGTATTCTGGAAATGGAATGGGAGTTGTATATTCGCCGTGAGGCGTACGTACGTATTAGACGCGTATGCGCAAAGATGATGGTGCCTGGGGGTGTTTGAGTGGCTTTGGTTTGTGTTGTGTGATTATAGGTTTTCCTTTCACATTTCGGATGTAAAACAAATTAGAGAGATGTTTGGAGATAATCGAGGGAAGCAGGGTAAAGATTGCTTGATGTTTTTTGTTTCTGTGGTGGAGATTACTGTGCCCGTGAGCAGCATACTTGTATTTCGCGTGATATGTGTTTTCATGGCTTGCAATCATAGGTTTCCCATCAACGTGGCGAATATCTATGTACATCTCAATCCGGTCCAAACTCCTGGCTCAACATATTTCCAAGATATGAAACCATTAAAGTTATGAAGCTTTCAGGACGGTTTGGTTAGCGCCGCAGTGGCGTATGTTCAAGCGCTTCGAACTGTTGGCCTCTTTCCCGAAAGCAAATATCTGAATGAGACTGTTTGTTGAAGACGATAAAACTGCGAACCTGCGAAATGATCACATATGTTCAAGTTTACGCATACATATCCTGCGGTAACATGCCCCTCTACTGCTTGGGCCTCAAATCGCCGTCCCAGGCTCCTCCAACATGGTCGAATACGTCACAGATAGTCTAGAAATAAATTGCAATGAGATTATTGGAAGTGACCGGGACCTATAAGTAAAATATATTGTGGTATCTTGACATTAGTGAACTCACTCTATACGCACGAGGTGAGCCATATACTATGTGTGGCTGAAATAAGGTTCGTCAGTCGTTGTGGTGAAAACATCACACATATAGCTAGCAAACAATGAGCTCCCTTCTCAGTCTTTTAATACAAAACCAAAAAACGTAGTGCAGAGACATCACACTTGCATGGATGCCACCCTAGTCACTATGGGGACCTCAAGAATTATACACGTACCTCAAGCCTTCCTCGCTTCCTCGTTCGAGATTGTTAACATTCGTAAATGACCAGATCTGCAATGCAAGTAATCTTACAATCTCTATGCTCTTAAAGTCGGTTATTCGGATATCCTTGCCGTTAAAAAACAACCCACTTCGCCTTTCACAGACAAACAAGTCCGGCGCTCCGCAAACCAAGGTTTATTCTCGCGTGGCGAATTCACTACTTTCCCGTCAAAGCTTAGACACAAACATGGTACTCGCACATCGCATTGTGACGAAGAAGACAAGTGGCGTCTAGACTAGCGTATTCTTCTCTATAAAATCCTGCTCTATATAATTCCTCTGGCTACTTGTCCGTTAGCTCCTCTCGATTTCTTAATACCACGCCAACCACGCCAACCACTCTCAACAATGGCGGACCGAATAACAGTATCATTTCCTGGCCGCCCAAGAATTCTTCACATCGACCCCGATGGGGACATCATACTTGAGCTTGAAAAAGGTTTAACATGGGAAACTAAGCTTCTTGTGTCCTCTAAAGTGCTTAGCCTGGTCTCCCCAGTCTTCAAAGCCATGTTTGATCCTCGCTTCGCGGAAGGACAGGCGCCATCTTGTTCCAACCCTCCAACAATACCTCTTCCGAATGACAGGATACTGACTGTGGAGCTTTTCTGCAAAATCATCCACATGCAACCTACCGATACGCTTCAGGTCGATGCAGACGATTTCCTCGACTTTGTTATCTTTTGCGCCAAGTACGAATGCATTCGTGCCGTACAACCGTGGACTGAGACGTATATCTCAAATGCCATCCGAAAGGAAGGAGATGTGGAATCCAACAAATCGAGGAGATATCGCCGCCGTTCAAGCAATGAGTTGGAGCCACTCCTGTGTGCAGCCTATGTGCTCAATCTCCATCACGAATTCTATGAATTCACCCTACTCACACTTCGAGATCGCATAACACCACTAGATATGAAATATGTCAGTGACAAGGATTTCATTCCAAGGAGTCTGTTCGAAGCTCTGAATAAAGATTTGAGAAGACAGTGGAATTTGGTGCAATCTGCGCTTGTAACCAAGTCCATCAAGGATATGGCGAAAGGAAAATGCCGTTGGGCAGCTCGACACCTGGACGAACTCCGCGTATTGCTTTTCCAGGATATGACAATCGGGTCTGTTTCTCCAGCTCGTGGCCGCGACAAGGTGAGTGAGGCCCTCAGTATGCCCCCACTGCCATCATCAGATTGGTACCATACAGGAGATAGCCTGCGCTGTCGTTGTCGCGCCTGGACCCACGTTTTGCGCGAAATCAGCGAAGAACTGGATAGGCTTTGCGATGGTACGAAGGGGTACTGCTTGGACTGCTTCAAGCATCAGCAAGTCGGCTATGAAAAGCGGCCATGCCGAATCATCCATGAGTAGCGTCCACTAGGCGGACATGGACTTACTGAAAGCACACGGGGTTAGATGAATTCTTGAACAACTTTCTAGCATTCTCTCTGGAGAATCGCATTGAGACAAATTGCAAACATAGCGACAAATCATTCACAGTATTCATACCTCAAATACCTGAATTATAGATTTAGGACTTCGTAGGCTACTATAGTGACCAAATACAAGGGACTGTTCTTCATATCTTCTTACATTGCACACTCGCTGATATCTAGTTTTTTATGTTGACAATGTGAGCCTAATACAGTGTGTAATGCGCAAGAAACTCACCTACATGACGGTATACTAGTTTTGCAGCTATAACACATGGTTCTCAGTTTTCTTGGGATCTGGTATTTCGATTCCGCGCTCTCTTGTAAATGATGTGTACTGGCGACAATATGGGGTCGACAGTAGCGTCAAGAATACGGCTTGATCTTATTATCTGACGGTGAGGTGCAACGGCCATGTGAATGAGGCTAAATGATTCTCAAGTGATATTTCATGCTCACGCGAGGATAATCTATTCCTGTGTTTTCTAGCTACATATTTGGTCCTCGGTGTGGCATATCAGGGCCCCAGTCCTCCATGTCCATGCTTAGTTGAGTACAAAGCCCTATCGCTGTTTTCTGTGATCCGGGCGGGCATAGACTTGAGGGCTCTTGATATCTAGAATACTTTCGAGGCATGAGGAACTCGGCATTGTTGTTGTTGTTTACCTGTGGCCTCGTATTTGATGCAGTCCAGACAAATTCCCTCGATGTTGTCAAGAACCTTCTGCATCTCTCCCAAACTTATTGCTTTGGTTCGGCCTCTTGAAGTGCAATGCCCGCAACGACCTGACTCACATTTCTGCCATGTAATATCTGGTGCGGCGGAATATTTGTCCCGGAACTCCCTCAGTGACATTTGCTTCATGGACAAGAGTCCCTGCTCACGCAGCATTTTGAAGTACTGATAGAAGAATCTGGTGTCTCCAGCGCACGGAAAATCTGGTACGCGTCCGCTCGGATACAAGGATTCGAGTATCATATCTTTGTAATGATAGGAGAATGTTTGAATGAGATCTAATGCCGTATCAGCACCTCATTGATCATTACTACTAGTTGTACTTACCAAAAGCTTTCAATGGGAGGAAGTCAAGTTCATGGGTTGCCACGTAAGAGTTGATTCCGAAGGTGAAGTCGCGAATCAGAATTACACTGGTCCTCTTGAACTCGTAGGGCAGATCAAACATATAGGTGGAGAAGAGCAGCCTCTCGAAGCCTGGTTGTCGTGGCCCCAAAAGCAATGCCTGTGCCCAAGTCCTACCCGCAAACCGAGCCGCTTCGACGCAGTCGTATTTGTCGCACAAGATAGCAAAGTCGGCTAGTGCAACGAGATCGAGTGATGCCGGGACTTGTGAAGCCTTCATATGCAGAACATTGCAGAGCACAGTCATTTCCTCTGGATTGTCATCCGGTATGGGCATCTCGGGCGGTGAGACAGATGACAGGGCTTGTCCTTCTGCAAAACGATTGCTGAACATGGCAGTGAATACCTTTGAAGCTAATGAAAGCACCTTCGAAGACACCCGGAGTTTGACAGAGGCCGAATCGATGTCTTCGCCGACTTTGAGAATGACATCGCCGAAGCTGTCGATAATGATTGTTGAACCGCCACCAGAAGCGTCTTCGGTTGCCATAGCTGCGTGCTTCCACATAAGTTAGTGATGGCCTCGCTCAAGTCAAGGGAAAATATACTTAGTTGCTGCGACGAGCAGCAGTTGATCAACGATGGAAGTTGTGGATCGTAGTGGGAAGTGGTGGAGGGAAGGAAGAAGAAAAGAAAGGGATCAAGAGCAGTCTCAACTTTACAGTGGGCCGGAGGCTGCCAAGCCTGAGAAGTGAAATGGTAAGCGGCCTACTTTCACTGTTTGAATCTGTTAAAAGTCTTGGCGCGATTCTTCACTGGATTTGAAGGAGAATCTCCGTAGCTATGAAATTTCATGGATTGGGTGGCTGCAGTTGGGTTCTAGAACGAAATGAAGCAAATTAAATAGACTATGATACCTTACAGTTGAATTGACTAGAGCTACATAGAAGCCACTTCTCATTGGGTGTATAAGGTAGTAACTAATACATATTCTACCTATCAAATGTCGAAAATTGGAGACAACTTGCTAGGAAGTATAAAGTTCTCTTTCACACAAGAATCGCCTATAACTTTACAGGATCGATTCCTTAAATAAAGCCAAATCTAGCAGAACCAATACAACACCAGACTCGCAAGCAAGGTAGAAACATATCTATTGGACACAAAAACTCATAACTTGCACAATCATATATCTATAGACCTATCATTATAAATTAACCATAACTATTCTCTTTTCCTTTCAACCACTTTTCCTTCTACAAACCCCCAACCTTCTCCAAAGTATGTTCCCAAACCTGTTCCCTAACACCCTTCCCCCTGAACTCTTCCAACACCTTATTCCCAGGAACAACCTCCGACTTCTCATTCACAAGATACATCCCACTTCCCTTAATCCCATCACTCCCCTTCGCAACCTCCACTCCGGCCGCCTCTGTCTCCGCAGCCTCCGCCTTCGACGGCAAATGCTCAGCGGTAGCATTCCACAAAGCCCTCTCCCCAGCCTCTTCCACACTCTTCCCAAACAAACTCGCCAACGGCTTAACGAGATAATCAAACAACCAATTCAACGGCCTCGGCAGTCCCGAAATAGTCAATCCCGTCCCAGCCGTCAGACCGGGGAACTCATGCACGACTCTAATCTTCTCATGTCCAGGTTGTCTCACATACTCCTCGAGAAACAAGGAAACCATTGTAGCCGCCGCCCCCGCAGCTTTGGGTAAACTATACCCGTCTTTCAACTCTAAATCCTCGGGGAAAATAGCACCTTCTAAACCTCCAGCTAGGACATTGACGACCTTTGGCTTCGGCGCTTTAAGTAGCAAAGGTGTGAGCGTGAGCAGAAATCTCGCTCGGGAGTAATGTCGTATAACTGTGACCTTGTCCAGGCCCTCGGTTGATTCCTCCCGTCCAAAAGATACATATCCTGGACTCATAACCAATAAATCTATCTTCCCGCTTTTCTCCTGCTGGACGATTTGCTGCGCCGCTTTTTGTGCATCGGATACTAGCGTTAAGTCCTGTGCGATTATGGTGCGGACTTTCGCTGAGGGATTTAGAGATGTGACTTGGGTTGAGATGGTGGAGAGTGTGGTTTGAGAGCGACCGATTATGTAGATTGTTGGTGAGGAGCCTGAGGTGTGTTTTGCGAAGGAGAGGAGCGTGGCGTGACCAATGCCGTTTGTGGCACCGATGAAGACGGCGGTTAGGTTTTTAGTAGTTGTCGTGCTGGAGAAGTAGGCGCTGTTTGTGGAGAGGACTGTGGTTTTATTTACCATTTTGAAGGGTTGCTGTGGGGGTGTTTGGTTTTGTGTGTTGGTGGTAGTGGTGGAGGTTGATGTTGGATGGTTTGAATCTTTTATATTATGTTTTGTAGGTGGGATTGATGTCGATATTTGGGGTCCAAAAGATGTTATTGATATGTCGGTATCTTGGATTAAATGTTCTGTGGCTCGTTCGTAGTGTTACTGTGTGAACTTGTAAATGTTTGATGATGAGATGTTAGATACCTCATCACCCCCACGGAGACCCCCTCTTTATACCACCTACCACCTATCCCTCTCCCCAATCCTAAACCCCTCATCTTCGTCCGTCCGACCATTATTCCCACAACTCCAGCAGTATGTAAGCCATCGACACTTTCGCCCCGACACGACGCGAGATGCATACACGACATGTGCAGCCAATCAGCTTGCAGCATCTAGCCTCTTGTGGCTCGCGGTCGCTCGCGCCAGGCAAACACCGACGGCCGAGCGATGTATGCCTGCATTATTAATGGCCAAGACGAGTGACTAAATACGCCCTGCTGTGTCTCTGATTCGTGGAATGGTGTTCGCTATTTGTTGAGGGCGAAGATTACGAATGGAGTTGGGGCTATAACGTTACGTGTGTGGGAATGGTCTAGAAGTGCCTTCTGGTCATAAGTCATGGATGTAGTGTAGAGTACATGTTTGGATTGGAATAGGAAAAAGGTATCGTTTGTTGTTATCGCATGTCTGCCTTCCTGTCTGCCCGGGGGTGACTATGCTATGCTAAAGTATGTATCTAGTGCTAAAAAATCGCCGTTATTCCGCCGAAATTGATCCATGCCGTTTCCTGTTACAATCCGGCGCATTGTGAGCTTTGAGTTTCTTTTACATGTGGTTTGAGGCTGGCTAGGGATGCAACCCCAGATCTTGGTTCTACACCACCAGACCACACCACCGCCTACCTAAGCTCCTGCCCCTGCAGCGGTACCTGTTGATCATCCGCCAACTCAATCCGAGGCCCCGGGATCTTTTTGAGTTCCTCACGCTTTGGTCGCTCGCCAGTCGGCTTCCACAACAACTGCAGCATCACATGGCCAGGTGTGATGTCGCGTTGCATAGATCCCCAGCGATATTGCCACAAAGGTAGTGTTTCGCCGGCCTCTGGAATGGCCTTGCCGTCGTAGTAACATGCGATGTCGCCGAAGCAAAGGAAGACGTGGGGGAAGCCGTCCTAGGCGAGTCAATATACATCTTGATCTATCTGATTAGTGTCTTGATGTAAACTTACAATTGTGTATAATTCGTCGTAAATATTTGTCACATACGACGGATTACAGCTCCACGCATGATCAGTCTTTCCATAGTAGCTGTCTTTGTTTTGCTCTGCGCTCTGGTCCATGAAAGTGCAGTTCCCCGCTGCACTTGACAGTGTATATGGGTAATCAGTCAAACGTGTAAAGGTGCCACAGTCGTCATCTGATAGCCCTTGGACAAACCGCCCAGTGTCGTCGAGGCATCCAACCTTTTGATCTGGGGTTGCTGTTCTCCAATCACTAGAGTTGAGCACATATATGTGACCGACACCCTGGAAGTCGTCGTTTGTAACGCCAGCCTGGGAAAGGCACACCAAAGAGAGGAGAGTAATTGAAGCGAAGAATGTGGATCGTGACATTGTGAAGAGAGACTGATGTTCTGGCTCGAAAACTGGGAGCGATGACGGAAATTCAAGAGCTCTTTATATTGAAGGTAGGTATGTAACGATGCAGTAAACGAAGGGCTGGACTGTGGAGAAACCCGTTGACCAGGTAGTTGAGCAGGTTAACCAGGCTGTAGACGTTAATTTATCGTGTCCGAGCTGTACGATAGATGAATTTTGTGTGCTACTACTCGATGCGGTGCCAAAGTACCTTAAGTACCTTGGTATTTGGGCCGTACTGGGAAGCAATATCGTCACATGCTCGCTAGGGAAGCAAAAAGCAGAAGGAGCATCAGTCGCAGTAATGAGGAGCAATTAGAAGGACTTTGCGGCGAGGGGCAGGATTTGAGATTCTATGCCAGTGTTGGTTCTTAGCCGTAGCACGAGACGACAGGCGACCACGCCACAAGAAAGCCACCGAGAAACACAACGAATGGGAGAAAAGGGAGGAGAATATTGGGGAGGATTTACCAAGGACAGCGATATGAAGGGCCGGTAGATGTCATGTTCAAAGGAGCGGAGAGAGTGGGGTGTTTATCCAGTTTTGCCGCCCGCAAAGCAAGCAGCTGACTTTTGGACGTGTTGCCAGTGATCTGTAAGCGGACTGTGCGAGCAGGCGGAGGAATACCGCGAGTACGAGAACAAACACCCGCAAGGAGACATGGGACAGCGATACTGCGGAGGGACAGATAGACATGAGGGGGAGGGGAAGGCCCAGAAAGGGTGCAGGTGTTGCGTATTCGTCGCCAAGCAATGCAGGGGGAATATCGTGGCGCCATCCCAAACGGGACTAGTGGAGCTGATGTCCTTAATGACGACGACCATGGACTGACCTCGACTCGAGACAAGTGACATGGAGCCTCACCTCAGCCTCAGCCTCAGCCCCCATACCCGCACCCACCCGCTCTCTTCCTCCCTCTCCTGGTCAATCTAGGTACGAAGACGGGACGGCCAAGATCGAAACAAACGCTTGCTCCTATGCCACATTGGCAGGGCTGATGCTGACATCTCATCGCTTTGCCAACTCTCCTCCACGAGATTGCGCACCCTCATACGCACCCGCCCCCATTAACCAACACCCGGACCGAAACAAGTCGTGAATCCCACCCTCCTGCACCCTCATCTAAATGTCCCGGGTCTGCACCCCAGCATCTTAAAAAGGGGGGCTCCCGCAATGCACAACCTGCCCGGTACCAACAGCACCAAGAAGCCCACAAAATGCACCCAACAGCCAGCGAAATCCTCACAGAAACGAGACTCGTTGTACCACGACCTACGCCGCAAGGCTAAAACATTCGTCCCGAAGCCTCTGCGGACCAAGCCAGCCGCCCACGATAATGAAGCTTCTCAGCCGGCGTTCCCGTTCATGCGGCTTCCACGTGAGCTGCGTGACATGATCTACGACATCGTCTGCGCGCCTCCAATCTCAAGTATCCAGTTAGTTGCAGAATCCCTCAAGCTCGTGTGCACGCGAAGCCCAATCTACGATCTAATATCATACTCCGATAGTACTACAATAGCCGACCCGGACCCGCAATGGCCCATCGTAAAGGATCCACGTGATGATCCGATTCCATTCCAACCACCGCCAGGAACAGGCCTCTTATCATGCTATGGCGGCTCTCCACCACCGCCTCTCACCTTTCAATTGGTATGTCGCCAAATGCATACCGAAGTCTGGGATCGCTGTCTCTCGGGTTTGTTTGAAGTCGGACCCGTCACCCCGCATCACGATGAATGGCGCTTCGACCCAACATACGCCAAATTGCGCAATTCGTCTCAGCTACGCATGATTCGCAACATGCTGGTTCGAATAGATCTCGCCTCATTAGTGATGCGGACCACGCGCTTCGGAGGCCTAGAGTATGACGATGCCGTCGGTATAGTATACGACACCATCGGGCTCGAAGAGTGTGTTTTGAAAGTTCAGGTTCTCGTCGAGATGCTAGTCCGTGTTCTCCGTTTCGGAGCTGCTAGCCTCAAAACACTAGTCATCGACTGGAAAGATGAATTTCCGGATGCAAAAGGCGAGGCGCTGCAATTAAAAGCCAGTGTTTTGTTTCCATTGGGCACTTTGAAAGGTGTGCAGGTCAGGCTCAGAAATCTGATAGTAGCCGAGTCGGCCAGGGAAACAGTTAAGAAGATGTTGGATGAGACGCTGGAAGGGATCGAGGGGTTATGTGACGGGTAGAATGGGAGTGGCAAGCATGTCCAATCCCCATACTTACGAAATTGCAATACATAGCAATTATATGTACGATACTCGCAAAATTGCAATAGCATAATATACACAATTGTCTCAAACAGTCAAACTCTATGTACTAACAAGCAGCACTCTTTCTCAATCCCATCCAAACCAATCCAATACTCACTCCCCAATGCACCACAATGACATTCAAAACCTCCACACCCATCACCCATCCAATATAGTCTAAAGTAGGAAAACATAGACAATCAAGCCCTCATACCCAAACTTTCCATTCCCCATTTAGCGAGCGAGCCCGATGGAACGAATTAGTACCCCCACCTTTTTCAGCCATCCCACACCCCAAAATCAGCATCGAAAAGTAGGATGCTAAGAATCCTTCATGTCGGACTGAACCCATACTGTTTCAAAACCTTCAAAAGCTACATCAGGCATGAACGCCAGCTAACCTGCTGCGCATTGAACCGGCCAATGTACTGGACATACGCCGCACAATTAGTCAGCCACATCCTTGAGGACCTGTGCCAGCTTCACAACCACTGCGCGTACCCACTACCCACGCCTCACCTTCGTGTACTCGTAACCTAGCGCTTGCTTCAAAAGCCGAATAGCTTTTCTTCTCAATCCTAATTTCCGTCCAGCTGTCATTAATCAACCTTGCTCGGATTCACGACAGCCTCGATCATAGTATCCTCGGTAAACGATGCAACTCCAAAAGATCGCTCTGATCGGACTAATCAGCATCAGCACCCAAGCTTTCGAAAGCAAGTAAAATGCACCATAGATAGTGTGCCGGAAATTTTAAACTAATTGAAGGTAGTTCAAGCCGCGCTCAAAGATACTGAAAACCAATGCAACACCTCAGCGCGAGATCGCAGTACTTGCCAAAGCACCTCAAACTCACCCCCAAATTCCATCTCCCACTGTCCCAATGTAATCCAGGCCCCCTCAACCTCTTCAACTCATCATATGCTAAATCCATATAGCAAAACCAACCCTATATTATGGGTTACGTCGGATGTACTAGCGGCATATCAACGAATCTCTGCGTCCACGATTGCAAGTGCAAGTGCAATGGTGTGAGTCTGAGCTGTCCTGGTGCATCTCAATGTACGGTAGAAGAATCGAGTCTCTGTAAGAAGTACTGTATTTGTTCGACTCCTTGATAGATTCCGTGGTTATGGGACTATGTTGTTGATCAGCGGCGACGTATATGGTATGTGGAGTGTTTGATGGATGAGTGCATCGGGAATGTAGCGCTGAAGGTCTGTTCTCGGTGATAGGATGGCTTTTTCTAGTTCGCCGACGATTTGGCTTGACTAGGGTCCGTGGGGTTTTCACTTACAGATTGTAATGCAGACGCAAAATCCCGAGTACTAGAGCTTTAGGATCCATGGTCTTTCAAATCCACGCTGAATTGCAGAACTGAAGGGTATTCGATACGTCTTCTTCATGTGTATTATGTTTGGATTTGCCTCCCCCGAAATCTATCAATTAAACAGACCGTGCACCGCAGTGAAAAGCTCGCATGACGCCGTCGTCTTATTGATCTGAATCTTCAGCAAGGTTAGATACGAACGTGAACGCGTGTTCTCTGCCACCATCTCCTAGCTTGAGGTTATGATATAGTGACTCATTGGGGCGCAACATCCCCTCAGCAGTCCCGACAATAATCCTCCCAACAAGTAAGAGTAACTCCCTCTGCATAAGAAACTCGAAGTCAAACTGTTCTTAAAGGTCGATTTTAATCCTACAAACCTTGAAGTTCTTCTAGGGGCGAAGTCAGGAAACGTTTACGTTTAGTTCAGACAGTAAGTGAAGAACAGGGAACGCAGACGTTGGCTTGGCGGGAATCGCAAATACCAGCAGTGCACGATTTTCTCCAACGCTCCAGGCAGATAAAATCTACAAAGAATGGCCATATCTGGCATTCACTGGCCTTAGAACCTCTATCGAGTGCCCTGTCAACATCCTGTCCCAGTCAGTCTAAAATGAAACGCTCACTAGATCCAAGAACCGCATATCTCCGAACCGATGACACAAAAGATTGCACTGATCTTCACAATTGCATTCCCATTGCGCACTCTGTCTTCCGATTCGCCACCACACACTCGGTGCTGGCTGACAAAGCGATATGAACTGCTTATGTTTATTACCTAGATGGTGACAAGACAAGCGAGAGTGCAGCGCAACGTAGCATCCCTACTAGGATACGCAAAGGGAATGTGCGTCAGTGCGACTCACCGCTTCAGATCTGCTGGACTGGGCTGGAATGTCATATTTGGGAGGCCTGAAGGACGCGTTTTAGGGTTTAATGGGGGCCTGTTTGGGAACGGGGGGACGTTCCGGTGAGTGGGGATTTTTGTGGCACAATGGATGTCATATATAAGAGGTCGGGTTGCGGTAAGCTGGAGTCCACTGACCTTTGCTCTAACCACCTGGACACTGAGGCTCTTCTCCAGCACCGAGCAATTGCAAGGATCGCGAATTTTTCAAACATCGGGCTGGAAATCCCTCGGGAGGTGATAACAAACGTGATACACGGAGAAGAGAAGGATTTCCGTCTACTTCACGGTGATGCTGGATAACTGGCTCGAATCCTGAGTGCACAAGTATATCACGACCGCCGTTACTTCCACGGTTATTGAAACAGTCATTATGAGAGCTACTCGATATGATTTCGTGCCATATTCACCGGCAGAGCCTCGAGAATGAGCCTATGCCGCCCCGGAAAAGAAAGATCGGCCGAGTATGAACGTCCTGAAATTAAGGGGACCCTAACATTGAGAAAACCACCTCTGTCCGTCCTACGTCCTAACACGCTGAAGAGAAGCTGATCAGAGAAACGTCAAGAACGCTAGCAGTGCAATGACCCCGACCGCTATATGAATGTTCCTTAGCGGAGGACCGAAAATAGGTTGAGCCATCGGTCACTGTCTAGTTCAGGTTGGGAATGTTCATCGTCTCGCCCTCGGTGTTGCCGCCAGATTGTGCAGTCTGTTTGAAGCGTTAGGATCCCACAGTCTGTCAAACAAGGGTTGGAAGAAAGCCTCTCAAACTTACAGAATGGATCGTATGATTAGTTGGAATACCGCCTGGAGACTCACCACAGCAGTATGTGCGGAAGACGTTGTCGACATCACCTGGGAGCTGGAGTTCAGAGATATCCTGTTCACCGACAAGCGCGACCGAGTAGCCCTGACAATCGTCGTCGGCGTACAAGACACAAGTAGTGGGTACGCAGACCTGGACAGATCCAACGGCAATTCCACTGTTCACTTTGTTATGAGATTGTCACAAAAGCAGCTGATGGGACTCTTACGTGTCTTTCTTGCGGTTGCCAGCGGAGATGCCATAGCATTGGTTCTTCTCCTTTGCCTCAATCATGATCCTGGAGGAACCTTCAAAGTTGCTCTCTCCGAAGATGACACCAACATCGCGATAACCGGGTATCTTGATCATGCCGGTATGAGGAGCAGCTATTGCCACGGCAATCGCAGCAAAGAGAAGCTGGAGAGTCTTCATTTTGAAGTACCAGGTGAATCTCAAGGAAGGTTGTGAAAAGTGACCTAACACGAGAGGGACAGGAGATGTACAGATTGCAAAGTGCTGGATGCTCGATAAAGGAAATCACTGGAGTGCAAATGGTATCTCTGAGCAAGAGGAAGAAGTCCGGACTGACAATGAGCAATGGGGAGGATGAGGAATTGAGTGGATGTGGGGGAAAGAAGGGGACAGGAGATAAGTGACAAGCAGAGGTAAAGGTCAAATTGACGTCGGCTCAAAATAAGGTTGCGCAGTCGGAGGTCATGTGCGTGCGGTCCGGTGACAACTTTCCAGGGAGGAAGGAGCCCGCGAGCACTCCTGGCAACGATATCGGCGGACCTAGGCTTGGAGACTCGCCGCGCCATATGGATCGAGCCCTGAGTTTCCAACTTCCAACTTACCGACTCTGCGGATGACTCTATTCAGACTCCAGAGTCACCTCCCCCCTTGTTCGATCATGGACTACTGCTGCGATTGCCTTCCCAACCATTGACATTCTTGCTCTTTCGGTTTGAAACAGAGAATGGAAGTGTATGGTTCAAAAAGCGGGAGAGCTTCTCAAATCAATGGACTTGCATCCATTTCACACCACTCCGAGCAAGACAATGGATCAATTGCATGCCAGACGAGACCGCCCAATCCTTCAATAGAGACCTTGAGTAAAAACCGTTCGCATTTTTCCAAGGGGCAAGGCCAGTCCTAATGTAAAGTGTGCTTGTTCAAGAGGAAATGAAGAGAAGCATCCTCTCGGTATGTCACCAGGGCATTATGGGCAGTGGGCAAGTAGCCTTATTCTTCAAGACAGCCTCGTTGATCGTCTGACGACAAAGACAAACACTTGAGCCTCTCGAACGAAGCTGGAGGAATAATAAGATCCACTTTATCATACCATCTTATGGTTCAATGATGTCGTGAAACTGAAAGGTCGGGTAGCATGCAGTCGAGACACTCCTAAGTTCCAAAGTCAGCATTCCAACTACTCCGAGAGAAGAAGGAGATTCTTTTACATTATATGGGAGCCCTGCCCGCCCAAAGATCAGAGCAAAGTTGATCAAATTCGGTCTCGGACATCGCCGTAGTCCATTGTCTTCCCCAACGCGTACGGTCCTATATTAGCTGCTCCCAAACGATTTGTTTCAACCACATCCAATGCCAGGCGCCACATGCAATGATGTGGGCAAACTCGCAGAACACTACGTTCGAGACAGTCTTCTAAACATGCGCCGCAGATCCTAATTCTCCATCGTCGTTATCGGCCCTTTGAGGGTTGCCATGGTACACTCATCACTGGTGCCGCCTTAAAAACTGAATGTTCCTGTTTGGGCGAGTCCGAGACTTCCAACTCAAACAACGCCACAGGAGCCAACCCTGTGCAAGATCTAACGAATTTTGCCTAGAGGCATTGAGTATTGGACCGGTAATAAGTAATGATACTTTCTTTTGCCACAAAACTCCTCAAAGGCATGTCAACCGTCCGGAAAGATTCTCCAGTTGCCAGTTGCCATTTGCCAGCTGCGATCTAGGTCCAGGAATAATAGCCAACAACTGAGGCGTGTCTTAGGGAGCTTCTTAGACGGTATCCAAATGAAGTTATGTATCGCCGCATAGATGGTTGGTAGCTCTTTGAGGACCAATGAGCTATTGAAAATTCCAGTTCAGAACGTGGATGAAGTTTGCCTTTGAGACGAATAAGTCCGGTCCGCTGTCGTGCGACATTGCCACCAGCCCACTATGATCAAGTCCTTTGGGTCTTTGATCCTGCCGACGGACAGACCGATTATCTGCAAGCCGCCGAATTTTGAGTGGGCAGATTGCAATCTCGAGGTGGTGTGGTAATTGTATCCTGGGTACGATCCTTACCAAATGCGAGAAAAAGGTAGATGCGGTAAGTTTGCTTTAGCATGATCCGAACACTTACAAAGCTCACAAAATGAGAGACTATTTTAGGCCTGGTGTCTGAGGGTTTGGGTCCCAGGAATTACATACCTACCGCGTCCATAATCCGCTGTCAAGCTTACGAGGCGGCCTTAACCCCAAATTTATCTACAACTGTCTCCAGTGCAAGCGTCTATTTAGTGCATGATCGCTCGACCGGGATCCGTCAGTCTGGGAGGTGGACGGCAGGATGCATGGATGGCGGTACAGTGCTTCTGGAAGCCGTGTCCACTGTTGGTGGGATGAAGCGAATAATGGATCTCATCGGAGATAAATGTTCTATTCCTCAGCCCGCCACCGCCAGCAGTGTCTAACACTATGAGCCTTGGCGGTTGGGACGAAGAGTAACCTTTACCGACTATTCCCGGTCACTGCGGGAGGGGTGCGGCTCGTATTGCTCCGTTCTTACCAGCAACCCACGTCTGTGGCTTTGGGCAAGGGACGAAGGCCCGTAAAGCTGTGGGCACGCCATCAGCCCTGGAGGTGGGACGGAGTTGGCGGAATAGCCCAGAAAGTGCAGTGGTCGAACATTAGTCACAGAGGACAGTGTTTCTAATTGGACTCTAGGTCAACCCCGGCATGATGTGTCCGCAACCTTATCCACGCACCGCCTCTCTTCATTTCGACCACGACGGCATCACGTTACAATGCATTGCAAAAGAACAGGCGGAGAGAGAGTCGGTAAGATCAGCTCGACAGCCTACCGTGACGTCGAGTAGTGTCTGGGGCAGGCTGCGCCACGTCTTTTGCTTGTTTGGGTTGGCTGAGGCTGCAACGCCGTTGTATTGTGGCACTCATGAGGTATCACTGAACAGTGTGGCTAGGTCCTTGAGGCTGCAGACCGTCAAATACCATCAGACGGCGACAGGAACAAGAGAGAGTTCCAGTAGATGTCAGTCAAAAGCCTGGACGCGGTTGCGGTGACGGGATAAGCGCTAGGCCTGAAGAAGGCATGCCAGGTCGAAACTCCCAGGATGGCGACCATCTGCTCCTCGATAAAGTGATTATTCATCTCTCGGCCGCATCAAAATAGATGGCGATCATGTCTCCAGGACGGCGAATCTTCCAATCAGATTTCCTTCGCTAAACGGGCCTCCCGTTCGATCATTCCCTGTCACGCCTGTCCCTGCTCTCCGCAATGATGCATTTCGCGGTTTGATTCCTAGGTTTTCCTTCCAGCCTCAAATAGCATGGCATCACACATAGTTTGCCTGGTGGACGTAACTCAGAACGTGCACAGTCATAGCCTCAAATTCTATCATTTCGCCCCATCGATTCAGTATGGAGTGCACAACAGTTCAACGTATAAAGACATCTCGTCTTCCATCGCCAAGTACACGCCGTTACGTCCGACTATACTCGAACAAAGGAAACGCCATGTTGCCTACATCAAATTCTTCGACTTCTCCACAGTCTAAGAAGCCTGAGAGGCCATCCCGTACCGGTACCCCCAGTATCCCCAGTATTGCCTCAGATGAACTTGTTGAATTATCCGACGTTCAGTGCTACACCTGCAGGCGCCGGCATGTGAAATGCGATCGCGTACTGCCTACATGTGCAAAGTGCGCCAAAAAGGGAGTTCCATGCTTGGGTTATCAGAAACCGTTGAGGTGGGCGGAGGGTGTGGCTGTCAGGGGAAAACTCAAAGGGAAATCCCAGCCCGTCGTCGATAGTGAGTGCATCGCGCCCATTCTCCGCACAGTAAAATGCTAATGCATCCACCAATCACCAGGCGCAGCCGTCAGTATTGTCCAGAACACGATGCACGAACAGTCTAATTCCGCACTGAAAGAAGCCGCCCACTTTGGGCTCCATACGACTGCAACTCCCTTATCCGATGTCGTAGGCAATGAAGCTCAACTACTGGAGCTCATGACTTATCGTAAGTGTTTTTATACAAGAAATGATCAAGACATATATGGGAGGTGTTTGCTTACAATATTCGATACCAGACAATTCCAGGTTGTGCGCAGAACGCGTCACCGTCGAGCAGTCGCGATTTATCAACCGTGAGATAGCTCCTATCTCATTCGATCTAATCAGGAAGTTACCCGGCGTTATTGTTAGTGGAGTTCTGGGTAATGCCGCTGTGCATATGGCATCTCGAAACCCTGGAAATCACCAATTCGAACGTCTCGCCCTCGAGACCAAAGTCAAGGTGTTTCAGAATTTCAATGAACAGCTGAAAAGCCCACAAGGCCAGCAACCCGATGTTCTGATTGCAGCAGGACTCCTTGTCTTCGCAATGGACGTAAGTGTTACCACATACGTATGCCACTGACACTTTCTAACATAAATTCCTAGCTTTTCGAGTACGGGATGAGCCGCTGGATGATTCACTTTCTTGGCTCTCTACAACTCATGTCTTCATTCGGTGGCATCGATAACCTCTTCATCTATTACCCCCATTTGCAGGTACCGCTAACGCATGTGGCACATTTTGAAACCATGTGGATTGTTCTATCCCATATTCCCATTACGAAACCAAAGCAAGCGTCTCGGCGGGCATTGGAGATGCTGTGCCATGCATCCCACGTGAAACGCCGCTTCTTCAATCCTTGCCCGGCATCTCTGACCATGACTGTATATGATATCGGTGCTCTAGCTGCGCGGATTCTCGAAGGCCAAAATACGATTGCTCTTCCAGATTCACATGCACGCGACCAGATTTTACGCAATGTTCTCTCCTTTCGGCCGGAAACAGGGGCACAAGACATCAAAGACGCTTACTTTAAGGAAGCTCCTCTGTAGGAAACTATACTCCTGCCCCATCTTTGATTGACGCTAATATGAAGTTTAGCCCCGATGGGAAATTTCAAGTCATGGAATTGATGGCCAAAGCATGGAAGGGAGCGATCACAATCCTGACACTGCGATACCTGTTTCTCGGAAGGCCAAGCCTAATTCCGTACATTCCCACGCAACAGGTATCCCCAAAACCCAGCGCCGCCCATGGGACTACGTGGCTTTCTCCTTACGAGGGACCTTCATCCTATTTTCCGAGCTATGATGACTTCAATATTGGCGATTTTGTTGAAGACGCTTCAGATCAAGAGAATGCCCCTGACTACCTCTCAGCTGGTGGGTTCATGGAACCCACTCTATCAAGGACACCTTCTCCGTTGCCATCTCCTCTACCCTTGACTGAGTCACTGGGCGCAACACTTTGGGACGAACGGTACAATATTCACGACGAAGCGTTTACACTGGTCTCAGAGAGCTTCTCCGCTCTTTATGACAGCATCGAGGGCCTTTGCCTTCGCAACATTCTAGTCCCTCTTCTCATACTCGCTATGGTCAGCCGACGGGGAAGTGCAGAACGAAAGCTTTGTCACTCTTACTTTGAAAAGTTCCACCAGTATATGGCTGAGAATCACCCACCTGAACCATCTAGTGGCTCAGGATCTTCACGAGGCCGTCAAGGTACACAGATGAAGTTCGATATACCATGGGACAAGCTTGATGACTATTCTGACGTCATGGAGGGCCAAATCGGAAACTCTTTGTCAGGAGGTAACACAGGTTTGACAAAAGGCGCGCCAGAATGGAACTGGTGGGACATGCTGAATCACCTGAGGGTTGAATTGATTTGTAAGTGACTTTTTGTGGATTCTCACTCTGCAGGAAAACCAACCTCAAGGTTGCACAACACTGCCTCTCATCGGTCTTATATGAAAATTTGGAATTTCTCGGTAATATCTGGCGGCTGTCGCGCTCTAGGAGCGTGCAAGGAACTCGTGCTTGACTGGAGCTAAATGAAATGAGATGGCACACCCACTCTAATCTTCTAGCATCTGCACGAATCGACCAAAGAAGCAGCGCGGAATAGCGAAATTGCCTTGAGATGGATTTCTACATGTCCGACAAACTGATTTTCCAATATAATGGGGCTGACTTTTGTGCCACAGGGCCTATCAGCGCGGGAACATCGCACTTCGAACGAGGCCCCGAGTTCTGGGGTTACAAGCTGATATCATCGGTCATCAACGACGAATGTTTTGCTTACTGGACTCACTCTGGTTCCAATAAGCCTTCTGCATCCTCCCCTTAGTATCAGCAACGTCGGTTCATGATCAAATCTCGAAAGAGAAAGAAGTGGTTGGCGTACGTAGCGATGATCGAAAAAGGCAAATCTGACCATTAAGATTTGGAAGGGTATGCAGGACTTGGAAGTTCTGAAGTTGTTCTGTCTATATATCGGCTGAACACTTGGGAACTACGCACCTCCAGAGAGCGTTCAAAGGGCTGGCACCTCGACTGAATTACTCTTAGAGTTTTTTGTTTTTGTCTTTCTTTTCGTCATTTTCATTCGCTGATTTTGCCTTTTTCGGTAGTTTTCGGAAACTGCCACTGTCATTCATTTAGTAGATATGTTTTCTCTTATTTCATTTCTCCTTATTGATATACCTCATGGCGGTCGCTACAGGCCCTTTTCTTATTCTATTTCATTTATGATGTGTTTGACTGGGAATTACGGGCCAAGTCGACCCTTGTCTCCCCACGTTCGGTCGGGATACAATGTCCAAATTCAGTGCCAGCCACTTATCGATGCTTAACGTTACACAAAAGCGATGACTTGTCTTTGAATAAAAGTTTCGGCTTGTATGACCTAGTATGACGAATTAGATGCTCCTATTTGCATTTGCTATCTCTTTCAAGATACCCGCAAAGCATTCACTTCTATTTTTTCTTCTAGATGTTTCTAAACTAGGTTGCAATGCCCGTGTAAATCGGTATGCGCATTTAAACAGAGCAACTAATAGAATTTCGGAGCCTTGCAAGGCTCTCTTCGTTGGAAGAGGGATAACTAAACATGATTCATCGCTCTTGGACCCCTCGTCTAGAACTGCATGCATCCGAAATTTGGAATGTGTATCCAGGCTGCATCTGCATATGCGTACTCCGGTCGGACACTTTCCTTGACCACGAATGTCGCACTGCATGTCAGACTTAGCGACAACCGCGACTACTAGACGACTGCCGTATGCCTCGGCGGCGGTACCCAGGTATTCTCCAATAGGCTCGTAAAATGCTTAGTGGCGATACCGTCATCTCACTTTCACAACTACGGCATTAGGGTGCTGACGGGAATTACACCGCGCTGGCTTCAACGTCCCGTTCAACGTGCCACGACACACGCGGAGTTGAACAGGTGTGCCGTGGAACGTAGGTCAAAAGTATTCCGAATTGCATTCATCAGCATCAACATCACAGTGCGCTATTCCCGAGAGGATATATGATAGAAGTTTAAAGCTTTTCATTTCGCATGTACATGCCACGTTATTACTGATTATCGCCACCTGAAAATGCATATGTGATCCCGGATAGAAAGATGCAGGACAACCGCACACGCCGCCACCAACCCGCATACACTACACCTTGCGCGCCAGTCTAGAATCCGCATACACCGGAGATAATGCGATGGCCCTTCCCAAGCAAAACAGGCTTTGAATGTATACATAAGTTTCGGAAAACAAACGCCACGTCCGACCGCCACCGTTTGTCTATGAGCGCCACAGCCACAGCAACAAGAGATATCGTCTTCGCGGGGAGAAAAAAATTTACATGGTGAGCGCCACTTGAACGCCCGCTGAATAATACATTTTAAGGGTTGCGGGAATAAAGGTTGGGAGTCATGTTCTTCGTTTCAGGGGGAGGGATGTCATGCTCGATCGGATATATTGAGGAGGAAAAGGTGAAAGAGAAGACGAGGGAACAAGACAGAAGAGGAGAAAACGGATGCAAGTGAATTACCACTTGAGACGGTCGAAAAGGGGCGAGCGCCTGACGTCGCGCTTCTGGCTGCCTCCAGGTAGAGCACCGGTGCAGTCAACAAGACCCTCAGCATCGACACCAAGCATGCTCATCTTGACCATAGCAGGTACGAAGGCCTCGGCCCACTGTCCCTGGCTGCTGGCGAAGGTCTTGAATGATTCTCCAGTCTTGTCATTCTCAGCGAGGTTCTTGTCTGCCTGGATAGTGAAGGGTGCTTTGCCCTCAATAGTCTCGGAGTAGAACTTGTTATCCCATTGACCAGGCGTAGAATCCATGGTAGCATTAGCCCGCGTAAGGTCGGTGGTGCGCTGCCTAGCAGCCGTGTGGGCGCCGACGAGAGCAGCAAGGTCTTCAGCAGAGAACCCCTTGGACGCGAACAGCTTGATGAGATCCTCGGCTTTGTCGTTGGCAGTAGGTAGAACGCCTAGTGGGTTGGCCTCGTGAGAGTCCTTGCGGCCTACCCTCACGGGCACCGTTGGGCCTCCAGGACATGTCTTGATGGCGTGTGCTATTCTTAGTGTTAGCAAGCTGTGCACTGTGGGGAATAGTAGGGTAGGCAGGTGGCAAGTGGCAGAGCAGGGCGTATGTAAGCATAGCAGACTACCACTACCTTGATTTAGGTAGCCAGATAGCTAGTGTCCATGCAAGGCATCACCAAACCCTCCCAACAAGGAAAAAGGCAGAAAAAAACTTACCAGCAGCAAACTGAATCAAATCCGCAGTCGAAACCCCGTTATCCGGCGCCAAAGATGCAATGTTCGTGCAAAACGTTCCCAACCCTGCATTCTCAGAATTCGAGCATTCATCCGCTAGGATCAAAGAGCCGTCGCAGGCACCGTTGAAGCAGTCGTGGAATGCAGCGCGGATTGCTGCTCGTGCTGCGTCGGTGCATTGTCCATCGGCAAGGAATTGTGCTGTGAGGACGGTGGAGATGTTGGACCAGGCTGGTGGGCAGGAGGCTTCGTATTGGCGTGAGAAGAGGGTTGAGACTGAGCGTTTGAGATTTGAGGTTGCGGTGTTGAGGGATGGGAGTTGGAAGGCCGAAGCGGTGCTGGCAGAAGCCACGAGGGCAGTGAGAAGGGTTGATGTATACATTATGTATGAATCGGATAACGTGTAAATATGTATATGTTGTGTTGGCTGTGTGGTGTAGAAGTTCCTTCCTTGAGTGAACGAAGACAGTCAAAATCCGACTTCAACGAATGAATAGTAGGAGATGTATATAAGTGGAGACACAACAACGACAGCAACAACAACTAGACCTTGCGGGCCTGAAGTTTGAATAAATAGAAAAGAAGTGGACTGGAAAAAAGCTGATGCTGGCCCGACTGTTGGGATGCGGGAACAGCATTCTTTATACTCGATGCAGTACCATACAGATGCATACTCAGAGGGTAGGACAGAAATAGCTCGCAGGGGAGAGCAGGGGGGAGGGGTGGTCAATGGGCCTGGTGTCCCGTGCGCGGGAGTGGGCGCGGTGTATGTAGGTCGTCAGGTCAGTGCCTGTGTTAGCTTAGCTTAGCAATGCCACTGACATGAATGGTAGGTATCCATCCGGCAGTGGAGTTGAAGGCCTGGGGGGGTCATGGAGTGGGCAGTGATAGACATTGTGGATCCCCAAGGGCACCAAAACGAGCTAAACGACGCCCATAATGCACATCCCCAAGAACTTTGCTGATGGGCAATCTTGCGAACAAAGCGAGATTTTCTCACTCACCGTTTGAGGCAATTGGTTGAGAGGCTCGTTGGCACCTCGCTGGAGCTCGCTCGCATCGGAAGTAGTCCGGCCAAGATGGACATTTTGTCGGAGATCTGCTGTCATACATGCATGCAAGGCTCGCTAGTGTAGTGCATCTCCCTAAGCAAGTTGAAGTGACAGGTCGGTAGGGTTTGGTATAGCCCATAGGGCACACGCACGTCTATCTTTTCCCCTTGGGGAGGTAAGCCAGTGCTTCGACTCGCCTGATCTGGTAGGCTGTGTGTTGAACTAAAAAGTATTGAATCTGCAATGCCAGCTGTTGAGCTGCTTTTGCATACACTTGCCAACCCGGCGTGTGGGTTCGCTTCTTTTAGTGCCCCTTGGATTTCCCAAGAGCCTGGGTTGAATGGTGGTGTAGTGTATGCATTCCGTAGTGTGAGTGGTACGGTAGTGGTCTGTTACAGGGTTTACTCCTACTGTACGCTGCCACGAGGATGAATACCTACTTGCCCCTTTGTAGGTAGCGACTATGTGAGACGTGATATGTGCAGGGTCATCGACTCAGCACCGCCCATTGTGGAGTCGAAGGACAGACATATCCTTTCTACATTCTGAAGCATGTTTGCAGCTCCCGTCAGCTATCTCATGCGAACGTCTGAACGTGTTCAATCTCCTGAACATCTTCCGAACTCACGTCCCCACCGATTTTCTGCTCAAATGCCCTCTCCCAACTCCCTCTATCTTTCGCCTCCCCGATCAACAATGGCTTTCCCTGGCGGCGTCGCGCCCCCGGGCGTAGATCGCTTGCGGCCCCACGGGTCCTTCACTGCGCTCCGTGCACACCATGTGGCGTAGAAGAAGCTTTTCCCCCGTCCAACCAAACGGTCAATTTACCGACATGGATTCGCTTCAACCCCGGATACCCGTCGCGGCCTTCTGAGCCTATTCAAAGCCTCCACGAAGGTAAGGCTGAGGCTTCTGGCTTTGCTTCGCTGTCAGACGCAGATGTTACATACGGCTGAGATTCTAGAGGCGCCAGCTTGGCCTCGCCCGGCGGTGTGAGAGTCGAGATGCTTGAGGTTGTATGCAGCAGCAGGGCCTGGATACACAACCTAAATCTCGCACAATTGTACTCCGTGACCCAAGAAGCCTTATCGATTAGTTCTGATCTGATGCATAAATTCGATATCTAACTAGTTCAAGTCCCTTCTGGGCAAAACAAAGAAGGATAGAAAAATTCCGCGAATGTAAAACTTGTCTGAACCGGTGTGGCGCCTAGCTATCGGGAGGCTGAGCGGGGAGAATTTGATGTTTGAGTCTTGACAAGTCAATTTTGGCTTGGAGTTGTGGATTTCCAAGCACCCAAGAAGCAAGCCCTGCCGTGTGTGTCGGCGGCGGCAGTCAGTGGGCGGTGTTTGAGGAGCCTCGAGAGATGGCCAAGGACCTCCATACGGCTTTAACGCGGGGCGGATGACAAGCATACATAGAAAGTTCCTTTTCTGGCTCCAATCATGGCCAGTGTATTTGTCGGTTTTGATGGGGCACAGCGTTTTTGGCGTTGGCGCAGCTGATGCTGATGTGAGGATTCCGGAGAATTTGTGGTGGAGAGCCGAAATTTCGTGGGTTGCCTTTAAACAAGAATGGGTCAGGGCTGTGTTGATCGCTTCTTGTCCCGGCATCGAATAGCATCCTTGGTATTATTCAACTCCACTAAAACTATCATACACCAAAATGTCGAAGACGACAGGATCAGAGGCTCCGCTTCCGAGGTTATTAAGCGGCTGTTTGAGACTCCGTGGAGAGAGGTACACCGCCGAGTGGGTGGAGGGGCGTGGTACGTTGTTTAGCTACTGCTCTTGGGTTACACGCCCTATCGTCTGGATACAGATACATACATTAGCCGTACTACAAAACCCCTCACGTGCATTTCGCAGTCCGCGGAGCATCTAATACCCTCATTGAGCAAAAGGCTGAAGAACCTGCGATAATTGTCTCAATCAGCTAAACAGCTCTTGACAGTAGTGGGCCTGGAATGGAAACGTCTCAAGACTCTGGATCATTGGCGTAGGATTCCTAGCTGAAAAGTCAAATTCTGAGCAATTTGATCCTTTCATAATCTTATTTGGACGGCCTTAAAAGCGCTCCATGCCGTGCGCAAGAATGCGCAAGATTCGCTGTATTCGTCTGATCGTTTTGGATGTGGTTTCAATCGTTGTACGATATGAGGATAGGCGCTAAGCAATGTCCATCTATCCCTCAGAACCATACATACTGCTCTGGTACCTGTCCTGAAATCTTCTCATCAAGGTACTCCTGGAACCCCGTCTAAGCCTCGAGTGTCCCTGGGCACAGTGGTTTGATGGTCCCCGCATTGAGCCAATCATGTAACTCTAAAGCTAGGCTCATGCTCCACGTTGCTTGCCTGGAAGTTAGGTATTTTTAGCTCTCACCTATGTCTTGCGTATGTATCGCGAGTCATTTGTCTCCTTTGCTGATGCAGGATTCGACTCACTGACCACAAGAAGAAGAGGAAGTGGCCATAGTAATGGCTCTTTATGGAAGGTAGTTCGGATGGGAACTTCTATGAGTTTAGTAACCGATGTTAGGTTGCTGCAATTTGCTTTTCCGGATTTTGCCGTCTATATGGTTCTACCTTTGTTGCTGATGGTCTGGGGAACTCGTGCTAGTGGTCTGCGGTTCGTTGATGGTGTCGAAAATACGCCGTAGATTAGGGGCGACGCTTGATCTGGTCGAGTTCACCGAAGTATCAGTCATTAGAAACGTGTTGAGCCCAGCAGGCCTTCACACGTTCGGAATACTGTAGGCTGCAGGCTGCTATTCTTTCGAGGCTGTGAATGGCTGCGAGTTGGATAGTATACAGTCTAACACCCACTTTTGCAGGATCTACGGTCAGCTAACAATGCTTCACTACAAATCTTCTAGGACATGCTCGCATCTTCCACCCCAGACCAAGACAGCGAAACACTTACCACTCTGCGGATCTATATCCATTGAACGTTTCGATGAAAGAACAAGCCGAGCGGTCGCAGCAGCCTGCGATATCGTAGCCGCTTCAGCATGGCGTATAGATTCCCGCGCTCTTGAACCAGTGTTCTCGCCCGGTGTACTAAATCCATTATGGGCTCCACGGGTCCTGATTCCATCCGAAGTTCACCAACGTTAACACTGCACAATGTCAATGGGGGAAAACACATGCCAATAATAAAGCCCGGGACCACCTCACAACCCCAAACCGGCCCAGCAATACCCATGAGCTCGCACTCCAAACTACATCACCACCTTACGCATTCTTGTCCAAAGCTCGCACTACCCCGGAACCGAATCACCTCCGTGACACGAATCATCATTTAGCGGATCTCGCATTTCATTCCAGGGATGGGGAAGGGGGAGGTTTCTTACCATCCTTTCGCTGGTTTCTGCGCAATATGCGAAGCTTTGGCCGGGAGCTCTGGAGTGCAGATCGTAATTGGGATTGTAATTGGTTCTAGGTGTAGTGTGAGTCTGTTGTAGTTATGCTAGGAGTGTGGGATTTTGGTGAGTTAGTGGGGAGAGGCTGTCTGTCTTTCGTCCCTTTCCAAGATAAAACCAACGAGAAAAATCTACGAGGAAAGGAAGGTCTACAGTGTAGTAAGGAGCATGCGTAGACGTGATCATTGTGATTAGCGGCAGGTCTGACTTTGTGAGGTGTCTATGGGCATACGTATGCAAACCCCTCCCCCCTCTTACTCTCGTGACTTGGACGGTTACATCGCCGTTGAGTTTGTAAAGAAAGAAGCTCTACTTGCAGCACATTTACGGATACTCGATGCGACTGCGGTCGAGGTTGTGGATATGTGGATGTTATACTCGGCGCCTGCCGCCTGCTTGCGCTAAGGGGAACTTGACCTGGGTGTTCGCGAGGGTTTGAGCCAAGGTTCGTCGGTATGGGAAATTTGGGAGTGGAGGAGGTTGGGTGGACGATAGCCGGTGATGTGGACGCATAATGGTGTGGTGTGGGTTATTGGTAGGTGGTGTCCTAGTCCTACCATGGCGTTATTGGGAAGTCAAGTGTGGATTTACGCAGATCTTGGGAACTGTGACTGACTACTTTTATTATTTTCTAAAGAGATATGCGATATCGAAATAGAGATATCGTAAGTACTTTGCCGCCAACAAAGGAGGTTTGATCTATGCAAAAGAATAAGAGTTAATGATTGTGCTCACTCGAGAAGACATACGCTTTGATTCTCGAGCGAATATGCCCAAAGGGGATATCTCTCCACTGACAATCTCAACAGAACGCTTTGAAATTCTGAATACCCCGGGCGTTTGCAATACAGTTTCCTGACATGTCTTTTTCCTTGTTTGAGGGATTAGTCCTTCGAAACCATCCCTGTCTGCGTAGATGGTTGTCAAATACAGCAACCCGCACACATATCGTTGGTTGGTTGGTGATTGATGATTGGTACGCACATAAACACTACTGCAATTTGTTGATTTGAATTAGACAATTTTAGAAGCTCTTTATCGTCTATAAAAGACTGCATTCGCTCGTTACATGGAGGTTACGGTTTCATTTTCTAGAGTTCCCTATATATAGGTCTACAATAGCACGCGTGTAATGGGTGTTTCCTATTCTATTATTAGACGTGTGTCGGTTAGATATTCTGTCACTTCTTTCTTCATTACAATATATACATACGTGAAAACGACGGTTACGTTGAGTGAGCAGCCTAGAGCGAACCCTCGTGAAAGGGGAATATTCCGGTTGATGAATTGAGCCCATATTGTTACACTTGTAAACAGGCAACTCGACTACGTGCTTGAGTAAGTTGACATCTGCACCTGAAAATATATCTAGTACACGCTTTCGGAATACCGAAAAGTTTGGCGCATGCCATATTCGTTGATACTTTCAACCCCTTCGAAGCCATACCATCCACATCACATGCCAGAATTAGAGCCTGCCTAGCCTTATGTCAGTCATTGGCGGGTGGACGACGTTCACTAGTGCCGTGACATTGTGGTGTGAAAGAGCGCGCCAAGGGTAAATTCACGGTGGCGACGACGTCCCACAGTGTTTATCTATTTCCCCCCTAGTCGTTCAGCACACCAAACAATTAGATCCATTCTACTCCACTCCACCCCATATTCCACAACCACCATCGCTGACAAGATGGCTGACACTCCCTCCGCTGGGAATAGACTACGCACCATCTCTTTTAATCTCAACGAACAGGAGGAAACCATAGAAGGTACGCGCAGCCACTTCCTCAATTCCCAAATATTTGCGTCTGCCAACAGATTGCAAGTTTCAAAGCTAGCAAAGAGAGGAGATATGCTAAAAGAAGTCAAAGTGACCCCCGACTTCCCCGCTGAACCCAGTGTCAGCCTCCTCCTTGGGCGACCAGCAGAAGTGGTTCAAGGAATTGCGAAGAATCTCAAGATGAAAGATTTGGGCAACTTGCGGCTCACATGCAAAGAGATTGAAGAGAAGACATTCTGGTATTTCAAACATACTTACTTTCAAGAAGTCGCGTATCTTCCCTCTAAGTTCGCTCTTCAGAAGCTTGTCGAAATGTCTCAGTCTCGCATGGGCCAGCACGTCCGAACTCTGGCTCTAGGCCCTTCTTGCAACGACCAAGGAGGTATCATAGAGAAGGCGAACGTAAGATCGGACATGAGGGATAATCGCAAAGATAAGGCGATAAAGAATCTGATGCGGTACGCGTCAGAGAACCGTAGAATGCGCAACAGCGGCGAGGATGGGGCAATGATTAAACTTGCCCTCTTGGGTCTGCAAAGGGTCTCGTCACTAAAGTTTGTCGGCTCTATCTTGTACCACCAGGTCCATCATATCTTCGGCTTCCGCTACCATCAAGTACTCGGACTTAAGACCTGTGACTTCGAAAGCATTGATCCCGACGCTACCCAATCCATTGGAAGGCTGTTCAGCATCACTATGGATGCTGCAGTCGAACAGGGTCTTAAGCTTGAGAGCATCACTTTCCCGATGTGTTATTCTGAAACCCGTTCAATCTTTAAGCATGGTCTCCGCCCGCTGAAGATGGACTTTCCAAACCATGTTCCTAAGATGTCGGATTCATTCGCCAACTTAATGGTGCTTGGGATCTACATTGCATGCCCCAAAGACCTTAACGATGCACATGGCCGGAAGCGCTTCATACACGACTTCAATGCCTTCTTACGCAATGCCCCGAAGCTCCACGCCCTGGACATCGCATTTGGCCAAGTTTTAGGGGCCCCAACGGTCCTTCAAGGAATCAGAACTAAGACTCTGCGTAAACTAAAGAATTTCAAGATAGCGGGTCTCGAGTGCTACTCCCCTGAACTCCGCGAGATCCTTACCCCCATGGCAAACTCCCTAAAGGAACTTGTCTTGAACTCGTTAATATTATTTGACGAGAAGTACCCGGAGATGATCGAATTCATGCAAGAAGATATGGTAACATTGAACAAGATTGACTGTACCATTCGTTACTATCCTAGGAACCGGCTGCATTATGAAGGGAACGACATGCATGGCTTCCTCGCCAAAAAAGCCACGGAGTTGTACAAAGCTCGAGACGATTAATCATCAGTCGTAAGCTCTTACATCTGGTTCATACAGCTCCTTGACTAATTTTGCCCTTGATCACTGTTACCGGCAGACGACGTCGCTTCGCCCGACGACAGTGATGCTGACGATAACGACGACGATGACGCCGATGGGTCTCACTTGGAGTCCCCCGACACGTAACCACAACGCGGCCAATCGCTTAGTGACTGTCGCTGAGTATACAGGGTCCAGCCAATCAAGTTCTATGAGAAGAGATCTCGCGGCCAAAATAAAAAAACCATGTAGCCAGTTTTCTCCTTGTATTATACTTCAGCCCACTCTTCGGTCCCCAGTCAACCAAATATTTCTTTACCCAGAGCTCCACGATACAGAAATAGCTCTGTTTCTTTCATGACGAATCAGCGAGAGAGATAGTTCAGTGGCTCCATGTGAGCATAGAGAACTTCACACAGATAGACCAACAATGCAACTCAACCCATCCATTCAATTGACCTAATCTAGATGCATAGTGACCCATAACACATCTTAAACTCAGCTTCTAACCTTTCTAAGGGTATTGACAGAATAAATATATGTTGGTGACTTTGTATCCCTTAGTGCGTGCCTTGAAACGGACCAGCTGTACACTCATTAAAGCCAATCTGCGAGAAAAGAAACTTTGAATCTTCTTCATATGATTCACCTCACCCTACAACTAGCTGAAATCGCTACACAGGTCTCCATTTACATACAACACAACGCTTCTTCACAGAGCTCTACACTGCAAAACCAGGTCCACTCCTCCCACTTCCTAAACCCCAGAAGCCTAGAACATGGGAGGGAAAACACATTCTCTTCGCACAGTCTGTAGGCGTCACATCATACCTTGATCTAATCACTCAACAAGCACCTCCGTAGTAACCGTCCTAACAATACCCATCGCCATCGCAACAGCAATTTCCTCCCTGCCCCCATCAAACTCAGTTCCCTTCTCTACATCCGCATCCCAGAGCGACCCAGACGTCGAGGCAGACGTTGATGCGGACGCAGAACGAGTGTGGTTGGAAGTTATACTGACTGCGTATCCCGTGCGCCTTGGATCCGGATCGGTGTCGGTAGATGGATTGTGGTAAGCGTCGATCTGGCTTTGTCTTCGAGCTCCATGGATGCTTGTCTTCGTTCCTGTTCGTGAGATTGAGGTGCTAGGACCCGCTGATGTACTCCCTAAGGAAGAAAAATCGCTGAGCTGTAGGAATGTGGATAGAGTAGAAGTATTCCGGGAATGGGAGCGGGAGGATGATGCCCAAGTACGAGGGATTTGGGGCGGAGGCTCCATGTCGAAGGTCAGGTTTGAGCCGGGGTCGTGATAGCGTGTTGGGAAGCGGGTTATGGGTCGAGTGGAGGTGTCGCTTGCTGTGTCGGAGTTGGAGAGGTTTCGGGTGAAGTTGAAGTGGAGGAAGACCCGTTTTGGATATTCGAAGAGTGCGGATTTGGTGGTTGGTTTTGGGCTTGGGGGTGAGGTAGATTGAGTTCTAGTAGAGGTTGGTGGATACGCGCGGCGGGTTAGGTTGGAGATGGTGATTAGAAAGGAGGCTAGGAGGGGCTTGAGGGTTGGGAGGCAGCCTGCTGTTGTTCCTAAAGTCATTTCGATACTGTGAAGGATTGATTAGTTTTTTTTTTGTGCTTTAGTCAATGGGACCAGCCCGGTGGAGAGAGAAGGAAAAAGGGAGGACTTGGGGAAAAAGGAAGTTGGTAAAATGGATCAAAGCCAGGAAGAGAAGGTGGCTTAGTACATCGAACCCCAGGAAGGATATCATAGATGTTAAACCTTTCGTCCCAGATCATGCGGCGAAGAGTCTGGAGTACACTGAGACGTACCGGTGTACGTGTACACCCACCTGCAACCTTTCAAGGCCCCCAAAGATCTTGAGGAACCGTGGCTTGCTCGGTGACAATTCAACAAGATCATGCGCATTTTCCCAGGAAGAAGAATGTGGTCATCTGAATACAAAAGTGGGCACTTACACGCTACAAATGGAGAGCCACGCGACACTCCTGTGTAACCTGTTAATATCTAAGGCGTACGCATTCGCCGAAGTTATACATACTCGATGCGACCATCGGCTTCCCCAAAGTACTTAATCAAGGCTATTCGTACTGCCGCTGCCGCGCAAGCCCTATCCGACATCAGCTTGAGGGGTGAAACTGGTGTAACCGACATACGCCAATCCAAAACAAAGAACTAAAACCAGAAACATTCTGGTCCGTAGATCCATTCCGACGTGCCACGCCATCTGAATTGGACATATCGTGAGGATTAAATCGGCGAATATGTTTAAGCCTGCGCATATTAGCTATGGCAAATAGCATTTTGGATATGACCTTCTACGTACCGTTATACGCGAAGGAAAAATGTCGAAAGGTCGTTGGCGACATGCAGTTTGTGCCTCGAATATGCTGGTTCCAGATTGATTCGATTGGAATGCATCGGAAAATCAAAGTCCCACACCAAGTGATCGCTAACAAACTTAATAATGCTGTCTCGAGTCAATCATGTTCATTATTGGATTTGGCTTTGCCTATGCATACCAGTCAAGATGTACAAGAACCGTCGATAGTGATATTTATGTATGAGGCGGAGAAGGAATAGTGCGATAGATATCTTGATTGAACAAATGCCGAGAACATCAAACAACGTCAGAAACCAAAGCGACTGCATGAGGCTTTGTCCGTGTTTCTGTTGTGTGGCCCACGCACGTGTGTCGAATCCAGATTGTGTTAATTGCGTAAGTATACCCAGGATAGCACCGGCGCACAACTGGGATTTAGACCTTTATTAGCACACGGAAAGGATTCATCGCGTCTCCACCCATATCTGCACGACTTACCACAGCGACAATCATGAAGCAGTCATCGATGCCGAAGAATCGGAGATGTCTTATTCGAGTGTAAGTTCTTAGCAAGAAGGTCAATAGCGCGATTGAGACCAGCGTAGCGACAATTGCAAGGAAAAGTGACCCCTTGTTGTATGTCAGAGACCCCGGAGTAATCGAGTTGTGCAGACGCGGCTCGTTGGCAGCAATGTGCATATTGTGGCGTATTCTTCGATTCAGTGTTTGAGGACATCCGTAGAGTGAAAAGAGGGTCCCAGTATATCAATTTCTGGGAGGATATGAGTGATAGTAAAGTTATTATTGCTCTTGCTGCTCGACATCTACTCGGGCTCCTGTTATTGGGGGCCTCGAAGATGTGCAACCAACAAAATCGTGGCGCATCTCTCGAGTGCCACAGCAGGCGACTCGCCCACACTCTTCTGCGAATGCGAATGCCAGATCGTAATTGCGTGCTTGGAACATGGCCAGTCATTGTCAGCGGTTGGGTACGAATGCGGGGATGCCCTCGAAGAAGAAAATAAAATGAAATGATTCTGCGGGGTCTAGGAGAGATCTCTAGCCCTTGCCTTCGATGAGGTCGGAATGAAGAGTCAGGCTGAAGCGCCACTGTGCATGGAGGCTTGATTAGCGCAAATGGAATCTCATAAGAGGTTTGACAGTGCCGAAGTGTCCGGACAATGGTATTGTCTTGTCAGTGACAGGTGGGTCAAATCGATATCATATGCATGCAGCGGGAGGGGTTTCCGAGGTGACACTGTTGAGAGTGGTTGTTAAGATCCAGTGCACAACATGACTTGGCATTTGTTCTTACTAGATCTGGCTTTTGAAACTAACGTTGGTCCTTGAAGGCCATGCAAATCAAATGGCCCTTGGGTTGTTGATAGAGTGTTTGGGTAATAGTAGGCCAACGCACATCCTAATCGAGATCAGAGGGACTGTATGCTTCGACATAGGCAATCACATCTACATGTATGTGTTGTGGAAACGAGCAAAAGCATTCACTCGAGGTTGGTGTTTTGTTGATTGTTGGAAGCAAGGAAGGAGTCTCCCATGTGTTGGTGGCTTGGCGCACAAACCTAGTATTCACGGTTGTGCTTAAAACCGACCACCTATCCTTTCGCATCACCGAAGCTGGAATTAACCTTCGTATAATCGACTAGATGATGCACTAGTAGTAATAAACATGATCCTGACTGCAGCTGAAGAGATGAGAATGTGCCCTCCTTTTTACCTGGCTTGACACAGCCAGCACGCGGCGAGCAAGCTGAGTACGCATTGGACTCATCCGTTTTCATAGACTGTTTCTCACTTCTCTCCATTTCAAGGCCCTAGAAGTATCGTAGGAGAAGCCATCTTCCTTTTTTGCATTCTAAAGTCGCTGATCGCGATAACTCGGAAAGTCTCGATCCTCGTGTCGTGTATCGTCGGTTATGCGTTGTACAACACTGGGGAAATGAGCTAGTAACCTTCGGTTCCAGGTACGATCTTTTGTACTTCCCGAATGAAAAGCAATTACCCAGATACCGATAAGAGACATCGTTAGGGCCTATTCTTGGGTAGGCACGCGATATGTGGAGGTTGGGATGTACGGTCCGCCATCCTCATGTCTTTGCACGTGCGAAAGTCCTGATTCTCCTCAGTATAGGGCCTTTGGTTAACAATAGGAACTTTGGCGTCTGATGGTCTCGCACATATTCGCGGGAAATGGAAAATGGTCAATACGAAGTTGTCAAGCTTTTGGAGGCAAGATGCCAGGTACGTGAGATCAGTTTTTGCTTCCTGAATCACTGCTGACGAGTAACAGCTAGTTCAAGATGAAAATTTCGCTTCGCTGGAGATCCAATAGCATTGAGCGTGCAATGTGTTGCTGAAGATTTAGTTGGTGATGAAACTGTCGACTTCGCCCTTCATGTGGCTTGGTAGTAAAGGAAATGCACCGCCACATGAACTTAGGTTACGGTGGAAGTCGGGCTGATCTAGCTACGCAGCACTCGCTTGCGCATACTCTGTAAGTACAGAAAAGCAGGCATCTCTTGCGGCTTGCACCTACTCACTCTTTTCACGTATGGTCGTGTCGCGATTCAAGCGTAAAATACTCGCCGTCTTGTTTGTTCCTTGGCAGCTTCGCTCACGTACGTAAAGCCTCCCGAACCCATACGGCCGAATCCTAGGAAGTACATAATAATACCTCGACCGCAAGTTCCGCAACGTCCATGATCAACAAGAGCGTGGAGATTGTCAAGGGCAAGCGGGTGTTGCCTGGAAGGTGTGTTTCAAAACCGTTAGTGTTTTGGTTTTGGCCCTGAGGAGACTGTGCCGCTATATTTGGATCCTCCTGAGTGCCAAGTTGCGCCGCTTCCCGCCACGTGCATGCCCTGATGCCAGCCACGCGGTCAGGACCTTTCTGGTGGGAGAGATGATGGTCAGGGTAGCCCACATCTGTTGCCTTTGATGAATATGGGAGATTCCTGAACGTTTGAACGTAGAGAAAGGGCAACGCGATTACAGTGAAGAGCGCACGGCCGGGTTTAGCTCAGTCCCGCTGTCGAAATACGGTTCTTACAATTCCTGGTCAAACTAAGCTCCTACGCCGCGTTCGCCCCCGTCTCAATCCATCGTCAAACGTAGGGGTCGAAATCCTCCGAGCCGATAGCCTTCGAATCCGCATTGATTCGACCCTGTCAACATGTTGTCGGAAGGCTTGAGGGATATACCATGGGCTTACAGCGCCTTTTGGTCTGAAAGGCATCATGCTACAAGCGCAAGGCGCCCAAACCTCGCAGCTTGGGGACTTTGGTTCCTCATCAGCCAGCGCCTTTCAGCTACCCATATCGAGAAAATCCTCGTTTACTTCGTTTAGTGCGGTCTTCCTTATTCGATGTTGGAGCCCTCTGGCCCCAGACTTGTCCTGGAAGTTCCTAGCGTTTCTATTCAGCTTAGCTTGGCATTGCCTGATCTCCAGCCCTTTTCCTTTAAGGAACTGTGTTAGCCCTAAAACAAGGCCGCGCTTCTCGAGGCGGTGCTCTAAGCGAATCGTTGGTTCCAGAGATGCGGGCAGTGTTGCGGGACTGGGGACCAGTATTAATCTCAGGTGTTTCCCATGTGTCGCTCTTTTTGCCTTCACGTTTCTCTGGTTACCTTTCGTTCATTCTTAATTGCGGACGTTCTTTTCCTCGCCGCAGATTGATCATCGTGCGCTCAGCAATTATCGCGCAATGTTCGATTTGCTCCTCCTGAGCGCCACTGTCCTGCTCAATGGCAGGACAGCAATGGCTGATGGCACTCCTTGCCAGTCGGTCAGCTCCATGTCAGTCGATTACATGTCCCTTATGCCCTCAGCGACCACAGCCCTCGTTCCAGCGCAAGCTGCCGAAGATTGCCTGAAATCCGTGCCCATCCAGAAGGAGGACGATCTGCAACTCATTGACGAATTGCAATACTATCTCAGCTGGCAGTCTAATCTAGCATACCTGATGGATCCTCCAAAAGAATATACTGAGGAGCGCGTGGATGTAGTAGAGCGAATGAACGAAATTCGAAAGGACTTGGAAGATGATAAATATGATAACGAATTCGATGTTATGGTCGATATATCAAAAGCGTTCGACATGGGCTACGATTTTCATTTGATCTTCAGGCCTGACATTCTAGATGTGTTCAACTTCAGACGGGGTAATGTCGGTGGTGGCCTATTGGACGAGTTCTCGGTCGTTTCCATTTCCTCCGATGGCAAGGAGCTGCCGGTCCTCTACAATTATTGTGAGATCAATGTCCCACCCAATCTGAATTCCAGACTGATTTTCGCCAGACGATATAATTGTTTCGGAGGACGAGGGATGGGACCCCTCTCCCATAGTCGAGATTAACAATCAGACCGCTGAAGATTTTCTCAAGAAATGGTCCGATAGCTTCACATATCACGAAGACCACGCTCGTTACAACCGCCTTTTCGTCAACCAGGCGCTAGGCTCATACGGCAGAGTTGCAAATGAATTTGGGCGAAGCATTTACCCTGATGGCGACTACACATATGTGAAGCACAAGAACGGGACACTGAACAAATACTTCAACAATGCCATCATTGGCGAGGGTTGGTTTGATGGGGTCGAAAGCGGTCAGGATTTCTTCGATGCGTTCTGTGCACAGGGACCTCCAGAAGCTTCCCGAAAGCGTGGCATCGACCTGAGGAACCACTTTTTAAACATGCCCAATGAGGTCACTCGGGTCAAGCGTCAAGAAGACGCTGAGCCAACTGCCACTGGGTTCCCGGAGCCGGAAATTCTTCACTCTGAAGGAGTCATTGGAGGATACTACCTCAGTGGCAGTGGATACGATGATGTTGCTGTTTTGAGCATCCCCTCATTTAACCCGGAATCCGAGACTGGTGCTTCAGAATTCCAAGATATTATTGGTTCTTTCCTCAGAAATGCAACTAGCGACGGCAAGAAGAAGCTTGTGATCGATTTGCGTGGAAATGGCGGAGGTCGTGTCTACCTAGGTTATGACCTCTTCAAGCAGGTAAGTTTCATCATCATTTTATACTGTTGCATCACCTGACAATTTGCAGCTCTTCCCCGACCAGGATCCATATGGAGCATCCCGATTCCGGGCCAACGAAATGTTCGACATTGCTGGACAGTTCATGACCGAGGTCTTGAAGGACCTAACTTACGAGGATGCAGTAAAGGAATTCGAGGAATTCGGACTCGAGAGCGATATTCCGCTTCTCTACCAGAGTATCTTCAACTACAGGCTTCCCCTTACCATCGACAACGACAACTTCACCTCATGGGAAGACTACTTTGGACCTCACAAATTTAACGGGGACAACTTCACAACCCCCTCCCGCAAAGATCTGAACAACTTCTTCGCCGACGACCTCAATTTGGATGTAACAGGTTACCGAACTCGCGCTGGTAAACTCCTAAAAGAACAACCATTCGAGGCTAAAAATATAGTCCTCCTCCAAGACGGTGGCTGCGGTTCCACCTGCGCTGTTTTCTCCGAGTTTGCAAAGACTCAGGGCGGCATCCAACAAGTCGTAGTAGGCGGTAAGCCCGAGACAGGACCAATGCAAGGAGTCGCCGGATCCAAGGGTTCCCAAGTATACAAATTCTCACGTGTATACAAAGAGGCCAATACCGCATGGAGAGGTTTAGAAGACTACCAAGATCAACTCAACGAGACTGATCTTGGTGGCATTGTCTTTGCCGAGCAACCACTACTACGCACTGCGTACGACAGCCTTGGACAAACAATTTCTTCCATCAATCTCCGGGACAACATCCGCATGAACGACACCTCAGAAACACCACTGGAATTCATCTACGAAGCCGCCGACTGCCGCATTTTTTACACTGCAGACATGGTACGCGACACCGTGGAAACATGGAAGAAGACCGTTGACGCATACTGGGGCGATTCGAAGAAGGTGTGCGTCGAGGGCTCCACGGGACACAAGTCCTCGCTCTCTGGAGGCGCGCCAGGTCCACTTCAACAAGCGGGCGTGGAAGGTGCAGCTCCCATTAAGAGTGCTAGTAGTGCTCTAATGGCTGCTGTTGCGGGTGTTCTGGGACTCGTACTCGTGTTGTAGATTTTGTAGATAATCTTTGTGATACCACTGCATATGATGGATATGAAATGAATTAATGGAAAAGTTTAAGCTTCAGTATGGCTCTGGTTCGGTTGACTTGATATGTACTTGCATAACTAGGTCAACGTGATGGATACACACAGATATTACGTTGATGTGATGCCATTGACCGTGAAATTGAATTGCACTGGGTTCCGTATTTGAAAAGACGTTGGTGTACTTCGTGCGTGGCTACCAACATCTAGCTTATAGAGTTCGTGAGCAGGATGCAGAGAATGATGGATCGTGGACATTTGGCAGATGTATGTACTAGGGGAGGCGAGGTGAACAAAAGTGTTGTTTTCTTGCTCTGGATCGTTTCTCGTGCGTTTGAGCGTCGCTGATCGTGTAGGTTGTTGGTTTGGAAGGTGGGTCGATTTGAAGGGTTTGGCGATGATGATACGCGTGTGATAGAGTAAAAGTCTTGGCTGGGTATGAGGGTTACATTGAGCTGGGCGGTGGACAAGGAGCTATGCTGCATTATGCTATCGGTGTGAATTCCGCAACGCGAAGGCGAGAAAATAGCTTGGAGATTAGTTGGGGCTCAGATATTGATATATTTACTGGTGATCAGAGTGGGTGCTTCGGCATTCGCGACCTGCAGTCGAAGATGCGCGCATCTTCATTCAGCGAAGCGAGTATATAGTGTCCCTCTAAAGGGAGTGGGTAAATCACGCTAACAATCGCCAAGACGCTTGGCATGAAAGGGTTATGGGTCGATATCTTCACGTAGTGCTCCTCTGAAGGGAGTGGTTCGAGCAACGCTAACAATGCCAAGGCTCTTGGGGTGAAAGATTTATGACCCGGCATCTCGCACGTATTTTCACACTTCAAGATAGAGCTATGAACCATTCCACCTTGGTATCTTTGGCGGTGTTGGCTTGGCTACCAGTTCAAAAGTTCCACCCTTGTCAGTCGCCTGGCTGCAAACTGCCACGCAGAGCGTTATGGCCAGCGTGCATTTGTCGTCGCTCAAAAAATCGGCTCCATGCGGACTTTAAATTGTTGTCGATCGCTCTGGTCGTAAACAGAGACGTTTGTGGAAAATTTAGCGAGATGGAACTTCTAAGCCAGAGTAGAATCCTATACGCTCGGCGAGTCGGTTGCTTTCCGGGAGAATGCTCGCCAGGTAGCATGATTCTATTGAAGGGACGTTGATGGGGCTTTGTGGGATGATCAATTCCTTTTATTTCCTTGTAGAGGAATGCGAGGCTGAAAACTGACCAGGCACCCAGGCAGTTGGACTGGGTTGCATTATCGCTGAGTCCGAAAGTGAACGACTTGAGTTTACGTTCATCCGCTTTGGCCTGAATCTTGGTTTTTTGGTGCTGGGGGCAACATGATAGTCGAACGAGGCGGTGCCACTTACTACATAGGGTATCCGAATATTACCCCATCGAGGCAACAGAAGTGCGAAGTTTCGCGATATGATGAAAGTTGTTCCGCAGCCTTGTCCAGGCTCTCCTTCAATTGCACCGGTAACCTAATTTTAGCTCGAAGMCCTCTCCTTGTAACTCACAAGCCACAAGATCTCGCTGTTTCTCGCTCCCTGTATGGGAAAACAGAGGTTGGGTTGGTAGAGCTTGATCGACTTGGCGAATCCCTATGCCTGATTGGATGTCTATATCCTAGTCCGTAGGATCTCAGCTAACATGCCAGGCGAAGACGCCTTCCCTGGCAGGCAGATTCTTGCGTCACTGTTCATCTCCCAGTAGATAATTGCCTAATCAAGCACTTGACCGCAATGATGCCCATCTCTGGGCTGCGCCTCACCTGTGGTATATCTACTCCGTATGTTGATCTAAAAGCATGGTTGCAGACTTATTTACGTAGTGACCCGTCCAATTATCCCACGCCTTTTTGCGGAGAACTACAACAATAATATACCAGCACAAGACACCACATATTTTATCATTTCGAAATCCGGCGATGGTCTTGAGATTGAAAAACGCAACAATTTATGGTTGCCTCCTGGCAAGCGCATTCGGCGCATCGATTCCAGACATTAATGCGAAACGTCAAGAAGCCTCCAATCCAGTCGTCGATCTCGGTTATGCCAAATATGAAGGTGTTAGGAATGAAACATCGGGCTTGAATGTATGGAAAGGGTACAGCAACGCTTCTAGAATACTAGTGGAGTCACTGACTTGGGGCAGGATCCGATATGCGGCACCTCCAACCGGCAATTTGCGCTGGAAAGCACCACAGAAGCCAGCCACTACAACCAACATAAGAAAGGCAGACAAAGATGGGCCATTCTGTCCCCAATCCCCACCTGGCCCCGAGGCCAATTTTACTCAAGGAGATGAGGACTGTTTGTTCTTGAACGTGTATGCTCCCATCACCGATTCGACTTCAACAAAGCTGCCTGTACTTCTCTACATTCATGGTGGAGGTTATGGGCTTGGTAATGCAGCGTTAGACTTCACCAATCTCATGGCGTCAAATGAGAACAAGTTTGTTGGGATTTCCATTCAATATAGAGTGAGTATTCTTAACAGAAAACAACACCTACTGACATGGTCTGGTAGCTTGGAGCCTTTGGCTTTCTTTCTTCGGATGAGATCAAGTCCAACGGAGTCCTGAATGCAGCCCTTTTGGACATGGCCTTTGCGCTCGATTGGGCAAAGTCTCATATTAGCGAATTTGGTGGAGACCCGCAAAGGATCACAGTTTCTGGAGAGTCTGCAGGTGCAGGTGCTGTCATGATGCTTGGCGTAGTACAAGATGGCCAGCTTTCGACGTCCTTATTTGAGAGCGTAGGTTAACATATCTCACGGTACTATGAGATCCTAACTTTGCTTTAGATGATCGCAGCTTCTCCATTTTTGCCGCCGCAGTACGACTACAATCACACGATTCCAACAAGTCATTATTACGACTTTGCTTCCAGAGCTGGCTGTGGAGAATCCGGTGCTGTTCTTGACTGTCTGCGAGGCAAGGATTCAGAAACACTCCAGCTTGCAAGTCACAACGTCTCTGTTGCCCAAATGTACGCGACTTGGGCATTTGTACCTGTCACAGACTACGAGTTCATTACTTCTCGACCGAGCATTGCTTTTAAGGACAAGAAGGTCAATGGAAAGAACATTCTCGTCAGCAACATGGCAAACGAGGGCTCGAACTTTGCGCCGCCAACTATCAGTACTGTTGATGACCTAAAGACATGGCTACACCAGCTCTTTCCTACGCTCAACGACGGAGATGTTCAAATCTTGGATGCATACCCAAGTTCTGACGAGGCAGTGAATCCAAATGCCACGAAATACGCCACAAACGGGTTGCAGGGCCCAACTGCCATCAACATGAGTCAGGTCGCAACTGGGCATCAACAACGGGCATACGTGAGTATCTGCTGCAGGAGATTTCCACGAAAGTTCAATGCTAATGTACCCAGAATATATACGCCGAAGCCACATTTGACTGTCCCAGCTACTGGCTAAACAGTGCCTACGAACCAAACCACTCCTTCCACTATCAATTCAGCCTTCCCTTAGCTTCCCACTCCGAAGATGTATCCGCCATCTTTGGCCCCGCACAACCCGTCCACGGGTCTGACTTCATCGCCGCGGTCCGACAATCCTGGGGCAACTTTATAGTAAACTCGAATCCGTCTTCCGAGGCTGGGGTTCCGGAATGGCCAGGATGGGTAGAAGGAAAAGACAGTCAGATGGTGAACTTCAATCAAACCGGTGGCGTGCCAGTCGAGGCTGAGGTTAACGGTGTGAATGTTACTCTGTTTACGGGGCCGGGACTGGAAAATGATATCAAGGTTGTTGAGGCGTATTCTTGGGAAGGTGGACGTGGGGAGAGGTGTGAGTTTTGGAAAAGTATGGCGGATAGGATATCGATTTAATCAGGATTCTGTCGGCAAGATGAAAAATTGCCGTCCTAATTCTTAACTTATATGATCCTTCCAATCCACCCTTTTTACTCCTACCTAGTGTGAGCGCTAAGGGTTTGTGTTTGACCAGTTTCTGCATTGCCTGGACGTGTCCAGAATTTTTGCCATTTCAAGTGCAAGTGGAACGACGGATGAAGAGTTGTCATGGAGAGACTAACATCTATGATTCCGTGCTTTATCACGTGGAACCCTTTGTCCTTGGCCTTGAGCTCTTTATTGGAGCTCTTCATATTTGTTTGTTTAGTGTATACGCATCGTTTTCCTAGATTGCGGAAGATTAGAGAGGACAAACAATCTTTGTATGAGCTGGAGCCGGAGGCGTGGGACAAATTGTAGGTCACATAGCGAAGGTAGACGGGTTGAAGGTGATCGGCAGTGATCAGAGTGATGACAAGCTCAGGTTCATCACCTAAGAGCTTGGGTTACGTAGCTATCAACTGTAAGACCGAGTCTGTCATAGGTACTTTACAGGGGTGGTTCCAGTAGGACTGGACAGCTACTGCAATAAGGTTGGCGCTGGGACGCTGGATGCGGCGCTGGAAGTAGTGAAGGACTTTAGGAAATTAGTACGTATCGTAATGTGAAATTGTAACTGTACTCAATCTCACGCTCGTGTATAGTTAAGTGCGGATTCCTTCAGCAGTGTAATCTTCTATTGTTGCCAAGCAGGATAGGTATCGGATTGTCGCCCATTACTAGTATTTACAGGGGAATCCTTGACTCCCTGATACCGTCGATCGCTCTACTGTATATAAGGCTGGCTGCTCTCACCAGTGTAGAATCAACTCACTCGTTTATCGAAGCTGCTCCTAGTAAATTGCTACGCTCCTATTCAGCTGTTGGCCCTCACCGTTTAATAGTTATGAGCCCGGCTTGCACAGGTAATATACTAGTCGTGAGTTTAAACTAGAGTAGATCTAGGGATATTTTACCTTATTTTTAAATCCTTTTAATTACCTAATATATGATTAATATATCCATATAAACTAGAGATAATAGGGCCACTAAGATAGTAGATAAATCCTCCTAGAGAATCCTAATTAACTTAAATGATTAGTTCCTATAGCTTATAAATATTAGAGCCTTAGTAGAGTTAAATTATGTATAGAAATATTTTAATATCACTAAATTAAAGGATAAGGTGCCTAGCCATACTAAGCCTAAGCGGCTTATACTATAAGAAGTTAATCTAATAGCTAGAATAGTATTTAATCTTAGTGGGAATAAGCTTAAGTAATATAAATATCTCTAAATCTAGTAGAATAATAATATTAATCATTTTAAGGCTCTTAATTAAAGGATCTAGCTTATTAATAAGGAAATCTAGGATATAATTACTCTATAGCACTAATATTTAATCTAGATAATTACGTTACTATATAATCATCTCTAGACTCTATAGAAGCACCTAGCTCTTATAGATGCTACGCGTTATAGAGAGCTACGTAACTAATATTAAGCGTTATAAGTAATACTAGCACGCTAATTAGTAGAGAAGTACCTAGATAGCTAGCTAAGAGTTATATAGGAGTGTAGAGAGGTGGATATCATAGAAACTATAGGTAATTAGCTATAGGAGGACTTCCTAATATTAATTAAATTACTTAATAAGGCGTTTACTACTAGCTAGCTTATGAGGATATACTAGGAAGAAACTAAAGGTAAAGCTAAGGATTAAATAACGTTACTATCTAACCTAGTATTATATTATTAACTATATTTTTATAGGATCTAGCTAGTATAATCATCTCTTAGTAGCTATATGACGTTTAAAAGAGCTCCTACTCCTAGTAATTAAGGAGAAGATTAAGAGAAGGATTAAACACCTAGTAAGGATTAGTATCTAAGGAAAAGAAGGTGTCTCTATAGTAATAGGCACTAATAGGAATAATGCTAGTATCTTAATAAGGATTTAAAACCGCCTACTAGCTTTACTCCTAGGAAAGAGATAGTAGAGAAGCTAGATATTACTCTAAAGAATCTCTAAAATAGATCCCTACTTAATAAATAGCTTAAATAATAGCGTGATAAATAATTAGGCTACTAAGGATTATTAGATTAATAAGAGTAGAGGACTCTATTTACTAATAATAGCTCTATTCTAAAAGGGAAGAGTTAATTATATAGTATCTAATTCTACTACACTAATAGTCACATAAGTAATATAGGATGACTATTAGTTGCCTACACTAATAGGAAGTAGGAGGATAGTGAGGATTTACCTCTACTACTACTTAATTAATAGATCCTTAATCTTAGATCTAACCTCCACGTTTATAACTCTATTAGATATAGATAGAAATTAAGGAATAATGATATTAGTAAAATGATGATATATGCTAGCACCTAGGAGCTTACTATAGAGGCCTAAGGTGACGTAACTATTAAAGTTAATACTCTAATAGGGATATTAAACCTTATACTATAAGGAGTCGCCTATATCCCTTTATTTATAATAAGTGTGATAGGATTAGCGTATTACTAATTAATAGATATCTATTTTAACTCTAAATAAGATATCCTATATTAATAGGATCCTTATAATGTGTTCTATAACTTATAATATAGTAATAGCTACTAGCTCCTTAATGTAGAAGAGAACTAGAGAGAGGATATTTAATTACTATATAGCTATTTAATTTTTAGGAGGAGCCGTAAGGATTATTAACTAGTAATAACTTCTTATATAAAGGCTCACCTACTACTTAGCTATCCTAGTAAGGAGGTAATTAATCACCTATTAGATAACGTAGTTAGCTTTAGCCTTAATTAAGAAGGTAGAGGACCTCTTATAAGAGAGTATGAGGATTATATAGGCGTAAAACTACATAAGTAGATTAGTAGGAGACCTCCTTATAACTAGGTAATAAGGCTATTTAAATGAATAGTAATTAATTTAATCTAGCTCTAGGAATGAGGAGAAGCCTATTATAATAGAGATAGATATGCCTTACACGCTATTTACTAATATAGCCGTTAGTATGAGGTAAGGACATTACCTAATTAATTAGGCCCTATTATTTTATTAGCCCTAAAGGAAATTATCACTAAGATTATAAGGTAATTTAGATATTAGGTAATATATATCTACATAGATAATAATACTATATTTTATAGTATTATCACTTAGGCTAAAGTGATTAGTATAGGAATTAAGACTAGGGCTCTAGGCATTCCTAAATAAAATAGCTAAGGTGAGAGAGCTAGTAAAACTCTAATATTAAGAGGACGCGCTATAAGGATATACGCTTAATTACTAAAGGATCTTATAAATGAACTAGTTATAATAGTAGTAGATATGATTAATATAACTCCTATAGCGGCATTATATTAGAGAACTCTATAAGAAGTTATTAAAGGTAAGAAGCCTTCTATTACTTACCTATCACCTATTAGTTATAAGGCGTACGTGTTAAATTTAAGCCTAAAACGTAGAGATAAGTTTAAGTCACATGTCCTACTAGGCTAGTTAGTTAGATATGATTTAACTAATATATTTAGGATATAGATGCCTACTTCCTAGAAGGTTATTAGAGTAAGAGACGTGATATTTAGTAGATACGCGTAGGATAGTAAGTTAACTATTAAGGAAATTAGAGAAGTAGAGGTAGAATATCTAGATATTCACTACCTACGTGATCTCTTACTATAATAAATTAATAATATTCTTTAACTATAATATAATGTCCTAACACTAAATAGAGATATGCTCTCTATAGAATAAAATTAAGTAGATAAGGATTAAGTAGATGATTTTAACTACCTACCTTTACCATCACCTACTAAGAGAGGTGACTATTAGGTTATAACACTACCTACACTAAGCTATAATACTATAGATATTAATTAAACTCCTTTACCTAAACTAGAAAAAGCTATATAAGACCCTATAGTATCCTAGGATATAATATAAGACTTATAGAATAATAATTAGCTAAAAAGATAGGTATAAGCTAATAGCTACGTCCTAGATTAATCCTCTAATAATGCTCTATAATAAGGCGCTATAGAGATATTAGAATTGTTAATAATCCTAGGCCGTTGCACATGATTAGGTAATACATAGAGAGATGCCTATTATATATATCTTAGTATAATAGCTACTACCCTAAACCTAAAGTTATTATAAAAGATATTATCTAAAGTACCTAAAATGTGACTATATAGGAACTAGCTACCTCTACTACTAGAGAGATAGAATTAACTCATTAGCTATCTTTTTTAAACTAAATTTAAATAAGCCGCATAAGTAGAGCTAGATAGCTACTAGAAGAAAAGCTATTTTAAATAAATAGATATTAAGATTAATTATAGTATAGAGATATTACCTCTAATGTAGGTATTTATATATAAATTTAATAAAGACGGCTTCCTATATAAATATAAAGCACGGCTCTATGTATAAGGCGACTAGTAAGTAGATTAGTAAGAGACCTTTACTACTACCTTAGCTACATAAGAATTTAGGGCTTTAATCGCTCTAGTAGCGTATTTTAATATAGATATATATTAGTATGATGTTTTAAATGCCTTTATTAATGCTTAGCTACTACGGCTTATATACTACTATACGCTATTAGGCTTCTAGAATAAATATGGGAAATATTTAAAGCTTTACCGCGCTTTATATAGCCTTAAGAAAGTAGTAAACCTATAGTATTATAATCTAAAATCTACTCTAGAATAATTAGGGCTTAAAATAGTAGGAAATAGCTACTACCTATTCTATAATTAATATATCATCGTGTTCTTCTACGTTAATAATATCATTATCCTTATACACCTATCTAATATCTAATATAAATAGGATTTTAAGTAGAAGCTAATGTAGATATATAAAATTTAATTACTAGGTGAGATCACGTTCTTCCTAGGGATTTAAGTAGTGAGAGATAGGCTAAGTAGGAAGATATATTTAACGCAGGATACCTATATTAATGGCATTATAAAGGAATTTAAACTATATGATAAATAATATCCTAATTTCCCTATATAGCATACCTCACTACCTTAATTAATTAATGAAGCTAATAATAAGAGGACACGTTTATATGCTACTCTTATTAGAAAGCTATCTTATATTAGCTATATGACCTATCTAGAGATTATAAAGAGCTACTCTATACTATTAGTATACCTTACTAACCTAAGGTAATGACACTATAGTAAGGCCCTACACGTTATAAAATATCTTATTAGCTAGAGATATATAGTAATTTACGCTAGTAGAGATAATCCTATATAAGAAGCCTTTATGATAGATTAGGATTAGCTACTAGACGCTAATCTATAGCTAATATTCTATAGAGCTTCTAATATAGCCTTTACTAATGATTAAGCTACTAGAAGAAGCTTATAAAGATATATCTTTATGCTCTATAAGATGCCTATTAATTAGAAGGCYACGCTATAGAAAATAGTCACTAAATTAACTACTAAAGTAGAGCTACTCACCCTATTATAGGCTAGTATAGAGATCTAATATTAGAATAATTTCTTTAAAGAATTAGGATTTAATCCTAATATTAAGCCCACCTTATAGTATGATAACTAATAAATAATATTAATAACTACTAAAGCTAGTAAGAAGCTTAATACTAAATTACGTCACATTAATATACACTAGCTATAGATATAATAAGAAGTATAGGATAATTAGATAATTATTAATTAGAGGCCTAYRGCTATAATGCCTATAGATAGGCTTACTAAGATATTACCTAGGTAGAAGCATAGGAATTTTATTAAATAATTAAATATAGAGGATATAAGATATCTACTATAGAAGGATTAATCTTTAGCTAATAATTAATTAAGGATAGGATAACTATATAGATAAGATACGTGAGTATTACTAAATTAGATTAATTTTTGATATTTTACTATATAGATTAGATGGAGGATCTAACACCTCTACTAAGGAAAGATCACTAATTACCTAAATAGGTATAGTTCAACACTATTAAGGCGATTCAGCGTGCACTATACGCTGGGGGGGTATGTTGCCAAGTAGGATAGGTATCGGATTGTCGCCTATTACTAGTATTTACAGGGGAATCCTTGACTCCCTGATACCGTCGATCGCTCTACTGTATATAAGGCTGGCTGCTCTCACTAGTGTAGAATCAACTCACTCGTTTATCGAAGCTGCTCCTAGTAAATTGCTACGCTCCCATTCAGCTGTTGGCCCTCACCGTTCAACATCTATAACGGGAGAAATATGGGATGAAGAATAGGTGGAAGTTGTTCCTCGAGCGCCTCAATCTCCACGATTGCATCATTTCAGATTCGCAATCCAGCGGTGGACATGCGGAAGAGTTCTTCACAAAGACGAACCTGTGGTTGAAGAAGTAAAAGTAAGTACGAGGGAGAGTGTAACCGTCGGCACGAGCAAGCGGGAACTTGTTATCTGGGGTAGTTTACTTCCGAGAATTTTGGTAAAACTATTCTGAAAATAGCAGGCTGGACTGAAGAGATTTTCCGCTGGCGCGTGTATCTAATGAAACCACAAGCACTACTTCTTGCGGCGAAGGAACCACGGCATGAAGTCTAGTATCCTGTTCTCAAAAGAGCGCAATCAACGACAAGACTTATTACGTGACCTCCTACACTAGTCGAGAGATCTTGCTTATCCTCTTGGATGAGTATCAACCTCCGGTGGCCTGATATCGTGATTCTTCCCTTTGTCGTAAATAGCCCTCTTTCGCAATGATTCACCGTTGACAACTGTCGATGCCAATGATCCGCGTTACGTTTATTGATCACTGAGATATCACATTTATCTAGTCCTATTTACGGAGATGGTTCTGTAAGCACTTCCCAATCAAGTAGACAGCTTATGGGGGACTGCTTCTGGTGGTAATCATACGTTTGTCTACACTGATGTTGAATTAAGCCTCAATCCGAATGGATGGTAGATATAGAGCATATCGAGAAGAATACTGCTATCACTCGAGCTTTGAGAATGTCTACATGATTAACTCGGATTTAGTAATGGAGTTAACGCATGCTGGAGCACAATTTGCGGAACATGTGAAAGCCATTTCACGGATTTCTCAGGTCAGTGCACGAGCTGCAGCAATTGGCCATACCGGCCGAGAATATTTTCAGTGACTCACTGGCTGACGTCACTTGACGCTGTTGCCTATTGTTGCCTTGTTTTCGGCCGCGGAAATGGGGTAGGTTGGGCGTTTGTTTGCCGGAGGAGTTGCGGATCACGTGAAAATCAATTCACATCTGCCAGATGCACCCAATAGATCTCTGTAACTCGCCCCGCGGCCGAACTAATTTTTCAGCATGAGTCACAATTGACGTCATGTCTCATTTTACTTCTATTGTTGCCTTGTTCTGCCGCGGAGCTAGAGCGTGTTGAGCGTTTGCATGTCGTCGCCGCCTTCACAACAATAACAACGATTCTGGCCAATCACTGACAGACCGTGCACCTTGCCTAGCGTGAGCAGGGGCCACCTGCCTGGGTATATAACCAACCCTCCCCTCCCGGCTTGTGGTCTCTTTTTCTTTTCTCCTCACTTCTCTCTGCCTTTTGGCTTAGATCAAGTGTAGTATCTGTTAGTACTACCCCACCCCCCCTTCCACCTGACTTACCCATTATCACTCTAGGTTCTTTTCAGTTTAATCTCTGAAACTCTTCCACGGAAGTTTTTATGATTATTCCAATTTTTGAAACCAGGTTTCTACTCACTGTGCTTGCACATAGTAGAGACCACAGTGTCGCTCGTAAGTAAACATTAACTCCAACTCACATTCTTCTCATACTCACAACATACAGGTATCCGCACTACCTCGAGCTGACGCGAATACTACATTTTTACCCTCCTTTTTTTTTCATTAAGCTCTATGGCTTGCCATAGTCTTGAAGAAGAAACACTTCTATACATTCTCTGTGACTTGTCTTCTGTAGACAAGTATGTGACATCGTGATGTTGTTTACATGTCGCGACGTGTTGTTTTACCCAGCGCGTAGCTTCATTCGCGCTGTAATGTTGTGCTCTTCCTTGTGGATGTTCGTACCACGTAGCACCGCCATTGCAAAGACATTTGACACGCATTGCAGCCGCAGCGAGTGGTCTCCAGTCTTTCTTTGTAGTGGAACGTGTCTCTTTGTGAGACCGAAGATGTTGAAGTTGAAGTCCTGGTCGTGAATGCCACCGCGGTTCTGACCAGAGCCTGTTGCTGACCACACATTCACAGCACATCGTAATGCTAGCTCAAGGGAATTTATTCTATAGCTCATTTCATCATACACTCATGATACCTCGGCCGTATGGCCTGGACATACGACCCTCAATCCCATCGACCCCAAAACTCGCCCCAATCCTCCCTCATCCACAGACCCAATTGCCAACAACATCCTTATCTGCACACTCCCAACTATCATTCTGATACCCACAATCTCCCAGCTCTCCCTCATCCTCCCCATTATTCCACGTCACCCACGTATCCCCTCCACACCCATGCCACGTATACTCGATGCCATCACTCAGCGTGAATGGATGCTCGCACGGATTATCGCCAGTCTCGAGGATAGTTTCGCCTGCGCACTGGGAGTCTATGACATTGTCTCGTAGCCAGGCATATTCCCACTGTATACCGGAGATTGTTGCTCTGCCGATGTAGACTTGGGATTCTGGGGTCGGTTTGGGTGTGATGGTGGTCGATGTGTACGAGTCTGAGGAAGTTGAAGTCAAAGTCGAAGTCGAAGTCGAAGTCGAGGAAGGTGGCGATGGGGTCGGTGTTTCTGGTGGTGGAGGGGGAGCTTTGGTGGATGGAGGATTCTTAGTTTCTTCTTTGGGCTCTGGTGTGGAGATCGACGTGGGTTTGGTGGAGGTTGGTGTTGTCTGGGGTGTTTGCGGTGTCGCTGCTGACGTTCTGGATCCTCTTGTAGACTCTGGAGTATATGTTTCTGTTACCGAGATTGTAACACCTCCACTTTCGCTTCTGCGAGCGGCTGAAGTTGGAATATTCTCAGAAGCTACCGTACCTGTGGGGCTGGACACTGAACTAGATCTGTTTCGAGCGTCAGCCAGGCTTGGTCAACACTCAATTAAGATGCAACTGAGACGCAACACTTACCCTGTATTAGCTTCCTGCTGTCCAGCCAGCCCATTACTCTTCTTCTTCTTCTTCTCCGCTGCCAACGCTCCACCTACACCTCCCCCGACCGCAGCCCCTACAACGATCACAATGAGTACACAGATAAGTATCGCAAATCGCTTCCACCAAGGTCTCATGTCTCCGTTTCTGCGGCCTCCATCGCCGGTGTCGGCACCAGTGATGGGCGCTGTATCGACATACGCAATCTTTGGTGGTGGCGATGCCGGCATTTCAAGAAGGGCCGTCCCATTGCCATTATGGGTCTCTGGAATTGTCGAATATCGCAGGGGAATATTTTGTATTGTGTAGTTCGGTAGGGGCCAACGATGGCGACAGCGGTAGCCTGGGTGCCTGAGGAGGATCTTGGTAGTGGTAAGCATGCGCATTATGCGTATACGGTCCTGGCAGCTGCGGTGAGGGTACAGGACCGTGGGCTGGTACTGGTATGGGTTCTGTGTGTACGGCTCTGGGAAGTTCGACGGTGGTGAGATCGACCAGCGGGGAACTGCCTCTGGAAGGGCGGGGGAGTAAGGCTAATGGTGTTGAGGTTGTGGGTGATACATTTTGTGTCCTGCCTTATCTGTTATCTCATCAACTTATTTTAGCCGGTGTGTAACCCACATATGGTGTGGGTAACCAAATTTTGATAGCAATAAGGTAGCTAGGTATGTTCTCTCCGTCTACGAAGTGGGCAACAGGTCCTGATCTTAAGCACTTCGATTCTACACCCGTACCACTGCCGTTCCTTTTTCAGCCTCAGTCTCTATGCACACATGAGTTCATGTATTCCAACCAAAGACTACCTATCGTCTCGCATGAGAAGTGCATATGTACCCTCCATGCGAGTTGTTATCTGTTGAAGCAGGCTTTCAGCCTATGGTATTTCGAGTTGAAATGTCGGGCCGCGGAAATCATCCTCTCTTCAAGAAAACATGGCATTCTACAGGCGCCACGCGAGTTGTAGAGGCCCGCACTCCGGATATGGCGTAGAATTCCTCAAAGGCGTTGAAGGCCTAGGCCGAAGGTAAGGTTTGGAAGCGAAGTGGGCTGCCGTGTGGAGAGCTTGGACGAATCAAAGACTGATATGGCGTTGTTGCAAGGGTTAAAAACTGCGATGGACGATATGCAGAGGACCAGGCTGAATTTCTGGGTTGGTTGCTGACATACTCAATACAATTCTAATGAGAAGTACTTTCAATTGGAGAATGGGGTGGGAAATGACCATACGCACCAAGTCATCGGGGCTATAATCTTGAAGGGCATCCAGCTTCTAGCGAACATTTGTTGGAAATCTATATACTGAGATGAAACTATAAACTTCACATCGCAATCGTAAGAGGATATGCAACTTGAAAAAGAGCAATAACGCCAACCCGTGGTATCAAACATAACGATAAGCTTCCAAAACCCCCAACGAACTCTCCACTCCCTCCCACGTCAGGCCACCACCCTCCACAACTGCCCTCGCCATCTCCAAACTCGTCACCTCCTCCTCATCATCCTCTAAATCCGCCCTCCCTTTCTCGTCCCTCTCTTCTAGATCCGCACCGGCCCCTTCACCAACCCCCTTCGCCCTCGAAACAATATTCAAATCCGTCTTCCCCTTACTCAAAACCTCTCTCCCAGCAACTTTCATGACAACATCAACTTCAACCCTGTATCCACGCCAGAAATTATACGTTTTGAAACTCGGCAATATGGTTCTTGGAAGTTTGATTGTGACGACACATTTCTGCTCTTCGAAGGCTCCGTCCCGGGGTTTGAAAACTGTGTCTGATAATGTGTTGTGCTCGGTTTGGAACTCCGTGTGCTTGAATGTGGTATGTTTCATTTGGGGCGGTTTAGAAGGGTCGAGGAGTGGGGCGCGTAGGATGCGGAGACCGGTGTGGGACCGGATTCGTGCGCTGAAGGAGGTTATGCGTATATCTGGGATTGGGAAGCTGTAGAGTTTTCCTAGTGGAGGTGGCTGGACATTGATGGAGATTGAGATCGGTATTTCGGCGCCGGGGATCGAGACTTGAGGAGTGCTGATGTGGGATGTGAAGTGGAAGGATGGTGTTGATGTGCTGATCGAGTCGCGGAGCTGGGAGTAGAGTGAAAGACGGTTCTCTTTTGTAAGTTGAGAAGTCTGTACGGAAAGGTTTTCCGTGGCTGTGTGGTTTTGCTGCATCAAGGACAACACCTTTTGCTGGGAGAGTCGTCGCGTTGTTAGCCATATTGGTAATTGGCAACTTGCTTCTGCGACCAGTTTTCCCGTATCTGGATCTTGCCGTGAGCGTATGGCAAGGAGTTTGTACTCGATAAAGCCATGTCCTGCTGCCGCCATGGAGAAGCTGTATGATGTCCTCAGAGGCATGAACATAGTCGGTGGGAGCGGGTGGCCTGCTTGACATTGATATGGCTCTAGTGCTGGCCAGTCATGCGTCCAATACATGTCGTACATTCGATCTTTTGGCGCAAAGTTGTTAAGCCGCTCGAGTCCGTTGGCTGTCTTTTCAGGAATAGTTATGGAAAATCTACGTCTGGTCCCGCCTTTTCCATCGGCGGGTTTCAGATGTATGGCCTGGTAAAGTAACGGGGCGCGATCTTTGTATTCCTGATGCTCTCCACGTACATAACTTTTGGAGCGACCTTCAAGGACGACGTGAACATGGCACGATGCATCACACCCAGAGACGCGGCCATTGAGTGTGTCGAGCGGTGCGTATATGCTGGATGGGTTGTCGAGTTCTAGTTGTAGATGGCCCAAGCTGGAAGAAGGTAATGGCGCAGGAACAAACGTCTCGTAGACTTTCTCATCGGGGTTCGAATATACTGAACTGTCATCGTCGTCGTCGTTCTCGTTTGTTTTTCCGTAGTGGCTCACTCTTATAAAGCCAAAGTCGGACGGGCGGTACTCTTGTTGTTTTGGGACATTGTCTTCGTTCTCGTGTACGGTTGGTAGTCGCGCAGGCGGCCTCGGAAAAGTGGATAACAGATTCTTGTCCTTAAGGAAGCCCATCGCGATCTTTGTAAGTGCTTGCAGATCACTTCGGTTTGGAAGGGAATTATCCGTGCAATTCACCTATGCGGCGCCGTGTTTGGAAACGTGCTCACGACCCTCTGAGTGTGAGCGCTTCACAAAACCACTTGTGGGCCAGTAAACAACTCTTGTATTTGCCGTTCAGCCTGAGAATTCAATCCGGGTAGATGTTGTCTGGGCAAGAATGAGGATAGAATAACTTTACAGTGGGGAAGATAGGGATTTGGAGTTGGTAAGGTAGGCATGCATGCACATCTCGCATGGAACGGGAAGAGTCTCAGCTTACATCTGTTTCGCCCAGAACCTCCAATCAGCGTGTGTAAATCTATATTGCATAATACATAATGCAAAAAATATCTAATGTCGCAACGCATACAATCCTGAATCCTATGTTGCTTGCGCATATTTCTCTAACGTCACTTTTCCGGCGGAAATATTCCGAAGCATATCAGCCCCAGTGTTCCTGATCTTCCTAATCTTCCTCAGGATCACCCTTCCACACTAGCCATGCCACCACCACAATTCCTTTGAGTACGACAGCAGTCCATAGCGCACCAGCAAGCCCGATTGAGCTATGTGCCCACATGCCTCCGAAGATTGCACCGAGCAGAAGCGCAATGGGTGCTGCGGCTCTCTGGTTTCTCTCAATGTTCGACATGGCCAGTAAATTTGGGTCAGAAAAGAGGTCGCAATAGACACTAGTCAATACGACACTTGTGAGAGGAATGAACTTCAGCACTCTGGACGTCACGGCCTGACCACTAGATTGGAATGCGACCGCAGCGAGCGGGGCCAGAGCCTGCCAGTGCAACCCATCGGAAAAGTGATTTCCAACTGTCACGGTCCATGCGGCTGCAGCGACAAGGAGAAGCTGAAGCACATAGGACCCGACGAGGACCCAACGTCGGAGTGGAGAGAATTGTCGGTGGAAGTAAGCAAAGAACATGGAGCCCAGGCAGAAGAACGACATTGATGTCAGCGCTTTGATCCATCGTATCCCCGATCCAGGTTCTGTAAGACCAAGGCCAAGATATACAGTATTTCCTGTGCGATGTAAGTTGGATACTCGAAGATAGTTTAGGTATGATGAACAATGACGTAGATGACTAACCTGTCTGCATGCTCACAAAAGAACCCCAGATGAACACAGCAGCACTGTCCAATAGTCCCGTTATCATATAACAGAATATCAAGATAACGTCGGTCTTGTCTTTACTGACATTGGCTGTCATGTGCCTTTTGACTCGATTCACCAATGGCCGAGATTTGCCCGGGTAACTCCCGAGCGATCCCAGCAGGGGTGTCTCTTCATCAGAGACATTGCTCGCGCCCTTGGTTCTTGGATTAAAACCATTCATCGTGGGCAGCGAAACGAAAAATTGTTTGAAGAAAGGAAAAAGGTACAAAGTGGTACTTCGAGAGAGGTATAAAGGAAAAATTATCGGAGCGGGCTCGGACTCGGCAGGATCTAGATAACCGTAGATGGCCAGGTAAATTTTAGCTTGTTACAAGAGCTTACAAAGTCAGGCCATTTCTTTGCCGCAATACTAGGAAACTTGTACGTATTGGGCCAAATAAGAAAGGTGTGAGAAAAAGTTTTCAACTCTCCAGCATGCCAGCGTGCCAGCTGAAAATCTGGAGCAAGGTGGGTCAGGGTCTTTTCAATGCCATCATGGATGACTAACGGTACTCTAGTGCGATGAATGGGATAGCGACGGACATGTCGTCATCGGAAAAACGGCATTTGGACCTTCATAAATGCATCGCTGGAGTTATCGAGTGTAAGAAAGTTGTTCAAAGAGTCGGACATGAGGAAGTGACTTCCATCAAAGAACAGTCATGCATCTATCTTCGGTCGTGTTGCTTTTGGGCGTCTGGGGAGCCGTCTGGGGAGCGCCTGTGGAGCAAAAACCACTAGTCGGGAATGGGCATCATGCGGGCCCACACGGCAAGCCATTTACACCTGGACATCGTGATCCATATGATGGAAAGGTAGATAGTATTGGGGATAAGCTACGTCCAGAGCCTTATGTAAGTGGACCAGCACTTCGGTTCAACTGCAACCCAGGAAAAATTATCCAGAGCATTTGAACAAAATTCAGACGATAAGAATCCTGACGGCAATTTCAGAGAAATGGAGGCGGTGCGGATGTTCTAGGTCCACGCAATCGAGCTCGAGAAAGACAGAATCCCGATCTAGTTCGTCCACCCAGCACCGATCACGGAGACCTGCCCAACCTGCGATGGTCGTTCGCGGACTCACATGTCCGCATTGAAGAAGGCGGATGGACACGTCAAACTACCATTCGCGAGCTCTCAGCCAGTAAGGAGCTCGCAGGTGTCAACATGCGCCTTGACGAGGGCGTGATCCGTGAGCTTCACTGGCACAAAGAAGCCGAATGGGCATATGTTCTTGAAGGTCGTGTACGCATAACTGCGCTAGATGTTGAAGGTGGAAGCTTCGTCGATGATCTGGAAAAGGGCGATCTTTGGTATTTCCCTTCTGGCCATCCGCATTCCCTCCAAGGCCTAAGCCCAAATGGTACCGAATTTCTCTTGATCTTCGATGATGGCAATTTTTCCGAAGAATCGACGTTTTTGTTGACTGACTGGCTTGCCCACACTCCCAAGGAGGTCATCTCAGAGAATTTTCGTCTTCATCCGGAGATCTTTAAGGCCATTCCTGAGAAAGAAAAGTACATTTTCCAAGGATCAAATCCTGGTTCTGTTGACGATGAAATTCCGAAAGGAAAGGGCTACAAAAAGTCCAAATTGCAATTTACTCATAAGATGCTCGCTGAAGAGCCTGTTAATGGAACTGGGGGCAAGGCCCGTATTGTAGATTCCAGGAACTTCCCAATCTCCAAGACCGTAGCTGCTGCCCATTTGGATATCGAACCTGGCGCATTGCGGGAAATGCACTGGCATCCTAATGCAGACGAGTGGTCGTTCTTCATACGAGGTCGTGCCCGTGTCACCATCTTTGCAGCACAAGGTAACGCAAGGACATTCGACTACGTCGCAGGCGACGTGGGCATCGTTCCTAAGAATATGGGTCATTTCATCGAGAATTTGAGCGATGACGAGCCACTTGAGGTTCTTGAAATTTTCCGTGCAGACAGGTTTGAGGACTTTTCGTTGTTTCAGTGGCTTGGAGAGACGCCTAGACGGATGGTGAAGGATCATCTATTTGCGAATGATGAGGCGTCGGGAAAGAAGTTTGAGAAGGCTATTTGGGATGCAGAGAAGGACGTAATCAAAGACAGGGCTGGGCTGATTGAAGAGCACAAGGATAAGGCAGAGCTGTAGGAGTTGAAAATCGTGCCTACCGCTCCGTACCTGGATGATGCATCTTGTGGTAATATTAATGGGCTCTAGTGCTAAGCTGATAAGCGCATCTGAGCCTGGCTACTAATCAATGCAATTTTATACTATCTTTGGTGTAGTGGTAATCGGACTAGGGCCAGGAAGGTTCTGAACTGTGAATTGTGCAGTGCGACAGCCTTTACACGAAAATATAGCTTTCTCTGAATGTGTCAGACGCGTCTTTTACGATGTCATGACCTATAATGGAATGCAGGTCGGTAAGAAGTCCCGGGATGACCGTGATGAGAGTGCAAGGCTATGGGTCTCATGATGAAGAAAGCGGTGGGTGTCAGGGCAGGCTGACTTTATCGAGGGCGCAGAAGGCTGGAAATCGACCTAACCAGAGCCAACCACTGATCAGGCGGGTTCTGGGATAGTAACACATTGAGGCCTTTGATTGGAATGAATCACAGCCTTGTCCAACGAATTGATCCCGCCCTACGCGCAACTGTCCATGCGGCTCTGCCTCAGCCTTGTGCATAAAAAATGGTACTTAAGCCAGCCTGCCCGCTCTGCCAGGCTCGGGTACTTTCAGTATCAGCCTTCCTTGCTTTCGCACTTGTCTTGAGTCGAACTTTACTGATCATTCAAAGTGATCGGTCATTGTATCCTGCCGAGGCATATCAACCTCACGAGAAACAGTAAGTGATGAAGACTCAAACCACCTAGGGCGTGCCTAAGCTAACCATGAAGCAAATAGACTAACTACCAGCATTCGGGCACATCGGAAGTGCCGTATCCTCACCTCGTTTCCGTTCGCTCGTAGCATACCTCTCACCCTCCCACTCCAATATACCACTATGCCCCGACAGATATCTCACGTAACCAAAGGGTGCGCTTCTCCGTTTGCACACTTCAATCCCGCCGAGTCATCAGAAAAAGGAAAAATCATCTATAAATGAAGATCTTCCGATCCTATCTGTTTCAAAGTTTCATGCGTGGCGCTGGGAGCGACAAGGATCACGGCGCTCTGCCGCGTGATTCGTCAACGTTCCTCCCCATGAGACAGAAGCTCGAATTTCTTCGAGGTACAGGATTTCTGTTCAGTTGCGTGTTTTTGTGATGAAGGCCGTCGACATGGGCTCTGATAAGCGCGATGTTTCTCTCATCGTCCGCCCCTTCCGTCCGACAAAAGAGCAGATTTGTGGCCCTCAATCATTAAGGAGACTAGACGAGGTGAGCACCGTCAAAGAATGTACATAAACATGAAGAGTAACTGATTTTCGTCTATAGGAGCCGTGATCTCATTCACTCCAATGGCTTTCACCCGCCCAGATCTATGGTTCTGCACTGAGTGCGAAGACGGACCCTACAGCAATGATTTGCATCCAGCCTGTATTTCATGCCATGCCCTCAAGTCCGTACCATCGAATCCGGAGGACCCCTTGAAATTCATAACGGTTCCCGTACACAACTCTCGTGTGGTGTCTGTTGCGGCTGATGAGAGGTCGGAGTCAACTCCCTCCTCTCCATTAATGCCGCTGGCGACGAGCTTGGCTGAGGTAACACCCTTGGGCGAACTCCCCTCTAAAGAACATGGCTTTGGTGAAGGGAAACCTGTTGCCGCGGGCAAAGGCAAAGAAAAAGCTAAAATTCCTGGCGATCATTGGAATGGTCGATTCGAGCTAGTAGTCAAAGCTGAAGTGCCATTATGTCGCACCCCAGTGCTTGATGATGGACATACCGCAAGCAGCCATACTCAGTCCCCCGTAACTCAAAGCTCACCGTCGGCATCTGAACATACAAGCGATGATAACTTGGCACGAGATACAGATACCGATTATGAGACGTCCCCAGAGATGTCCGTACTTGATCCTGCGAGAGAATTGTTGAATCATCAACTCGCTCGAGACCTTACTGCATATTTCATGAGCGGTCTGCACATCTCGTTGGATACTACCGCTCCAATGATCACTTGCGGGGGGTACGAAACAAGAAACGCTGCCGCTGGAGGCAGGGACAACAATGGAGGTGAGCCTTCTTCAACCTCCTCCAAGAATACGAATTACAAAAGGACGAGGGATGGAGACGATGGGATGGAAGAAAATGCAGAAGGGGAAGATGGCGCCAGCGAAGACGAGAACGGAAGGCGCTCTGGAAAGCGACGCAGGCAGCCTCAGAGGCAGAATGAAACGCACGTCGCCTGTCTGTTCTTCAAAAACAACCCGGATTGGTGCAAGTACAATGCTTGCAGTAGATCAGGATTCCCAGAGATATCAAGACTCAAGTAAGTTGTGGCCTACCGCGATTAGTCTATTGCTAATTAAAGAGCCATAGAGCACACTTGAAGTCACACCATCGCGCTTACCAGTGCTTGAGATGCTGGAAAGCTTTCGTAACCGATGACGAGTTAACCGACCACACTCAGAGACCAGAGAGCTGCGAGAAAGTGCCGGGGGAGAAGTACATCTTTGCTATTAATCAGAAAAGATGGGAAATTTTGGACCGAAGAATCAAGCCCGGAAATATCGAAGGTCAGTGGAAGTGGATGTATAAGATTATATTTCCGCGTGTGCCAGAGCATTCGATTCCTTCGCCATGTAAGCTGGTATTCTACTCTCTATTCTTTTACGCATATTAATTTGCACATAGATTTCGCACCCACAGAAAAAGCTGTTATATTTCAAGACGAAGACACAGATCGAGCAACGGTTGTCGTACGCACACCAGTGAACCTTTCTCAGAAAGACATATTTGCTCGAATTGCCGAGCAATTGCAGCATAAGACGAAAGAGGCTCTTGATAATGGAGTCATACCACGGAATCCTTCTCTCCCAGACCGCCGTATCGAAGACGTTTATGCAAAGTTCTTTCTGGAAATCATGGAAAGTCTAGGACTCGACAAACACCGTCTAATATTCATGGAGAATTCGCCTTTGATGCAACAAGTGCCGCAAGACACTGATTCTTGCTGCAACGAGGCTTCGCTTAGCTCTTCTACCCCTCCGTTTGATTTGCCTTATGAGCCATTCTCTGAGCCTTTCGATATGAGCAATTTCACAATCAGTGAAGGAATGGACTTTCAGGCGACTGAGTCAGTGCTTGACGAACAATTCTCAATCCCAGGTTCATTAAATCTTGGTGAAGGAGAACCGGTGTCTGCGCTCCTGCAGACATCTTCATTGCACGGCGATGCATATTCTCCCCTAAATTAGTTTCTAGAGCTCGCGTAATAAGGTGAGAGGATGGTGGTAGATTGAATTGTGATTACATCGCAGCTAAAGAGAAGCAGGCACGGGCTAGCTTCAGGAACTTTATTCGACCTAGTCAGGGAGGGGGGCAAGACTCATATTTTCAATAGTGTCTGACAGACCTGCTTAGTACATTCATTCCAACCACGTGTAATTGGAATATTTCAATAATCAAGATCTCATTACGGTACCATCGTCTTTTCCAATGATTATTGCCCCTCTTGCGAGACTATCGAGCATTCCCCAAACCTCCGAATGTGATTACGCCCCCAAGTAAGGGCTCTAACAACAAATTATCGAGGATCATTAATAACACCAAGCTGGGGTATTAAACAAGACTGTTTACCATGCCTGTACCTAGAAAAAAAGGTGCTAAAACCTAAATGCGTCTAGAATTGAGTTAAATAGGTGACCAGGCAGATTCCATTCTATTCCCTCATGGGCGTCTACGCTGACTATGTATAGCTACATACTGACTAACGTTGAAATATAAGATTCCCCACCCTTTACGTGTTAGGTCAACAACGCGTTGCTCGCACTTACGCAAAGGGCGGCAAGCTGAGACGACCGTAAGGTCGGCGAGGATCTTCTGTGCTCTGGCGTGAGCTGAGGCCCAAGTTCAATCGGTCTTCTTCTTTCATTGGCAAAAAAACTTGAAAACGACACTGTGGCAGCTCTCTCGTCAACAACAGCTTTCCGCATGTCAGCTCTATTTGACCACCTACATGGTGTCCAGTGGGCGCCCTCTCGCAGCTGCGAACAAGTTGACAGATTCCCAAAATCAGTAGTCTCATGACCTTTTGCTACAATGTTGGACCCAAGCCTCCAATTGCGTAATATTGCAACAATTGAGCTGGAAGCAAGTATTACCGTAAAGGGAAGATTACTTACCGAGCTGAAAGCGGCAACTTCCATCGGCGATAGAGAAATCCTCACAGGCTTGCAGCTTTGTGGGGTGTGGAGGCGGGAACTTACAGAGCTGAAACGCCTCGCACCGGCTAGACCGTTTCGATTCCAGAGCTGCAACAAGCCTATGATAGTGATTGATTATACCATTGGCGTATGTCGCCAACTTCTAGTCTTGGAGGGGGTATCAGATGAATTTGTACTCGGCTATTATCTCGCTTCGTAGATGGGGGCGTAAGAGTTCGCATTGTCGAAAGACCAAATCAAATTGTGTCAGGCGACCTTTGTTTCTGCGAGTCTTCAGCTGGCTGCAAAACGGTGTTGGCTGTCACCATGATAGACACTAGCTGAGAGGGCTACAAGGTATGATTCCTTATCAAAATGGCTCGTTAGTGGACCGAGCCTGCAGGTCTTGAGACAGAATGGCGGGAACTTCCATGGCTGACAGCGGGAACGAAACAGCAGCTGAAAAGTCCTTCAGGAAAAAGGAATTTAAATTGATAACTCATAAGGCTATTTGACTGGAGAGCGGCGTCATCCAGTAGCAATATAAAAGGAACACTACCTACGTCGATTAGTGCTCTGAATCTCTAAATCCTTAGAGTCTCGAAAAATCGCTTGCTGAGAATCTGAACTCCCAAGTCAACATTATCATGGCCGAGCCCACAATCCTACAAGACTTCGATGCTTCCCCATGTGTTGAGGTTGCACGCCATAAAAATGTGGTGTGTGCTCTCGACCATGTGTTGGAGCCTTACTCACCTAGCCAAGCCAGCGCGTCGGCCGTCCGCAACGATGCACCGCCCAGTGCTGTCGAAGTCGCCCATGAATATCTGCTTGAGGTAGCAGATGCGTACGGTATTCCGAAAAGCTTCCTCGAGACTGACGATGTAAATGCAAATCTTGTTGCGGACAAAGGGATAAGTGATAGCCCGCCGGCACTAAAACTGGTCGAGGAACGGTCTCGGTTTATCAGCACAACGGTGTCCTACCAACAGACCTTGCTTGGACTTCCTGTCTGGGGCGCCGAAGTCAGCGTCACTCTAAATGGGGACCAAAAGGTGATCAATTCTGTCAACAGCGTCAAGCCATATGCTTCGGAACCGCGAAAGCCGCGGGACAATGCAAAATATCTGAAGGATATTGGGGTCGATGATCTTCGTGCAGTCCTATCTCTCCGACCAAGTGACGGCCAGATTACACTGAACCAGCAATCACTACTTGTCTACCAATACCGCAAGGACAATAGACAGCAGCTGTCTAGGGGCCATGAACCACACGAAGGACACCATCATGTCCCTACTTTAGTCTTGGATGCGGTTCCAGACAGCATCCAAGAAGGAAGATATTACGTCGTGAGGGAGGTTCTATTTACCTTCCCACTTGCTGGATTTGGAGATCTCAATTGGCATGTATTCATCGAAGTGGAGACGGGCGTTGTGCTCTACCTGCGAGCTCTTACTTCAGGAATCACGAATCCGGTCAACGGTTCGCTGTACACAGTCGACCCGATCACCCGAAAGGGACCCTCCGCCCCTTTCCCGACAGGTAGAGTTGACGAGCTCAATCTCCTTCGTCAGAAGCTCTCCCTTTCCGATGTGACGCCAAAAACACCTCAGGCTCTTATAGGCAAATATGCCGAGATCAAAGACTCCCAACCACCCAACATTGTTGTTCCAACAAGTTCTACTGGCGACTTTGACGGAGATGTCGAGTCTGATGTCTTTGCAGCGGTCAATGCTTACCAACATGTCACAAGACTGTTCGATCTCGTGAACGAATTGGGCATCACCGTCGAAAAGCAGTTCGACAGAACAGTCTTCCCTCTCCCTGTGGACCACAGAGGTCTGAACGACAGATTCAACGCCCAAGCCCCTGGCAACAGAGCTGGAAATGCTCCAGGAGGATTTCTGTTTGGTCGTGCCGCTACAGGCTCTAAGATTGGCATTTCCGCCGACTTTCGCATTGTCGCTCACGAGTTCGGCCACGCACTGTTGTGGAATGCGGTTAAGAGCCCCAACTTTGGATTCGCACATAGTGCCGGCGACTCTATCGCTGCTATATTTTGTGATCCTGGCTCGCAGGCACCTAATCGATTCGAGACCTTTCCGTGGACTCGTATTAACCGATTTCATAATCGAGATGTCGCCGATGGCTGGGCTTGGGGCGGGCCAGAATTCATCGCTGATGCTCCCCCGTTCGAACCTGGTTACCAACGGGAGCAGATCTTATCCACCAGCTTATTTAGACTCTATCGGGCTCTGGGAGGAGATGCGGTGCGTAACATCCAGAAGCAGACCTGGGCATCGAAATACACCTTGTACCTCATTTTGGCGGGGATCGCATCTCTCACGTCCGAATCACCGGTCCCTGACCCATACGTTACGCTCATGACAAACGCAGATAGTGGCAACGTCCTCGGCTTCCCCGGCGGAGCAGCTCGGAAGGTACTCAGGTGGGCTTTTGAGAAACAAGGTCTGTTCCAACCCGTGCCTGCTCCCTCGCCAGTGAAGACGAGAGGAGCGCCTCCACTCGTCGACGTATACATCAACGACGGACGCAATGGGGAATACGACTACCAAGCGTCCTTCGATAGCGCTCCGGCAATCTGGAACCGACTGAAAAAAGACGGCGTCCAGATCAATCAGACACCTACCCTTGGCACTACAAATTTTATCTACGTCACCATCCAAAATCGAGGCACGACGCCGGCCAAGGAGATTCAGGTCAGAGCATACGTCTCCAAGTTCGAGAGACCCCAGAAATGGGACGCCGAGCACCACGAATTTGACGAACTTAAATTGGTAACACCAATCAGCGCATCCACTATTGCATCCGGTGGAAGTCTTGTCGTGGGTCCCTTCAATTGGACTCCGGATGTAAAATATACTAGACATACGATTCTAGTTGCTGTTAGTGCGCTGGGGGATCTGTCCAACGTTGATCCAAACAGTGGATTGGAGTGTGCGAAAGGGCCAATTGAGTTGGAAAACCTTGTGCCGTTTGACAATAATTTGGCTATGCGGACTCTGTAAATTGAAGGGAATGGGGATGGTATACGACGAAATCTTTGATGACACTGAAATTGGTTACGAGGTGTTCGGAATAAGGTCTTGCAGATATGTTTGACTTTCGTTTAGTTTAATTCTAAGTCAGGTATGGAAACTTAGAATCTCCTTTCATCTATCGCTAACGAGTGCAACTTGTAATGGTTACAATCTTTTGAGGAAGCTACACAAGCCATACTTCTCCGCACATCTTTTTCCACTTGTCAATGGCTGTTCTTTGGGACTGAACACCAGCTCTGCTCCTGCTGACACCAAATACTCCATTATTTAAGTGACCTTATACCATCGCACCTCTCGATTAACCTGGATCGATTTTAGCATTTGAAGACTCTCATAACCTTGTCACATACGTTTCCGTCCGCAATTCGCACAGGCAGGATTGACTTCGATTAGTTGCGGCCCATGATGGCAATCCGGACAGGTCCAGCAGTCTTTTGGCTGCGATTCTGGCATCTTTTCAGAAAATGTTAAGCGCTCTATCAGTGGAGGCTAATGGTAAAGCGCGCGTAGTGGAGATGATAATAGTTGTCGAGATGAGATTATCGAGCGATGAGGAGAGAATTGCGAATGCACTGTACATGATATGGCACAAAGAGAATATTTATGGAGCTTTCCTATCGTACTGATCGCTCATTTTTCCAGCTTTCTCGAAAAGTCGCGTTGTGCGCGAAAGTGCGGGTTCCCCAAAAATCGCGATCATCGTCCCTAATGTGTAGAACTCAGATACCTCAAAGTCAAGCAGAACTGGCGCAAAAATGCGATTTCAGCGATTCTTTTTTTTTTATCGTGCTGCGTGTGGGTGGGATATTTGTTGTGAGGAAAAAAATGGGACATTTCTGGAGTATCCGTTGACGTTGGAGCACGTGCACGGGCGAATCAAAATGGCGAAACAGCATGAATTCACAATTTTGACGCAAAACGAAGGAAAGTTGCGCGTAAGTTGTAGAACGTTAAGATCGGAAAATGAGTTTCAAATGCAAAATCAGATTATTGAGCGGCTAATCAAATCCTGTGTATCTTCCAAAACATCCTACAATGCACAATTCCCGACGCCTAACTCCAACTCCTCCATGTCAAGTTCACTTATCGTTTCTCGCATTCCCTCCTTGGCCCCCAAACAATGCCAAAAAAGCTGGATCTCGTCGATCTGGAAGGTTACCTCTTGAGGAACCGTTTCCCTCTCTACCATTCCTAGTTCCGACTCCGGCTCCATTGCCTTTTCCGTTGCCCTCTGCGGCTGTATTGGTGGTAGAGGTTGCTGCGCGAGGACGCTCGAGACCGCAGTATCCGCACGCCGGGTTGATGGTGATTACTTGAGGGCCATGGTTACACTCGGTGCAGAACCAGCAATCCTTTGGCGTGTCATTAGACATGATTGTAGCGGATAGCGACTGGTTTCAAAAGTGGGTTGCAAGAGTCTTTCGAGATTAAGTGTCAGTCTGTCCAGCGTCGAGTGCTAGAGGCTCCACTTACCGCGAGCATTAATCTGGGGCTTACACAATAGTGACACTGTGATCCGTGGAAATGGTCTTGATTAATGTAAGGGGTTGAACTTCGCTAGTTATACGGATAAACCACTAGCGTAGTCCTCCACCAATGCGTATACGCAGGACTGCGCGTTACTTAGGAATGACCGGTGAAGCCAGGCACAATGTTCCAAGTCCTCTGATCGAGTCCTCTAGAAAGCAATGTCAAGGACTACTTGCTAGCTGTAAGCGTATCCTTTCTGAAACGCGAGCGGCGCATATGTGCACATCATTATAAAAATTGGAGCCGTTACATTTATGAGAATCTAGATAGCGAGTGACGATATGGCCCATGAAGTGTACCATTTCCTGAAGCCTCAACAAAAGAGATGAGCTTAATCATAGTATGGAAGTCCTGTGCTTGAACCCTCGGTCTTCAGCCAATTTCAAACACAGTCTTGTCAATTTACAAGAGTAGACCCTCAGGAGAAAGATCTGAATCCTTAAGACTATCTTCGCCCTTGATTAGAAATTCAAAGCGCCGATTCCTGTTCTCTGTCACATCTGGCAGAGCTGCAAAGTCGGACTGCACGTCATTTTGCTGCATTAGAAAATCATGCGGCAGGGGCGCGTTGAAAGAAGGCAAAGTGGATGACGACAACGCGAAATCATTTAAAGACGGGGAACTTGCGCTATGTTGGAAAGATGACTCGAAAGGAGTGCTAAGGAAGGTTCCTTGAGTCGACGATGGGAAAGAGGAAGGGATGCTGGTATGACCATCTTGCGCGATGGCTTCATTTTGAATACTCCCCGAGGCAAGCGGGAAGAACGGATCATCTGAAAGCTCGTACTCGCAGCTAGAAATTTCCATGGAATCTTCGAATGGCTGCACAACAGGGACATGACTTTCTGGGCCCCTTACAGTGTGTGTTACATTACCCAAGTCGGAAGCAACATCGTCACGAACGACCATGGAAGATAATGGAATAGAGGTGCCTGAGCGGTCCAAAATGGAATCCCATGGCTCCAAGGCTAGAACATCATTTATCTGGTCATTTAGACCGGGAGCGAAGTTTTGTTGCGATGTCTGTAGGAAGTCGACCGAAAATTCGGGATGCTGCGCCACAAATCGATCAATCACAGATTCGATGTCTAGCTCATCAAAATCAATTATTGGCTGGGCAATGTGTAGTGACGTTGGTTGAATCGTGAAAGATGCTGATACATGTGCTGGAGAGCTCGGTTCAGCAAGGGTGTTGTCCATTGGAGTAGCAGTACTGAGCGCCGGGGTTGCTGCCTCAACGCCGGATGCACCTGAGACTGCTTCGTTGACAACAGGCATGATGACCGAGTCGATTAGATTTTCTGCGACGCGTAGAATTCTTCTAGTGATATTGGCGCCACCGTTTGATAGGTCATGGACATGTCCGTGCAGGAAGTTGTAGATGGGAACGAGCAACTCTCTGCGACAACGGCTATTGAGGGAGGCTTCGCCTTCATTGACATTTGAACCTCTCTCAACAATCCCAGACTCGCTTTCGGACCCCTCCACGTCCTCGCTGTCATAGTCTAGTTGGGATCAGAAGATGTATTATTTAGGGGTGCGAGATTCTTACCGGGAGATGGAATCTCGAGAACGTCAGGGAATATAATTTGCCATATGGCTTTCCACTTCTTCTCTTCGCTAAGCGCAGATAATCCTTTGCGTTTTTTGAGTCTTTTGTACTGCTCATCGGTAATGACACCTTTTCTGCGCTTGGTCTTATCTAGGGACCTGTGTTTTCTGTACAAATGCTCCCTACACGCGTTAGGCGTTAGCGTCGCAAAGTCAAGAGGACGATCCACTTACTTAAGACGATGAATTTCGACCCATCCTCGATTGCAGCATTTAAATTGTCTAGGATCATACTTGTAAAATGGGCAGGCCCAAATTGTTTTCGTCTTCGTAGGTCGTGTTTCTGTGGCCAGACTCTCCCTTGAGCGCTTCCTCTTGTCATCTTCATCCTCATCCTCGGAGCCATCCCCGGAATTTTCTCGGTCTCGAATGGGTCTTTTCCCTTTCCTGCTACTTCCAGATACCGCGGAGTTCTTAGTATCACATGTATCAACATTGCCATGACTGGCAGGGGGGTTGCTGGGCTGATCGCTGGGCTGATCGCTGGGGTCCCTGTCGCTGGTTTTACAGGTGATGATTCCTGATCTGCCATCGAGGTCGATGTGGATTGAGTCCGAGATGAATTCTGATAAACGAGACAAAAAAGACCTAATCGAAGGGCTTGATGCATCCTGAGCAATTCTCAATGTATTGGTGTTGGTCAACTCAAGATGGGTTTGTTCCTCCATGAGAACGGTCGTTGTAGGCGTGGTTGATCTGGCGAGGCTGGATGTGACTGCCTCTAGCGATTGGGTAGGGTTAACCTCTGAGCCAGCGGCTCGCATATGGGTGGCTGTTGGTTCCGGATCGCGATTCTCTTCTTCATGAGTTCTAATCGCATCAGGCTCGGATTTGGGTAATTTGTCCTTCAATTTTTGTGATGTAGCGATGATAGCGAACCGATCGTGTTGATAATAGCCTTTGGATTTATCGCAGTCCTTCTGATTATCGCCTCTATAGCTAATAGAGTGCTGTTTGTACACCTTCTCAAGTGATAGAGGCCAAATGAAAGGCGGCTTCGCGAATGAGAATTCGTAGTTGAAGCATCTAGAGTGCCCACATTGGCAACATCCGACGCTCAATAACCAATTCTGCGGTCCATCGCCACACTCACAGCAATACCAGTAACACTGGCAGCTATGGTCGGGGCAAGGCTCAGCCTCCTCAACCTGGCAAGCCATATCGAAGAATGTCACACGAATCTCGGGTGCGTAACCAATGAGAAAAGATATCGCCGCCTGTGTCCGCAGCCTTGTGTCCCACGCGCAGCGAACCGTGTCTTCGGCGTGCGCCAGCCTTGTGTATGATGACAGAAAGCCTTATGAAGTTGAATCAAAGATCATGTTCGTAGATGGCGGAATGAAACTTCAAACTGTGGAGAGACAGGACTCGATATCTGACATTGTTGTCTCCCCTCTCTCGCATGTTTCGCGCAGAGCTGCGTATAACTCATGGAAGCGCTCCCGCGTCTCTGCAGCCCCCAATCCGGTTGATTGGAGCGACCATTGGCGGTGAGGAACTTCTGTTGCCAGGCCTTCCGAGCAATAGCGAGCAAAAAAAGGCGAAAGGGCATTGTAGAAAGCCAATCGCTGCTACGTCGAGAACGTGCGCTATGCACAATGAAGAAGCATATGTGCTCATAGTGGTTCCGAAGTGTCTTAGACCACGGAGAAACACTCCATGTTTTACGGGGAGTGCTTGTGGAAAGAATACAGTTATTCTGAGAGCCGACAGATGAGAGGCCCTGGATTCGCAAGGATATCGTGGCCCTCTGAGGTGGCCAAATGTAGGGATCGAGGACATGGCGTACCTCTATTGATGCAAATCCGCAGGGTGAGATGACGCTCAGAGCTTCACCGGTCGACCGGTGAAGGCAGTGGAGGACCCCAGATTGTCAGTGTTGCCGGTGTTGTGGAACCCACTGCGCTCTCAGGACCCGACCCATGCTCATCGCATACCCAAGAATGATGAAGCACCCAATAGAAGTACATCTACAGCTAGGATCAGCAAATGCGCTATGTCAATCACACTCGCCAGCGGCTACGATAATGTTGGTGGCTAGCCAAGTCCACAAAAGCAAAGTCCTGTCCTACATATGGCTTGCATGAAAAACGCAAGAACTTCGCTTGGGGTTGTCACCTGCAACAACTGTGGTAAAGAGGGAACCCCGTCCCCTGAAGGACACCGAAGGCCTTGAATGCCTGCTCAATTACTTTAGGATTTGCCAATTTCAACATTATTCCCAAACCATGTCGACTGCGACCCGAAAGATGCTGACAGCAAACACTATCCTATTCCTATAATGGCTCACCGGAAACGACTCAAGCCCTGGGTAGTCCTTTTACCAGTTAAGACGGACCCTACTCCGCGCATTCCGGCAGAGTGCTGCGATTTTGCACAAAGTTCCAACGTCGCGGATCCGCGTCGCTCAAGGAAAGGGTGCATGGAGCGAAATTACCAAGCGCACTCAAGGCTTGGCCAAAGATTGGAAATATATGATTTTGCTTCACTGAGCGCTAGATTTCCCGCTCTTTTGCCATCGATTCCTCATGCTCGAAAGAAAAGGACGTTGTCAATAGGCGCGAAGAGATGGCCTCCATTGTAAGTTTAATTTTATCAGTATCTCTTCGAAGCAGAGGCACAATCACTTTGCGAGACGAATGTGTCCTAATCATCACTAGTATTCATCCTTGAGCTCCTTTGAATTGGTGGCCATGTCCTCCAAGTAGGTCCGAAACCCGGGATAGAATACTGAATTCATCCCGCCCGACCTGTACCTCATGATGCCCCACCCCACCTCCTCCAGGCCCTTCCTCCCACCGAAATAGTTCTCGATTGTCATATCAAGAATCCTCTTCATGAATTTCTCGGCGTCGGTGTCGTAGTAATTCCATAACTGGGAACGAGCTTCCTGCATGTAGCGTGGCTCGATGAGATATAGGAAATCCGCAACCCCGGAAGTCGTATCGTTAAGCTGAATTACTCTGTCAAGGCTTATACCATCTAGTTGAGGTCCGGAGTACGCTTCTGGGAATGGAAATAGGTCCAGCTTAAAATCGGGGATGAGCGGTGGTTGCCATTTGAGTTTCGAAGTGTCGTAGATAACATCGATGTCGGTGAGTCGGTGATGTTTATCAAAGCCATTTGTAACACGCAGACAGTCTTTGAAGTCCTCGGGGAGTGAGACACCAAGTCTCTCTTCTGATGCGGAGATATCTTCTTCAGATGCTGGAGGTTTCCGGAAGCCGAGCCTGGGTCCGAGTTGTGGTGATCGGCCACTGGTTCGCGACGGCGCGGGTGTGACTTCCTTCTTTTTATCCTCTGGGCGATTGTATCCTAGATTGGTTTCGATTATATCTATAAGTTCAGCGGTGGTCTTGTTAGCCCAAGGGTGGTCCGGACCGTCACGAAGTCGTGTTCCAATGACTCTCACCGCCTCCTTCCCTTTCTTCTCGATATGTTCTATATCCAGTCCAAGCTTTTCACTGACGATGCCTGTGACGAGCAGCCTCCATGCAAATCTTGTCTTCGGAAATCTATCATAGATTCGCTTAGTCCAGCTCTGATAAATTCCATCGATGAGTGGATTCAACATTTCAATGGCTTCCTCTTTACGACCAACCTCCATCAAAAAATCTATAGCTCGCGTCCGGACGGCACGATCTTGGAATGACCCTTCAATGTCCAGTTTCGACATGGCAAAGAACGCGGCAACTACCTCATCCTCTGGGACGTTGTATATGCCAGCCTCGAATATGTCTTTGAGTCGTTCTTCGGCCTCCTTTTGGCGCCGTTGCTTCCCAGGGTCGGTCCAATGGGGAGAATTCATGAAAATTTGTTTCTCTACCCATGCAATTTCTTCCTTTTGCCTCTTTACTAGCCCTTGTTCATCGTCCATGTCCGGTCCAGTTATGTGTGCAGCCTCCCAGGCGAAGTTTAAGAAGGGCCAGTAGTTCCCGGCGCCGTCGTACATTCCTTCAGGGATATAGTCACGATTATGAAGTAGACGCTGGATTGCGACAGAAGTCTCTACATGACCAAGCATAGCAAAGTCTATCGAGAGCATCGACGACGTATATCGCACACTACTTGTGCTTCTATTGGTGAGTATCTCAAAAGTAGAAAACTCGGGCAAGTCCATCTTTTCGACCTTGTCTGCCATGATAAAGTGCAATGTTATGGTATGAGGTGTTGCGTCAAGTTCGATGATGGACATATGACAGAGCCATCGTGGCTGGTTGCCTAAAAAGCATCTGGGATTGAGCGACGTCATTCGCTTGGGCTAATCAGATATCAGCCAATCAGAAAATCGATATGGAGGATAATTAACTACGACGGACACGCTACAGCAGCGATAATCAGTTGCTCTGCATGAATGTGAACGGGCGTGGAGATTTTTTATATAATGGATATTTCAAGAATGGCAATGATATCTCTAGAAGAACAAGGCCAACTAACTATGACAGAAACTCCACACCAAGTAGGTTTACGATTTGATTCGATACATCTACCCGCTTCGATCGGGCAAGGTGCAGAGGCTATCCCACAGCCACATTGTACTAAGAGCCGGCGGACTTCGAGCGGCACGGTCAAGCGTCTGAATTCTTTCGATCAAAATTGTCGTAAGGCAGACGATTAAGTGGCAAATTCACCAGACTCACTTCCCAGTGCAATCAGTAATACATCTCATACAATCAATCATTTTGGGGTGTGGTATTTACCATCGCTATAGGAGAGACGGCTTAGGACAATGTACAAGGCTGAAATAGCCCCAGCCAAGAGGCGCAAGCCTCCAGATCTATTGGCTGCTTCCTAATCTAGACCTTTGATCTTCGTATCTAAAGTACCTTCTGCTTTAGTGTACTCAAACTAGCTGTGAGAGGGTGTGGAGGCGGGGTGGTTCCCTATAAATCTAGCCTGTTTACCACAAATACTTCCGTGCTACTCCGACAGCATCACCTCTTGTGACACTTTTGAAACGAAAAGCGAAGAATTCGATGCGAAGCTCGAACAAAATCCTCCTCTCATCAGTATCATGGCTGTTGTCCATTCCGCACAGTCTTGCGCAGTCAGGCTGCTCCGGTGAGACCTCAACCTACAATCACAATGGCCTTATTGTCCCATTCAAAAATCTTTGCGATAAGGACATCGGAGCAGTAGTCGACTTCCCAGGCCCTACCAACGAACCTACATGGAGCGACTGCCTCGCCCGATGCGTCGAGAAATCACCATTATGCTATGGCTTCGACTTCACCCCTCCGGGATCTGCAGAATTCAACTGTTGGCTCATGAATGCTAGCTTCGACGAGTCTTCGGCTCAGCCACAATCGTATGCCGTCGATGCGGCGATGCTCACTTCGGATTTCCTACAAAGGCTTTCGGAGGACTGCATAGATCGCGGGTTACTGGGATGCTACGAAGAGAATGGTCGGATAGGGACTGAGACAATAGCCACGACTTCTGCCCCGACTTCTGACGCAGCGACGGAGGCTAGAGGCGGCCAGGCTACGGTCTATAGGACCGTAACAGCAGCAAGTACACATACAGCCTCCTCTGACCCAGCGCCGCAAAGTACAGGACTTTCGACAGGTGCTAAAGCCGGAATAGGGGCAGGCGTGGGCATCCTTGCATTGCTTGTGGCCCTAGTTGCTTGGGTCTTGATCATCAGACGGTCCAAACAAAGAAGACGGACGGTTGGATCAACTTCGCAGCTAGATGCATCGGAGAAGATAGTAGATGAAGATTGTCGAATAAGGGGAAGGGCCGAGCTGCCCACCGGTCAAAGTCCACATCAGGCTTCTGAAGGCATCTCGGAACTTTATAGCCCTTCGAGTCCACCTATTGTACATGAGCTCGACGGCTCGACTCGATAGCCGTCGACTTGTCGATATTTGCATCTTATGCCGTACTAAAATTAGTTACTAATGTAATCTGAATGTTATCATTAACCTCCAGCGACGCTCACAGATCGCTATGCTATACTAAGTGTATCTTCCGCCACCTAGATTTACCTAGCGATTCCATGTCGAAAACACATTTATTAGATAGATCAGCCACGCCCCAGCGTTCCATCTGGCCATTGTCATGCTGCTTCAGAAGGAGTGCCCAAATTCTCTCCGTCGTTGTTTCTGCCATTAATGCAAAAAAGCCCACTTTCTCTCCTTCGAAATGATCTGTATCAAGTGTCACATCTCCCAAAGACTCTCTACGGTGATTAAGAGCTCGATAGAAGACGAGACTCAATCCACGACTGTGGCCCTTTGTTCCCTTGGGAAGATGCTGAATAGTCAGGTCGATACAAAGCGTCCAAAACACAAGGACAGTGTATGGAACATCCGTACATATATCATATATCTCCTGCCCTTCATAATAAGCCTCAAAATTAGTATCGGTATCAGAACATGTACATGGCTCTAGTTCTCCACTTTCGCCGATGAGTAAAAAGTCTGTTCCCTGTATTGCATGCCAACGTATCCAAACGCGTAGATAAGTTGCCGAAGGGAATTCTCTGATCGAGGATATTCCATCTGTCGATTTAACATGGTCTTCTGAGAATTCCCGGACCGTATTGGCTCGATCTATATACACATCCCAGCCGATATTCGAACGCCAGCCAGTCCAGGAATAACTCGGGAATCCAGTTCTCCGTGGACGTGCGGATTTGTTCGGCCTTGCTTCATCGGTATACGTGTGGAAGAGTAATGATTTTTCCAGAGGACATGGAAGGCCCTCAATTAGGGAGGTTTTGTTAAGTAAGGTCCACCTATGGAGCATGCCTTCCGCTGCACGAAAAATGTCACTCTCATGTGAAAGTTGTCGGGCGCTATAATACATGATTAACATAGAATAGTCGGCAAATCCGCTTTCTTCAGCCAGCATAGAGGTATAGGCTGAGAACGATTCCTCGAAGTCAATCAAACGTTGTCCTGGAAAGTTCATCGCCTCACTGATGGTGGTTAAATTGCACCGAAAAAAGATCTGATCGTTGATGAAAAATAATTTGCGGCGTGACAAGACCTCTTCTTGCATCCTAGACCACGTACATGTCAGTTTACCCACGAATATTTTGGTAATAACGCTTACGTCCAGCCGCGCTGTGAGTATTTCGTAGGGCGAAGCCAGGAATCAATGTCTCCAATGGTCGTCATTCGTAATCCGGGTATAACCTCTTTCGTCAATCGCGATGTCTCTCTTGCGGTGTGTTTCACACCCGGGAGGCCGCCGTGCGCGTCAAGGTTACTGGCCGCCACGATGGTAACAAATGCATCCCGATAAATTTTATCCATTAAGGTGACACAATGTTGAAGCTCACGCGCATCATCTTGGAGCAGGCATAGGCTGTCCACCCAAAGGTACGATTGTCCAAGCCCTTTGGTAGCTGTGATTGCATCGCGGATCGTTGCTGGAATAGATGATTGCAGCACTGATAGAGATCCAGGCTGGAGTAACGTCCTCTCATTTTCCCGGCAGAGAAGCAGCCTTCCGTCATTGGAATCGCCCCAAACATAACTAAGAGCAACGTATCGACAAGATTCCACGACTTCAACGATGCAATTCTTTTCTACGTCAATGAGACGAAACCGATCTTCCTCAAAGGTAAGATTACTTCGGTCTGGGCCTGCACACTCATCATGTTCCTCGATGCATTGCAGAATCCATCGCTGAGCTTCGGTCCAGTCGATCCATGGATCTAGGCTTTCCCTAGCAAACATTCTCGTCTCACGCTGGAAACCGGCTAGACATACATGGCTGCCTAGTGGCGAATTGTAGAAAGCGTCAAAACTACTATTACGCCATCGAACGGTAATCTTTTCCGAGTCTCCTGGGGGCACTAGAGCGTGCCATGATCCGGCCATTTGAATCTCGCTTTTGCAGATGGACGCAACCAATATACAAAATGGGCAATCTTGTGACCGGATTCGGCCGAAGGTACCCAGCTTCCACGACGTATCGCTATATTCGCCTTCAAAGAATTTCGGAAGGCCGGGCTCAAAGGGAATTTTCGAGCAGAACTCGCATAGTTTAGGGCTTCCTTCCATGATCTAGGTGTAGCGACGAGGCTTGGACCTGAAAGCTAAAGAGATAGTTTGCAACAGACACAAGGTATGATAGCTGTAAGCTAAACAAGACCCGAAACCCTACGTTCCGAGATCAGAATATATGTATGGTGACGATAATCGGTGTCGGAAACAACGCTACGTACCTAATAAGCCTGCAGCAAGACCCCACACCAGGCACGCACGATAGTTCTTGGCAATGGGAATGCACCCGCATCTGGCTTTTGACTTCCTTGAAAGTATATCTACTAAAATATGCATACGGCATGACGGAAATCCATCGGGATCTGAGCATTTCAAGGATGACAAGATTCAGTGGTGTATTGGTCACGTGATATTGTCTAGTTCCATGGTTAGTATCTGCATTCTATTAGAGACGGGGAAGTACTGACCTAGTTTGAGGGTAAATCATAAATCTTGACATGCGGACGGAGCTTTGGGCGATATCCTTTCTTTGGTTCTTCCTCGTATCCCTGCGTACGCCCATGAGATCCGAGGTCCATGGGAGTGAATTTACAAGATGTAGCCACTTTTCCCTACGATATCTCGTTGCGTATTAGTGAAGCTACCGCAAACGAGCATGTTACGGAATTGTGTACCACAGAGTTCCATACTTTCAGCATAACACCCCGCCATTCCCCTACATGCGTGTTGTCCCACGTGGCCCAGTGATCCAGGGACCCAACAACGTAGCGCCAAGGATTCAAACCTTAGGACGCGCCGGAATCGCCTGAGACAATCTCTAACCTTAAAACCTTATGTGGACATGAAAGGCAAATTGTTTACGCCCGATTCGCGCCCCTGTTTTGAGGCGTAGTATAAGTAACACGAACGACATCATCGGGCGTGTTAGCTTAGACATGGCGAAAATCAATGGTAACGTAGTGTTTGCAAAAGGCGGTGCTTCAGCACCAATGCATAGCTTCTATTGAGCTAGCGTCTTAATTCCAAGAATATATACAAGAATGTCTTTTAGTCATGGCGCCTACGCCAAGATGAATCCCCCCTATCCGATTTTTTAGATCCTCATTTCCGGCATTTTGTGGCAGCGATAATAGTTCAGCTGCTTTTTGTGCGGACAGACACTGCACTTAAGCAAAGTCTCTCGCATGACGGCGAGCCTTCGCATTCGTCTGCGCAACAGAGGCGAGCTTGGGCCCAGGGGCAGCATCGATGGTCTTGCCGGCATCATGCCAGTACAAGTCCCAGTTCAAAAGCGGGTCGTCTTCAGAATAGATCTGGGTACCCTTGACACCGGCAGGAACCTTGGCACCATCCTTGCCACCAGTGACTTTGATGTTGAAAGCCTGGGGCCAGAACTGCCTGTTCTTGACATCGCCATTGTTGTGGATAGAAGCGACTTCAGTGCGGAGGACGTAGTTTCCGCTGGGGATATCGTCGGGGATTGTGACGGTTTGGGCGTTGCCATTGTCATAGAAGATGGCGTCGGTGCCCCAGTATCCAGTTTGGCCCTTGGGCTCGGCGTCAGAGTAACGGCCCTTGCGGTAGTCGATTAGAGAAGCTTGGTGGATCTTGAAGAACTCGAGCTCAGTCTTCTCGACATCCGCGCAGTCACCTCCGCATGGGGCAAGGTAGGTGGCTGTCCAGCCGTGGTGACTGCAGTCCCAGCCATCCTCGCCTTGTCCGCATTGGCCTTCATGGTGCCAGTGGAATGTGACGTCGGATCCAGCCGGGACTGGAGCAGTGTAGGGTGATGGATCGGCATCCTTGTGAGCAATGATATCAGGGTCATTGATCTTGTCACCCATGACTGGTTGCCAACCCCATCCTTGATTTGTCCACCATGCTGGCGATTGGTTGCCTGGGTCCTGTTTCGAAGCCTGGCGGAAGCCCGGGTATGTCTTGCCGCCGGCTTCGAATTCCTCAACGGCAGTGTGGCCGGAGACCTGGGTGAGGAGGGTCGCGAGAAGGGTCGCGGTAGTGAAGAATTTGGACATTTTGTAGGTGGACGTTCGTTTGTAGGAGTAGTTTCCGGAACTGAAAAATGTCGAAGACTGCTAATTGGTAAAGAGTGAACAGATGAATAGCTCCGGAGCTATCTAGAATGAGTGACTTGGTAAAGATTGACTGGGAAAAGAATGACTGAGCAAATGTGCGTGAGGGGAGGAAAGAGGTCAGAGGTGGAGAAGGGCTCTCGTATATGTAGTCTCGGCCACGGCTTCCTAGGCTTCCCCCGAACGGGCATGTCGATTTAAAAAAGCTACCAGCGCTAATGTAGGTACGAAGGAGCTAAGCTCAGGTCAGCGAACGGGGTTATCGATAGCACCGTGCCATGCGTGTCTCGATGCCGGCGGATGTTCTTAGGCGTGCCGATGTAAGCAGCAAACGAGAACCCAAGTGGTGGCGCTCTCTTGGCCGCCGGAGCACACCCCGTTTACATCCTCAAGAAAGCCTTACGCAAGCGTTTGCAGTTCGACTAAATCTGTTCACAAATCATCTTTGAGAGAAGAAACGCTTTGCCAATCTTGTTTGAGGGAGCTTTGTGTCCGACATTACTCATGCTAGCACGCTGTTTTCGAGGTCGATGGCCGTCCCCTAAATAATTGAACAACGAATCTAGGAATAGAGCCGGTCTAGAAACTTGACTGATCTATGATATCCTTGCACATCGCTGAGGATCGGCTGATCGGCCTCTTCACGCACCGTTGTTCTCTGATCGCGACAGGCATGTTTCGAAGATTTTCAAAACGGGATCCAAGGCGACGCGACCGTTCATCAACCCCTCCTGAATCACATTATAGCGCGGAAGCCAAGGAGATTTCTCATTATCGCGTCGGCGAATCAGGGATGATCATTGCCTGTTTCCTGTATGTTTGTTTTCAAGAATCGGAATGGTGTAAGGTTTAATGATGGTGGGTCGGAAGCGGACCGCATGGCGCCATTGTTTCAAGTCAAGCCCAATCTAAGCACATTTCGCCCGAGTGACGAGGAAGCAGGAATTTGTTGGTACACCTATCCTTTCAGGCTTAGTCAATTGAGCCCCTTATAATCGCTTCAAAAGACGAGATTCAACAAGTATACGTGATGTGCACGAGAACTTGCGTGTTGTTCAGTGAGTAGTCGGCTAGTCCAAATCCAACCATACTCGACGCCAGCATCAACCACTGTCTTATTTTAAACATCACACATGTTCTTGCGGGCCCGAAACGAGATTCGAACGCGAATTCATTTTATTGCGAACAGTGACCATTTGTATAGACTACTAAATGTATATTCTAGGGAGCCATAAAGCAAACAACAAATATCCGCCGCTAATCGCCGTCGTCAAAGTACTGCACTTGTAATTCAATACCAGCCCTTTCGAATGCATTTTTCACATAATCAGGCTGTTCCCAATCACATAACGTACCCCACCATGAATGATTTCGGGATCTTTGATCGCGCAATATTACGCTGCGTAGCTTTGGGAAAGAGATCTCTTTGGAAGCAGCGATAAGCATAATCCAGTCGTAGCGCTTTGTTTCTTCCTCCCAGGAGTAATAGAACACCCCAGCGGGTGGTGGACATTCAATCTACACTAGTCATGAGTATGGGGTTTATGTTTCATACGACATGCAGAACTTACCGTAAGTGATTCGAGATTTCGTGGTAAGAGATGAGGCAAATTACATCTCTCTGAGCCGCTGCGTTTACCAAAAGGGAGAAGATAATACGCGCAGATTTTGAGGTCTACCAATGCTACTAACCGGGTAAGATCGACTGGGTCACCCACGACCGTGATAACCTCCCCGACAATTGGAGGAGCCAAAGTGAGATCTAGTTTTTTCAAGGAGTTTCTGACAGGATCAATTGCCTTGCCCAATCCTTCACGTATGAGATTGTACTCCGGCGGAGGGTATCCCCAAAATTTAAGCTTCGCTGGCAAATGGCACTCCAGTTCTTCGAGTTGGGGGCAGAAAGTAAGAATTTCTGCGAGAGTACCTGGGTCGATGTCAAACCTTGGGCCCATCCTGTGTACCACTTCGAAAACATGCAACCGCCGCAGGTTACTCGGGTGGCGTTGTTCGGCCATGTTCGCCTTATATAACTTCGACTGAGGCTCGCATGTTGTATTGAGGGTTTTCAAATTGCGAAGCTGCATGCATTGGATGATGGTGTCTTTGAAAACTTTCCCACTTAGAGTGATCTCAGAGAGTTGGTCCAGTCGTGGACAGCAAAAGAAGTTGCTGAGTGACACCGTATCGGATTTTGGCCCGCCTTTTGTGCAGAAAACGTGGAGGTTCTGTAGATTGACAAAGCCCATGAGCAGATCCAGACTGCTCTTACTGACTTGCCATGCCCCCTCCGGTCGCGTCTGCGGAAGATCAACGGGACCACAGCTCCGTACTACCAATTTTAAGTCCGAATTCTCCTCCAGGCTTCTTTTGACGAGCTCAGATATGACTTGTTCCGTCTCCTCTACCTGCTTGTCCGACTCTCGTCCATCATCACGGTTTCGAGGTTCAGAAAGCACGAGCCGAGGCTGAATTTCTCGGAAGATGAGCTTCTGTGTGACTTTATGGAAGCGGGACGACACAAGGGAAAGGTTTAGTAATGTACTCCTATCGGACTGAAGATACGTGGCGCTCTGTAGAAGGAGCTCATTGGGAAGGCGAAAGATTGAGGCCATGACTACTCCGTAGAGATGTAGACAAGCTAAGGCACTCGTCGAGAATCGAAGGAGGTGGTGTCCCCGAAAACTAACGAAACCAATCTCAACAATTATCCTTACTTGGGATTGTGCTTCGCATTGCACTCAAAGACGAATGGTTTCAAAGACCGACGGCAAGCGATGTTAAGTACACCTCTTCAGAGATTAGTCATCGTGGCTGCCTAATTTGGGGACACGAAGACTGTAATACAGCTTTGAGGTTGGACCTTCTGTCAAAATTTTGTGAGACTGTAGGCTACCAAGGATGATACCCACAGCGCCTTCCTATCGGTCGAAGTTGGCGCACGAAGAAGCTGAACTCGTCCCTGTGAGAAGGCAAGGAACAGAGCGTTAAATGCATTTTCTTGGAAAAGGTCCTGTCGGGCTTGTATCTTAGTGTTTAGAACTTATAACTCACGCAAAAGAACTAAAAATCTTATATTCGTCCTATTGATATACGAAAACATGGAGCAACAATGTGATGACCTCCAAGAATGTTACTGCTCAGGCTGTTGTCTCACCTTCCTATTGGGGTAGGTATGTGAGATTGTTATCGATCCATCGATCTCTGGGCCAATCCCAACCGGACCCAACCGGAAATCCGCAGTGCTCCGGTTGGGGTGGGCACGCTCTTGACGCATTTTATTCTTGCTCTCCCCTAACAGCTCGTTATAGAAATTAGCATGAGTCCAAAAGTGATCGAACCCTTGCAGAAAATCGGCAATATCCGCTCCAGCCAAAAGAGGCGTGGTTTCCCGTATGGTGGTAGTTACGCTACTTCTTCGTTTGTCGGCAACGGTCTTTCCAACACGTTCGCAACACATTCTCTCAAGGTAATTCTCCCTCAGCTTGAAAGTAAATTAATGTTGCACACAGCACTAGATATACATGGTCATCAAAGAAGGTTTTTAACAAGTATGTCACTATATCAAACCATTCCCGTTTGCCGGACATCATACAAGTTACCAGTATCTGATAAGGCATCAACGAGAAATCCTTTTGGTCGACCATCCCCATTCAAATATACATATAGCAACATAACCACCTCCATAAATCACATAGCCATATAAAATCGAGCTCGCATATATGCCATTGTCTTCCAGGAACCATACGTATGTGTCATGAGGCGGCAAATTGTCTTTGTCCTTGTCGAATTCAGGGTAGACAACCAGAATCCTTACCAACAGCAGTAAACCAAAGATACAGAACGTGACGACATGAAACACTGTCTGTAGGGTATTGAAGAGATGGTCTCCAATGCGACCGGATTTTCGGTAGCGATCAAAGACGAGGGAATATAAATGTAGGAATGTAAAAATGAGGTATATGTGGATCGGGAAAGGAACCTGAGTAAGCCAGATGACGTCGTTGAAGCGGAGACTAGAAACTACGTAGACCAAGACCACTACAGTCATTGTGATGGTGACAGCCAGAAAGGTAATGACGTAAAAGTTCATCCAGGATGACTGATGGTAGAGGCCATGGATAGAATGGTATATAGAGCTTGGGTGCGACTCCTCATTATTTTCGTCTCCCTCGTGATACAGGGCTGTCGTTGAGGGAACTTCGTCAGAAGCGACAAAATTCCACGATGCGCGTGATCTTAGTTGCTCATTCGTGTTTTGAAGACTTTCACCAGGCTCTAGAACTAAATTAGAGGTATAGTTATTTGTGAGGGGACTTTTCAGATGCGCACCAGTAACGTATGCTTCCGCCATGGTGACCAGAGGAGCAGCCAGAAGTACAATCGAGGCAATTTGTCCAAATGTCCAGGCTCGCTGTTCAGAGTAAAAGTCAGACGGGAGATCATTGTTCGGGCTCCATAGCCTGATGGAGCCCCATGCAAACGTGGTCATAAGCCACCAGATCTGAATCTATCAGTAGGAGCACGGAGTTATGGTGCGAAGGCTTGAACGCATTCGTAGGGGAACCAAATGTAGCGTACCTCAAATGCCAAGGAAGACCAAAAATCCATCAGCGTACGGAATGTGAGGAAAATGGATAGTAGTGGACGATACACAAATGCTTTTGTGACGACGTTGAAAGGTTTCTGGTTGGAGTCAGTGGTCCAACGATAGACTCCATCGAGGAACCTCAAAGAAACTCTGCTACATTGTCCTCTTAGTACGAGAACGTAGTCAACCGAGCTTTTATGAAGCCGAATGAGGCGGAAAAACATCCCGCCGCCAAGGAGGAGAATGGAGATGATTGTGAAGGGAAGAGTAGCCTCGGCTCTCATCGTGTTCATGAAACTTCCTCTATCGCCCAAGTCTGCGCCAGGCACAAAAGAGCAAATAGCATATCCAGCATCTGGAGACTGTACGTTCGGCCTAGCGATAGGTACGAAAGCGACGATCAACAGGAGCATCAAGACACACATCGCTATTAAACGCCATAACCGCTTCAGTGGATGCTGGTAGAAGTAGTTTCGCAGGAATGTCAAGCACGCCAGGTGTGTAATGCTCGCGAACCAGGCTTGATAGACCATTTTAGTCCAGTGATAGAGCGGAATTCCGCACCCCAGCTGAGCATAACCACCAATCAGAATAGATAGACCAGTGACAAGCTGAAGGTCGCTCATAACTAGCATGCACTGAAAACATTATGACATATCTTATTGAAGCGAGGGTTGCTGCTCACCTTGATAAGACCGCGCTGGATATGCCTGGATTTTGAGAGAGCATCCAGATCTGACGATGAGTGTCGAAATCTTGTCGGCCGTACGAGATGCAATATGCATACATCCATTGGATTTGGCTTGAAGCTCGTACGCGAGTCATGGCTCTTCGGGTCACTGAAAGGATCCAACTCCGGTCGATGGGAAACAACATAGTATGCGATTACTATGCAAACCGCAAGTGCTGCGGTGATTGTATTCCCGAGTGCCACCTTTGTAAGTCAGTCTAACCGTACCCGGCATGTCAGAAGGGAGTACTGACGCCGATACCTGAGATGTCGGGATTAGGTGTCAAGTCCCCTGACGAGCCCGACCGACAGTCGTAGTAACAATAAGAGGCCATAATGAAAGTCCTACGATATCATAGTCGTCCTTGAGTCTGGAGACTTAAAGGTTCTTGAACCTGGCTTTCATGTTTAAGCCACATTTGGGGGCGAGAAGATGACATAACAACTTAAATTTAGCATTTTCGCCCCATCGTTTCAGGCCATGCACAAATGGCTAGCGTCATCATTTAGAAAGCGAGGATTTAGCGAGTACATAATAATCAATGTTAGATGTCATGAGGATATTTGGTTGAATGGGGACCAAAATACTACGAGGCAAGTGCGCAAGACGAACTTAACAGTGGCAATCATTACGAGAGATCCGCGTTCTCGTGTATCCGAGTATGTCGGTCGCCATAAACACGTAATCTTTTAAAATAGCGGACATTAGCTTAGTATCAGTCTCAAGACGGTCCGGCATGCCATGCCGCATCGTTGGAGCGGACATCAACCTCGCGATCGACGCGTCAAGCCCCATAACAATATTTAATTATGCCAACCAATCAACATCGTTTTGGCCTCTGGCATATCGAGATTTCTGTAGCAGGTTCACTCTTAGTGCTACATTCTTCTAAGCTAATCTTTCCCAACTCTAGTTATCCATCGTGCCGCATCACTGTACGATGCACATCTGAGACCCTATGTCATGGCTTTCTGATCATGGGTCACTGCTCAGGCAAAGCGCTGGGTGCTGGGTATGGTAACATCAGTATTAGAATCCACGTGTATTTCACGGCGGACGCAGAGACGGAGGCATCATACCAAGAATTCACATACATTGGCCCTCAACAATCGGTTTCGACGTGGTTATACTAGCTAAATCCAAAAGGGACTAGAGCTACTATGTAATTTTCGATTCTTTCATTGGTAATTTCAGCATTGAACCCAACCACTCGGAACTTTCCAACCAGCATTGATCTCTTGCATAATTGCGCAAGGACAGATGAATCCATGCGGCAAGCTGCACACTGAAACTCAGGGTTTAGAGATTCTATTTAGCTTGCCAATCTTAGTATTGCTAGATTCATGTTAAACAACAATCTCTTGGAACCAGATTGGCATTCCACTCCATAGCAACGTGCTAGAGCGCTAAGCCAAGCAGTATTTTCCACTCCTGCTTCTTATCCTCTTATGGTTGCAATTGTCGACGGTTAGCAATGATGCACGAACAAAGAATATGACAAATTGCACTCCAGCAAGCACAACTTCTGATTCTATCTCAACGCGACTTTGTAATATTGCCGAAGTTTTCGTCAAAGAAGATTGTTCCGAACGTATGCAAGCCCCTAAGATCCGAAAAAAATAATTCTGTAGACGAATTGTCGGCTTCCCAATGTTCTGCCAGTCCCTCGCCGAACCTATCGCGCCCGATCCCTCGAAACAGGCTATGTAGCTCTGCATCTGGGCGCCACCGTCCGGTCTCCCAAAAAAGCTGGCGCGAAGTACACGGAAAGTACCTGCTATATTCAAAATGCAACGGGCTAGACCCTGGCTCTATGAATACGATGCCCCAGGCGTTCTCATATGAGTGATATTCATAATAGTTTCCATCCGGGTCATCTGATTCTCTCGGGTTGAAATTAAACAGTGTCCAGATTGCGGCCTTTCTAAGGCACTGCATCTCACCCGCAGCTTTAGCAAAACTTTCGAGGAATGGTCTAATATTCGCATTGTCTGGAGCCATGCGGATTGAAGACGGGGCACATTGAGTGCGCGCCTCTTCATCCACGAGAATATCCATCTCATGGTCCAATTCTGATTCAACGTAAGGCGGATAATGTTCCTCTGTAATTTTGAACCCTGTGACGCCACTTCCCTCACCTCTTGGACCCTGAAAATACCATGCTCCTGTAGGAGTCGCAATATGAAACATTATATCCAAAATTTCGAGATTTGGCCACGAATGTGCCAAATCACGGTCCGACAAGAATAAGCTATCATCAGCTAGTACACGCAGTTGCAATTGCCGCAGGTTGTTGGTTAATATACGTAGACTGGAGCTGAAGGGATCCTTGATAGCTGGGTACACCATGTCGGGTTGTTTGTCAGAGTGTTGGATGTCGAGGGTCTGAGAAACTGGGTTCATGAAATCTAGCGATGCTTTCCTGAGAGAACAAGGGAGCCGTGGGGCACATGATTCTACTGCCTTTGCAAAATCGTGCCTGGAATCACGGCGTGGTCCCTCCCAGTCATGTTCAAAGTACTTCGATGGTTGTTCGGGTTCCCATGTGGTGCACCACTCATAACCTCCAACTTTGCATCCCAGAAACTCCAGGTTGGGAAATCTGATAGCTAAGTCGATAATGACACGCAGATCCAGCTTTGACTCCACTTGGTCATACTTCTCGCTATGTCCGGGTGGGTAGTTAAGACCATGACCTCCTTCCCAATCAGATTCGTAGCCATGGTTGCGAATTTCAAAGGAGAAGACTGAATTGATTTCAGGAAGCTCGTATGAGTTGAGCAGATGAACACGCCAACTAACAAAATGGTAATGTAGACACTCTTCCAAGGGGTCAACGGCTTGTACAGGCCTTGAGGGGCTGTAAATTGAAAGTCGGTATTTTCCAGGAATTTTCTGTACTCCTGCTCGTTCTTCAGTAGACTTCAGAGTCGAGAAAAGAAGTCTAATCTGGCGGGTAAAACTCTCATCTTTTTTCCTCAACTCCTCCTCATTTTCACGACATGGGGGCCCATCGTCAGCGTTTCGTTCCTCAATAGGGGCAAATCTCGGCATGAATGTAACATCGCACAAATAGGACAGACGATAACCGGAGTATCGATTGATAAATTCCTCGGTATTACATTCGTTCATATCGTATGTCGCAAAGGCTCTAGAGGTTCTCTCAGCTGCGTAACGGAACTTGCTGGAAAGCGTAAGCACGTGCTTCAAGTCTTGCTTAGGAAGATTCTCGCAGATGTCGTCGACTAATTCCTGTGGTAGTTGTTCCATATCGTAGATTCGTCAAGTACTTTCGCTTGAAGTGCGTAGTTCGTAAGCTGAAAGCTCGAAGGTTCTCTTGTTATCGTACAGTGTATGAAACCGGGAAGCTTTGCCAAAGATAAGGTACGATATTTCCTTTATTTGACGACTTAGTGTGGTAGACTGTCTGTTTCTTTGCCTATAAAGAAATATCGAGAGTGAAAGTGTAATGTGGGGGGTGTTGTTGACACATTTGCCAAGTAACAATCAGGATGTGGCACAGTTTATTGACTTTTTTGGGCCAAGCGCGCGACCAGTAGCTGAAACTGCCGTGGGGCGAAGCCATGGATGGAAATATTTGTGTCTACTGAATCCAGCCCTGAAGTCATATGAGATATGTTTAGTAGTTTTAAGTGACTATTCTATGGGTTCTAGTTGGGGGATGACGGCAGACTTCTCAAACATAGTACAGATTGTGAAATCTGAGATTCTCAATTATACCTTTCCTGTCCGTACGCAGTAGTTTGGTTGATACCAGATATCACATGACTTCTCATGTGACTACGCACGGTGYCGTGTTTCACCATTGATAGTTACCCCTTTCCTCTGTAGATAGGATTCGAAGAAGCAATCAATCAATTACCTATCGAAAGATACCCCTCGTACGCAAGTACAGTGACTAGTCACAAGCTATCTATCGTACGCATGGACGAGAGATAGTCCATTCAACATTTCCATAGTTTAATTAAATTTTTCCCTGAGATTTCACAGGATGATTTGTCGAACGCAGCGTGACTCTGTTTTCTCCTTCATCAACCAAAGGACCTTTTGGAGCGCTATTATTTGCCATTTTGTCTTCTCCTCAGCAGCTTCACGATACCCAGTCTCCCATTTAGAGTCGCATTCTGCAGAGCCGTGCAACGCTTGCCCTGATTGCCAGATACTGCACGTATATCCGCCCCGGCATCAAGCAGCATCTCCAACACCCCGACATGCCCAGCGCCGGCAGCTAGCCACAGCGCTGCTCCACCTTGATATTTACTACCTTCAGCATTGACCTCTGCCCCAGCGTCGAGCAGGTTTTTGACCAGGATTACGCGTCCGCAAGACGCAGCACCCTGAAGTGCTGTAATGCCTCTATAGCGGGAGGGCGGAGCATTCACAAATGCGCCGGTTTCAAGTAGGAATTCAACAACCTCTTTGTGCCCATTTTCGGCGGCTGCTTGCAATGGAGTGCGACCAAAGTGGTGAGCTACTGGACCATCCAGCTTTGCTCCTGCTTTCAAAAGCTTCCTCACAAGACTGACATCTCCGAATTCTGCTGCGCTTTGGAGAGGAGTACGACCCATATACCTATGAGGTGGGAGGTTAACATCAGCGCCAGCATCGAGTAATCGATCTACGATTGCGGTATGACCAGCTCCAGCTGCGAGTGCAAGCGCTGCCCGACCTCCATTATTACCGCCTGGTGCATCGATATCAGCACCAGAATCTAATAGAATATTGACAACTTGAAGGTGGCCTTGGAGAGCAGCCGCTTGTAAAGCTGTCTTGCCATACCATCCTCTAGGTTTCTCGTTGGGATCTTCTGCCCGCCATAGAAGCCTTGAGACAGTAGCAGAATCGCCTCGCCATGCAGCGAGTTGGAGTGGTGTCAGAGCCTCGTCGGTAGTAGATTCGTCGTTATTGTCTGCATCGAGTTGAATACCAGGCACTGGCATCCTGAAAGCTTTGGCAACGAAGCGCCTCAATTTTCTCAGAGGTAGATGAGAGTGTTGCATCTCATGTGATGTGTCGCATGCGCAGGTTGACTTGAATTTACCTTTGCCCGCCCTTTTGGTATGAAACACCGTGGTAATGATGGAATGCAAATCCGCCGTAATGCGGTGTTTTGTATTAGGAAGGCGCTACGCTGGTACATGTAAGGCGGGGCAACAGATATCCATGCATACGAGGTGATGTGTTAGACAAAATCCTTCGCAGGCTTACTTTTACGGGGTGTAGATCATCACTGCCTACAGCCGCACGACCTCTCACGGTATTAACCGTGGCACATGGCTTTAATGCAACTCTACAAGCGGTAGGATTGATAACGAAGCGACAAGCGAGAAAACAGAAGCATCTTAGTTTCAGGCCTGCTATTCTGATTCGGGTGCATTGAGATCCCGTAGATGCCGTAATCCATGTCATTGCGTGAGCGTGAGAGAAGACCTTCCACCTGAGGTCCTTTAGACTTGGAAAACTCAGAGTCCTCCCGATCCCCCCAACTCTCCTCCTCCAAGGCGCTGGTGTACTCAGTTGGAATTCCAGTCGTTGCCCCTCTCAACTACTTGTCAAAGGCCTAGAGTTTCTAACAACTACAAAATCGGTCAACAGCTTACAACATTGTTTGTACCGAAGTTATTTCAATATGGCATTCGAAAAGGAAGACGGTTTATTCGAGGATATTGAGTCAACAACGACCTCCTCGGACAGCGAGAGTGCAGGCTTGATGGGAGGCATTAAGATCATGAGGGAGCCAAGTCGCCGGTGGAAGTTGAACTTTGGCCTTTTACGCACAGCATTGGAGATATGCCTGGCTTCATTCCTGTTCGTTTTGATTGCATCAGACTCGATACACTTTTCACACGGAACAACCGAGTATCGCAAGTTTGGGCCTACACTGCCTCGTAAAGAGGTAATTTTAGGCAACGCAGCAGGGTTTGGCCCGCCGATAGAATACAACAATCAAGCCATGCTATCAAACAGGACGGAGATGGCGAGGATACATAGGAACTGGCAGCAGCTGTTTCCTAGTACGTCAAGAAATCCACATCTGCATCACTATCAGCCGGACTAACTTTAGTGTTAGAGGGTAGAGGGTACATCTCTGTGAAGCCTGACGACGACTTCGAAGTTCTACACCCACCGTTCGAGATGTGGGATGTCTTGACCGACGGGGACCATTACGAAGGCTACATCATGGCTGTTTACCACCAGCTCCATTGTCTTTCCATACTGACAACATCTCTCCCAACCTCAATAGAAGATTGGGAGAAAATGAATCCTAAGATCAAAGAACACCGTTCACATTGTGTGGAATATTTACGCCAAAGTGAGTACCTTTAGAATTCATCACCGCTATAAGCGTCGTAAGAATACTAATCCTCTGCGCGCAATAGGTATTTTGTGTTCCGCCGATACAACACTAGAAGGCGAAACTGGCTCCTGGACCAAGAGCACAGGATGGGGCCAGACGCACAGTTGCGTTGACTACGATGCATTGACAGACTGGGCGAATGACAGGGCAATCTGGGACTTGACTGATCAACTTTTGCCGCAAAACTTTGATTTCCATAAGGCAGATGTAGAAGGCAAACCGAGGAACAAGGTTGACGAGACGAAATTGATTGAGAGGCATTTCTAAACAGTACATACACATCTCATTAGATTGATTCTGCTCGCAACAAATATGAAGCATATCCAGAAGTAAACATATAATGCCTTTCTTTGTGTTCACGCATCACTCATCGCTAGTATGACCACAGTACATCCAAACGCAGTATACTTCATGCCGGTGGCCAGAAGCCTACAACACACTCGGAGAGATATCGTTCTTAGAGTTGAAAATTATAGAACTTCGCGGTTGAATAACTCAGTATATGCTAGGGTGGACTCTGGAGTTGGCACGTTATAATGAACATAAATTGAATATCGAACAATGTATGTATGGTGCAAAACATTCTTGATTCCTGCTATCTACGCCGAAATTGATTCCAGGTAACAGTTTCCTTCGTACTCAGAAGCACATCAGACAATACTAGCTGCTAAGACCCTCATCCAGAAATCACCCTCTCCCTTCGACTCTTTTGAAGAATCTCGTTCATGCTGATATTTATAAACTTTCAAAGCTCATGGAAATATCAGAATCATTGTGCACTTACCAGTCAAGACTCGTAGCCCTCGCCTGCCTCCTCGATGATTGGGCCAACAGCGACCGCGCGCTTGGATTCATAGCCTTCACCGGCTTCCTCAATGATAGGGCCGACTGCTACTGCACGCTTGCTTTCGTAGCCCTCGCCAGCCTCCTCGATGATGGGACCTACAGCAACAGCACGTTTGCTCTCATATCCCTCTCCAGCTTCTTCGATAATAGGACCAACAGCAACGGCTCTCTTGGACTCGTAACCTTCGCCGGCTTCTTCGATAATGGGGCCTACAGCAACAGCCCTTTTAGATTCATAGCCCTCGCCGGCCTCTTCGATGATGGGGCCAACGGCAACGGCACGCTTGCTTTCATAGCCTTCACCAGCCTCCTCAATGATTGGGCCAACTGCAACAGCGCGGCTGTCGAGTGGAAGTGCCCATGAATGCAGAGCCAAGTAGCCCAAAACGACGATAGCAATGTTCTTCATCTTGATATCTATTCAATTGATCAACGATAGAATTGTTATGATAAAGATTGGAGATCAGAAGTATGCAAAGATTTGAAGCAGCAATGAGTAGTGACAAAAGCTTATGATGAAGAAGACTTGGTTTTAGAGTCGTAGTCGCTTAGCCAGAGAGAGCATGTGGTCAGAAGCGGTAACAGCGGTGTATGATTTGGATGTCGGCATTTACGGCCGATATGAAACCATCACGGTAGCTTGCGAAGTTTTTCCCGCTGCCTCCAGGGCCAGGTCTGATGCTCGTATAAAATTCCATAATGCTCCGCGGTCAAAGCGTTGTGGACGCCACCAACTTAGTAACCCTGCTAGTTTCCGCATGGGGGAACTATGCAGTAGTGGGTGCGTGCCGACGTGCTTAGATTATGCAGGTCCTCGGAAGGATTGGATAGTCGGCGAAACATCTACATGTCGATACGGCGAGGCTAAAGTGGAAGAAGAGTTATATTCATCACATGCATGTTGAAAACAACACGGTCCCATCCAGCCGACTTCTGACCTTCACCGTGCAAAGCATTGATAGGCTGGTTTGTCTGGTTAGTAAAGTAAGACATGAAGCCAGATCCTACGGATCTGCGGGGATTCATCTACAATCCGCCTGTGAGATACACCGATGAGCCAAGTGGGCTCGATCAATGCTACGCTGCACTCATCCTAAGAAACACTACGTGGGCCATGCAATAATGCCGCATAGCAACATGTTTCACTTTGACATTGGGCTCTGATCCTGTCAGCTAAGATCTGTTTGGGGACACACCCCTCAGCTTGCACTCGGGTCCAAAGGTTGCGGAGAGCGTGTTGCACAAGATCAGTGTAAGATTCTCCAGACTCTCTCCCGTCATTTGGCCTCTGCTATCATGGTCTCGTCGAACATCACAGGGAAAGTTAAATTGAACTGTTTGGGACTAGCTAGCCATATTTTGAATATGACAAACACCAATGCAAAAGTGGATGGCTTTGGATGCTTAGGAACTAAATTCTAACTATGTATCATCCCGAACTATTACGGACAGCCTTCGTGCTCTTTCCTTCAAAGAAATGGTTTGATGCAATAAGAAACATCTGATGGGGACTGAGTGGTAGTGTTCTTGCCATATCGAATTTCCGTCGGCCACTGCATGATAAGCCTAGTGCAATGAACTGTATGGCCATAACTAAAGACATCATCATCTATTTGACGGTGCTCGATAATCGCCATGTGCAGCCTGCGAAACTGGTAAAGACAATGGATGATGTGAAAGTCGTATAGCGGATACAATTTGTCGTAGTCACCTGAAAGAGCCGTTTCGACTGGGACGAGCTCAGTGTGCTCCGGGTCTCTATACCAGTCAAAATCGACCTCTGTCAAGAATTTTTCCAAAACATCCTCATGGAAACATTCGTCCGGGTACCACCTATCGCAACGGGTCAACTATAGTTTTCTCGAGGTTTCATGTCCGCTCACCTAGATGCCATAAGATCGTAACGGCAGCCATTGGCCTTCGCTTCATGGCGATTGTTACCACAAACCGGATCTTCCGCAACTGGTCGCTGCACAATGCCGTAGAACTCATTGATGTCTTTGGCGTTTTTGTATAGTGCTCTCTCGCGAGCCCTTTCGATAGCTCTCGAGACCGCATTCCCCACAGGAATGGAGATCGTGCTAAGTAGAATACCTATCAATATTCCAGCACAGAAAATTGGTACATATTGCATGCGGAACCACCGTTTCGGAGTTGGTCGTTTTGGAACGTCGTCTTCCCATAGTGACTTCTCGATTTCTGTGCCATCCTCCAGTTGTATGGAATCAGACAATTGGATATATTTGCCTTGGGAGGACATGTCAAAAGATGAGTAGAAACTTAATAAAGTATGATACTTGAAAGACTTTGACAGAGAGATGAGCTGGACTGGCTTTCGATAACGATGGAAAACTCTGGAGGTGCCGTTTCCTCAGGCTAAGGGATGAGAGGTAGAGGGTAATGTCACAGCATCAGCACCCAACCCCCAGTATCTTTCTTTGATACGAGCCCACTGATACCATGCACACCGACGGTGGAGCTAGAACACGCACGGGACAGACTGTCTGAGAAACCAGCGGCTGACCTCTTTTGCGATTTGCCGTTGCACACTAGGAATGACACTACTACCTAATGTGAGGTGTTGCATGCACGGCGACAAGAGGTGAAGTCGGGGGAGAATATCACGACGGCTTACTATACCGATAATCCTTGTTCCTGCATTGTAAAACACCATGTCCGTGGGAGTGGCCAGGATCTCATTAACGCCACAAAGAGCGACCCCAGCCAATCAAAACAAACTATCCGTAAGCCTAAGCCATAATTAGGAATTCCTTAACATGTTCCTTAGCTAAGTCTTTGATTGATGGTGACAACGCGCGATTTGGATCCTGCACGAAGATGCGCTAGAGCTCGAGTCTCTCCGCGGGCCTGTTGAAACCAAAGACATTCCTATGCATCCACACACACTCCTCTGGCATCCCCCGAGACCACGCCCTGTATGATACTACCTTGGTTTATCGTATCACTTGTCAACACTTTGTCGAGTTTTCTAAGAGCACCAAGGTTTTAGTGATATTCTCTCCTCCGCGCTTTACCTGACACATACCAAAGGATACCGACCAAAATATGGACAGCAATTACAGGCTGTGAGTTGTGAACTATTTTATAGAAATCGTAAAGCTAACAGATCTCTTTACAAGTCTTGAAAACGTAGAACGTGAGGACGAAGATACGATATTACCGGAGACTCAGTCTCATTATGCATGGCAACCTTTCACAGTTTGGCGACAAAGAAAGGCTTCACAGAAGAAGTTAAGAGTTCACCGCTACATAAGCAATTTTGGAAGTCTTATGGTCTATTTGCTTGCACTTTGGGGTTTCATCAACATCGTGCAGCAGCTACCAGTAACTTATCGACACCATCACAACGCCATTACTGCTCAAAGTCCACACCTCGAAGGATGTGACTGTGGAGAATCAGTCTCAGAAGCTATATCTCTAGGATGCAAATTCGATGCGTTATCAATGGCTTGGTTGCCAGAGCACTGCAGAGATGACGAACTTACAGCAGAGTTTGATACAACAGGAAAAGGCAAGGCTCTTCGCCAGGCTCGTACGTAAATATTCATACTGATCAAATCATTCAGGACCAAACGGCACTTGGATCTATTATGCGGACACTGAACACACAATCGAAATAGACGTTAGTGAAGTCGCAGCAATGGGTGACGACCCCTCAAAACGCGCCCATATGGACAAAGACTGGCACCAAACGCACTGTCTCTACTACTGGCTGAAGTTGCACCGAACAAGGGCCAATGGCAAGATAATTGAGCCGAGATCGGATACCGAGGGGCATATCAGACATTGCGGGATGGTATTCCGTGAGCCCGGATATGGAACTATTTCGGGTGTAGCTCTAAACACCAACGAGGCTGTGGAGGAGTGAACTCCTAGTATGTCGTAGATAAAGTAGTCTAGTTATCGTGCTCGATTAGGATCCACTTAAGCAACGGCCGTAAGCTCCGACCTTTTTACCGGGTAGTGAAATCTGCAATGCGCCTTCCTTGTTAGTTTTAACCGAAGCATAAAGCAAGAGAGTTATACTCCGTATGGGCAGCAAAACTCAGTGTGGGGAGGAATTTTTGTCTCGGGATGATTCAGCATGCGTATAAGCTGTCGGCGATGGCGACGGCACAAGATAGAGTGGAGCGTCAGATCGTGAATCACACGCCCCGCGCCCAAGAGCCCGCATGCACGTTAAGTCAAATGCCACATACAGTCATTATGAGCAGCAATGAATTCAGCGGTATGACAATTAACCCCATAAAGGGACAAGCCACGAGCGAGGCGATACCCGTAAGCGCAGGGTCGAAGGAGCTTATTTTCAAGCCAAAATCAGCCGAACGCGTGTCTTAGCCAAGCGATATGGCTTAGCGTTTATTGCTTAACGGGTGTAAGCAATTGGGTGAGAGTTGCCAGCCTTGCTTATCCAACTTCTGTTGCTACAGAGATAATTCCTAATTCATTGCTTGGCCCTGCTCTCACCATATCCAGCACGGCTGTGTTGGTTCATGAAGATCGCGGTTTGCGATATCCGCACCAAAGACTTTATCCACACGCAATAATATAGGCGGGGGKGTATGGATACTTTTTGGGCAGCAAAAAGCTGGATAGAAATGTCGAGCCAACGATTGGCTAAAGTTGGAAGGTTAAATGCCTAATTCGTAACTCGAGAGTCATGATCCTAGGCTGATCCGTTGGACACGAAGCCATGTTATGTCTACACATTTTACTCGCCAAAATAAATTGTGCGGCGACCGAGTAGGGATTGTTAGCGTGGTGTTGTAAGACAGGGCTTGATCGTATACAAGAGACCTAAGACTTCGTTACTAACCAGGCGAAGGATTCTAGCTGACGATCTATGTTGAGGCGGGAACTTGGAATGTGACCCCGGAGCGGGCCCAGACCCATGAGTGTTCCTTCGGTGCTTTTACGATGCGGTGTTCCTTTGACTAAAGAGCTTTAGGCATGCGATTTCAATACACTATGAGACGGACGCGAATGATACCCCCATGACTGCGACGAAAGCCAAACTACTCATCCCGCAGCTAATTCATCGTACGTCCTATTTGACAACTTCACGACTTTTCACCCTCCTGCGTTCCCACGCAGAGCACACACAATGGCGAAGTACCTGTTGACCACTCAATCCGACGATGACGACATAGTGAATGACAACTCTACCGTCCGCATCATATCTTCAAGTTCTCCAGATTTACGTAGTGGACCATGCGACGTCAGAGACATTCTATCTGCAAGCTGCAACGGATTCGGTGGCTACCGAACTCTTATCCAAGTCAATGGCAGTGTCGCTTTTCTCATCTGGGCACAGGAAATCTTCGAGCCTACATCTTGGACTTTCGACGACGCTCGTTCTCATATCGAGCGACATATTCATCAAGAGGGAACCGAAGCCATGATTATCCTATGCACTTCCGACCAGCCAGAGGAGAAGACAGCAAGATACAAGACGTTCATGGTTTCCGTGTTGAGTCTTAAAGCTGAAACGGCAAAGTCAGTTGCAATACCCTACCAGGACCGCCAGGCTCTGGAAGAGGGTCTGTTTCAAGGAATCGGTCGTCGCTCAACAACAGCCAGACGACACAGGAGAAAGAACTTGGTCATGGCTATTATTACACTGATACTGCTCCTAATCGGATTGACTTTCGCTACTATGCTAATATCTCGCCGACCCGAGCCCGAAACCAACGTCTGGCTCTCATGGGATCTTCCAGAAGGCAGCAAAGGGCCAAAGAACCAACTACAATTCACGTGGCCGCACCCCAACTTCACTACCTGGAGCGTCGAGAATGAACGCAGCGTCGATGACTTTTATCTCCGTCTAGACGACCAGACCATGATACCAGTTGAGTACGTTGATGAATACGAACTACAGTACCAGGCATGGTATGCAAAACATTACCCGTGGTTTGCAGAGGTTGGCGACTCGCAAGCGTACCTTAACGAGTCGTATTGGAGAGATACTAGGCGCTATCCACTGGCAATTGACCACGAATTCCACGTTGCTCACTGTGTACTGACAATGAAACGATATTGGAAAGCCATGGAGTCGAACCAACATGTCTGTCCAAGGGACATTGATCATAAGCATATAAATCATTGTTTTGGTGTTCTTGAAACTTATGCAATCAAGGTAAGCCTATCATTATGTCGAACGATAGTTCACCTCTTCTCTTGCATTCTGTCACTTACACAGCCCCTTCGCAGGACTTCGAGACAACGCATCATATGGACCCTCAGGTCAATGGAACATCTTTGATGTGGATTGTAAACGCCTGTTTTTAGCTTAAGATAGCCTCCTATACTTCCCTAGACACTCGTCATATCAAGCAACGAGGATTTCCTGATAGTGTTATATTTAAGAATCTATCGCACAGTGGACTTCCCAACCCGTCCCTCTGCCCAGACTCCTTTAATCGTATGACTCTACATATCCATTCAAATATGCTGAAACAATTGGAGTGCATGATGAAATAGGATCTCACAGTCGATATCGCACCAATGTATTTATTCAATGCTATGGTATGTCTAGAGCTAAGTTTGCTTCTCCATAGCCGAATTTAGTGATGAACGAGCTATAGAAACATGATAAATCACAAAATAGTGAAGAACCCTAGACTCTTGAGGCAATCATCATTGTCTTAATGAAAATAAATTAAATATAGTGTATCGATGGAGCTAAATCAATAGTCGCTCATCGAAATATCTTGATTATATATTGGTATATATGCTAGAGCTTGGCAGAATTACGCTGATGGCTCTAGCACGAAAATGGTCGACTGAGAATGCATGGAAGTTAGCAATACTAAGTGATGCTTTGCAATTTCTTGATCCACAATAGCCAATATGTATGGATCCAGAATCTAAGTGACACTTTTCTGTTTACCCTCATGAGTAGGTTGCTTCCTCATATTCTATTCTCATCATGCAGCCGGGAATTCGTTCTGTTTTACGCGACTTGATTCAAATCATGTGAGTCTTACCTGATTACATCTGATCACAATTAACATATCAACCACTCAAATACACCAGCCCATACGCAGGGAATAGACGGGTACACCCGCTCAGATTCATTTCTAACATATTTAGATAGCTAAACATTCTTAGCCTTGTCACTTGGAGGAGTTTATTAGTGGCTCAGCATTTCAAATATACCAAAAGTGAACATTGCCAGAGTATTCATGCTGTGGAGCGAGTGATATGCCTAGATTGATCCAACACCAAAGTTTCTACTATCATATAAAATCCCTTTTACGTCCTTTCCTCCTCCACCTTACGCACTAAACGCCCCCATTCAACTATACTCGTGCACAAGGATCCCCGCATCAAACAACCCTTATTCCATCCCATTATATCCACACCACTGATAAATTGTCCAAAGTCCAGAGCAAATTCAAACCACTAACTCCCTATCAAACCTCAAACAGCAACACTATCTAATCGGCACCTCCGCACAGCAAAAACCAAGGCCCACTATCTGTTCCCATACCACCAAATATGTTAGACTGCAAGAACATATAATTTGGGATCCTTAGATAAGCTCTAGAGTTGTCTTTTTTACAGGTATGATGAACCTTTCTCCGGGTACACACATGTACACCGACTCCCCAATACTACACACAATACATCCCACACCGCCAAGAATGCAATCAATACCTTGGATAAAGCGAAGTTCTATACAGTGAATTCCGTAGATACACCGACTTTGCCACTCATTCATCCCCCCAACGCGCTCGTAGCTCTATAAACCCAGCTTAATGCGATGAAGTACACTATCAATAAATCAGCGAACCTCGATCTAACTCTATCGCCATGCCAATCAAAATAATTCATCTAGGTGCGTGCATAGAACGTTTTTGGACCATAACATAACACAACGATATGTTAAGCAGGGCAGTGAGGAGGGGTGCGGGAGTCATTCATCCAATTCTTTTGTTTCGTTCTATATATATATACCCTTTCATCGAGATTGCCCGCCCAAACTTTTATTATCCTTCCATCGTCCATTGTCCATCGTCCATTGTTGCATCTCATACTATTCCTCATAAACCTTCAATTTTTGCATGGACGTAGATTCATGCCATATCCAGATCCAAGCCCAGACCCAAATAGAGAGGGAAAGGAAAGTAAAGCAAAGAAGAAAAATGACCCAAGATCTATTACGCCACGCAATGCAATGCAAAGCTTTCCCAAATCCAAAGATAAAAGATTGCGCTCAGCTTGCGCTCTTATTCCTTCTTCTTTTTTTGTCCATACTTCTGACAAACTTCTTCATTGCCGCATGTCTCACTCTATACCGCACCATTCTCCTCATGTCTCTCAACTTCCTTACCCTCAGCCTCCTCAGGCAACATTTTCAACAAAACGATAAGGCCAAGAGCGAAGACGATGATGATGATCCAAAATAATTGGCCATAAGCGATATGGTACTTTACACCTGTGGCATAAATACTGGTAGATAGAGCGGGGATGATGGCGCGAAGACCACTAGATAGGGCGAGGACGAGCGCGTTTAGGGTTCCTAGTGTCTCGTGCGTTGGGGCTATGTCATTTACTGCGAGTTGGTTTGCGGCTAGGTATCGTTAGTGTTTATTTAACGGTAAAGGATGGGGGGAATGGAGGCTTACTGAAAGCCATTGCCACACCGCTGCCGAATACTAGATTCACGGGTCCTACGATCCAGAATGGTATTATGAGGTCATATTTTAGGAATACGTTGCATAGAGGATGTAATACGAAGAAAAGGGGCCACAATTTAGCACAGAAGCGGAGAATACCTCCGGTTCCGGCGCGGTGGTGGAGCGGTGGAAATGCGAGAAGAAGCCACAGAGCCTGTGATACTCCACCGAGACCAATTGCGGCGGCGATGAGCTCTGGTTGAAATCCAATGCCTCCGAGTTTGACGGGGGTGTATAGGAATACGGGGTTTACGGCTGTGAAGGCGAAGGCCAGGAGAAGGATGTAGTTGTAGATTATTATTACTCGCATGACGCCAGGATATTTGACCAGTTCCCAGGTGGACATGCGGACTTCATTGGACTTCCTCTTACCGTGGGCAAGGTGCAGGGTCTGTTGTAGATCTTGTTAGTATCTAATATCGATCTATGGAAACGAGCCGAAGGATTATACGGACCTCGCGGATGAAGAATGCGCCGATAATTGCAGCAGAGAGACCAATAGACGCAGTGATGAAACTAGGTAAAGCGTAGGGATAATCATTGAAGAATTGCACTCTTCCAAATGTCGAAGGGAACTTCATAGCCGGTCTTTCAAGCGCTCCGCCTACGCATAGTTTGTCAGTCATCAACGACCTTGACTAACAAGAGATATAATGTCTTACCCAACAAAGGCCCAGTAAAAATGCCCAAATTACCCGCAAAAGCAAAGTAACTGAATGCTCTTGCTTGAGTTTTCTTGGTGCTATTCTCTGTAATCATAGCACGAACAGTACTACAGCAATTAGTTTCGTGACAAACCAAAAGAAGCTTAGAAACATACACAAGCGTCCCCGCAAAGACTCCGGCAAGACATCTAAAGAGAATCATCTGCCAAATCGTGGTACTCATCCCGAAGAGGGCCGTAGCCCCTGCGACCCCAAACAGCGAAAACACAAGGCAAGGTTTTCGGCCGAACTTATCAGACGCCTGCACAGCAAATCAATGAGCAATCCGAACAGTCAAGGGACATGAGTGAAAACAAGAGGTATAGGCGATCAAAAGAATGATCAAATATTTAGTCCATTCCTTGAGGAAGCTAGATTCAGCCCATAGCGAGGATTCCAAGATAGGTAGATGAAAAGTTGAAAAGATACACACCTTGCCCCAGAAAATCATGACACACATCTGCGTAGCGGAAAACAAACTCTCAATCATGCCGGAATAAAACCCTACATCCTCTTTCTCAACCCCACCCACCTTCTCAATCATGGAATTGATATAAGGAAAGATGGAGAAGAAAGCTATGGGTTCTACTAGCCTCGTGTAGCAGAGCAGAAAAATCTGCAACTTGGGCAAGGGCGCATCATCGTCATCGTTGTGGGCGCCATGTCTCTCGACAGCCTGCTGTGACTCGTCGACAGGTTCGGCTGTGGGACCGGATTCGATGGCGACGAGGAGGGGTGTGCGTTCGTCACTTGCTTTGAAAGATTCGCCCGAGGACGAGCTTGAAGGAGGCATCAGGTATACTGTGCCTCTTCTTGATATATGAAGTATTTGATGTTGAAGATAGAAACTTAATCTCGCATATATGGGAGTAAGCCGGGGCGACCGCGATGGGGGGCGACCGGGGCAGAAATATGGCGCAGCAGCAAGAGTTGGTTGAGTGGGTGCAAGCACAAAGAAGTAGCACAAAAACCGTTTTATATCCGAGAGCGACAGGAGGTGGGCAATTCACTGAAGTGCAATTGACATGGGAAGTCTCAAATACGGCGATTCAAATCACGATTATTGTTTTACGGCGAGAGAAAGGAAGAGCAAGTGAAAAGAAGAGAAGAGTAGAGCAAAGAGGATGTTATATGTGGAGGATGACGCGGGAGGAGAATGAGCCCATGGTTGTGAGCAAAAACCGACGCCTGACTCTTCCCACACATACGCTAGCGTCTTATCCTTTCCCGATCCAGAAGGTTCGCTTTCTAAGCCGGCATTTGGGGCCTGCGACTTCGCTCTTACAGTCACCGGTCGGATGAGTTTTGAGGGGATCTAGCTGCCTGATTGCTGTTGTGTAGCCCGACCCTTCAGCTCTCTATAATCATGTGTTTCAGGAATTCGACTTCCTGGACCCCGATTAGGGGTCCCCTTCAAATTCTGGCGATTGGAGCGGTTGCCATCCGAAACCCGAGCTTTGACGAGCAAGCGAACTGGAGGGACTAGCATGGGCTCTGCATGTCCCCATCCGCCTCTGCAATTGCACAATTCCAGACAACACCTGTTCACGCCTCTCTTCACAATCGACGGCCATTGGGGTTGGAGTATCCTCCAATACACCGACTCCCAATTATGATATCAATTCTCAAAATCTTCACATCCTAAGCAATGGATCTCACATAAAAGCCTCCCATTCAACCCCCAAATCTCAGCATTCCAATAGTCCAAAGATCCGCAACCCGAACCCGGAGAACGGAGACTAGCAAGGGTAACTGCATACTCGCCATGCCCTGCGTGCTCTCCGCCTCAACCATTTACTTTACTCCGCACTTGCCTCCAACAATTCCTCCGTTCACCATCTACTTACCGTACAATATCACACCACACCAAGCCATTTCCGTGCCGAACCTGCTAGTCAGCTATATAGACTCACTAATCCCAATAGCTTGCCTTTGTCGACTCTACATCACTATTTCTTCACAAGTCCAGCCTTATGCCGCCGACCGATAAAACAGATGTTGATATCAAAATCCCTCAACCCATGACTCACAATCCACAAAACCAAATCACAAGTCCACCTGAACCACCACGCTGGTATCCAACCATACAATTTCGCAACACATGTCAATAGATATCTGCATATGCGTTCTTCTGGACTCCACTATACCCAAATATAGCCCCGAATCACCCAATCGTATATGACGGATTCTCAATCCTCAGTTCCCAAGCCCAAGCCAGTCCGCACAAGCTTAAAAGTACACGGGCCCACTTGCTCAAGCAATATCCTAATCCAACATTTCATGTTCCATCTTCATCCTGAAACATTTCACCGCACCTGCACCGCGAAAATGAATGCTCCACTCATACCCTGGAACCCAAAAACGTTCTAGTGTCCAGCCATTTTTTGAATCTAGATTCCAAAATTTTCTCTTGATACTCGGCACGGTCCGCAAAATCAACATCATGTAATTGGAGGAGGGGGTACATTTGTCAATCACGTTGCATTCAGCACGAACGATCCATTCATTCGTCAATCATATGTCCAATGAGCCACTACATCCAATCCATACACTTACAACCACACATACGACAACCCGCACCCAAGCCTAACCCCCCTACTTAGACTTACACATTCCATGTCTTAACCTGGCGTTCTTGAACACTTAGATCTCCGCTACCCAACACCATATACAGTCCCGCATCATTCTTCCCACCCACCACCTATCCACATTAATCTATGCACTTTCACGCACATATCCACAAATATACATAAACCCCCCAACATCAACGATTCATACCGCACACAGACGCACTACACCGACAGCACATGGTCCCACACTCAACCACTCCAGAACATAAAAATCTAACATCTCACTACCATGCACCACCGCCACATCCACCGTTAGCCCTCTGTACCCACCCTCCGACGCCCCTTCCCCCGTTCCCCTCTATTTTTAAAATCCACCCAAATTCCTCCTTTCCACAAGACAAATTCAAAGGCTTGAAGTGCTTCGAATTTAGAATATTCGGATTTTGATACGGTTAGATACCTCTATTGATATTGAATTGAAATCGACGCCCCATGATTGTATGCATATATACATCCATATAATCACCCCTCCCCTCCCCCCCACCCTCTCTAGACGTGTGTATATATACTACCCAACTCACTACCTCACTCAGTCACTAAGTAAACAAGCCAAACAATCCCCCTTTCCCTTCCCCTCCCCTTCTCCACCACCACCACCCCCTTCACCCTCCCAAGAAAAAATCCCTCAAGCAAGGAGAAAAAAAGACCTCGTAACGATAAGTAAAGTACACGCGTCCACCAATAATAAAAAAAAAAACCAAGAGACTAGACTTACACAACCAATACAATATACCAACGTCCGGGCTTCAAATCAATGACCTAACCAATCAAAAGAATTGAGGGATGTAGAGTAAGACAGTCACAGTAAGGACGAGAATTAGAGTGAGTGGTAGGAGTAAGAATGAGTGGTCCGAAGTCCAGTGGAGTATGAGCATGGACACATAGACATGGTATACATGTATACGTACCGACCACTTAAACACGCCCACTCGGCTTCCCAATTCCCAATGTTTGGAAAGAGACTTGCACCACCTTGCATGCTTGTGCTAATGCTAGTCGACGATCCATCATGTCTGCACGAGGTTCAGACTCCTTGCTCCGCTCCGCTATCGCAATGCATCGTCGTCCACCCTTCTCGGGCGTAAACTCCGATCGTTATGTGACCGCGTGATGGTTTTCTCTTGGAGTCCAGATAACCTCGGGCAATGGCTTGCATCCCCCTCCAACTGTCAGACCGTAAACACACGTTAGTCAGGTTACACACATGTCACGAGCACACCCGAGCCAAGCCTTGTAGATCTGTTCCGAATAAAAAAAGATACGTGGGGGATGCGAAAAGTGTTTCAGGTTCTAAGCTACATTCTTAAGATCCGTGATCACACCTGCAAACACGAGCCCAAGCTCCACCATAAGTGAACCACCCAACCTCTGGCACGCTTCGCCATTTTGTGAACAACCGTCATTTGAAAACCCCGGGCATAACAGAGCGCCAAAAAGATGCCTCCGCTACTAGGCTTGCCATTATCCCCTCTAGGACCACACGCAGGAATACGCTGGAAACACCACTTGTCAGTCGCACATACTTTTGTTTTCGAGAACCGGCGAGGCCACAGTACCTTAGAAGCACTTGCGGTGAACGATCGAAGGACCGCTCTCGTCGTATTCCTGCTTGGAGATCCACATCTGCTGGAAGGTGGAGAGAGAAGCCAAGATGGAACCACCGATCCAGACGGAGTACTTGCGCTCTGGAGGAGCAATGATCTTGACCTTCATGGATGATGGGGCAAGGGCGGTGATTTCCTTCTGCATACGGTCGGAAATACCTGGGTACATGGTAGTACCACCGGACTAAAAAAGCACGGTTAGTTCAATCGCACTACGCTACCAAACAACAACAGTTATGACGTACCATGACAATGTTGCCGTAGAGATCTTTCCTGACATCGACATCGCACTTCATGATGGAGTTGAAAGTGGTGACGTGGATACCACCGCTCTCAAGACCCAAGACGGAAGGCTGGAAGAGAGCCTCTGGAGCACGGAAGCGCTCGTTGCCAATGGTGATGACCTGGCCATCAGGAAGCTCGTAAGACTTCTCCAAGCTGGAGCTCTGGCTGGCGGTCTGGATCTCCTGCTCAAAGTCCAAGGCGACGTAGCAGAGCTTCTCCTTGATGTCACGGACGATTTCTCGCTCGGCGGTGGTGGAGAAGGTGTAGCCACGCTCGGCAAGGATCTTCATGAGGTAGTCGGTCAAGTCACGACCAGCCATGTCAACACGGGAGATGGCGTGGGGAAGGGCGAAACCCTCGTAGATGGGGACAACGTGAGTGACACCATCACCAGAGTCGAGCACAATACCAGTGGTACGACCGGAGGCATACAGGGAAAGCACGGCCTGGATGGAGACGTAGAAGGCGGGGGCGTTGAAGGTCTCGAAAACAATCTGTGTCATCTTCTCACGGTTGGACTTTGGGTTGATGGGAGCCTCAGTAAGGAGGACTGGGTGCTCCTCGGGGGCCACACGGAGCTCGTTGTAGAAGGTGTGGTGCCAAATCTTCTCCATGTCGTCCCAGTTTGTGACAACACCGTGCTCAATGGGATATCGCAGCGTCAAGATACCACGCTTTGACTGTGCCTCATCACCAACGTAGGAGTCCTTCTGGCCCATACCAATCATGATACTGTATAGCTTGTCAGTCGGGCGAATCAGAGGGCTAGCTAGTGGGAATGAGGGGCGCATACCCATGGTGACGAGGTCGACCGACGATGGAGGCTATTGGGAGCTGTCAGTACGAGATCATTGAGACTGGAGACCTGGCCTGCCATCGCATTGTTGTATGCTGTGGCAGGTGATTCGTCCAGCGCAGCAGTGGTGAGGGGACTTACGGAAAACAGCCCTGGGCGCATCGTCACCGGCGAAACCGGCCTTGCACATACCCGAACTGGCAACAGTCAGCTCCTGTCCGTATCATGAGAATGCAGCGATCGAAGCTGCTCAGGTTGTTTTCCTGCTGGGAGGTGTTGCGAGTGTGGCCGGGGCCAATGCTGATAACCCCACAGCAGGAATGGGCGGAGTTCGAAATTGGGGCGGGACAAGCATCTTACCCATTGTCGATGACGAGGGCGGCGACTTCCTCTGTAGATGAGAAGAGAGAGGTTAGCAGAGGTCATTGAGATGTGCGACGAAGAGCTGCAGATGGATAGGCCGAGGAGACGGGTATGGGGACATTGGGCTTTGCTCACCTTCCATGTTGACAGATTAGATGTTGGGAGATAGGAGTTTGGTGTGGGGGGGTCGGGCGAGTCGGTGTCGCTGCAAGAATTGGAGGTCAGCAAGAGGGGAAAAGAGAGCGATCAGGTGGACTGAGGGAGAGGAGAGGGAGAGGGAGAGGGAGAGGTTGAGTGGAGGTGAGGAAGATGGAGAGTAAGAGCTGGGGGAGGACAGGTAGGGCAGGCTTACAGGTAACGGGAGTGGGCGGCGGTGATGAGGTTTAGGTTCTCTGTGCGAAAGGGAAAAGGCAAAGGACGGTGGACAGTGGACAGGCGGTAGGAGTCTTGGGTGTGCGAGAGTGCGGTGGTGGGCGTGCTTGTGCTGAAATAAGCGGGCCTCCTTCCCAGTTTTGGCGGGGCGGCAAGCACTTGCGAGGTTGGTGAAGGGACGAACGAGGCTTTGCACTGCTCACCCACGACTAGCAATAATATTTCTATCTCTGTAGGTGTACGAGGGCGATGCACGCTGCACAAGATGACGACGATGGTGACGGCAGCCTCAGGATCATGCGAAGTGTACTCCGTATGCCTCTTTCCGTCGCAGAGCCTCCGGACAATCAGCAGTGCTTTTATATAGATATGCTTGTGTGTGCGCGCCCGCTACCCATCTCGCACCAAGCTCCCCCTTCCTAGGCTGCACTATCCTCTCTTATTCACTAACCCCCCTCCCCTCCTCTTTTTCGCCGTCCACGCAAGCTCTCCGCCACTGAATGAGGAACGCTTTCGTCGTCGTCCACCGTCCCCCGTCAGCCAGTTCCAAATGATCCGTCAGGCAGCGCCATAACGGTCTTGGCCGTGACGCCGGAGCATATACCCGCCCGTCATTCGAGTGGCCTCGTACGTGGTGTTGGCCCACCATTACGCACTGTAGCATTACTCAAAGGGGCCATAGCTGTCCAGGTGGAGGGTCATGGCCAGCGGAGTTGCATAGTCCACGTCCATGTCCATGTCTCCTCCAGCCATTCCAGCCTTCCCAAGCCCTGCCCATGCCACCCCATCAGCCAATTGCTCACCGCCAAAGCGGACAAAACCCAAGCTTCCCGCCCGCCAGCCTTTCCCCCCAGTCCATATTCAGAACAGCGCACAACCAGTCCACTGCAGTGCTGATGGTGCGGGCGTTCAAATTCTCACCACGTGATTAGCTGAGTTCCGCTCCTCAATCACGTGGAATGAGGGGTAGATCCCAACGCCACTCCACGCAAGCATAGCGGACTTCCGCTGTGGCAGGCGAATGCCTTCAAGGAACCAAAGGGCATGCCATGGCCCATATTTTCTGTAGATACTGCCCTTGTGTATAATTGGAAGTGGATAGTTTAAAATATCTGCTCACAAGCCCAATTGATCATGTCGTTCCCAGAACTATTCGTGCTGTCGCAGAGACGCCGCCATGGAAGACTACCGAACCCTGTCGTTGGTTCGCGTTCCATCGGTGCGTCATCTGTCTAACCCGCCAAAAATCTCAACCAGCTGCCTAAATAATATCGCTGCACCAGCTGTCTCACTCCAGACTCACTCCACCCACACCCTCACGCACTCTTGGAAATCTAAGCTTCTTGAAACGACCACGCGTGCCCAGCCATCATGAACGATCCAGGCTACAACGAATTGCTCAAGTGGAGCGTCGAAAATTCGGACGTTTCGCGCAATGATCCCTCCGTCGCAAATAACCCGCCAACCAAGCTCGATCCCACCGTACTCAGTCGCCTATTCAATGGCGGTGGCATGGTCTCAGACGCACAGTTGATGGTAGAGAGCATGGATGCCATAGACAGTAACGACACAAAATTGGAGGAGAAGCTCGTCGCTTTTGACAACTTCGAGCAGCTCATCGAGGGTCTCGACAATGCAAATAACATGGAGCCTTTGGGATTGTGGTCGCGCCTAGTCAAGCACCTCGACAACGAAGAGTCTGAATTGAGAATGTTTGCCGCCTGGTGTTGTGGGATCGCCGTCCAGAACAATATTAAATCCCAGGAAAGGGTAGGTTCCAATCGCTTGCGCCCATCATCCTAACAGCCGACTAATATAACTTAGATCCTTGTACTCGACGCCCTCCCAACTCTTGTCCGACTCGCTACTCAAGATACCGACAAGACAGTCCGTAAAAAGGCTATCCTCGCCCTATCATCTTCGGTCAGAAACTTCCAACCAGGACTTGACGAGACACTCAGACACGTGCCCACTGAATTCAAACCAGCAGAGAAGCTTGATGCAACAGATATGGACTCGGTGGATTCCCTCATCAACAAACTCAGAGAGAATGTAGCATAAGTGTCATCCACAAAAATTGGGGCATTTGCATCGAGTCGGCGTTATTGGCGGTTGGATTCATCATCGGTATCCTTACACACTACCGAGGTCAGGATTAGGCGTTTAGGAAGGACTCCGCACGGAAAAGCTAGATTTGTTATATTAGATATCACTCGATTCCCAAATTCATCGCATTGTCCATTCCCACATACCTTTTCCGTCACAAAATGCCCAACACCAACCCCACAACTTCCGAGTAGTCCTCTCTCTTTCCTGCCAGACCTCTCTCCAGCCCCAAACCAAGAACGAGCATCCTCTTCTCTCCGCTATCCCTTGCTATAATAGCACTCGCAATCTGCGTAGCCAGCGTCTGGCCCAGTACATCGAGCTCTGGTACTGTGCCGCCAAGGATTGTGGTTGCCGTGAGATGGTGCATGGGTAAGAGATCTGAAGCAGGCGCATCTTCATCGGCGTCTGGATAGGGAGTCGTGGTCAGGGAGGCATCGGTTGCAGCGATGTCGAGGGGAACATGGACCTTGACACAATTTCATTAGCTTGATTTGATGTCGACGACGTTTCTAAAATGATGATTCACGGAACTCATAGGCGGGGKGATAAGATTAAGAATGAAGCCTACCCAGTGACCCAATCTCCCATCCTGAGATACTGTGATTAAAATTTTGTCAGCAAAGTAGGTGATATTTGCTGTCGTTTCGACATTGCTGATTGTTGCCGACAAATGTTTCGAGGAAGCCGGGTAAGGCGTTGACGTCACTGTGTAGTCAGGTTCCGACATTTGTAAGGTCGAAAATGAGAATTAAACAAGTCCAAAGACCTTAACAGTGAGTGGAGTCCTTTCTGAGTTGCGAAGTGAATTGTCAACACCAGCCTAGTGAGTGATGTTTAGCTCGGAATACCCAGACATTCTGCCTCTCCTCACCGCCTCCAACCCCGGAGCAGTCCGCGCCGAACCTCCGACAGATCCCCGCCAAAATTTCTAGAGGTCGCTGGGTGCTGTATTGGCAGCTTCGACGCCAGAAAAATATTCCAGTCCGCCCAATCCGACTTTCCCCACGGCCGATTGAAGATGCCGAAGTTCAAACCGAGGGAACGCAAGCACAAGCGTCTTGCGAAACAAAAATCTAGGGGCGAGAATGCAGACCTGGATGCGGATGCGGCAGCGGAGGTTGTACTGCCTGCTGAGCAGAGAGAGAGGGAGGAGAGGAAGAAAGCTGTTAGGGAGGAGCTAGTTAGAGAGGCTAGTGGGAGGATGAGTGGAAAGAAGAAGAAGAGGTTGGATAAGTATATTGTACGTCCAATCTTTTCCCCATATCTAGACATCATCGCGACTTGGTTCAGATGGTTAAAATGTTCACGGCAATGTATGGCTAATATAATTGTAATTTAGGATACCAAATTAAAGAAAGAAGAAAACCTCGTTCTATTGAAGAAGCTCGCTGCGCAAAAAGTCGATACGTCGCTATTCCAAAGCTCGAGAAAGTTGGGAAGTGGAGAGGAGACAAAGAAGGAGAGACTGAGAAGAGCTGAGAAAGAACGGAGGGAAGGAATTGATGTTGAAAAGAATGAGGGACTGTTATTCGAAAAGAGAAAGATTGGAGAATTTGAAAGTGCGAGCGAGGACGAGGAGGATATTGCAAAGCTCCCCAGCAAAGGTCCTGCAAAAGTGGAAAACCGAGCGAGAACGAGTGATACACCACCTCAAGAACCAGAACCACAACTACCACCTTCCAGCTATAATGGGATAAATACAAATAATATAAGAGACGAAGTAAATTCTTTACAGAAACCAATTGAAGGTGCTGGATTATTTGGTAGTGGATTGAAGAGGCCATTGGAGCTTGACGAGACTGGTAAACCAATCATACAGACAAGGAAAAGACAGAAGAAGGGCAAGCCGGCTATAGTTGTGGAGGAAGTCGAGTGGGAAGGCTTCAGCTCAGAGGACGATGATGCACAAATAGATGATGCGAAAGGCTTGGGTGAAGAGGCCAGTTCCTCAGATGTGGAACATAGTGAGGAAGGGAGTGAAGATGACAATTCAGATGCTTCGGAGGAGGAAGAGGACTCAGATGATGACGACGCGAGCGAGACAACTCTAGATGAAGATAGCAAGGCATCTAGAAAAGAACGCACGTCGGCATTCAAGGCTTGGGCAACACAGCAAAAGAACGAAGTCATCGGATTTACGCCAACAAATAACATTGCGTACGCTATTCCTCCAAAGCCAGACAACTTCCAACCTCGAGCGCCCGAGATGGATCCCTTACCACCAGAACTAGCGACGAAGACAGCAACAGATGCGACTCGTAAAGCCTACAGTGTCGCTGTTGAGAGGACATCGGAGATACAGGAATCACGACTCCAACTTCCTATTGTAGCAGAAGAGCAGAAGATTATGGAAGCCATTCACAACAATGATGTCGTCGTTGTCTGGGGAGCGACTGGAAGTGGCAAAACTACACAGGTGCCTCAATTCCTCTTCGAATCTGGTTATGGTGCCCCAGATGGACCAACTCCAGGTCTCATTGGTGTGACACAACCTCGTCGAGTCGCGGCTGTCAGTATGTCAAAACGTGTAGGCGATGAGCTTGGGGATGCTGGTTCCAAGGTGGCCTATCAGATCCGCTTCGATACATCAACAAGTGCCAAGACGGCGATAAAGTTTATGACGGATGGTGTTCTCCTTCGAGAAATAACACAAGATTTCGTCCTGACTAAATACTCCGCCATTGTAATTGACGAAGCTCACGAGCGAAGCGTCAACACGGACATCCTTATCGGTATGCTGAGTAGAATCGTCGACTTGCGAGCTCAGATGGCAAAGAATGATCTGAAGAATAAGCCTTTGAAACTCATCATCATGTCCGCTACTCTTAGAATTTCAGACTTTACAGAGAACAAGCGCCTTTTCCGACATGACCCACCTCCACTGCTGAAAGCTGAAGGCCGTCAATACACAGTTACGAACCATTTCTCTCGTCGCACCCAACGAGATTATGTAGAAGAAGCTTTTCGAAAAGTTTGCCGAGGCCATCGAAAGCTTCCTCCAGGAGGCATGTTAGTCTTCCTAACTGGGCAGAATGAGATTGCTCATTTGGCAAAGAGGCTCAAACAGACATTTGCCTCAACTCAAGGACAGGATGCGAAGGCTGGGAAAGTTCAAATATCTCCAGCGGAGGCTCCGTTAGAAACAGAAGATATTGAATTGGGTGGAAAAGAAGAGGATTATCAAGACGATGATGGATCTGATTCTGACGAATCTGTGCTGATGGGGCTGGATGATGAAGATGAGAAAGAATTTGACATTGGGGAGGAAGCGTCGGAGACAGTCATGAAAGTGCATGTCCTACCGCTTTACTCCCAACTGCCCACAAACCAACAACTACGGGTATTTGAGCCCCCTCCAGAAGGATCGCGCTTGATAGTGCTCGCAACGAACGTTGCAGAAACTAGTCTTACCATCCCCGGCATCCGATACGTTTTCGACTGTGGGCGAGCAAAGGAGAAGAAGTATAACCTTCATACGGGTGTTCAGAGCTTTGAGGTCGGCTGGATCAGCAAGGCCAGCGCTAATCAGCGAGCTGGTCGTGCAGGCCGTACCGGTCCTGGCCATTGCTACAGGCTTTATTCATCTGCCGTTTTTGAACGGGATTTTGAAGAATACGCAGAGCCGGAAATCATGCGGACACCACTTGAAGGTGTTGTGCTGCAATTGAAGAGTATGGGAGCGCCGGTCGTCAATTTTCCTTTCCCTACTTCCCCGGATCGTCACCACCTTAAGAAAGCTGAAGACCTTCTCTCATATCTTGGGGCATTATCTAGCGATGGGAAGGTGACGAAGCTCGGGCATGAGCTCTCGCTCTACCCCCTCAATCCACGATTTGCTCGGATGTTGGTCATGGGCATCGCCCAGAATCTCCCTGCAGAGACCATCGCTCTTGTAGCATCACTTTCAGTGCCGGAGCTCATCATGTCCGAGAGCAAGCTTGGATTACGCGATCCTCCTCAGAGCCTTTCCGACATTCGGACGGAAACAGACAATCTCGAAGCCGACGAACGATCACGCCTGAGGAAAGCCTACAATGCTGCCCAGGCGAAACTTGCCTTGAATGCGAAGCAGAGTGACTGCATCAAGCTCAATAACGCAGTATGTGCATACGCTCACGAATCGAACTCGCAAGCCTTCTGCGACGACATGTTCCTGAATTCGAAGGCCATGAATGAAGCCGCTCAGCTACGCCAGCAACTTCACGCAATCGTCAGGGCCCACAGGCCCACAGCCATCGGTGCGTATCAAGCCAGACTGCCTGCTCCTTCAGAAAAGGTTGTCAATCTTCTTGCGCAAATTTGTGCTGCAGGATTCATTGATCAAGTCGCAATGCGAGCAGACTTAGCACCAAATCCTCCAGAGCTCCAGCGGAAACCGAAGACGGCGATTGATGTTCCATACATGACACTATTTCCATCGCAGGCAGGGGTCCCAAGTTCGACGGATCCTGCTGATGAGTTCGTCTACATCCACCCTTCTTCATTACTTGCACGCACGCCTATCAAGAATCTCCCTGGATTCATGGTATACGCTCATCTCCAACGCGCTGCACCATCAACCATTGCAGGATCCAAGACACCAAAGACTCGCATGCACCCTCTGACACCAGTCACCAGGCCACAGCTTGTAAATATCGCATTGGGCACGCCGCTTCTTCACGTATCGAAGCCAAAGGGCAAGATTGTCGATCTCCCAAGAGAGAAGGGTGGTCCGGAGCGTAGGGAATGCGAAGTCGAACTATCTCTCGTAGGTGAGAAAGGTGGTCAAGGCTGGGGCATGGGAGTGAGGAAAGTCATTCAGAGGAGAGAGGGCGTTGGAAAACCATGGACTATCGAGAGGATTTTGGCCTAAGACACATGAATTGGGCAGTGGAGCATTGTAAATATCATAAAACCAGCAAGATACCCTATTGATTAATAGTCTGATTCAAACCCAAGCGACACCAGCGTGCTAATTGAGTCAAGGGCCCCATCTGCTCTGACGACCCGCAGACCCCAGACTTCCCCAATCCGGTTCAAAACTACCCCACATCCCGTCGTGGACTTGAGGCCAGGCCCGCTCACTCGCGAGGGAACGAGCGGCAAGGATCACACCTAGATTTTTGGCTTCTTGGAAATGCTTGTCTTTACTTTTAATACGCTGTACGCCTTAAAAAAAATCTTTTCTTTGCAAATTAGCGATTTTTTCGGTTCTCGTCTACAAGAGGGAAAGACTATACATGCGGGATGAATGAGTGGATGTTGAAGATTAGGACGGTCGCTGACAATTTGTTAAATGCAAGCGAACAATAGTGAGCGGCGATGGATTATGTAGATGTATACTATTTGCTGCATATGTATTTCCAGCACGGCTGTGGCTATACAGAAGGCCATTTTGTCGTCGATTTGGAATGCAGTTTTGGGGAATTTATACTCTAAGTTTAGGCTATCTCTTTTTCTCTTATTTAGCCTGCAGTATTCCCCTTGTATAATTAGTCGTGAACTAGAGATCCATAGGTTGGAACCGCTCCTACAAAGTCTATACGAAGATTCTTAGGAGGGCTGGGCTATGCGTAGAGCTATCCCTAATCAAGGGGTGTCACTGTTCTAGACGAGGCTTATGGGCCTACTCTCTATTACTTATTGGCCTGCGGGTGAACGAATTCCAGTTAGGGAGGAAGAAATGGCTATCTTAGGGAAATGGTAACATGCTTGTCGATAAGCATTTCAGAGCATTTGAAACCGACTAACCTAAGGCGGGTCGCATCTCGTTGCTGCACAAGAGGCAACCGGTATCAGCTATCTATGCACTCTTGAACTTAAATATGTACCTACTCCTCGGTACACTTTCATAATCTCGGTGCATTGGTTTAAAAATGCCTGTCTTGCCTATATTGCTGCTTAGTGCAGCACTCTCATTTATACTATTCAAAATCTCCCAACGTCTCTTCTTCCATCCATTATCTAATGTGCCAGGCCCGTGGTATGCGGGTGCATCTTCTCTTTACGAGTTCTGGTGGGATTGTGTCAAAGATGGGAGGTATTTTTCTAAAATCAATGAACTGCATAAAAATTATGGTGTGTTTGTTTGTTCTGTATCATGCATGGTGTCGTCGAACGTGCTTTCATAAAAAGCATCTTATTTACTGCCTTTAGGACCTATCGTACGCATCAATCCCTGGGAGGTACACATCTCGGATCCTGCATTCGCAGACACTGTATTTGCCAATCCACGCATGGAAAAAGACCCCTTCTATTATGGCGGATTTGGCACCCCGAATGCCATCGTGGCAACTGTCTCCGCCCATCTACATAAAGCACGACGAGCTGCGATAGCACCCTTCTTCTCGAAAGCGAACGTATATAAACTTGAAGATCGAGTGTTACATCATATTCAGCACTTTCATGATAGGATCAAAGAGCATCGGGACGAAGGGAAGGCTGTCGACATCTCGAATGCCTACCGCTGCCTTGCAACAGACATTGTAACGGATTACGCGGTACCTCAAACGCGTAATTACCTAAGTGAAGAAGATTTCGCAGCAGGCTGGAATCACACCCTTAGATTAACATCGTGTATATTCAACTGGAACAGACATATCCGAATTATCACTCCAATTCTCATGGCAGCGCCCCGATGGCTGATAGCTCTATTCGATCCAACCGGATCAGGCGTTGATATTTTCGATTACCAGAATGTAAGATGCCTCAACCAACGTAAACTTTCCTAGCTTACACAAAATCAGGATTTCCTTATGCAAGCTAAAGCGCTCCTGTCGAACAAATCATCCAAGCAAACACCCACTGTTCTTTCCGCAATCATCACTTCCCCAGTCCTACCAGATCACGAAAAGTCACTCAACCGCATCTTGGACGATACCATCGTCATCATAGGCGCAGGAACAGAAACAACAGGCAACACCCTGGCAGTACTAACCTACCACGTCCTTGCAAACCCCTCCATTCATTCCTCTCTAAAAGCAGAACTCAAACAAGCTACCGCCCAGCATGGAATATCTGGCTCAGCGATGCTAACATGCAAGATCGTCGAACCCCTTCCTTACCTACAAGCTGTGATGAAGGAAAGCCTTCGTATGGCAACATCTGTATGTGGTCGTCTTCCGCGACGCAATCCTACAGAAACAACGTCATACACCGATCCAAAAACCCAGAAGACCTACACATTTCCACCAGGGACAGTAATGTCCATGTCTCTACGTGACATACACTATAACGCGTCTATCTTCGATTCGCCGGACACATTCAACCCCGATCGCTGGCTCACCGGCCCCCCCGAGGAAATCGCACGATTAGAAAAGCACTTAGTCCCATTTGGAAAGGGCGCGAGACAATGTCTAGGACTGGAGCTAGCGAAACAAGAGATTTTGTTAGTGATTGCGAATTTGTTTTGGAGGTTTGATTTGGAATTGTATGAGACTAGTGCGAGAGATATTAGTAACGAACATGATTACTTTGCGCCTTTTGGACCGGGGGATAGTAAGGGTGTCAGGGTCAAAGTGAATCAGTAATGCATGGGAGAATAAATGAGAATGACTTTTTGCAAGATTGTGAGAGGCCTATAATTATGGCTTATGTCAACGTTGTGGATTCAAAATTGATCCAGTCGTTGCTTATGCATTTTAGTGGCGCTACAGACCAACTCATAGGATATCCTTACAATCCTTACAATCCAATTAATTAATCAGTCCATCAAATCCAACCACCGCCCCACAAACCATGCATACCCTACACCTACTCCTTCGTAACCGAACTCTCAGCAGCCACCTTCTCACTCCTGAGAACCTGCACCTCCTTCTCATGCTCAATACTCGCTCTAGCGGGGGCATCAAGCGTATTCGACACACCGACACACTTATACGCCGCAAACTTCCTCGCCGGTAAGTTCGCCTCGAACATCTCATCAATTTCCTCAAGCGTACGATTCTTGACCTCAGGAAGGAAAAAGAATACCCATGTGGCGGCAATGACGCACGATGGGAACCAGATGTAGCCGTATCGAGGTCCCCAGTTTAGAGAGTCTGGGTTGATGAAGTAGGGTGCTGTGAATGTGGTTAGCCAGGCGCCGGCGAAGCCGATGGCGGCTGCGAGGCCGAAGGTGTAGGAGCGGAGGCGTTGAGTCGGAAGTTCGCCGCCCGCGAGCCAGGCGTAGGTTGCTATCATGCCGTTGTAGCTGAACATGTAGAGGCAGGAAAGGGCGACGATGACGGTTCCGGTTGAAGATGTGCCCGGTTGTTTATCGTAGACTATGGCGATTATGAGCTGTAGAATTCCGCAGAGGAGTAGGCCCGTCATTAGGAGGATGCGGCGTCGGCCGTATTTTACGATTATTAGGGAGTTGGCGATGATGGCTATTATGCCGATTGTGCTGAGGACGTTGCTCATAGCGAATGGGTTGGAGACTTGAGCCATGGTCAGGAAGTAGGCTTTGTATGCTGTGGAGTGGATTAGTCTCTGGTGTCTGGTATGTAATTGACTGGGATGGACTTACCAATGATGAACATGGAGCCGGATGAGGCCTGCAATGTCACAGCGCAAACGGCAAGGATGGTTCGTCGCCTGTCAGTAGGCTTCTTGATCATATCCCATGGACCGACTCCAGTACTCATTTCCTTCTCCTTCTCAATGGCGGCGACGATCTCGTTTGCCTCTATCGAGGTGTCGAAACCATCAGGTCGCAGCCATTTCAAGGCTTTGTGGGCTTCCTCGTGTCGTCCCTGAAGGAACAACCATCGAGGCGATTCAGGGATGAACCACATCGAAACGAGCAAGACTGCAGGAACGACGTAAATTAGGCCGAGGGGAATGAGGTATGCGGACTTGTCTGGTCGTTTAGCGGTGGCCCAATCGACAATCGTACCGATCAAAGTGCCCTACAATGGAATTAGATGGACTCCAGGTGGCACAAACTTTGGGTGCTACTCACAAACGAAGTAAAGAATTGGAATCCAGTCAAGAAGAGACCACGGAATTCAGCAGTACTACTCTCCTGAATATAAAGCTGGGAAAAGGTCATGAAATATCCATTGGCAAGACCGAGGAGTAAACGGCCAACGTAAAGCGGAGCAATGTGAGTAGTGGTCATCATGATGATATTCGCAACGCAGCATACGATGCATGCAATACCCAAGCAAGCCCGACGTCCCAGTTTATTGGCAGCGACACCAGCGAACCCAGAACTAATGAAAGCCCCGAGTGTCATGAGCGAGGAGATCAATTGCTGTCGCTCGGTCGAAAGATTCCATCCAATGGGCGACTTTGGGTTTTCGTAGCCGTAAATCTAGTTATGGCGTGAGTAGCAGCTTCAACAAATGTTTCAACCGAGAAAAAGTACGGACCTTGAGAAACCCAATCATGGCCTGAAGACCACCAACAAGACCAAAATCAATGCCATACTGGAAAGGACTCAGGATCATGACACCACACGCCAGAAAGAGGCGATGATGGCTACGCCACGGAAACTTTTGCTGTTCTGCCATGGTACCGTTCCGTTCCCCAAAAAACGAATCGTGAAAGGCGGGATGAAGGATACGAGAAACATAATTGTTTCGCGGCAACAGGTCACCTTAATAGCTCTGAAGATCCCATACCCCTGCCCTGCTTAGGATCAAAAGGCAATTGTAATTTATCCAAATGCCGAATCGCAGCGCCAAGTTGTGCGAGGGTCACAAGCAAGCGGGGACCCCACAAATCAGAGCGCCTCAACAGCCAAGGGCGGAGAGTACTTGGCACTTTGGACTATTTGGATGTGGGGGAGAATGACCATGGGCGAAAGGAGATGTAGTCTTCCAGACCCTCGTACTCGCTGAGAACCTCGTCGACTGTTGCATGCCCGTCGGACCGGGTAGAGTGTGCAGATTAAAATGCAATGCGGGTCCAATCTCCTGGGTTCAGGGACGGAGACGATCTCAACGGCTCTGACCTCTTCTCATATGTGCGGTCTTAAACCTCAATGTTCTCGCTGTATCTACCTACCTGTAATCATGAATTGTGAAAGCCCTCTGAAACTGCGCTAGGTCGAAACCAATTGGTGGAACGACAGTGCGGGTGTGGAGTCTGAGGCGTTGTATAAGGACCCCGGTCCGATGTCACCGACGCGATAGTTCCAGGCTCTTTGTTCATCGACCCCATCCGGCAGTTCTGCATGTCGATGAGAATCCTTTTTCTTCACTAACTATCAGAGAGTTGGGGTAGTTCACGACCGTGATCCAAGATGGAACAGCCGGGGACTAGTATGGCTCTGAAAAAGCTTGTTCCTTACACAACCCAGGTAGTGGGTAACACAACATGAGGTTTGAGCAACTACATTTGCCTTATGCAGCCTTGTCGAGTACATGTTTGAGAGCTGGTCGGCGTTTGCGGTACGCAAGTGTTATTGGAAACTCTGGGATAATCAAATCTTGAGTTATCGACAGCAAAATTACTTGTCGACCGCCACGACGACACGCACTAGCCTAGAACGCATCCAGTGAAAAGAATGTAGACAGAGTCGCAAGCGAGACCCACATCAAGGACAAAACGAATTCGTGTTGATGCAGATGTGTCCTGCATGTCGGGAACATCTAGACACGGAAGCCAGGGGGGTATCGGAAGCTGTCTCAACAACTCTTTGGGGGATGAGCTACTACAGCTACGTTGGATAGTACGCCAGGCCGGGGACGAAATGTTGTCGATTCTAGTAGGTGTTGGCCGCTCTCCACATAGGAAGGCAGTCTGCTCTGTCTGAGGCAGAGAAGGACTTCATCACCCCAACAGCCTCTAAGAACAACAATCTCTGAGACAATGCTTGCTGTTGCTCGAGTCAAGGTCAAAAGCGCATGTGCTGGGGGCCTGTTGGTGGCTTTGTCGGAACACGTGGGCTAAGGATATGGGGTATCCTTTACGGCTCCACATCCATGCTAATCTTTTCGTCCACATAGAAGATCTAAAGGCACTCGTAAGTGTATGACTTTAATAACAGGCTTTCAAAATCCCAGAAAACCCTTACATAGACATCTGTGGTGACTAACCTATCCGGTCACGAAACGTTCTTCCGTAGGCGTTGCGCATTGAGAAGATTGGGTAAGAGACTCGAAATCCGTCTCTAATGACGAATTGAAGCGGGCGCAAAGGCATTACTACACAAGGTCATCAACCCGACTGTATAGTACGCTGAACCCCGTAATGCGAGATCCAGCCCAGAACGGGTGCTGTGAGGTAACGCTATAGGCAAAAGATTAGAGCTCCTAGAAGCATCATACTAGGGGCCCCACATGTTGCTCGTCTTATACATCTTTACTAGGATATATGTAGATAAAAATGGTCATATTTCTTCAATCCTAGTAATAGCAAAGAAGGGATGGTGATGATAGTACTATCCCTATGTTGCCAAGCCACCAATGTGTTTTTGGCGAGTGAGGTCAGGAGCTTCATGCGGAGTACCAATTTCTTATCCCTCTAACATTGCTTTGCTCTGGAAGCAGAACGTCAAATTCTCAAATGAGGTATGTGCAAGGGCCAAAATGATCGCGTGTATAGTACCTCGATATCGCAGGGCACTAACAAACCCACAGAAGCTCCATTGACCCACCGTAGTCCGCAAACGCGTATCCACTACCCTACCATCTCGACGCTATGAATCTGTCATTGAGATGCCACGATTGCCTACCTCACTCCTCCGCAGGGCCCAAACCATAGATCCATTGCTTCCACCGCTCCTCCGTCCATGTCGCAATCTCGATTCCGCGCAGAATGAGCTTCGCTGGCTCCGCGAACATGTCGACGAAGTAGGAAACGTGCATGATGCGAAGGGACGATACACACTTTTGAGCCAGATGGTTCGGGAAAGAGCCTCAGGGAAACCTTTGCAATATATTTTGGGCTCGGAATTCTTTGGCGATTTGGAGATATTGTGTCGACCCGGTGTGTTGATTCCGCGGTACGCATGTCCTTGAATGTTGAAGGATAGGGAATGCTGATATTGTGGATTAGACAAGAGACTGCTGCTTCTGTCACGCATCTGGTACATATGCTTCGGGGTTCGAAAGAATTGCCTGCAGAATTACGTGTACTTGATTTGTGTACTGGCACAGGCTGTATCCCTCTTTTGTTCCGACACGAGTTTCAAGCTACACCGAACGATACACTACTACGTGTGCTTGGTGTAGACATCTCAACGAAAGCTATCAAACTCGCGCGGCAGAATCTCTCGCGCATACGCCGTCAAAAGAACTATGCAGAGAAAGGCGACACTCAATTCATAAAGGCTGATGTTCTCATCAACCCCCACGAGGATCAAGTACGCGGCATGCTTCCTCTCAAAGCAGCGCTAGGTGTCGCGAGAACTCCATCATTATGGGATATCCTCATATCCAATCCACCTTATATTTCGCCGACAGCATACTGGAATACAACGACTCGCTCAGTACGCGGATTTGAACCAAAACTAGCGCTCGTTCCACCATCTGGGTCCGGAGAAACAGATGTCGCACAAGGAGATTCGTTTTACCCCCGCTTACTCTCCACCGCCAAAGACGTCGAAGCTAAAATCGTGTTGCTCGAGGTAGCCGATCTGGATCAAGCCATACGAGTAGCTCACGTTGCGCGCAACCTAGACACATTTGACGGGATAGAAGTGTGGAGAGACCAGCCCGATCAGATCGAGGAATCGACACAGGAATCGCACCATGGGTTTCCCATCATCGGCCAAGGCAACGGTCGGTCGGTGCTCTGCTGGCGGGGACGTGGAGGTGCCTGGCTGGGGAAAGGATGAAAGTCAACTTTGAACGACCACCAGTCAAGTCCAAACGCTTCAGGATCTATCCGCCTCGTCTTCCCTGCACGGGAGACTTTCCTCACTCTGGCCATGGGATTTTAGGGATCGCCCGCATTGCGATTCGCCTGTCGCGTGCTCTTGGCTGGGACACATCATACTCCGGTCGCAGTGGCGTATGTCATGTGGATCGAGACGCTAGAGTCCGATTGGCCCTTGTCTATATGTATGCGGTCATATGCTTTCCCATCAGCCCTAGCATCTAGTCAAGACGCCTTTTGTCATGCACAGTACAATCAGCCACCATCATCTCCAATTGAAATAGATCTTCAATCCGCTGCGATCCGGTTCATTCAATATTTACTCTAGAATTCACCCGCGTGTTGTTGGATATGTGAATGTTTCGCTACGACCTTCTTTGGAAGCTATTCAGTGACATAGCTAGACCTTATACTCATTATTATACACTTTGCCTATATTGAAGATGCGTCTCCTCACATTATTGAACCTGCTTTTCCTTTTCACAGTCTCTGCATCTGCATTTATAGACTTCCATCCTCGCCGCGTAAGCTCTTTTTCCCTCCATTTTCGCGTCACATCAAGTGTCGTCATCCTCAACTCTGATTCCATACCTCCTAACACATCGCAGCACCCATCTCAAGCATTCCTACATTTCCAACAAGATTCAGAACCAAGTACCAAACCTCTAGCCGCAGCCAAATCGGATCCCACATTGGTGATTGAAAAGACGATGATCTCGCAATCGGCAGAGATTACAGGCTCTGCTGGCAGACCCGCTGCGAAAGTGGTTGCGGTTGTGGGGTTGGCTGGTGTGCTTTTTGGGCTGGGGATGGGGATGTGAATATCAAATTGCAAGAGTCATGGATTATGATGTTATGATTATGAGGAATGAGAGCGTATATATCATGGATTATGGTTTACTTTGGGCTTATTACTACGAATTGAACGGGATCGTCAACATCTTCGACTAGTCATGATGGACCTTGTGTCTGCTCGAACAACTTCCCAATCACATCCCTAAATCTCGGATTCTTCCAGGCGGTCCAGTCATTATTCAAAAGGCCCCACCCCTCCTCTCTATCCACGACCCCATCCCGGACATAGTAGTTCCCTTGGAGTGCCCACAGCGCCCAATCGCCATCATTACCAGCCACATAGTCGACTAAGCACGTCAGATAGTTGTACTCATCCTCGCTCCCGATCCCAGACCTCTCAGGCGGACCTCCCGTCATACCAACCCCAAATTCCGAAAGCCATAAAGGACCGGTATAAGCTTGATTTTGCTGGAGCAAGAATCCCGTAAATCCGCCAACGAGCGTTTTCCATATCGCGCAATTCTTGAAAGAAGCAATCCACGGCGGACTAAACGTATACTGATGCCATTCCCAAACCACCTTATCTCCATATCGTGATCGATCTAGCGGCTTCGTCCTCAAAAATGACGCATCAGTAGATGAAAGCGTGCCACCCATAACAATAAGCAAATCCTTATTCGCGTCATGCACAGCATCCGCACCCTGGACGATGAACTTATACCACTCATCCCGATTCTGAATAACCGGTACTTCGCGAATCTCATTCCTAAGTCCGATCCCAGCAACGGCGGGATGTTGCTTTGAGAACCTAGCCATAGAAGCAAGGCCATTACTCCACTCCTCTGTCTTAAAAAACCTAGAATTCGCCTCCACATACGCCGTTCCTTGGTCCCACCACCCATTCCCATCTTCCAAATTACAACACCAGGATGCGCGCGAGACGTGGTTATCTAGGAAGACGCGCACATTTCGATTACCCAGGGCGTCGATGACTCGACCGAATGTTTCGCCGGTACTGGCCTCCGCGGCCCAGGGATTTTTTTCTAAAACGCGTTGCCAGAGTTGAGACACAGCTTGTTCATCTGCTCCCGCCCTACCCGCCAACGTCTCAAAAGATTCCCGTACTTTTAAATCTTGGTTCAAAGCCATGTCGATACTAAACGTCAACCTGACACAATTAAACCCCGAATCTGCGACGAGTCTGGCGATGGCTTCTATGGGCTGATGTTGGAGACCTTCTGGGATGTGGGATTCCATGTGGCCGGCCCAGTTTATGCAGCGAAGTTTGTAGCGTTTGTTTGAAGCGTCGAGGATCCAGCGGGAGGAGGTGTGGAGGGGGGTTAGTTGTGCGGTGACGAGGGTTAGGGTTGTTAGGAGGATAGTGAGGAGGAGGGTGGTGGTGAACATGGTTGCGAGGGATGGGATTGGAAGTATCCCGATTCCAATAGTGATTGTGATTCAAAGTCAAGGCAACTTAGGAATAAATAGAGAGTATCGCATCGGTGTCGCCCTATCCATCCAAGTATCCCATAGTGCAGACCGACGTCTATTTAAACACCCTCTCGATCGCATATTTCCCATATCCAGTTTCCCGATCCGTCGAGGGCTGTGCTCGTATACGAGCGTTGTATTATGCAACATACCTAGGTCCATCCTATTTCGGCCCCTGAACCTGGTCTTGTCACCTTCTGTAACGGCGCATAGCCGAGATTTCGTGGGATCTGGGCGAGGCTGGGGTAGGTGGGTTCCTGCGCGAAGCTGGGATATGAGGGTTCCTGCGGGCATGCATGGACTGGGGATTGTGATATTTTTCTGGGGTAGGTGGCGCCGTGGCGTGGGTTAGGGTGGGAGGTTGTGTGGAGGTGCGGAGTCGTGTGGGTTGATTTAGCAAGCTTTCGATGCATTCAGGGTTGCTTTAGGATCTGGTGGGTTTGTTCAGTACCTCGTTAGATCTTGTGCAGTTGTCTGTTAGAACAGGGACCGTGGACCGATGATGTGGTGTACCGCGGATGGCCTATCTGTTGAATTTACCAGGCCAAGTATAGTACATGGTGTCAGTGCTATGCCGGCATGTTCTTGCCTATACTGTGATATTGTGGGTGGCAAAGATGATTTATCGCCAGATTTGAGGGTTATTGGGCCGTTTTTCTTGTCCTCTGTACATTTTTTCGACGAAATAAGGAATTTGCTAGGGAGGAAACGGAATTCTGCTGAAGATGAAGCAATACGGAGATTACAAGCGTTTTATTCAAATCGGTAACTCCGGACAGGGTTCGGCTTAAGGTCTACCAACATCCCTCCTACAACACACCTGACACGACCGATTAATAAACCCAGAGGATTCCTAATTACCGCCGAAATGTAGTCAGATCAGTGGAATTCCCCTTCTAGCCCACGTAATCCCATGGTGGAAATCCGCCCCCAGATTTTCCTGATAGGTCACTTTCGTCAAAAACAAGAGTTAGTAAGCGGAAGCAACCAGGATTCCGAGCAAATATTTGCACTTTGGTATCTGACAAAGCATTTTCGCACTCGGGCTCTCGCTGTTAAGACTTAGCCTTGTATTGTACGATGATCGGTGCTTCGGCTTTGTTGGGAGGGGAGTTAAGTCCAGTGATGATTAAAGCAGATGTGCCAACTTTGCGGATGTAGGGGTTTGTGAGCTTCCGAGCGGATCCTTTCTGTAAAATCGCAGTTTTGGTCCTTGCATGTTTTGACGATGGGTCGGTTGTTGGGGGTGCAAGGCAAAGCACACGGATTGAGCCGATAAAGTAATGTGAAAGTTTGGGCATTGGTCTGATGTATACCATATTTTAAATTTGGAAGGAGGAGTATCAATAAGGCTGGAATTATGGGAAGTTACCCAAATGGCGAATGATTGCCCTAATTTGTGTACTAGCTTCATAGGCTCAACCTCTTTCGAAGTGATTTGTTATGATTAAGTAACAGGACTTTGGTCTTGTTTAGAATACTATCAGTGGGAATACGCGGGCTAGCACGCAAGGTTTCCTGTCACGGCCTGGTTCAGTGCGCTAATGGCGTCAATCTCAAGTGGCATCTCTATTCCTGGGCTGACATTGCTCTCAATTCAGTAAGCCCATATGTGCCCTGCATTACGTCAATTCTACATCTTGCTCTTGATGGGACCTGTTTCAATCATCTCCGTCCTCTACGCACGAGAGGGACGACGTCTGATATGATTTGTAACTCAAGCTACAAGAACTCAGGGGATAAAATACAAAGTATATAAGAGGACCCTGAGATCCTCTTTGTCCTCATTTCAAATCATCCCACATCCCAAACTAACCAGCATTCTCATTGTCTTACTGTTTGCCCCTCACTTCCCTTCCAAGTGTACCAAACTTTGCTAAAATTATCACACCCCTATCAGAATGACCAAGATCATTGCTATTACTGGAGCAACTGGTGCTCAGGGAGGTGGTGTTGCGAACGTCTTCTTCAAGACTCCTGGTTGGAAGATCAGAGCTATTACAAGAAACACAAGTAGCGATAAGGCTAAAGACCTTGCATCCCGCGGTGCCGAAGTCGTTCAGGCCAATTTTGATGATGAAAGTTCCTTAGCTGAAGCATTTAAGGTATGTTGTGGTGCCCTCAACGGACTATCATTCGTAAGATTCTCTCACTGACGACACTATGAACTAAACAGGGAGTCCACGCTATCTTTGCCCTCACAAACTGGTGGGAGTTCCTCTTCACTGGGAAGTCACAGTCTGAGTCCGGCGACCTCGAAAGGGAGCAAGGGATCAAGCTCGCTCAAGCCGCTGCCCGAGTGCCTACGCTCGAGCATTACATCTGGTCCACCCTTCCCGGGGCCAAAAAGTTGACAAACGGCAAAGCCCCTGTACCACATTTTGATTACAAGGCTGAAGTAGATGAGTATATCAAGGAGAAGCTTCCAGACCTAGCAAAGAAGACTACGTATCTTGCCGTGGGATTTTATCCTTCTAACTTTGTCGTATTCCCCATGATGAAACCTGTCGAATTTGTAGGTCATCACGGAAGCTAATATATATCGACAGTACATTTGCTAACCTGCCTTAGCCTGGCTCCTTTGGAAAGCATGTCTGGGCCGCAGCCACTCCCGCTACCTCGCTCATCCCAATCTCCGGCGACATGACCGTCACAACCGGCGCCTATGTTCGCCAGATCCTAGCGAACCCTCAAAAGACTCACGGAAAGTATGTCGCCCAGTCCACCGAGGTTATCACCTTTGGACAAATGTTGAAGGCATGGGAGGAGGTTACTGGACGCCAGACCACATACGTAGAGATCAGTAAGGAGGCGCTTGAGGATATATGGGGTATTGCTGGTAAGGAGATTGCTGCTCAGTTTCGCTTTGGTGAGCTTGTTACAGATTGGGCTAAGCCTTATGCTGCTCTTGGGAAGAAGGACCTGGGGATCTCGGATGAGGAGGCTCCTGGGTTTAAGGCGTCTATTGAAAGGCTCAGAGATCAGTTGTGATGAAAAGAGCTAAGCAGAGTGAAAAGCTCTTCACCTATTGTCAATCTTTAATCTTCTTTCATTTCTACGATAAAATTGATCTTTGACCTATTCACACGATTGTATACGTTGGTTTTATAAAGTTACATTATGTCCATCTTGGTCGAAGAGATGTACTGGTGTGAGGTGATGGAAACTAAGTCTTAAGGTATGTCCATAAATCCCCCCATAGTTCTGCCTCATGCATCCCGAACGCAGCTCGCAGTAGTGTTGGGGTTCCTCAGGCACCGCAAGGCGGAATGTGGCTTTGAACATGCGTTGTAGCCAAGGCTGCATGGCTATCTGCACCTGACCAAGGGGGCTGAGCGTCAATCATCAGCCTGGCGTACCTGGGTACTTCACTCAATACACAAGAACTTTCAACATAACCACTTCGCACGCACTATTCAAAATAGAAGATTATCTAAAACCGATGATCTCTTACAGTAACCATGGAGCCTCTTTCAATCTTCGGGCTGGCAGTGAATATAGTCCAACTTGTCGACTTCACCGCGAAGCTCTTGAGCGAGGCCCACGAGATCCAGCAGGCAAGCACAGGCGCAACGGCCGACCACTTCGAGCTCCAGAAAATTTCCGATAATTTGGCCGCGATGTGTGATGATTTGCCATCGACCCTACCTGGATTTCAAAATTCTGGGCGATCCGAGAAACGATTACTGGATATTGCTGCAGCCGCAAAGACGGTTGCGCAACAACTCACAGCCGCGATACAGAGATTGAAAGTAGATGACTCGCGAGGACGACCCTGGAAAAGCTTCCGCCAGGCACTTGCAGCTATATGGAACAAGAGTAAGATAGACAAATTGAGAGTGAGGCTGGGAGAGTTGAGAAGCCAACTACACTTTGAGATGACTGCACACACAGGGTAGGTCTCCGATTCAAATGGCATGGCTTTATGTACAACTGATGAAATGATTCAACTGATAAATCTATGAGCTCATGCAATCTAATCTTTTGAAAAATATCCATGCCCTTCAAGCAGACCTGGCACACATCGCGACAAGCTCCTGGAAGGATGTAGATGATCTTGCAACTCGACTTGGGCATGTCCATTTGGCAGACCTTCATACAACTACATTGAACAGTATTGAATCCTGTTTAAAGTCGCTTCGGGAATCGTACAGTCGACACAAGAGAACTTACGCGATTCTAAAAAGCCTGTCGTTCGAAACAATGACCGACCGATATGACTCCATACCCGAAGCCCACAGCAGGACTTATCAGTGGATATTTCGGCCCAATGAATTCTCCGAAACTGACCCCCGTTCCAAAATTGCCTTCCGAGAATGGTTACTTTACGGCGAAGGCACCTATTGGTTGTCCGGCAAACCTGGCTCCGGCAAGTCCACGCTGATGCGATACTTGTGTGACAGCGACGAGACTAGGGAATGTTTGCAGGTATGGGCAGGGGAGAAAAAGTTGTTCACTCCTTCATATTATTTCTGGATATCTGGAACGGACCTGCAGAGATCACAAAGAGGCTTACTACGGCGGCTTTTATTTGATATTTTAAGGTTACAGCCAGATCTTGCCCAGGGGTTGCTTCCTCGCCGCCAGAGCATGAATTCGATGTATGACTCCGATCATTGGACTGTGAATGAATTGATGTCTGCGTTTTCTCTTCTCGAAAGCGTTGCCGGGCATTATAAGTTCTGTTTCTTCATCGACGGAATGGATGAATATGGTGGCGACCCTCTAGATCTTGTCGAGATCATTGAAAAGTTTCCGAAAGGGCCGAATATTAAGCTCTGCATATCTAGCAGACGATGGCCGTGCTTCGAAGATCGCTTTGGAACAGATGCGAATCGCAAGCTTTATCTAGAGGATTTGACTCACGAAGATATCGCTCGCTATGTAGAGGATAAGCTTGAATCGACCACCCAATTCAGATACCTAGAAGGCGGCACCGAACATAAATTGGATCTTGTAACGGAAGTATGCCGTAAGGCGGAAGGTGTGTTCCTATGGGTGTATCTCGTTGTTCGATCCTTGAGGGAAGGCTTGATCAACGGAGACAACTTCAACCAACTCTGGAAACGCTTACGAGATATACCATCGGACCTTGGAAACTTCTTTGAGAGGATCCTGCAATCCGTTCATAAGGTTTATCATACTCAGATGGCGATGACCTTTCAACTAGCGCTTCTTGCTCAGGATCCAGTTCTTATGGGTGTCTATCATATTCTAGACGATGCACCGGGGGTATTGCTCCTCACATCTCAAAATCGAGCCGGAGATGACCAAACATGCATCGAACTGCTAGAAGAGACTATGATTCGGCGCCTTCTCGGTCGCTACAAGGGACTTTTAGAGCCACTCGGCCCGCCAGGAGAACGAAAAGTTCAATTTCTACATCGCACTGTGCGAGATTATTTCTACCAAAGGAAAGAAGGAGCCATTACGATTGATGTAAGAGACGTGTGCTTCACGATATGCAAAGCTATTGTAACCTATGCAACTATTTTCCATTCGACTGATAGTGACTTGATCACTACCTTCATACACTTTTGCAACTTGGCCGAAGAGCGGGATGAGAATTTCGATGAGTCTATTATTAGCTCTATGCTTCATGCGCACGACAACACACGCGGTATAAGCAACGGCGAAGACATTGACGATATACACAAACTATTCCTTATGACATCAGTGGAACTCGGCTCTATCCGATGTCTACAATACATATACGACAATGAACCTCTGTTGTTCACGAGGTACCAAGAGTTCCTACTCAGTCTTGCAATCAGTTACTTCGATTTTGAGGTATCGCAAAACCAGACTGACTCACATACTCCAGCAGCAAAGTCGCTAATGTGGCTCTTCCGGAACGTGAATGTTGAATTCACTGATGAGAAGTTTTGGCGCATCATTTTCCATGAAAATCTGAGAGGGTTTCGTACCAATGCCGACTGTGTCGCGTTACCAGGGCTCTTCGATGCATGGCTATGCTTACTAGTCACCATACTCCATAATGGTCCAAATGTCAATGTCATGTTGTCCCAGAGCACTGTTGGCTACCACAGAAACATTGCAGACTTGCCATGGTTCGGACAGGGGAGTAGTCTCCTGGAAAATAAGGTCTTCAAGGTTAGGGATGACACACGGTCTTATACAGCGGAGCCAGCGCCCTCGCCTCTGGCATCCCCCTCCAAACTCCTCGGAGTACACCTTGTTCAGTCCGATCTCGACGAGCTACTGACTATTTACCGCGTCCTTCTGGAACATGGGCTAGATCCTAATCTTCAACTTGATGAGTTCTCGATATGGCAAACGTGGCTGTTTTTCATCGTAGAGCACGGCACCACCCAAAGATTTTTTGAAGCCCAGTTTGCCCAAGCTATGAAAATCTTTCTAGACTACGGGGCCAATCCTTACGAACGTCACGTTTCGTATATCATAGAGAACCTTTTCAATGAGGAGCGTCAACAGGATCTTCAGCAGACATTGGAAAAGGCAATGCAAGATTGGTCTGCCCGATATCTCCCAAGCCAGCATCCTAGTACTGAGGCTCAACAAGCGTTGGTAAACATAGGTTCCGCGAATAGTACACTGTGCCAAACAACTTCCCGCGAAATCAGACGTTTTGTAGTCAATCGAAGACATCCATACGATCGAAGAGGCCGTAGATGAAACGTGCCGCTCATATTTCTCAGAATGATTTCCACGACTGGAAGAAGAATATGAAAAGATGGTTACCCCATTCAAGACCGCCCAGAAGTCTCACACCCTTGGGGAGCAATGAAAAATGGAAGCTAGCTGTGTTAGTCCGGTTGACAAACGGACGAGCAATGGTATCTTTATTGAATGTTGGGAGACGCAGAACCGGAAAGCTGGTTCACAGCATGTGATTTGAGACATGCGGGATTGACATGAATGATGAAAGGATTAGTTGTATTGATTGTTTATCTACATCTCATTCTAAATGCCAAAGCCCCCTCCTTCGCCTCGGTGCACAAGCCTAGAAGACGTCCACGCTCTTTCACGTCGCATGTGAATTCCGGCTGAAGCCTGAAGCTTTCTGGAATGTTCTAGGGCTTTTCAAAGTTATGTATACATCCATGGTAGCAGATATATTGACGATCAATCGATCGGTTGGCACTTAATGGAACCGATTGTGTCTTGACTCTTGAGTTTATGCGCTGCCACCAGTCTTCTGTCAAAGGCCAGACCCCGATGTCTAAATCCCAGGGCGATTCTTTGGTAACTGGCCACAGATGAATTTTAGAAGAGTTGCCGTATGGAGTGCCTTGTAACAGAGTTCGGAGCCGCCACTTGGTGAATGGTGCGCCGTAGACTTGGGCTTGGTCACAAGCACGATATGGCATTTCGAAAGTACTTATCATATATACCACTCGTAGCTGAGTTCAGAATCGTAATGGCTTGCCCCGAGTTGAATCCTAGTGGGCCTTGCATTTCGGAGTCATTCTGGTTTAATTCAATTCATGGGCTTGGTCCAACTTGTGCAAAATATCGAATGCACTGAAGCTGATATATGAACTAGCTTTTGCAAGAACATAGGCCATGATAGGTACTTGCACCCAGCATTGATATAATCTCGAGGAAGAGATATAGTCCAGAAACGTAATTTGGAGTGAATACAACTTATTCTTTTTCTGAGTGAACTCCGACAGGCCAAGAGATCGTTTTGATCTCTTGTCTTTTACTACTACTCCCCTTTCGACCATGTTGACTCCCGCGGCGTGGTGACATAAGAGTTCTGGGACTTCGTTGCGGACTAGTAGGTGTGTATACTTCTTCGATCGTTTCCATCGATGGGTTTCTCATTGGTCTTTTCCACCAGTCGCGCGGCTGTCTACGCTTGACCGCCTTCGGCTCTTGCAGCAATGTGACGGGAGGCGTATATACGGGTTCTTGCTCATCTCCGAATTTGACGGAGTATTGCCGTATATCGCGAACCAAGTCATAAAAAGCGATCTCAATCTGGCCAAAGTCCTTGCTCGGTACCTCTTTGAAGGGGCACCCAAAGCTCTGTGCTAGTTGCCGACCTTCCTCAATACTAACGCATCTGTCAAATTCCTTTTCGCAGTGATTGCCAACAAGTATCATAGGGAAGTAATCCCTATCTTTCACCCTGAGGATCTGCTGCCGGAATGTCATGGCCTCTTCAAAGGAAGCACGACTGGTTATGCTGTACACGATCATAAACCCATTTCCGGCTCTCATGTACTGTTCCCTCATGGCTGAATACTCCTCCTGTCCAGCGGTGTCCAGGACATCAAGCACAGCGGGAATGTCATCAATAACACATCTTTTTCGATATGAATCGTCGATCGTCGGATCATACTCATCGGTGAAATGGCGTTGCATGAACTATGAAAGATTAAATTTCAGCGAACGAGCAGCATGCTAGGTAGAGCTGGGGTATAATTACCTGTACTGATAGCTGTGATTTGCCAACACCGCCGCCTCCCAGGACGACAATCTTAATTTCTTTAGGGAGAAGTGTTCTCGCTTCAGTCGGTTGTTTCTTTTGGTCTGAAGCAGTATTATTATTCTGGACATTAACATTTGATGAAGTCAAAAAGTCGCGATTCTTGTCTTTAGGCGATGAGGAAGGTGGATTACTAGATAGCTGCTCGAGGGAAGCAGCTAGCCTTTCCACCCGGTCAATGGTCTGCGGCATTGGCGCTGGGATCATTGTCAATAGTGCATCTGCATCTGCCTGAAGGATTCGCTTTTCACTTTCATCCATAGATTGTGGAAGCACAGTGGTCCTAATCTTCGTGACGGCGTTGTAGTAAAATGGAATACCGTCTTCGGTTGCTTGAGGTACCCATGGAGAAGGATCGTCACCTTGGAGTGGCCAATACAAACGGAAGGACTTCGTGAAGACGTTGAAAAAGTAGAGTTGTCCTTTTGAATTTGCCTGTGGTATCCAGCCAGTTTCCAGCTCTTCCTCGCTTATTTCATCTGGGGAAGCGTCCAAGGGAACCTCTGTCACGGTAGCACCAGTGAGGTTGTTGAAATACACTATCATTCCGTCCGCACGAACCTGGGGTATCCAGTAAGACCGTTCGCCCTCACTAACGCTAGTGATGGCTTTTCTCCGATAGGAGTCAAGTGGAGCTTCCGTGCTAATAATCTCTTTCACAGTGACCGAATCATCATCTGGCCCCTCGTGTTGTACGCCACCTATGCTTCCCAACCCAGTGCCAATTTCCTGTCTTGGTACTTGAGAACTCTTTGTAGGAGAAGGTAAGGGCCATGACTCATTCGGATCAAACATATTCTGTATCGCGCTTTCCATCTCTAGTAAGTCGACTGGAATGAGAGTTCTCGGCCAGTAGCCACTGTGAAGGGGGGTCGGCGAACTTATATCAACTTCTTTTCCCTGCTGTGGAGCGGTAGAATCTCCTACTTGCCCTTGACTTTGATGGTAATAATGACCATTGGAAAGATCTTCAGACGATATTGGGAGGGCCACAACCGAGAGAGCCGAAATGTCAGAGAGACTGATATCGGACAGCGCCGTCCAAGCATGAGATAAACCGGTTGAGCTCCTAAATGAGGCATCGGCGGTGGATCTTCTGGCTTTCCGGTACACCCAAGATTCTTTGAGATCACGCTCAAATTCAAACGCACGTATCTGAGAGCGAATCGATATTAACGAAGTCCTCTGACCAGCCTGTAAATGAACAGAGCTGGTGTCGTCCTGCGGGCGACTCTCGAGGAGAGAAAGTCGACGCCTAAGATCGCGATTACTCTGCAGAAGCTCCGAAGTGAGGTCATAGAGTTCTTGACGACTTGCAGCGGCATCCAAATCGGACTCACTGCCGTACTATAAGCGATTGGCAACATTATAGGATTGAACAACATACCATTGGAGAATGTTGAGCATTACACTTATGGAGGACTTGAATCGATCAAGTCTCTTAGAGATAGAGTCGAGCTGGTCCCTTTTGCGGGCCCATTGTACCCGACTAAGCAAGCTCTCATTCGAAGCGCTTAGTTGCACTACAATAGGCTCCAATTCGCTAAAGATGATGATGCCGTCACACAACGTCGCTCTCAACTGGTCGATTTGGATAAGCTCCCTCCTTCGTCGCGGAGATTGTTCTAGATCATCGAATAGTCTCTGTAGGGCTTTTAAAATCGCACGAGATTCATCAACCCGGTCTCGTATCTCGCGTGCAGTGTCGTTAGCTTCTCTGACGCTTGTAACTAAGGGTCCAATGATCTCGGCCACCTTTCCCGCGGCTGCTATGATCCCAATGATGGACGCAGCGACGCTGAGGGGATCAGCCATACTGTGGAAAAGATAGAAAGTGTGAGAAACGATAATTCAAGAGATTCCCAGCCATCTTCACCCCTATGCACTCAGCCTCAGCCTTCCTCGTGATACGTCTTTTGGGTTCTGCAGGTGCCTAGCGAAAGCGAGCTATTCCAAAGAAGGCTAGCATACTCAATGCAACTTTTGTATGAACTGTGTACCCCTTCTTTACACAGGGTTAGCCCTTTTTACATTTTCCTTGGACCCAGGGAGAGTCTCGTTAGCAGAGTTGGATGTACGGTCTGACAACCAATCATACGGTCATCTCTGTTGCAAATATAGGCCCTCTCCAGCAATTGCAAAACTCACGAAACATACGAAAGTGCAATGTGGGTGCATACTCATACATTATGTTACTCGCAAATATATCGCTTTCAGCCCAACCACGCATTCGCTAAATGCACTCAATTCAATTCATTACGACATGCGATTGAGATCCAGTCCATGAATTCATCAAAAGTACAAGCTCGCTCAATCAATCGTACAAGCTACTAGGAGGGTCCGAATGTTTCCCGGTCCTCTTGGGATATGCTGTGTATAATCATAACTCATCAACTCCTCCATCTTTTCCAGAACTTCCATCCGACCTTTTCGTCTTCCTCGGTCTGGATGTGCCTGAATCTGCCGCGCTCTTTAGTCCGCCGTCTACCAACCCATGCAAACCAGATCACGAGGCCGACAATCATGAAGCCCACTACAAGCAGTGTCTGTACCGGTTCCGCAAATACAGCTCTGCTTAGCAGGAAAAGACTGACGCAACAGAAGATTATGGGAGTCGTGATCCACGTCCTGTATGGTCGTTCGAGGTCAGGCTCTTTGACACGGAGGATGATGAGACCAAGAACCGCGAGGAAGTAAAATGAGTATCCTGCTACACCGTAGAAAGTTACCAGAGTGTCGAAACTTCCAATTAGTATGTATATAGCAGTTAAAACAGCGTTTAGCGCCATGGCTGATATAGGAGTGAAGAAGAATCCTGCATCTTGGTCGGCAAACCAATCAATGAATTTCCGCTTGACACCAGACTTTGGGGGATTGGCGTTGAGTGTGTGTAGGCGGATGGCGCGATGCGACTTGCCAAGGCCTATCGTGCCAAAGATTGCAGGGATATAGCCTTCTTTGCCTGCGGCGTAGACCAAGCGACCCGAGGTGAACGTTGTGGCATTAAGAGCACCAAAGCAGGATCCCGAGACAAAGAGGGCAAGTATGAGACTACCAATGGGACCAAAGACTTCGGATCCAAAGGCGACAGCAACAGTGTTGCTAGACTCGATCACAGAGGCCGGTAGAACCAAAAAGTACGATATGTTGGCCAGGAGGTAAGAAATTATGACTAGTGGAAGTGAGGTATGAATTACTCGTGGGAGGTCGCGTGTCGGATTCTTGAATTCGGCCGTTACGTAGTTTACGTTGTCCCATCCGTCAAAGGCCCACAAGCCGGCGTAAAGGGCTACAGCCCAGTTAGAAATGTTCGTATTCGTGTCGTCAAACCAGCCCTGCTTTTTCCAGTCGTCACTAGCATGTCCCTTGTAGGAGAAACCTGTGACGGCGACGACGATGCCCGTGACAGTGACGCCGAGTAATGCGAAGAATTTGAGAAACATGAATACATCTGCGCTTCGTGTTCCCAACTTTGTCGATACACAGTTGAGTAGGGTAACTGTGATTAAGCCACCCAGGGCGACTGCTTTGTTTAACCAAATGCTGGCCTCGGCAGCATCTGGACCGATGATCGCGCGGACCACATATTCACCAAAAATTATGGCGATAATGGCCGCGGAACCAGGTTTGAGCACGCATACAGCGCACCATGTGAATAGGAAGCCAGCCCATTCGCCGAAAATCTTTGACAAGTAGACCTGCGCACCGCCATTCAAAGGTATCGCACCACCGAGCTCCGCATAGCTTGCTGCGCCGGTCCACGCCAGGATACCAGCAACCACCCATACCAGCAGAGACGCACCGGGCGATCCAGCATTTCTGTTCACCTGAGAGGGAGATGAGAATATGCCGCTGCCTATTATAAGTCCTACGACTAGCGATAACCCATTCAGGTACGTCAGACTCTTGTTCTTCTCTAAAGAACCTCCGTTGAGGGCGTTCGACGGGTCTAGGGCAGGGTTTGAGGGCGTACCGAGCGCCGTATAGCCTTGCGCAGTACTGGATAAGGGGAAAAGATTGGGCGCGAAATCAAAAGCTGAAGAAACACTATAGGATCGATTGTGTCGTGGTCGTCCGTCATGGTCGTGCCCTGCAGGATTCAGCTCGGACAAAGGGTCTTCATCGTCAAAAGAGAGTCGTCGCGAGGATGGAGGACCAGAATCTGAGGAGGATATGGACGTCCGCTGAGAAGCGTGGGAGGAAGAGGCCAGCGACGCGAGTTCTAGAGAGTCGCGAGTCGGAGGAGGTGGTAGAGTAGTGTAGCGGCCGGCCATGATGCGGGGAGTGCGCTACCGATATTGCCAGAGTGTGCAATCCATGGACGGCTTAAGAGCTATATGGGAGGAGGGTGAATATAGGGGGATGTCAGTGTGGAACCCCTTTATTGTTGGCAAGAAAATGCAGTGACGGATGTATGGTGAACGATGAATTGCGGAGTTGAAACTGAAAGGAGCCCTAAACCTAAAGGGGAATGGATTGAGGCCAAAGCTCCAGGGCAAATCTCGAATTTATATCTTGGCATCGCGGGAGCTTAAGCTTGTCCCGACCGTGCTCGACGTTACAGTCCACATCGTCGTTCGATCCTCACTCATTGTACGACATGCACATATGTCTAGGTAATGCGAGTCTTCAGTTCGCGCTCGGTGGGCTGGCGGAGCGCCCTAAGCCCTTGCACACAACCGCCATTGAGACACATCTTTACAACAGCAGCACTTCGTTCCAGAACTAAAAACGTCGACTTTCCGTCCCTCGACTCGAAATGGCAAAAACGATGGCAGGATGCTGGAAATATTTCCAACAAGTCAGTCAAGGAGGTGGATGGGCATGCATACATACTTCCTATGTTCCCATATCCCTCCGGTACCCTACATCTGGGTCATCTGAGAGTCTACACCATTTCCGATGTGCTTGCTCGATTCAACCAGATGAAAGGCCGTCAAGTTTTACATCCAATCGGGTGGGACGCTTTTGGGTTGCCTGCTGAGAATGCGGCAATTGAGAGAGGGGTTCCTCCCGATGAGTGGACAATGCAAAATATTGCGGCTATGAAGAAGCAGATGATGGCAATGGGAGGACGGTGGGACTGGGACGCAGTTAGTAACAATATACGGGAATACTCTGTTAGTAGTCTAATACAATTGTCTCCTAGGAAATCCGAACATGTGATCCCGACTTTTACAAGCACACCCAGCGTATCTTTCTCATGCTGCACGAACGTGGCCTCGCATACCAAGCAGAATCCCTCGTAAACTATGATCCTGTTGACAAGACCGTCCTTGCAAACGAACAAGTAGATGCAAATGGGAATTCGTGGAGGTCTGGTGCAAAAGTGGAGAAGAAGATGCTCAAACAATGGTTTCTCAAGATTAAAGAATTTCAAGAATCTTTGTTGAGAGACCTTGACACTTTATCCGGACGTTGGCCGGAAAGAGTTATTGCTATGCAAAGGCACTGGTTAGGAAGATCCGAAGGTGTTAGACTATGGTTCGATGTTCAACTGGCCGAGGGCAACACCCAATTCGAGCCAGTCGAAGTATTCACTACCCGAGCAGACACGATATTCGGTGTGCAATATATTGCACTATCATGTGACCACCCGATAGTTCAGCATCTCGCGCAAAGCGATAAACCATTACGCACATTCGTCGAGGCGGCAACAGAGCTTCCTCAGGATTCGAAGGCGGGTCATCTACTTTCGAAAGTCACTGCAACAAATCCAATTTCGAAGGTTTCTGAAGGATTCCAGGGCGATATTCCAATATATGTCGCGCCCTACGTCTTGAGCGATTATGGCTCTGGTGCGGTCATGGGTGTCCCAGGGCATGATGCTCGAGACTACGACTTCTGGAAAACTAATGCCAGCAGCTCCCCTATCAGGCGGGTTATCACCACATCTCAGCCTGTAGCAATGGCATCACCCCATGCACCAGAAGATGATGTGCCACTGCTAGAAAGAGGGTTCGTAACTAGCGATATTCCTGGGTTTGGAGGCCTTTCATCGGAGGATGCAGCAAAGAAGATTGTGGCTAAGCTTAATGATCACGGTGTTCCCGCCGAGACTACCGAGAATTGGCGACTCAGAGATTGGTTGATCAGTAGACAGCGGTTCTGGGGAACTCCCATTCCTATCATTCACTGCAGTTCCTGTGGCCCCGTGCCAGTACCCGCCAAAGAATTACCCGTGGAACTCCCAAGACTTCCAGAGGAGTACTTTGTAGGAAGGACTGGAAACCCCTTGGCTGAGCATCCGGACTGGAAGAAAACCACGTGCCCCAGCTGTGGGTCTAGCGCTGAGCGCGAAACTGATACCATGGATACTTTCATGGACTCATCTTGGTATTTTTTCCGGTTTTTGGATCCCCATCATAAGGATTCGCCCTTCAGACCATCCCCGGCAGGTCAGTTCATGCCAGTAGACGTTTATGTAGGCGGTGTGGAGCATGCGATTCTTCATCTTCTGTACGCTCGCTTTATAGCAAAATTCCTCGCCACGACCTCGCTATGGCCGGCAGGAGAAAGAGTCAGTGGTGAACCTTTTAGACAGTTGATAACACAGGGCATGGTACACGGAAAAACATACACAGACCCAGATACGGGTCGGTTTCTACGCCCGGAAGAGCTAGATCTCAGCAACCCATCATCCCCAGTCATCTTATCAACCAGGGTGACGCCTAAAATTAGCTTCGAGAAAATGTCGAAGAGCAAGTACAATGGCGTAGACCCAGGAGCAACTATTGCCAAATATGGCGCAGATGTCACACGAGTGCACATGCTGTTCCAGGCGCCGGTCAGTGATGTACTCGAGTGGGACGAAACTAGTATTACCGGAGTTCAGCGGTGGCTTAGCCGTGTAATCCGGTTATCGCAGCCGTCGTTTTGGATGTCTCTCAATCTGAGAAAATTCACCCCACGAGAGACATTCGACGACAAACTCACGGTTATACTGCAGAACTTGCATCGTCAAGGGCAGTTGAAGCCACTGAACGACCAAGGTAGATCAGTGTCTCAATCAAACGCCAAGCTAGACGATCTACTTTCCGCACTACTACCTGAGTCCCAGTTGCTGTGGTCAAAAACCCAAGAAATAATTGCCAGTGTCACTCAATCCTACGAGAAGACGTATTCATTGAATACTATCGTAAGCGATCTAATGACCTTGACCAACCTCATATGGGATACACCACACACAGGCAACGCTGTCGATTACCTTAGATACTATGCTACAGCTCATCTCCTCCGCATGCTTGCACCCATCGCTCCTGTCGTGGCAGAAGAAGGCTGGCAAAACTTTCAATCATCTTTCAATCCCTCGCATAACGGCGGCAGATCCGTCATGACGTATGGGTTCCCGACTGCCGATCTCGACATCATACCCGCGTTGAATCTTACGATTCCTTGCGTGTTTCAGGTCAGCGGCAAGAAAAAGTTCGATGTCAAGATCCCAAAGGTGCCTGCACACCTCATAGAGCAGGATGCTAAGGAAACCACTAAATGGATACTTGACCAAATTCAACAGACGGAAAAAGGCAAGGAGTGGCTCGACAAAGAGACTGGGAAAATATGGAAAATTGGTGGAACGGGGCAGGCCGGCGAAGATTATTCCCAGATACCAATGGGATGGAAAGTCATTGTTGCAAAAGAGGGGAAGATTGTGAATATTGTGCCTAGTAAGCAGGCATCATAAGGAGTTGTATGAGGATGTAAGATTATTGAAATGCACCTTTGTGGATTGCACTTCAAAGGGCGAAGAAATTCCTGGATCTTTGGGTGTGTATCATAGTGTACATATGTATTCTACATGTCTATATGTATTGAGTGTATGGGGGTATTGTACTATACATATATCTAGAACCACGTCGTTAGACGTTACCTATACCATGCAATGGGCCTTCTCTTAAAACCATGTCTCGACTAAATCGTATTCCCATCCCAACATGCAAGAGACAGCAGAAGCCTGAACCCTACCGTCTCGCTTTGGGTCTCAACTTCAAAGCCCCATCGTCTCCTCCATCCTTCCTAATCTGCGCTTCCAACAACCTCCCCAAATTCGCCCCATCCCTCCTAATCCCACCCCTAAACAAATCCATAATAACGCGTCCTTTTACCACCGTCTCTTCAACAATTCCCTCAACTGTCGATGGATCAACGCGACCATACCATATTCCTGATCCCGCTAATGCATTACTCGACGATGATTCGGAGTCGGAAGAAGCAGGCGGGATGTAAATAATGACATTCCCGGCGTATTTATGACCTCCGATATGGCTTATAAGCCCCACCTCTCCTTCAATTCCACGTCGTGAGAACTCGGACTTGAACGCATCTCTTAGTATTGGACCTAATATCCCACATCTCTTGTCCCGACCACCATGCCCACAAATCAAGACCGTTGGCGTCGTGATTGGTTGCGCCTCTGGCAGCGTGGGAGATGTAGCTAGACTTTCGTCGCGGAGGAGTTGGGCTTTTTGCTCCGATGAGAGTGATGCGTGGGCTGGGTGCAACGAGCGGGATTTTAGATATGCGCTTGCGAGGTTGGAGAATGTGGGGGTGTTATGTGGGATATTGGAGAGGGATTTGAAGGCTGGGAAGAGGAGGGTTCGGGTTGTGTTTGGTGTTTGGGACGTGGGGAGGGAGGATGCTGTTATAAGGACGTTGTTAAATGGCTAGAATATATTAGCGAACGTGGACCCACAACAAGCAAGTATAAAAGGAAAGAAACGGTATGGCGAAGGGATAAACCTACGTACGTCAAACCTAGGTCCACCTTTCCCAATTATGCCTTTTAAACTTCGGATAAAATCTCCGGAGGGATTTTGTTCGTCTTCGATACGACTTGTCCAGTCATCTTTTCCCGTACACACTATGACTTGTTCGCTATATGCCGCCATCGTATTTAACAAAGGGGTCTTGCGGTCGATGTCCAGACCCGCAGGTGTCTCGGCGCATGCGCATGTTGGTGATGGACATGATGATATATATGGTATTGGAGCAGGAGAACCTTGTTGCATACGTCGCGCGGTAGACAGGTATCTTATGGATCCCATGGGTAGGGGCGGTCGTATGCGAATCAAAGACATGATGTGTACGGGAGAAGAAGTGTGGACGAGAGTTGAATGTTGTAGTGGAAGACTCGGAAGTTGGAAATTAATAGAGATAGCTCGGAATGAGTTCCGCGTCGGAGATAGCGGATCGGACATCTCGGACATATTATTACGTCGAAGTCCACATTGGTCTTACACTACGCCGACTTCGTAACAGAAGTAGGCCAATTCTAGTCCGCCGCTTTCAAGAATGAACGTGAGAACGAGCAGTATTATTAGTTGCATTCATTTGTTTTTCATAGAATATACTCCCTACAATTGAAGTATAACATATAGAAAGTCGTAATCAATGAAGCGTAAAAGTAGAAAAGAAAACTGAAGTAGCGCGACGGTATTCGATTACATTTAAGGTTAATGAAAGTTGAGAATGAAACAAGGAAGCGAATCAATGGCAAATGGAGACTCAGATCAATTCGCGAAAATCTGCAAAAGGGTCCTCAAGCTGTGCCTGCCATGACTGTGCTGGTGGATCTTCTCCAAACTCAAATTCAACTTCGCCTCTCATCCAGGCATTCTTCTTTTCGTCTTCCTTCGCTCTGCAAACCGTCTTGTAAAGCTTCTTGACAAACTCCTCTGCTGCAGTTTGTTTATTCCTCTTCGCAAACTTCATTGCTCTCTGATATTGCTTTTGCCCAGCTGGATTCGACGTCAGGTCCGCGCCATTACGAACAAGTAGCAATAGCATATCTATTCGCCCCCACTCCGCAGCGATCTCAAATGCTGTCCTACCCTCAGCTCTTGAAGCAGGGCCATTCACATCGGCACCTTTCTGGATAAGCAGTTCCGCTATATTTACAAAACCCTTCGCAGCTGCTAGTTGTAGAGCGGTGCCACCACGGACCTTAGCTGGAGGTGCGTTTACATCTGCTCCTTTCTCTAGCAAATGTTCCACAATTTCGGTGTATCCCTTCTCTGCTGCTATTTGGAGGGGCGTGCGATTTACTGACACAGTTGCCGGAAAGTTGACATTCGCTTTATATTTTATTAACATGTCGATCTTTGGAATCGAGCGCGCGTCCACAGCTAAATGGAGAGCTGAGAAAAGCTGGGGTGAGCAGGTACCATACTCGAACAGAACTTGGTCTGGGTTGATGCCAGACTCTAATAGACGTCTCAAGATATCTTCAGAACCCTGCAGCGGGCTAGTTATTGCACTTGCCAGAGGAGTGCGCCACTTGGGAGTGTCGTCTGACCAGTAATAGCAGGGCAGACCACGACGGCACAGAAAAGAAAATCTGCAATCGCCTTCTGAGTGATCTAGAAGGACTTCAACAAGTTCTAAATCTCCCATCGTGATCGCCCAACTCAAAGCTTGGTCCGCGAATCCTGCCTCCTCGGAAAATCTGCCTTCAGATGCTTCGAGTAATTTCTTGACTTGGGAAACCTTGCGATGCTTAACCAGCCATAAGAGCGCTAAGTAATCGCAGGGATCTGCCCCCAGCTTTAGTAGGTTGTCGGTAAGCAAGTCATTATCGACACTGGCCGCTACCGCAAGTGCGCTTACAGTACCCGAGCGACCATTCGAGCGGCGTTTCGAGCGACCCAAGTGAGAGGAGTGAGGGGGTTGCCTTACGGCAGAAGATAGTTTTGCTCCTGCACGTACGAGTAATTCTATCATTGAGGTGCTTCCAATCATAATTGCTGCCACCACCGGGGTGACATACTCAAAGAAATCTAGGCCAGAATTGTAGAGAGAGTGAGAAAACAAGTCAGAAAACACCCTCGGAAGGTAGCGGGAACACGCATTCACATTAAGACCAGCCGCCAGAAACAATTCTACAAGTGCGTTGTCTCCAGTCGCAACGGCTTCAAAAAGAAGGCCCCTACCAGCTTGAGTGTTGCCCTCTGAAAGATCCAGCAGGTGTGCGTGCTGGAGTAACAGACCCACAACCTCGAGATCTTGGTGAGTGTAGACGGCCTCAAGGATCGAGTCGATACTGACCCCATCCTTTATTAACTCCACAATCCTAATGATTATAGCTTCATTCCGGAGCTTGATTGCTTCGCAAAGTGAAAAATTTGTCGCGAAAGGTATATGCTCGCAAAATTGCAATGCAAGATTCGTTTTTCCTTGTCGGATGGACATTTGCAGCGCATAATCTAAAGCATCGCCACCAATTTGATCATCTGTGTGCTCGTTCACACGCCGAAAAAAATCCGCGTATCGTTCAACCCTATCATCGTCCCCGGTTTCGCTTGCTGCGGCAAGTATCCAAGTGAGACGATTGAGGTTCTCGCGATCAAGAGCTGACGGTAAACTCGGTCTCTCAAATAGTTCTATTACTCGCTCAAATTGTGCGGATTTTGCTTCTACTTGGGCAGTTGCTGTAGCATCTCCCTCCAACTCAAAGTCCTCAAATGAGCTGTTGCCCCTGAATTCGTCGATGACCCAGTGGGTGTCGGCGCTTGAATTCGCGAGGAGACTTTCGAGATGCGTGTCTTCCATTCGCTCTGCAAGGTAAACACTTGCACTGCCAACTTCGATCCCAATTTCGAAAAGAAGCCTGATAACTCTGATCATTCTGTTGCGTATAGCACTTGACAGAGCTTCAGCGATCACGGATGAATTACTGCGCCCTCCCACGCGCTGTAAGTTTGGAATCTTTCCTGGATAGCGTGCCGAAATACACGCGAACATAGAAGAGAGTGACGTGACAACAAGATCTTCGTCCAATTCATCACAAGCTATTTTAATGAACCCCCCTGTTATCCAGTAGTGGTAAGTTCTTTCTTTCGGGGCTTTCGCATGCTCTACCATCTCAAGAATAATTTGAGGACATTTCAGTCTTAGGTACGCCTGCATTACCTCCGGCGGAACTTTGATTCTCTGCCGTAGTCTGTGGATCATGATGTCCTTGAATTCTTCGTTTCGATAGACTTGCCTTGCAGTCAGATCGTGCCCTCTCATAGATCTAACCACGAAATATCTTTTATTCTCATTGCTACACTGTGCCCAAATAGCTCTTTCAAGTTCTGATGTGCCGCGGAATATTGCGGCCCTGTAGAGATCGAACAACTGCTCATTGAACTTAGGCTGTGGAGCAATGTGAACACCCAACAGGAGAAGCACTCGAGGAACCCAGAGATCTTTTGTGATTTTGAGTAGATTCGAGATGAATACTTGATCGAGAGGCTTCAGAAAGTCGCAAAAACGGGTGAATTGACGGTGTGAGAAATTCGACAAAACAGATAAAAGAGTTCGTACAGGCAGTGATTGATCGCTAGTATTCTTTTCGTAATGCTGCACGAAGATTTCGGTTTCATACCGAGAAGATTGACGAACTTCGACCGTGTTATTGACAATTTGACTCACGGCGATGCTGAGCACTGTAACAATTGGATTGTTGTTCGCGAGATAGGTATCTATCTTTGAGGGGAAGACGAGTTGAGTCACTTCACGAGCATATTTGAGTAGTTGAGGTTGGGTAATAAGGTCCTTGATATGCTCCTTCTCGATCATTGAAATAGTATTTTGCCGCTTGATTACGGTTTCGAAAACCGATTTGGGGAGCATATCTTGAATTCTCCCTAGGAGAAGTTGGTGCGGGCTAAAGACTTGGAGGTCGTCCAGCGAGAAATCACCGATTTCAGAAGTATCGAGTCTGAAATTTACTCGGCTGTTTGGTGTGGCAGAGGTATTATTCACCTCGAAAGGTGATTCTGAGCCTCGTTCTCTAGTATCATCATATGATGATTGATGTGCTCCAATGCGCAAGAGTACACCAGCGTCACATTCGAAACGAGTTGGTAGAAGAGCTGAAGCAAATTTTCAGTTTCCGATCCAATTATCTTGGCCTCGCACGTACCTGGAGATGTTGGACTACTTCGAAAGACCGCTGTTGCTGAATGAATTCCACTCAATTCATGGATGATAGGATGGGAGCAAACTCTTCCAGCATTCGAACGAATCTCTTCAATCTGTTCTTCAGTCTCATGGTCGTCGATGGTTTGTGGGCTTCGAACGACGATACCCTCAGGGAGGTCGATATTCAGCCGATTAACATGTCTATCCTGGCCATTACTGTCATATCTTGACAACTCTTTTTGTAGCTTTTTATCCGGGACACGTTCCCCGAAAATCCAGACCTCACTGTCGAGCCCAGCCTGTTTTCTATTGTTGATGATATGGCTGACTATCTGCCACTCGTCCTTTTTGAGATGTTTTCGTACACCCCATCGCTTCAATTGGGCTTCGTACTGTGATAGGCTAGTATAGATATTTCAGTACTGGTATCAAACGAATTTCGATTTTTACGTACGTCGCCTCGAATCCATGCTCGTGCTTCATGGTTTGAATGACTCCCCTAGGACCCTCCAGCTTCTTCTTGTCCTCGATGAACAACTTGGTAATAATATATCTATATTGTCCCCATTCATCATGAGAGACTCTAGGCGCTCTTTGACGCCTATTAGGCGGCATCTTTACTGCTATAGGTCCCCACGACAGTCTATCTGCCTAAGTGAATCCGATGCCAATAGATGGCAGGTAAGAGGATAGATTTGGTAGAATAGCAGGACCGGCAGCTTGAAGCGGTAGGTAGCAAGATGGTCTAGAAAGTGGGAGGCTTTTTCGAGTACAGTGTGATGGGCGCTATTAATTTATTCGCACGCGAAAGTTATCGGCTTAGGCTGAGGGCTCCGGTTTTGGACCCCAGGGTGAGGCTGTCGCGTTTTCCAAAACCTGCTGGGGAGACCAGAGCCTGCTACCTCTCATGACCAATGAAATCTGTACCCCCCCCCCCCTCTGCATGAATGCGGACGACATTGCTGTGCCGATAAGCCCTCGTTACATCTAATTGCCACGGCCGTGACCGATCGGCAATTATATGACCAATCAGATAAACTGTCAAAACCTGCAATCGAAATTCGGCCCCCATTGAGCTTACACGTGTAGTGGGAAGCCAAAACCTGGACAGTTCATGACCGGTGAGGGCAAATTCTGAAGGATTTGGATGTAGCCTCACAACTATACATGGACTTGCGTCGAGTGCAAAGTCATGTGCCTAACACTATCACACCCCCAAAACCTGCAAATGTCCAAACCAGCTATTTCCAAAACCTGAGAGTCTCTACAATGTCTACTATTAATATTGCTAGAAGAGAGACGAAGGATCGATCATGTATTCAGAATACACATTGTTCTAGCATACGACGGCAGACATCAGCTTCTTCGACGATCATAGTGAGACGATAGATATAACCCTCCATTCATGGCCTCTTGGACGCGTGACACAATCATTGCTCTGGTCACTCTGTTCATCTCGTGCGCGCCCTGTCTAATTCTTATCTGGCGTCACCGTAGGAGTAGACGGAAACAAGTTCTCGTTCCACCAGGCAAGCTCCGTGTTCACCGGGCGTGAATCTTCTTACTAAACTCAGAATAAACAGATCAGCTACCTCTTTCCGGTCCACCTTCTCATAACGGAAAGACTTCATGGGAACCAAACGGACCAACATGGATTACTGTGGTCCGCCATGAATCCATCCTCGAAACTCGTGCATTCGCCTACCGAAGCCAAGAACTCAGAGGCCCCAGAACAATCGCAGTTAACGAGATCGAACACAATCTTCAAAGGGAGTTTAGGGAGTGTCAATACTTATAGGGAACTCGCTATGAGGTACCCTGTTGAACCAGGGGAAGGTTCAGTAAAAGAAAAAAAATGATACCTAAATGATATCGGAGGATTTCATAGGACGCTTTCTGTTCATAGCCGCAACCATTAAATATATAATAGAAGACTTTATTTGCTGCCTGTGTGGTATAGTGTTCAAGATTGAGAAACATGCGGTACTAATGATAACGTGAAGTGCTTGATCACGAAAGTGGGACAACACATGGGTGACTCAAGCTTGCCTAATTTGATGACGCTCGTCTCATGAATTCAACATAGCTGTAGCGTCTCCCAAAAACAATATCACAGCCTATTATTCACCAGCTGCTGTTTCACAGCGATCCGTAACCGATTTCGCTTGGAGAAAAATTTTTGATTCAGCAATGGTGCGCGCTGAGCTCCGGGAAAGAAAATCTCACGCAATATGATGCAAATTCCCTCCAACACTATAGATTTTTCTTCTTCTGCTGCCCTTCCAACTTCTTCATCGCTCCATGGTGATACATAATCAAATCCTACATCAATCAGCACCACACCGTTCCCGCAACGCAAAAAGGCAAAACTCACCACAACCCAAAGCGGAATCAAAAATCCAATCGCCCAAGCAACCCACGAACTACCTCCCTCCCAAATCCTCTTCCTCCCACCCGCCAACACCTGATCAACGACCTTCTTCGCATACTCATCGACAGGGACGAAGATCTTCTCTCCATCCTTCCCTTGCCTGCTTCTCTCGATTTCGTCAAGGACGGGGAAGTAGTAGGAGTCCTTGGGTAGATCTTCGTAGACGAGATTATCCCACATTGTGGTTTTGACTGCGCCGGTGTATAGTAAGACGACTTTTACGCCCAGGGGTGCGAGTTCTAGACGCATTGTTTCTGTGCAGTGGGACAGTGCTGCTTTTGAGGCGTTGTAGATACCTACATCACAACGGCATCTATCAGTCAGCAATCCAGTCCAACCCAATCCAATTATCTTCGCTTTCAACCCATTCACACACCAACCTCAAACGTTCTTCTCCCACCTCCCCCGAAAAGCCCCAAAAAAGTCTTACAGTAAACGTTCGTACTTACACTGATACGGAATAGGTCCAATAGCAGCAATACTAGAATTCATAACCACCGTCCCACCCCCCTGTGCCTTAATCAAAAGCTCCTTAAACCCCTGCGTACACATCAACACCCCCCAAAAATTGACTTCAAAAACCCTCCTCCCATGTTCCAAATCGGCATCCAGGAACGGGGCGCTATGACCCTGGCCAGCATTGTTGATGAGGTAGTCTAGGGTGCCGCCGGTTGCGGCGGATACGGAGGATACGGCGGCGGTTATGGAGGGGAGCGATGTGGTGTCTAAGGGCAGAGTGGTGATGTTGGGGTGGGATGTGAGGGTTGGCGAGATGCGGGTGAGGTTGCGGGCTGTGGCGAAGACGTGGAGGCCGCGGTTTGCGAAGTCGAGGGCTAGGCTGGAGCCGATGCCGCCGGCGCTGCAGCCGGTTATTAGGACGGTTTTTTGCTTTTCTTGGGGCATTTTGTGGGGACTTGTTGGGTTGGTAAATGAACGGGGTTGGGTTTTTTTGGATATTCGACTTTTGGATACGCGGTTGGGGTGGGGAATGTTGAAACAGATGGCATGCGAAAACTAGGGACTACGTACCCATAGTTATCTATCTACTTATGCCCACTTCAGATCTTCAGCTTTGCTAACAGCTAATTCCGTCCGTTAGCTTTGTAAACCCACCTAAAATACTCGTTTATCGATTACATGTCTTGGATGCTCCTACTAGTGCTGACCATGCGAGCCTTAGACAAGTAAAACGCCGCGCCCGTCTTCCCCAGTGATCCCAACGCTACGCGATGTTCGAAAAACTACTAAATAGGCTAGTAAGCTTTTTAGAGCTCACGGCTTTGCATGTTTGTGGACCGATTGGTGTGCGATTTGCGAGATACAGCGCTAAAACGGGGCATAAGAATAGAGAAAAAGCACTTTATTAGGAAGGTTATCGTGCTGGTGCAGATATGTGTATATATCTAAATTCTGATCATATAGTGTCTAGCACTAGATTTAGGTCAGGAGAAAACGTATAAGAGTGACTGAACCCATTGTACCCAAGCCCCAAGCCCCAAGCTGTCAAGGAGCTGAACTTGGTGTCTATAGTGTTGCAAGAAGTCGAATTGAATCGAATCGGAATGAAAAAAAGGTATCGTAAATGTCGTTGAAGGTTCCTTCACAAACACCTCACTCGATCCAACCCTACCTCAAATAGGAAAACAATACGCATCAAGACAAGCTTGTGCTCGGTCATCGGATAGTCTGCACTCTCTTTCTTTCCCCGCCCGCTGGATCCTCATCGCCAGGCTCCTTCTCAGGTCTCAACACAATCTGTGCAAAGGCCTTAGGCAACGGATCCGCGGCTTTCCTAACATCCTTGCTAGGATCAAAGTCCAAGTCAAGTCTCCTGACCAATCTGACGATATTCGAGAAATTATGCGAAAAGCTTCCGCCAGTCTTGATCATTGCGAAACAACCCATGCCGATACAGATCAGGCTTATAAAGGCGCTGACACCGTATGCAATGGCCAGGTCCTGGGCTTTGTAGACGTATCGGGTTTGTGTGTAGGATACTGTGCCGTTGGTAGTTGAATCGATGACTTCCGGGCCAAATGTAATGTCTTTAAGTTCAGTGTTGCGGGATGCCCATCCGTAGCGGGCAGAGATTGTCATTTGGGTCATCATGTCTTCGTAATAGGCGGTGAGATCTGGCCAGACCGACGATGGGTCGTCCATTTCTATGGTGCGGGATAAGAGCTTTTTGAGCCGCATGCTGTATGCCATGGCTGGGATGGTGTTGATCATACCTACGTCGAATTTGTATTCTTTGGGACCAGAAATGGATCCTTGCAGGAAGTAGCCCATTTGGTGTATGATTGGTAGATAGGCGCGGACTACGTCAGCAGAAATTGTGGTAAGGTTGTAGTTGAAGTAAAAGTAGTCCCAGGTAGAGTTTCCGTGGAGAATGATTGGGTCTTGGATTGTGTGATTGGAGGTGATGTGTTGGTCTCCATTGTCTTTGAGGTCGAAATGAACATCGTAGAGAGCGCTGTAGAAGCCACAAGAGACGAGCTCATGGCCCGTTTCGTTGGACAACACTAGATATGTCCTCGCAATATCTGGAGAACTGTTGTCCAGCCAATAGCCAGGGCCACCACCAACGAAGCTGCCTGAGGTATTAAAGTATGTCCCGTTCATGTCTAGCCCAAAGCCAGAGTTGGGTGTGAATGATACAAATATTGTTCTCTGATCCATGGTGTTCCCGTACTCCGCAAGCGCACGAGATACGGTTGCCTCGATTTCAGGGTCTGCCCTATCGCAACGCATTGCGGGACCGGTGAAAGAAGTAGAGTATGACACGTTTGCATTGTTCTCATCACGGCGCACTGGTGCAGCCTTGCCAGAGTTGACTGCGCGATCAGATAGAATGTGGAAATCAAAGCAAGGGCGGACCAAGACGCTCGCTGTATCGTTCTTCCTGAGGGGTGTACAATAGACGTCTGACGAGAAATCGGCCTCGGTGAATGTTATGGGTTTGTCATAACTTCGAACTGATGTCTTTACGATGATAGCACCAGGTGTGAAGACGGCCGCGAGTGGCAGGACCCTAGCAACATTTGAGAAAAGGTGCCATTAAGGGTATGTCGATGATCTTACCATGTAACCACAGCTAAAAATGTGAGAGGGAAATATTTGACCCACACCGTAAAATGCCAAAACTTCATGGGCTCATAGATGACGCCGTAGAGAGAATCAACTCGCTTGAGGGTGATGGGGGTGCGTCGTATCTTGTACCAAAACCATTGAATGTACGCCGTGCCCGTAGAGATGCTGAAAAGAACCTTGACGAGAAAGGCGAGGGCGGTTCCCACACGAGATATCCACTGTTGTTCCTCGTCGAGGACGATTTGATCATCCATGAACTGGAAGAAGACGTGATGAGCCACGGCAAAAAGAATTGCAAAAATGAACGATAGGACCATCAAGGCAGGGGCTTCCCAGTGGATACCAGTCTGTGTATCCTTGAGCCCTGCGATGAGCTTGGGCAACTCCTTCATGCTCGCGAAGGAGCGCGATCGCGCAAGTGACAAAGACGATTTGCTGGGCGCCATGGTGAGGACAATAATTGTGTTGCGGTGGGTCTATATCTATGTTTGAGCACTGGGAGAGCTCGCCCCAAGCAGATACGCCTCGCTTCCGCCATGTTGGACATACGAGGAATTAAGATGCTAGGTATAGATGAGATCTTACGGGCATGACACGATCTAACTCGAAGGTGGATAGTTCAAGGCACTTCATCGATCCGAATGAGTTAGTGTATCTGTGCGAACTGCTGCTCAACACATTGAGCCGATCCAGGCTGTTTCCTGACTGGACTGCAAAAGACAAGTGGTTGATCGAAGCGTGCAAGCGCCGGGCGTATTTTCCAGGGGTGTCAAAATTGGCCGTGCTGCATGTGCCTCTCGGCGTGCCATTCATAGTAGTACCATGTATAGACCAACGCAAAGGGCCGATTCTGTGGTTGACATGTCGGATCAATTGCTCTTACTGTAAATTTTAACCGATTCTCGATGAGCGACGTGAAGTATTGATAATAAATTCCATGAGTTCGAGGCAGGATAATCGTGGTGTTTGTGGTGGAGTTTGAATGCCGTGGATGCGTCTTGCCCCTCGCACCATGCCCTTGTCCATCTAGCGCGACCTAAATTTGACCACCAGCAACGTGCCCTGTATCAACTTGACACTCGGGAATTTGCAAAGTCACAACCGGCTTACGACATGCGTTGGTTCTCGATTTCGCCTGCGAATGTTGGTGTCGAGACAGACTCTTCATTTGGAGTGATGGACGGACGCCTCCTGCGGTTTAGAGAGATGGTTGTCACACTGGATGTGAACTAGTCACCCCTTCAGCAGCAAGTTGGTGGCGATATTTGATTACAACTTTGTGAAGACCTCAAAGTTAAGATTTCTCTTCAAGTTTGGTCCAAAAATATGAATGCTATGCCCCATAGACTTCCCGAACATGAAATCTTACAACCAGTAGTCTACGGCATCAGACCCAATCCAAAACACTACAGCGGCGAACATGGGAATGCGCCGTATAATACAACCACAGTTCAGCTCTACGGTTACCGTCATCGAACGATCACGCATCGTTATCGCAAAATGGACCGAATTGTGATGCTCTCACGTCAGTCTACATCACAAGAAGCCAACACCACCGACGTGCACCTATCTATGTACTCTCAGCACTAACCCCACGGGATGCGAGATACCCGGCAAGTCGTCACCCGCACCCTAACCATCGCTCTGCAGGAACCCAGACCTCCAACTCACATCCCTTCCCTTCTTCACACTAAACAGCAGCCTCGTCGAACTCGAAGCCAAAAACATTCTAGCAGTAGGTAAACCTACCAGTCCATCGCCAGCCTATCGCACTCAAAACAACTATCTTCTCTTCTCATACAAAACCACATACATACCACCACGCCACACTCCGCATCCTCACCTTCTAAGCCACACCCCAGTATTTGTCACCTCTGTCCTCTCCGTGCCTCATCTCCCCAGACCCAACCCTGTCCTACGATACACAAACCCCAGCACCGCACAGACTCTAAAAATTCCTCCCGCAAAGAAGAAAAAACGCCCCGCGCAACGCCCGCCCCTCGGCCCGGCCCCCACCCACACCTGTGTGTGAGATTTACGCCTTGCGCCACCGAGAAAGATAATGTATGTCTGTATGTAGCTGAAGGTGTATTGGGAAGGGAAGTGCGTTCGATGCGGCATTTTTATTATAGATGTGCAGAGTAGATGTTGGGGTTTTGATTGCGGGTTGGGGTGTGAGTGGTTGCATTTGTTGGTGCCGTTGGGGTTGGAGATTGGGGAGTCCAACGGCGTGCAGTTTGGGACATGCGGGTCGGGAGGAAGGAGGATTTGGGAAGGGGGGAAAGAAGGGAGGGGCGAGAGCGGGAGGATTACTGTGCGATGGTTCCTGAGTCTGAACCTTGGGGTATTAGGTGGTACGAGGTTCGTAGGGCTGGAGGATGGTGTTGGATTGTGGGTATCCCAACTATGTGGCTTTGGATTTCACCGGTGACACAGAAACCACCTGCACTTGGATATTCAGCATCGTGAACCCAACACACTCACAAGTCGACACCCTAAGCTTAACATCATTGTCCTAGCGTCAGTTCCCGTCGACGCGCAATTCAATCCATTTACCCCATCTCAGCGGAACTTTTCTCCACGGCAACCATCCCATCCGCCCATCTCCAAACGAACCTCCCAAGCCTCACCCAAGCCTCACCAAACCCACCAAGCCATACCAATTTACTCATAAACACCGCATCGATCTAACAGCATACCAGCAGCCGACGAAACCATTCAACTATTTGAAAAAACCCTCAAATGCTTGACTTCGCCTTTCCATCTCCCCGCGCACACAGTTACGCGTCTAGCCCAGCCCAGCAAAGCCCAGCAAAGCCAAGCAAAGCTCTCTGCCTGTGTCGAGATTTGTCACACGTCGCCCGCGACTCTCTTGCTTAATACACACGGAATAAATCCTATCTAATCCAAGTCGATTCAAGTCGATTCGCCACCAAACTAACCTCACCCAGCCCGCTGCTTCTTTGCTTTAACATTCTTTTTCAATTTTTGTATTTCTGATGTTTATAATTCGCTGATAGCTAGGATATCTATGCGGATTGTCTGTATTTGACAGATTTTCGCACGAATCAAATGCCCGTATAAAAGCAAAGAAGAAAGGCAAAGGGTATTTGTGTTGTGCGTTATGGGCGGTATTTGGAAGATGAGTCGTTCTCGTGGGGGTTTTGTGGAAGTTGCCGTGGTGGTGGGGATGGGGATGCATTGCGCGGTGGACTTTGGGGGGTATTTGGGGATGGGTTGGGTGGGTTTACTTTTGCGCTGGGGATGCTTCTATTGAGGGGATGGAAGGGTCGTGGGCAGTTGGTGGTTTTCACTGTAGCTATGAGCTATTTCCTCCCATATGTGGAGTACTCGATAGTCATAGAGAAGTGCAAGCGGTTGATGACCATACAATACAATTTCACATTCCATTTATCTACGTAGCTAGAATGAACAAACACAAAAGACGAAAAAGGCACCCTGGCATCACGCATATCCACATCAAACATCCCCATGAACCTCAGCTAACTTAAATACGATAAAGAAATGCGTAATTTGCGTGAGCATGCGCGAGGAAGCAGAAGCATGACAAGACGAGATATTGAGAAGGTTGAGTGTTTGATAGGATAATGATTGACAATATCGCATCTTCTTACTGCAACCCCTTAAGTAATTAACAGGGTCCACGATGGCGATACAACGAAACTATAGGTTTTACTTGCTTGCTTTCATGCCTTTAATAGGATCGCAAAAGAGACAGACGGATTGCTGAAGGGATGAAATTTGTAAAGACAGGGAGATGATTGCATACGCAAGTGCCACATTTGATAGATTGATAGATAGTTAGATGGTAGACTTGTAAGGGAAGGGGTTTAAAGCAAAGAGAGTAAAGAAGAAGATACATTGTTTGGCTTGGGTGTTGCGCGAGTGGTAAGTAAGGACCGGATGCTGATGCTGCCGTTGTCTGCCTGACATGACTTGTTTGCCATGCCCTTGCGGCACGACGACTTCTTGACCCCAAGTCAAGACAAAGGGGAGGCAGGATGCAGGGAGGGGATGGGAATGTAAGAGAGGAAGAGTGATAGCCGGTTCGTGTGGTGTGATGGGATGGGGGAGTTGTTAATGCAGCGATGCAGGGGTTTGTGTGGTTGTGTGTGGGAATATGTAAGCCAAAAGCAACAATGTGAAACCTTGGAACGCCTCAGAAATGCCCCCTGGCTCAGAGGTAAGATCACCATCTCCTCCCAAAGAAAAAAAATAACGAAGACTTTCGAATCATGACTGGTAATAGTACAAGGCTCTCGCCGATAAAATCCGATCTACAAAGATTGTTCTTTTGCGCACTAGGTAGAAATCCAAGGCCTCTATATCCAGCCATTGGGTGGTGGGCTCCGAGCCATCGTTCCCGCGCCAAGTGGTATCCGTGCGGTTGGCGAAGGAATCGTTGGTGATCTTGTGGCTGCGGATCTAGGTGGTGAGGCTGGTGTTCGAGGAGAGGCAGGAGACACAGGATTCATCCTTAAGCCACTCAAGGCTGTAGCTCTTGGTGCGACAGGAGGAGCTCGCGGTGATTCCGGCAATGCAGATCTGGGTGTAGGTGGTAGCACCTTGTCACGCTGCGATTGTAGATAGGCTTCGCCGTCTTTGGGTGTCAGAACGGGGAACGCTGGGGTTTTGCCTGGCCCTGTGGGTGAGACAGTGCGTTTCGGTGGCTCTGGGAAATCCATAGAGCTCGGATCCTCATTGGGCAGATTATTCGATGAGGAGTTTGTAGATGGGGATTGAATTGGTAGGCCGAGTGTATCGACGCTGGAGTCGGAGTAATCACGTCGGATTGGTGGGACTGCCGGGCAGACTTGTCGGTTGATAGCCGTGCACTTGGCAGCAGCAAGTGTTGCGGGCGCTACTGAGAAACGAAGCCCAATCTGGACGGTTGCACTGCTGTCAGTACTCTCATCGCGTCGATGTCTCCCAGCAAATAGTGGCGGCGGCTTAGCCAGGAAGTTGAAAGCTTCGCTGACATCTGTCACGGATTTGGCGTCTCCAAGAGAACTGCGTCGAGTCTGTCTGCGTAACGCAAGTTTGGACACTCTGCTGACCGCACCAGGTTTCTGTGGTGAGTAGACAGTCGCTGGAAGTCGAGGAATCTCCTCAGCTCGAGTCGGAAATAGTGAGTAGGAGGATTTAGCTCGTTTGTGGAGGCCAGTAGTTCCGTCCTTTGGTTCTGCGAAGAATCCAGTCTGTACTGGATCTGGAGGAAGTGGCCATTTAGATGGGTCAATTGGCCCTTGTGATTTGACTGATCCCGGGCTTAGCGGCCGTTCTGGCCTTTGGAAGTATTCTGGGTCGAAGTCATATCGGTTCTTCTCTGGTCCGACATCGATAAGACCTTGTCGGCTGTCTGGACGAGCACCGCCTTGTAGAGCAAGAGGACCGCTAATGTTCATCTCCAGGTCGCTCGGTCCGAAGAATCGAATTCTTGGTCGCTTCTGTTTGTTGTTGGAAGTCGACCCTTCGTTGATTGGTTTGATAACCATGCGGGTTGCGTTGACTCGAAGGAAAAGGTGGAAGAAGGCAATTACCATGCCAGAAGTGAAGAGGGAGACCTCCGCAGTTCGTGATGTAGCGAGAGCATTCATGAAATCTCGGCGGTGGGCTTGTATTTCGACCGGTAGAACGAGAGCCTGTAATTGTGTCAGCTTTTCCACTTAGCTGAGCTTTCCAAATACGCACATAAATCAACGCTGCAATTAGCAGGTAGTAGCACATTCTCGACGCCGCAATTCGTTCGTTCGGGTCTACGGTTGATGTCCTCATCAATTGAATACTGATGAGAGCTGCAAGTAGCAAGAAAAAGAAGACAAGAATGCACAGGAGGCAGATGGCAATGAGCTCGTATCGGACCGGAAACCAGATGAGACTGCCGAAGCAGCGGTTGTACATTGGCCAGGCCACTGTTGGCATCCAAGTCAGGAGAAGCATGAACATGATGACTCCGATACAGATCGTTGCGTTCCATTTCCCGCGCGGAGCGAATCGTTCGTACTTGAAGGCTCGCAAGGCCATCTCGACGCCGAAGACTAGAGTTATGTATCCCATGATGAAGATTGCTATGATTGTGAGCTTCGTTTGCGATTTAAGCGCTGTCCGACGTACCTGGGAATGTAACCATTGCTATCCCTCGACACTTGTTCGATAATACACTACGAAGAGACGTGCTCTGCACTGCTACAAAAATGATTTGTTGAATAACCGCACCGCAAGCCAGCACGAGTGGGAAGGTCTCGGCGGGATGAACACTCTGGAGGAAATCGAAGCGCCTGGAAGCCGTTAGCTAGATCGCGTCCGCCCTCTCCCTCTTTCCACTCACTTCTTCCTCAATGGAACTTGCACTGCAGCCACCCTCCTCGCGTCGGACACGATTCGATGGACCGTCAACAGCGTCAAAGCTAGACTGAATGCTCCGAGAGTCAGATGCATCGTTCGCAGCGTCTGTACCTGAGCCAACTGGAGGTTGGCGATCAAGGCTCTCGTCCCATTCTGCGCTGTCCAGGGAACTTCACGAGCGGCCGAGGCGTTTATCGTCATGTTGAAGTGCGACCGGGCGTCAAGTTGAATGTGGTGAAGTCCCCATCTTTCCATCTTTGCCAGCTCCCGCAAAGAGATATACAAGAAGGATAAGGTCTCGCTGGAAACCAGCAGCGGCTAAAAGAAAGTAAAGTCTAAGTATTCATGGAGGCAAAGTGACTGATGTTGAACACGAGATGGTAACCTGTTCAGCGTCAGTCGTGAAAAGTGCCTGAACCTGCCAGCAGTAAGAAGGGAAGGAAAAAGAGCGTGGGCATAAAGCGTTGCACCAGGAGACGGCTATGAGACGTCAAACAGTATATGAGGAAACTTGTTGAAGCGAGCAGTAGTGCAGGGTTTCGAGACAACGGTCCTGAGGCGTCTGTCATTCCATTAGGTGGTGGGGGAGCATTGGCACAGTCTCAATTAGGTCATTTTAGAGACCCAGTCGACGTACGCTAGGTCTAGGTGGGGTTTCAACATCATGCAAGCCGCACACCCCCAGCCATGGTGGCCAGCGGGAGCAGAGAGACCCGATCAGAGACCATTGTGCCTGGGTCCTGGCCGTTGCCGCAAGGCTTGGTCTGTGGAAATTGGCCGTGCTTGAATCAGTGCGCCGGGCACCATGGAAAGTACTGTTACTGTAATCGTTCTTGGTGTTGATGAATTGTGGTTGCTATGTGGGAAATATCTATCCATACTGCTTCTCTGGCATGTCAATATCCTCATCAGTGAATGAGCTGTTCTGTGTGTAGCAATCTCAAATCCAGCGCTTGCTCCTGAGCACCGTGGTTTCGTTTCTAGCTGTCAGTGTATTTTGGGCTCTCGGGCCATTATTCAGGCGCCTTGAGAAACCTTGGGAAGCGTGCGGCGCAGACTGGCTGGACGAGGTTGAGGTCGAGAGGGCTGGGGTGGAGATGTGACGTCTGGTGGTTTGGGTTGTGCCTCAGATGCTCGCTTCAGGGGTCTTGAGACGCTACCAACGCCAGATGGCCCAGCAGCCGCTGCTCTCCATGCAGGGGAGAGCCTGCTCCCGAATAACCTACGCGGTGCCGCATGAAATAGCTCGGGATAATAATAGGCAGCGATTCGCCTCTCCATCAGTATGCAGTGTGATCGGATTGGTCCAGCCGGTGGTGTCGAGGAATCGAAGATGACGGAAGAAGCAATCGCTAGACTATTTTCGGCTAAATAAGCGAAAATGATTCACTGCAAGGGTTCTCGAGGCCCGAAGGGACAGGCCTGTTACTACTACTGTTGGGGAGACATGGACACACTGGATAGTCGGAGTAAACTGGGGAAAGATGCAAGGCTACCCATATTTCCTCTTTCACACCAGTCTTCAGTTTTGCAGAGCACAATTTCAACCACCTCAGCTTCGTATCGCCATCGACTACGATTTCATTCACGCTCAACCGGATCATACACCTAGACTGCCCTTGAAATCGTCAGCAATCACCGCCGCGTTGCATCTTGCGCCACATCTAAGGACCGTTCTAGGCGGCGCCCAGCTTTCCAAGCCAGTGTATGCGCTAACTCTGCAATAGTACCGTTGCTGCAGCTATTGGCGTACTAGGGAGCAGTCTCAGAACCTTATCTGGCCTATTAAGGGTTCACTGGAGGAGATGTGCAATGGATGTGCAATGGATGTGCAATGGAGAATGCCGTCGTGGTTGGCCTCCCCTCCACCTCCCGCATCCCCATGGTCGATAGCTTGGCCTCAAGAACCCTGGGCCCCTTGCTGTGACCCCTCGTGTCTCACGACGACCACACCCTCTTGCGATATCTAGACCGGCCCTCCTCGAGCCTAAAGGGTTCCCGCATGGACTGCCCCGGACAAGTTCACCTCTAGCCCTATAGGAACCACTGATTCTCACCAAGGCATAAATACATCGACCAGAGGAATTTTCGAGAATGCTTATCCTGCCTTTTTCAGTACCACAGGGACGTTTATCACCTCGTGGATCTTGGGTCAACGTGCTTCAGTGTAAACACCCGGTCATGCACACCATAGCTGGTGCTGTCTATGGACTTGGTCGATGATGTGTAGACTGGAAGGGCATAATTCCAAACTGGAGGCATCCGCAACGAGTAGATTGACTACCAACTTTTGCTAGGAATGGGTATCATGTTGAATGAGGCTTCTACAAAGCCAGATACGCCACCATCGTCCGATGAGTGATGTGATGAAGAATGTTCGTATATCAAAACGCCTGTTCATAGAGAAGTCCTGCGAGTGGCCGTCATGCCATCATGCCATATTCTGCCCTCATGCTGCCTTTGCATAGTCCTCGAGGTATGCTACCAGCAATTTTGCCCCCTCTACAGAGACTGCATTGTCTGTGACACGAAACAGGTTAGTGCGACTTTCTCTTTACAGTTGATCGATGGTTCATGCAGGGTATGACAAAAACCGTGCTTGAGTCTTAAGATCTGAGCGAACGCATATTGCATACGACTCGGATAGCTCGGGGCGAGATTACATGTACGCTTGACCTGCCCCAACATACAGCACATGTACCAGTCGGAAGTACCTGTACATGTGCCTTGGTATGGTTGGGTCGCCGCACTTGGGGGTATAGTGACGCGAATATATGGGTACTTACAATTACTTGCCCTAATGCCACCCACACTTCGGTGCCCCTTGAGACCGAGTAGGCCTCTCTTTTCTGCTCCGGCAAGGAATGCCTTTTCCTTTTCTGCATCTCCACCGTGAACCCTGAAGCAGATGTTCATTCTACTGCGAACTGTCTTGTCTGGCACCACTCGATATACATTGGAGTATTTGTCAAGCGTCTCATAGATGGCATTAGATTTCTCATTGGAGATCTCTTCTTGACCACCAATCCGTTTGGTACCGTATGTGTTCACGAGTCCAGACATGACCTGACCCGCGATCCATACGTCAAAGATGGGGAGGGTATTGTACAGGGAGTTGTTTTTCGCAATGGTTGGATAGTCGAGAACAATTGGCCCGACAGGCAAGTTGAGCTCTCTAAGAAGATCTGGTGATGCGGGAGTGGATGCCGGCGGGAGGAGAGATTTCCGCAGTATCACAATAGCGATTCCGGTATTGCCAATGTTCTTCTGGGCCCCGCCAAAGATGACGGCATACTTTCGCACATCTACCTTTCGGGAAATGAAGTTCGAAGACATGTCCGCACAGACAAGTGGTGCATCGTCACCCTCAAGGCTCTTGGGGAAGGCTGGGAACTCTACGCCATCTACAGTCTCATTGTCACAGAAATAGACAAGCGCTGGGCCGCCACCCTGTCGTGGTGTGAGGCTCCATTCCGACTCGGAAGGAATTCGACCAAATTTGCCGTCATTGGCCTTGCGGGCATCGAGAGCGACATTGACGTGTTGGGAGCCAACAAGACGTGCTGCCTCCTGCGAGGCTTTCAATGACCAGGAACCAGTGACGAGATAGTCGAGCTTCAGCTCCTCATCCACGACCTTCCGTAGTCTCTTAAGCACCTCTGCCTTGTCATCGCCGACCTCTGCGGCAATCCGTGCACGCTTCTTCTCTACCCATATGGAGACGAGGTTGTAGACGGTTGCGCTAAACTCGCCGCTGCCGCCGCTCTGGAGGAAGAGGATCTCGTAGTCATCGGGGATGTCGAGGAGGGTGGTCAGGCTCTGTTTGGCTTCGGCGAGAATCTCGTTGGCATCAGGAGAGCGGTGGGAGATTTCACATAGACCAATGCCCTTGTCCTTGTAGTTGAGGAGGACTTGGGATGCCCTCTCCAGGACAGAGGTAGGGAGGGGTGCGGGGCCAGCACCGAAATAATGCACGTCTGAACGGTTGACCATTGTGAAGACTAGAGTGACTCTGCACGCCGCGGATGTTGGTGGAAATGATGGAAGGGGTAGGATGAGAGAAGTGGAATGGTTTTGCGCGTAGGGAATGGAGAAATCTTGGTCTTCTTATCTGAAAGGAATTTTTCATCCGATGGGCGTCATATGGATGACTCCAGCCTCTCATATCGCCCACAGCCATGACGTCCGACTTCGGTTCGCTCAATCATTTCTCCATAGCAGACGCATGTGCAATATCCGCAAAGACAAAATGCCCCTTTTGGGTTTTCTATTACTCCCACTGATGCGTGCACCCCCCACGATGATTTAGGTGAAGCAATTGCATACAAGCGGGCGTGATCCAATTGAATCGCTCAAATAGTGGATGACAGCCACCGAAGTCGGAGTGGAGCTCTGTTGATTATGTAAGGTCCAAAATTTCTGGAGAACAATCCGGGGACTCAGACATCAACACCAAGACTTCCATCGTCACTTTTCAATTTCGCGGCAATGGCCATGTCTTTGCGTGCTGCAAGGCTTATTGGCCGCAGGCAGGTTCTGGTATGTTCTCTGACCCACATCCAGCCCAATTGACCGTTCATATGGGGATTTCTAACAATTCCTTTAGCCCACCTCAAGTCTTGCACTCAGGGCGGCACTACCCAGACCTCAGTGTACTTTTGCCCACCGCACATTTTCCACAACTATCCGCCGATATGAAAGCCCCGATGTCTTTCACTCCATGAAAGAGGGTCCCGCCGCAGACTTCCTTTCGACCTTTCAACAGAAGACCGCCAAAGTTCCTCAGACCCTCACCGAGAAGATTGTACAAAAACATGCCGTGGGTGTCGCTGAGGGAAAGGTGCTTCGCTCGGGAGACTATGTCACCCTTCAACCTAACCGATGCATGACTCATGACAATTCCTGGCCAGTCGCTCTCAAATTCATGTCAATTGGGGCAACCAAGATCAACGATACCAACCAGATTGTCATGACTCTGGACCACGATGTACAGAACAAGACGGAAAAGAATCTCAAAAAGTACAGCCAGATTGAGGATTTTGCAAAGAAGCAGGGGGTCGTGTTCTACCCTGCGGGTCGCGGCATTGGACACCAGATTATGGTTGAAGAAGGTTATGCTTGGCCTGGTACTTTGGCTGTGGCATCGGACAGCCATTCCAACATGTACGGCGGTATTGGATGCTTAGGAACTCCTGTCGTGCGAACCGATGCCGCGAGTATCTGGGCAACTGGCAAAACTTGGTGGCAGATTCCACCCGTCGCCAAGGTTACATTCACCGGCACAATGCCCAAGGGCGTTACTGGTAAAGACGTCATTGTAGCGCTGGCTGGTCTTTTTAACAAGGACGAGGTTTTGAACCATGCTATCGAATTTACTGGCAGCGACGCGACTCTCCGCAGTATTCCCGTAGACGACCGTTTGACTATTGCAAACATGACCACCGAATGGGGTGCATTGACCGGACTTTTCCCTACCGACTCTGTTCTCCACGCCTGGTTAAGAATGAAGGCTACAGACGCTGCAATTTACGGAAGCGAAGTCAAGGACCATCACAAACAGCAATTTGTGCATGAGCGCATAGATAAACTCTTCGCGGCTACTGGCATTGTAGGACAGCAGTCTGGTCATATCTTCCAGCCCGCACTGGCCGCCGACAAGGGGGCTGTTTACGCCAAAGAATTGTTCCTCGACTTGTCCACACTCTCTCCGTATGTTTCAGGTCCAAATTCCGTCAAAGTCGCGACTCCCCTGAATGAGCTACAGAGCCAGGACATCACAGTAAACAAAGCTTATTTGGTGTCGTGCACGAATTCCCGTGCGTCGGATCTTGCTGCCGCCGCCAAGGTTTTCAAGGATGCTGCAGCCGCCAATGGAGGAAAGGTCCCCAAAATTCCAGAGCATGTAAATTTCTACATTGCCGCTGCTTCTATTCCTGAACAGCGTGCCGCTGAAGAGCAGGGAGACTGGCAAACATTGCTAGAGGCCGGCGCGGAAGCTCTTCCTTCTGGGTGCGGCCCGTGCATTGGTCTCGGTACAGGTCTTCTTGAAGCTGGCGAGGTTGGCATAAGCGCCAGTAACCGCAACTTCAAAGGTCGAATGGGATCGCCCGATGCGAAAGCTTACCTGGCGAGCCCAGAAGTTGTCGCAGCTAGTGCGCTATCTGGCAAAATTTCCGGCCCAGGATGGTATGAAGCCCCCGAAGGATACGCTGGAGTACGTCGTGGTGAAGGTGACGGCGTTCAAGAGGAAGATCGCATGATGACCATCGAGGACATGCTAGAAAAGGCTATCAAACAGGCCGACGAGATGATTGACTCGGTCGAGAATGCTGCCGTTGAGAATCAGTCTATCAACCCCCCAGCAGAGTCGGAGTCGGAGACACTCACCGAAATCCTCCCAGGGTTCCCGGAGAAGATAAGCGGCGAGATTGTCTTTTGCGACGCCGACAATATCAATACAGACGGCATTTACCCCGGAAAATACACCTATCAGGATGATGTATCCCGAGAAAAGATGGCCGAGGTCTGCATGGAGAATTATGATCCAGACTTTGGTGCCAAGGCCAATGCAGGTGACATTCTCGTCTCCGGCTTCAATTTTGGCTGCGGTAGCAGTCGTGAACAAGCAGCGACTGCAATTCTCGCCAAAGGCATTCCCCTGGTTGTTGCAGGCAGCTTTGGAAACATCTTCTCGAGAAATAGCATCAACAACGCCCTCATGGGTGTAGAAGTACCTAGACTTGCCAACCGTCTTAGAGAAGTCTTTTCCTCTTCCGCACCATCCTCGTCCCAGCAGAATATGAAGGAGCCTTCCCAGAACCGTGAATCTCTCGATTCCCCGCCCCCAGGTGCAGTAGCGCAGCCCGCGGAAGCTAAGCAACTGACGAGGCGCACTGGTTGGACGCTGGAATGGGATGTTCGACGAAGCACCGTTTCAGTCCAAGAAGGTCCAAGCGGAGCGAAGTGGAATGTCAAGGTTGGTGAATTACCTCCAAACGTTCAAGAAATTATTGCTCTAGGTGGATTAGAGAGCTGGGTGCGTAAGGAGATTGGCGGCACTGTATAAGATACTTTAAAAAGGGTAGGCTACTGTAAGCTGTTGATATACCCGGTGAGACATTTGCATGCTTTGGCGTTTTGGTTTCTTGAATGCTCATATCTGGAGAGTTTAGCGTTTGGAGCGTCGCAAAATTCCTGGGTCTTTGGTCTGGGATGTACCGCTTTATTTTCATAGTTTTGAAATGGATATATAGATGATGAATACAAACTTAAATATCGCATATTAGCCCAACACTCGGTGCACCTGTGAGGCTGGAAATAAGAAATTATTACTAAACATCAAAGCAAATATCTCATTCGAGTCCTGATACGCCCTATATAAGCACACTTGGACGATGTTGTCTTTACAGGCTATTTTGTTACTGATTGCATCATAGGAACCATACAGGGGCTCCCTAGAGTATCACAGTGTTGACATGAGCGCCATGTAGACTGACTGGGTAATCAGACCTCGCCTTTTCTAGAGAGGTATACACAGCTTTATTACCATCTGCCGGCTAATCCCCTTTCGCTTCCGCCTGGCCTATTATGCGCCTACACGACAAATCCCATGCAGGCCTCCTTTCACTGCAATCTCTAGCGCGGATGAGCAGCTGCCGGGTCTCATCGGATTGGAACCACGTATGTACTCCGTACCTCACTCTCATTCGCGCGAAATGAGTGACCTACTGCAATAGATAAGCACTTACTGCTTGGCAATTGTACTGCAATTGCTAGCGCGGACGAGCAGCTGTCTACTTAGTCTACTTAATGAGATTTAGAATCACGTGTAGAGCCCACTCTTATTCGTCAGGCATCACTTACATACATACAATAGATAGGTACTTGGTACTCGGCATTTGTACTACAAATTCTAGCCTGGATGTCCGCGTTTTTGTTTGATTGCATAGCCTATCGCGCTGGTTTTGGCATTTTATTGCTATTTCTAGCATAATGTATAGATTTCATGACTAGATCGTTCGAGAGTGTATGAATTTCATACTTGGATATGTCGTTTTAGAGATCAGTGTTTGTACGAGAGCGGGGTTGTGATGATCATGCTAGCTCAACTAATCTTATTAGACAACTTTCAGAATTAGAAACAAAATCCAGAACAGGCACAAACCCTAATATTTTGGGGATATCCCTAGAAATCTACCATGCCACGAAATTTCTAATCACAACTATGATGAACAAAGATAGTCCTATTACAAGGTTCGCTTAGCGCACGCATCCCGCTTACCTTCATCCCGCCTACTTGCCAGGTAAGTTTCCCACCTACCACCACTCAATCCACAGCCATGTCCTCCAAACCCTGGTACATCTCCCAACCCTCCCCAACTCATACTTCCAATCTATGCCCCATCTGCACGTACCTGAATATTCCCTGGCTCCTCCAAAACTGCTACAACACCGCTCGCTGGCAGCACTGGAACGCGCACACCTCATCTCCCAATGAGGAAGAGGAAGAGGGACAAGATAACCCCCCACAAATCTACATCCCCAATCTTCCCCCAAACATACCCCAAACCCCAGCCCCAGGCCTCTCCCTAGGCACCCTATCCTCAATCTTAGAACGCGGCGACCAGTGCGATTTCTGTAGCCTTGTCGCACTCGCGATTGCGGAAATATACCACACACAGCCTTCAGACCTGTTAAACATAGACTATGGAGTTGAAGGTAGACAGGAAGGAGCTAAGTATGTGTTTATTGTGCTGAAGAATAGGAGGAAGGAGTTTTTGGATGAAGGGGATGAGAGGTTTGATTTGGTGGTTGCGTTGACGGATGCTAGGAGGGCTTTTTTGGAGTTTGGGGAGGTTCTGTTGCATCGGGTCGCTGAGGGGGGCGTGGAAGGGGGAGGAGTGCCGTTTGAGGGGAGGACGATGGGGGAGAGGGTTGATTTTGGGATGATTGGGAAGTGGGTAAGGCGGTTTGAGGTGGATGCGCAGATTGGGGAGGAAGATGGTGTGGTAGAGGGGTTTCGGGTTCTTGATGTTGAGGAAAACAGGGTGGTACTGGTCAAGGGTCCTAGGGGGTGTAGGTACTTGGCCTTGAGCTACGTATGGGGTGGGCCGCAAGAGTTTCAGAATATTAAAGCTGTTGAGAAGGTGTTGCGGGAGCCGGGTAGTTTGGCAAAGCGAAAATTGCCGAATACGATTCGAGATGCAATGGAGTTGACTGCAGGTATCGGTGAAAGATATCTGTGGGTGGATAGTCTTTGCATCGTACAAGATGATGGAGAATCGAAATTGAGACAAATCAACGCCATGGATCAGATATACAGCCGTGCCTTGACTACGATAGTCTCCCGCGATGGAACGAGTTGCCACAGTGGACTACCAGGTATCCGACCCACACCGAATAGGTTCAGACAGCACACTGTAACAGTCCACGGCATCAAAATAGCAAACAAACAACCAAATATTTACGCCGACAAAACCCTCACCTGGGCTACGCGAGGCTGGACATTCCAAGAACACGCCCTATCACGACGCTGCATCCACATCTCTCTAAACGGTCTAACATTCGAAAGCGAAGACGGCGTAAACAACGAAGACACACATCCACCCCCTCACAACCATTCAAACAAGCCCATCGAGCCACTCGGTATCCCAGTCCCCTCAGTGGCCCAAATAGGATCCATAATGCCAAACTTTCACCTCTACGGTCTTGCAGTCAGCCTCTACTCCTTCAGAACGCTAACCTATCAATCTGATGCCCTAAAAGCATTTCAGGGTGTCCTAAATGTCCATAGACCCAGGTTTCGCCGAGATTTCATCTACGGTATGCCGACTTCTGAGCTGGAATCCGCGCTCATTTGGCAGCCTGGATCGCGTATGGAGAGGCGTTTACATGATGAGTCCAAGGCGCCGATATTCCCAAGTTGGAGTTGGGTTGCGTGGAAGGGGTGGATTACGTTTCCGGCGGTGGATGCTGAGATTCGGCATTTTTGTAGAGTGGTTTGGGTTGATGCGGTGGATGAGAGCATTGAATTTACATCTGATGAATGGCGAGGAAACACAGATAACAATGAGTCTGACTCTTGGGATGAACTGTCAAATCGTAAGTCTGGATCCGCGCCATGGTATTTTGAACGCAGCAACCCGAGTAAACGATTCTTGCATCCGGTTTGCCGTCAAATTCCGGATTCTATGAAAGCTCGTTGCTTCGTACAAGACAACTCCCATATTCTCAAATTCTACGCTTTGTCGATTAGGATAGTTTCTCGTCCTGGAACACGATCCTTAGGGGAACGCAACGGCTCGAAACCAATTCTTGAGGATGGTGTTTTGTCTCACACTCTTTTCGATCGCTTCAATCGTTTCTGTGGCATCGTCTACCTTCATCCATCCGATTATTCGATAAACACTGAGACCATCGAATGCATCGCTATCTCAAGAACGGCGTTTGGTCAGAATAATGAAGCGGCTGAGGCACCGCCTGCAGATGACGTGGATGTGATATCGATCCGAGAGGACTACATCACAAGGTGTGAGCTGCGAAATAAGAGTGAGGCATGGGATGCTAGTGGGTATTTGAATCATTATGACTTTGAGCTTAAGTGGCAGGCTTATGATGTTATGGTAGTAGCACGAGGGGAAGATGATGTGGCGGAAAGGATTGGAATGGGCGTTTGTTTGTGTGAGGGATTTTGGGATTATGGGCCTGAGATGAAGTTGATCAGATTAAAGTGAGAGGCACAATGATTATACTGACATCGTATTTACATTCAAAGGTAGAGTTCTGCCATGTAAAGAGTGAAATATAATTTTTTTCCTTCAAAGGGAAGAAATCTTCAAAGTGCGGGCTTCATCCCCCGAACAAGAGTACTCTGATTGAACCCCTGTTCAGACGGCGGGACATCTAGTGCCGGATTCTTTGAGAAGAAATTGACAGGTTTGAAATGTACCTTCAATGTCTCGCATGGCATGACCGGGAAGTCCTCTACCCTAGGAACATGGTTGATTCCAAATTGCACCCACACCACGATATCAGAGTCTGCAGTAAGCTCGTCTTTTCGATCCGCCCATGCTCGAACACCGGTTCCTCCGCGAGATTGGTTGGTGTACCAACCACCCGAAAATAGTTCTTTCTTATCGTACTTTGTGACGTAGATGTTATGATCTGAGAATTCGGACCGGCGGAAGTGGAAGCTGGATGGATGTGCCAGAATTTTCTGGAACGGTGGTGCCATGATCTTGTATGCGACTGGTTTTCCATTCACAGAATTAAACGAGTTTTGATTGGTGATTTTGAAAACTCGATTTGCGTCTGGGTTCAAGTCCAGCCCTGAAGAAACGGTGACGGGTGTGTCGTCGACGAAGTAGCCGACGCCGTGAGGGTTGTGAATGGCGTCCAGTGGAAGGGGTTTAGCTTCAGAGTAGACCATTTGATTTCCTGGAGATCCGTCTATCATAGGGTCGACACGGAGTGAGAAGATATGTTGGTGATGGGCGGCGAGCACTCCTGGATGAACGACGGTGCCGAAAGAGACGCCTGTCTTATTCAGACTGTCGTCGATGGGTTGTGTGGACAGAATTCCGGTTGCCCTAACTTCATAACTCATCTCTCCGGCTTGGTTGAAGTTAAAAGAGAGGATATACTCATAGTTGGAAACGGTCATGATAGTCTGCAAGACCAATTCCCTGCTGCGCGTTACTGCAGCGCGTCCAGTTCGATAATTGGTGTGCTTCCAACCAATTCCAGCATCTTGCTCGTGGATGCATACACAGTTGTCAAGCGTATATGGTTCACCATTGTCGTTAGTGATGGTTGCTGACAGGTATTGGATGGCGCCGAGGCAATCGCATCCAAGTTTGAGATTGTTGGCCATGGCTCCTGCACCGGCGTCCCCGAGATCGAAGACAGCCTTCCGATGGAAAGGAGCTCTGGGATCAGCGTAGGGTATGTTCATATCTGAAAGAGACACTCGGTAGAAGAGTGGTCTTGAATCGTAATTTACGTTGTACAAAACCATTCCCTCACGTTGATTGTAGCCTGTATTGTGGGGAGTGAGAGTTAGCATTGAAACCGCACCAAAGACGCGAAGGACAGGTGACAGGGGAATTGTGCATACCAAGATAGAAACTCCACTTCTGCCATTCGAACAAATGCCCCTTTCCAATTGGTGTGATGGAGAAGCTGACGCCTTCAGGTTGTAGGACCCGAAGTGGCTTCAGATCAGTTCGAAGTTCTTGGTACTCCGGGAGATACTCGTTACCAGGCTTGGGCTGCCATGGCTGAAGAGACTTGTCTAGCTTGCTGTCTTGCCCAATCGGAAGGGTGTCGATTCGAATGACCTTGAAACTGTTGCATTCTAGGACTGGGGCGATTGGTAGTGGAAAGGCGTAGTGGTTGCTGTCGGCTTCTGCAGGGTTTGCGGGATCTCGCATGTAGAGGAAGACCTGGTAAAGACGTTCGTCGTCATTGACGCCATCGGAACCTGATCTTATCAGTACTGCTGGGAATTTCTATTGACCTGGGCGCATAGAAAACTGACCGTAGACCCATGGATCGGCACTGATAACGGTACCCTCGGGGAGTTTTAGCTGCGCGATCATTTTGAGAACTTCATCGCCCTGCAGAGCTGCCTTTTCAATCAGGTCAATCTCTTCATAGTTGGCATTTCCGTGTATGTTAGCTCCTAGCCTAACATTGTGCTCCACTTGTCCGGTACTGAGATTGACGATGGCTTCGTGTAGTCGATTCTACATAATGAACCTCGTCAGTAACCTCAACTCTGATAGTGAAGTTTGGTTGTTTTCATCCGGTAGGGTGATTAACTTACGGTGTTGCGGATATAGTATGTGACGAATGCTTTGCGATCTAGCTGACCTTGGGCACCCCTTTCGTTCGAAAAATATCGCAAGATATCTAATTTGTCAGGTTCATCAAGAACTATGACTTTGAAGCTGAACTGGGTTTTAGCAGGCCAGATGGACTGGATTTTATTGGCGACGTATGAGATCTCAGCAGCGCTTAGCGGACTCAGGGGATAGTTTTCTGCCTTTGAACAGGCCTCGGATCCTGAAAGAGTGGTATTTTGAGATAGTTGGGTGGTCATTCTGTAGATAGTGAGGTTGTGGCGCGGATTCTGATGAGGGCCCTCATGCTTGGGAAGACCTTACTTATGTACTGTCAAAAAATTGAAATGTGCCGGTGGCGGCTTCTCCACTTGCACCGCAAACTCATAGGTGCGGATATCAAGATAGACGGTTCACCATCGATTCGCTAGAATCAGCTAGATTCGGTGCTTCTATTCTGGTGAATACTGGAATACCCGAACCACAAAACTGATACCCGACCGGGTATCGGTTATCAGTCCAGCTAGCCCTTTTTGATAGGGAAGATCAATCCTAGGGGAGCCAACAAGCTCTCGATGTCTCCCACGTAGATTACGGATAATGGCAAGCTGAGGAGCTAGAGCCTTGGGTTTGGAGACAAAGTTTCGTACCCCGCAAATCCCCGTGGGGTTATCGCTTCCACCAGCTGCTGATCCAAGTATAAAGTATATTGACAAGCTTGTGAGCGGTCAAGTGGCACTTCCATTTCACCAGATCTTAACATACAACACCGTCTTCGTTTCCCGTCATACCTGATATTGCACTATCGCTTAAGACGCGAACATCTGTCATATACAGCGCTCATACTGAGATATTTATACGATTGCCACAATGCTCTCTAAAGAACGGGAAGGAGATACTACTCACGATATCATTGAGAATATCGAAGGTGACGTGAGCGCGTTGTCACAAGATGAGCTTCAACTGCGTGCTCAAGGGCATACGAGTGAATTGCCAAGGCGTTTCTCGATGTTTGCCACGCTCGCATTGGCTTTCTCGATAACGAATACTTGGATCGGGTACTCGTCCGTTTTCACTATTCCACTTGCTGCTGGAGCAGGCCCTGCGGTTTTCTTTTGTATAATCGTTGCCGGGATAGCTTGCATCATCATGGTGACAGGCCTCGCGGAGCTTGCATCTGCGTATCCCTCTAGTGGAGGCCAATACCAGTAAGTTGTTTTTATATTTGAGATATTGTCGAATCCTCAGACTAAGAACTTTTGTGCCAAAGTTTCGCGTACATGGTTGCTCCAGAAGACTATCGCGCGCCGATTGCCTTCGTAACCGGGTGGCTGAGCTCTCTTGGTAAGTCTAGGTGTTTGGGTCTCTATCCTGCAGAAGGGGAGGTGCGGGTCGGCTTACTTTATTTCAGGCTGGATCTGTATTACCGTGAGCGCATGCATGTTCTGCGCTCAGGTGATCCTGACCTTGGCCTCTTTCGAGCACAGCGACTATATTCCTACCCAATGGCAAGCGTACTTGCTGTATCTTCTAATAATCTGGACCACCGGAGCAATGATTTGCCTATTTCCACACTGGGTCCCCAACGCTGAAAAAATCTTTATGTGCTCATCGCTCCTAGGCTTTTTAGTTTCTCTCATCACAGTCCTTGCTACTAGCGACATGAAGCAGTCAGCATCCGATCTTTTTGGTACCTGGAATAACGAAACTGGATGGCCTGATGGTTTGGCATTCCTACTAGCCACCGGGCAAGCTATGTTTGGATTCGTCGGAATGGACGGTGCTACTCATATTTCTGAGGAGGTACCTGCGCCCGGCCGAGTGGTTCCTCGAATCCTCATTCTCACGATATTCATCGGTACCTTTACAGCCGTCCCATGGACATTTGCTTTCATGTTCAGTGTCAACGAATTTTCCGAAATCGGATCCTCAGCAGTACCTATCTATACAGTGTTCTATCAAGCGATCTCTTCCAGAGCAGCAGCGACATTCTTTACGTCATGGGTCCTTTTCCTATTCTACGGCGCAATGACAAGCTGCTACGTAACTTCCGGCCGCCTTCTTTGGGCGTTTGCGAGAGACAACGGTGTTCCTTTCTCGCATGTATTTGCCACTGTTCACCCCACACTGAAGGCACCAGTCAATGCTACGATTCTGGCCGGGGCAATCGTTAGTGTGTTGGGTGTGCTTAATGTTGCATCGACAACAGCATTCAACAGCATGGTTGGCCTATCCATTCTCGCGAGTAACCTTACCTGTGCAGTCCCCCAGACAATCATTCTTCTCAGAGGAAGACAAGTCTTGCCACAAAGATACCTCAACCTTGGTCCTATTCTCGGTGGATTCTGTAATCTCTTTTCTACGCTCTACGTTGCGTTATACGTTGTGCTCTTTTGCTTTCCCCTGTCTTTGCCTGTGGCGACTGATTCAATGAACTATATTTCTGTTGTTTTGGTGGGATGCTTGGTATTAATTGCAGGATCTTGGTGGGGTGGCAAAAGGCATACATTTCAAGGGCCCCACGTGGACACCATGTGAAAAGTAGAGACTTCGTGTCTATCTAGATTATTCCCCTGAACTTTGATAGTCCGAATGGTAATCAAGACTACTGCTCGGCTCTTCCAGTATTTTCATTACCAGCAAGAGTAATGTCAGAATGAAAGCCAGATTGCGGCACTAATTATAGCACTAGGTACTCTGATTATTACGAGCCACCTAAGTATCGTGGCAAATCTTTTTGAAGGCATTTTGGCATTGACAGGCACTAAATTTTCGAAGTAGTGCAATACATTAGGAGTATCTGTCAAGGACAAGTCTCGATCCCCTTTACTCATGAATCAATTGTGCATATCCGAGACCCAAATATATGCTTCTCATATGCAGGGTTCAAACATAAGGGACAGTGATATCCCGACATGGATGGCGGCCTTGTAAGGCGATGCTCAGACAAGGCCATATTGATGCTTCAGAAGAATCAATTCCAAATATCGACTGAACGCATGAAACAATTATTGGCTCTGCAGCTTGCTGGAGGAGAAAAACGTATTCTACTCTAAGGGGAATATCTTTCTTCACGTTTCAAGTTATACCATCAAGCTGTGTTCGAACAGGTCTTTTTCACAAATTCTCGAGCGACCTCGTACATACTCATCAACTTATTACGTGCATTCATGTCCAACAAATTACTAGATAGAATCACTTATCACATCGTTTATCTCTGTAGCTCTAGCGTTGGTTTGCTGAGTTGCTAGCCGATACCCGGTATCCGATAGCCGTTACCCGCCGTCACGTTTGCGGGGTCGAGCGGCTGGGTTACCGCCGATACGGTAAGACCTTCTTCATCAAACACACTCATTCATCACTGTCTGCCGTGTTTGAATTGCCTATTCATCATTGTCGAAGATATGTGGGCTGCACTATCCGATACATTCATTCCGCCGTATCGGTTATCCTCGATAAGATCCATGCACTCGGCGGGAAGGTTCCCTTGGCACAAATCTTAATGGAGAAAAAACGAACCTCCCAAGCGTGCAAACCATGTGGAATGAGGAAGACAAAGGTGGGTACACATGAAATCTCCGGCCTTGGGGCGGAGGTCAAAGTTTTGACTTAGTGAATCAACTAACGATCTGACTTCATATAGTGTGATGGAGCAGTCCCTTCATGCTCGCAATGTCGTCAGGGACGTAGACAATGTCATTATGGAATCTCTAAGCGCAACAAAGCGTGGGTGGCTCTCCTCCGAACAATATTTTCGTCTAATATGAATGTCTCCTGGTAGGCAAAAGAGGGGAGTGTCAAGCCAACTGAATCCTGATCCTGTCCTTGTAGCTGCACGCTCCGATACAGCGCAACCATCGCAGCAATGCTCAGTATATGACGGCAACCAAGGCATCCAAATAGAAGCTGATAACACTGGAAATGTCCTACGAGACTCGTCTTTCCAAGATCCTTCATCAAATATTCCACAATCGCCGTCATGTGTCAGCATATTCATGAACTGCAATACCCGAACAGGAAGCTATGATGACGAACTGGTCATGGGCCCGGACCTATCGGCACGGTTTTTGACAGCTTACTTCACTTGCATCCACCCAGTCTGGCCCATTTTATACAAACCCATGTACGATACTTTTGATAGTAAACATGTATCGAAAATATTGCCGGAATGTGTTCTTCAGGCTATCTACGCGATTGCGGCATGCCTGAACACCGATCACGACACATGTGCTGGATCCTATTCTGGAGCATCCAAGGTCCGAACACGTACAAAAGGAAATCCACACCCTTCAATCTTTTTCGAAGCCGCTCTACTCGCCATGCAGCGTCCAGTAGCCGATGGCGGAAGCAAGCGGGCTATCAGAGAACCCTTCCACCCTCGCAACTTCCTTCGACCTTCAATAGAAAGCTGCCAGGCGCTTACGATACTAGCGCTTCAACAACATGGCTTTGGGGAGTCATCTAATGCTTTCATTCTATGTAGCCTTGGGGGGGCAATGGCTATCGAGCTAGGGCTTCATAGGGCCTCTAGTGATGCAATAGATCCGACACTCGCTCAAGTAAGATCGCGCCTCTGGTGGAATGTTTTTGTACTCGACAAGATGCTTGCCTGCGAACTCGGGCGGCCAGTTTGCCTAAGGTCGGAAGACATTGACGCTGATCTACCTTCGGTTGCAGAATCGGATGAATTTCAACTTCTCCAACTTCATCCACCAAAGGGATGCGAACTCCCTAGCTGTACCACCAAATCCCTCACTATGTCGGCTTTTCGTTCAACAATACAGATTGCTATGATTATGGAGAGTGTTGCACGTGAGATTTACTCATTGAGAAGCCGTAAAATAATAAGCGAAGACCCCGGCGCAGCGGAAGAATTGCGAATGCGGTTGTGGGAAGACATCAAAAGGTACCATCAAACGCTACATAATTCTGGACTCGCAGTTGTTAGTATGGCCAATTCGAAACTGTTACCACCGATAGCGACCATAAATGAAGTGGTAAGTTCAGTAATACCCAGCCTTGCATTGTGAGCAAAAGCAGGCGCTAACCCAAGACCACCTTCATAGTGGGCGTGGACAACGACAATATTGCTACATCGGCCCTTTTATCTGCTCTGGGACAAACGGAAAAGCTCTCCTCAGCTACCCATACCCGCAGAGTCAAACCCGTTTGACGTCTGCTTTGAAGCCGCCGAGAGAATTTGTATTATTCTGGAGACATATGCCGAGAATCTATGCAAGATTCCCTGCGATCTGATCTTTCCAGTCTTCACAGCAGCCAGCACGCTTTCACATTATTTGCAAACATCGCAAGATGGTGCAAAAGACCATGCCAGCATTAATCGTCAATTAAGTGTTTGTATCCAGTGGCTGTCCATTTTAGGAACTAATTGGAAAAATGCTGCAAAGACCAAAGACAAGCTCAAGAGAGGTACGGTTCCCCGCACTCAATTCGAAGACTACAGATTTCCCTGACGTCAACAGATCTTAAAGTCCTATCCACGGATAATCGAGAACTAAGAGAATCAGCACTTGGTGGCTCTTTCCAGCCAAGCCCATCGATCCGCCCATCGCCGTCTTTGGGTCAGAACAATCACACCGAAGACTCAAATGAACCACGCCAGCCACCTTTGGACTGCGCAATAACACCCGACAACCGGCAACATTGGGATGACAATGCGACATCTGATAACACATACCAAAGTCCCCCGTGGAGTTTCCTAGACGCTTTTGGAGAGAATAACGATGAATTCTACTCCCTGGATGCGGCCTTTAGGGAGTTTCTCGAAACAGTAGCCGTTGATGGCGATACAGACCAAAGGAATCAGCAGGCGTCATACGCCTACAGCGAGTCACATGAAACAGAAAATGCCTTTTCTCAGTGATAGTATGGGTTTACAGGCCTTCAGGATTCCGTGGTGACTAAACCGCATACTGCCCAAGATATGCCGGTATTTGTTTCTCTGTCGTATTTTAAGTAGTAGCAAGGTGCGTTCAGAATAAAGTTGGCATCACAACTATGAGAATACGAGTACCATTTTCTTCTTTGGACTCGTGTTAGACAATGCGAAGATCAGCGTTCCTGCCCCTTGCTGATCTCTATTCTTTGTGCGCTAAACCTCCTCCCAAATGGTCATGACGGGCTTGCCACTCAGATTTCTCTCAAACCAGTATACTATTTCTAGCACCGTGTGACCAAGGCCTACTACAACCACGCCCGCTCCTATCAATCGCAAGTCTCGACGACAGCTAGGTAGCAGTAAGAAAGGGGGCAAGCTCATCCGACTCAATAATGTACCAACTCTACAAATTAATGGTTTCGCACTATCCATCCTTTTCGCATCATCAACCCGCTTTGGGCCCAATGCCTCACGTGCAACTTTGTCATCTTTTCAGCCCAAAACCCTAAATCACAAACCTTCAGTACACTATCTCCTGAATTGGTACTGCGACTGCGAACTGGAGTTTGGCGATAGTAGTATTAGTAGATACTTAAATTGCTTCGGTGAAGGCGATGTGTATTTGAGGATACGGAGTGGATTGATGAAAGAGGCATTTCATTTCTGCATTGCAGCTTTGGGAAGGTTTTGTGGTTATCGTTGGGTAAGAAACTTCAGCTCTAGAGGTTGTTGAGGAGAGATTTTTGAGTTTTGGTAAGCTATTTTGGAAGCTGAGGGGTGGTGGATGGAATATAAAAAGCTGTGAAGATGTCGTCGACAATGGATTCACTCACCGGCAAGCTCGAGCATCGCACTCTTACCTTAAGACAAATTTATAAACACCTGTTCTCAGATCAATCTTTGATATCTTCCAACTTCGCAAAAATGGCACCAATCACCACCATCGTCACCGCTCTCCTCCTGCCTCTTGCCGCCGTCCAGGCTACGCAAATGACAACTTACTCCGGGGAAGGCTGTAACAAAGGTACAGCCGTCAAGTTCACCGGGCATGGCAAAGATTGCCTCAAGTTGAGTGAGTCATTACTCCTCTTTCGTTGCCTCCACACTGAAGCGCACAACAGTAACTAACAAATGAACTTATCCAGCGAATGTCAAATCTATCCACATGGACTCCTTGGATAAAGGATGCACTGCTACTATCTACGGCGACACGAAGTGCAGTAACAATCCTTTGGCTCTCAGGGTTGGACAATGTCTTAGCACGAACAGGAAGATTCGATCTTTCTCTTGGGATTGTAAATAAATATGGAATTGCAAATGGAGGGGTTTGTGCCGGGGGAAGAGTGGTAGGGTGGTGATCAGGCGAGTCAAGAATTCTTGGTCGGAGTTGACGAAGGGATTGAGAGATTGGTCTGTTTAATGATTTTGAGATTGAATATACGAAGTCGCTCGTTGAATTGTGGTGTAGAGACGCTGTGTGTTGCCATCTGAATGTGTCATAACTATTGCTACACGTGCTGATTCTTGGCGCCGAAGCTAGATCCAGTGGTATTGCACTATTTATGAACTTGGACTAACAGGTAGTGTCAGAATGTTAGGGTGAGAAAAGACACTTTAGAAAGTGCCTGCGTTAGTCAAAAGATGTTGATCAATTTGTCTGAGGAAATAGATTGAAAGGCGGTGTCTATAGAAGAACGAAGCCGAACAGGAAAGCCTCCCAGATGTACGTAAGTAGGATATAGTACAGTGTGCTTAATGAAAAAGCGCCCAGTATCCCATCTACACCCTCTAATACAACCAACCATTCCAGATCCGACATCCCCGATGATTAATCTGCTCAATACCTTCACTCCCAGGCACACCCCTGCTCCAGACACCATACAAAATTCTGCATCAGCACATACCTGTCAGCCTCACCCACACCTACTCCGCACAGTTCCAGAGTACCGGGATTTTTTGCTCAGCTAATCTACGCATCCAGGTACAGCTCAGAAGACCGATCTTTTTTAATTAATTTACATGCGGTCAGAATCGTGTTTTGCTATGTATTCCGGTTTCTTGGGGTATGAAGTACTGGGGTTTTAACAATGACCCGTTTGGGCTTCGTGTAACGGGTTCGGCTGAAGGCGTTAAAAGGATTTGTCGGGGTTTAAGGTTTTGGGGGCCGGTTGGGAAATCCTGGAGATATGCGCGTCGGATTGTAGTGTAGATTGTGGAGTGTGCGCATGTAAGGACGTATAGCATTTTAGCGTACGCAGTATATGGTAGTAGTGGTTTTGTGCAGTCTTTGCGTCGTACTAGTCGAAGACTGGTTTTACAAGCAAAGTCTCCAAATATCCGCAAGGCAGCAGAGCTGAGGTATTTTCACCTCAACCCGAATTATCTCCAGGAAGGCTGATTACTAGGCAAGGAGAAATGAGGGGTTGAACCATGTGAGTAAGTTGGTGCCCAGAATCGGAATATCGTATCCGTCATTTGTACAACATTACAGCAAGATATTTGCATCAGCAAATAGTCAGCAAAGCTATACAGTTTTGCTTGGAAGTCACATGTTGGTGATATAACAAGATTCCGGAGCCGGTCTCGACCGTTTGGTAGTATGTTCGGCATCGGTGTAGCGAAGGCTGATGATTCAATTTTCACTGTTGTGGAACTTCATTTTATTGATTTGCCCCTCGAACAGTGTCCTTATGGTGGAGACCAGCCATTCACGACTTTGCTGTGTATGCCCTTCCTCCTGGAAAAGGAAAAGAAGTGCCCACTTTCCCTAATTGGTGTACGATAGAATTCCAAGAAGAGCAACAACTGCGTCCGGCTATTGTGGATGATGACAGTTCCACAACAATACTGCTGCTGGTGGCTCTCATTGGAATGGATTGACGGTATTGTAGCGTGTGCAGGCTTTCGCAGCGCATGGTGTACCAAGCCGAACCTAGTCAAGGAGGAGGGTCGGCGATAAGATCGTTTGTTCATTATTGTGCTGCATCTGGGACCTCCTCGAAATATAAAAGGTGAGAGCCTTTCCGTTCATTTCTTTCTCCTCACCAAGAAGCAAAGAACTCGACTTCAAAGCACTCAAAATCCAGACACCGGAATTCTTTCCCGTCCAACTCTTCTCTAATTCAAAAATGGCTCCAATCGTCACCATCCTTTACACCATCTTCCTCCCTACTGCCATCGTCAAGGCAACTCAGATGACCACTTTCTCTGGTGAAAACTGCAACTCTGGCACTGCTGTTGTCTTCACCGGGCATTCCGAGGAGTGCCTCCAACTTAGTACGTAGCTTTTAGTGACCCATATGAAATAGTGACAATGTGCGCTGACTCGAATATTCCAGACAATGTCAAGTCCGCTCGCATGGACTCCTTGGATGCTGGTTGCACTGCTACCATCTATGCCGATAACAGCTGCAGCAGCAATCCCCAGCCATTGAGGGTCGGATCTTGCTTGAGCACCAATGGCCAGATTCGTTCCTTCTCCTGGGACTGCTAGATTCGGGTATTGGACTCTGCAGGAATCGAGGCAGGAAAGGAGATCTAAATGTTGGATTGTTGGGTTTGTCGATCTTTCAACCTTTTGGTTTGAATGAGAACGTAGTTTAAGGCAATAAAAACCAGTCGCTCGTTATCTTATTTTGACGATGTGATGTTCTTGTTGATGAATTGGCCTGCGATACTTATAATCACAAGTGTTGGATGGATCTATCGAGGTCGGAATAAACGTTATGACGCCATTCAGCCTCTGACTTGCGCCAACGAGAAATGTACGAAAAATTGTTGAAAGCAACGCGACCATCTTTCGACCAAATCTTTGGCAGCGCATTTACGTTTTCACTCTGTTCTCGATGCCATATATGAGGAGTAGATGGAGGCCGAATCATGTCGATCATTCAGGATATTGACCATACTTCGGGTGATGTTATTGAAAAATTCATTATTCAGATAAATTGTCGCAGGGGGGTTGCGTTGGTTGAAGAGATTTCTTGTTCTGGTATATACGAATTTGCATACAACTTTGACAAGCCAGGATAGCAGATGTCGCCTAGGAGAGATCGCGCGCAAACTTTGTAACTTCGTTCCTTTTCGAAACTCGGCATTCAAGATATTGTCCATTTGACTGAATGGGTACCTCATGATTTGATGATTGCTGAATGGCCGAAGACGGAGACGAACATGTTGTCGGTCAGAGTATTTCTTACGTATTCGAAAGCTTTCTTGTCCAGTTCGTTTGTAGTATACTCGTAAACACGCTGGCTCGGTAACATCAAGGAGAAGAACCGATCCTTGATGTAACCCAAAGCTTCCTCGGGATCGTCACCCCCATTGTAATCGAGAAAATGGTATGACAAGGGGTCTACAAGCAACCTTTGCAGAAATAAGTCCTTCTGAGTGAACAGAAGAACGACCGATGATGCTTGGAACCAGGGAGATGTGGCCAAGTGGGCGAAGTATGACATTTGTCGCATCAGGGAATCATCTTCAGGCGCCCGGTCGGAGCGATATTCGGCGACATTCACAGTGAAGATGAAGTATTGCGATTTTTCAAAAAAGGGTTGAAATTTTCTGGCATCGTTGCATTGATCTGGAAGATCCACAATATGATATTTGAGTCCGCCAAAGCTGAACGAGGTCTCGTACATATCGCCGGGAATTCTCGTCAGGTACATTGCATCGGTTTTGGTGGGAATGTAATTTTGAGAAGCAATACTCCCTGCCGAGGTGAGGAAACTTTAAAGGTTTAGTATCAAATCTCGTAATGAGGGTCCTCATACACGTACTGGCGTATTGTCATCATGATTTCCGTCACATCCGTGTACTGCATGAGCGTTGATATGCAAGGATCTCGCCAGATGGAGTCTGTCGCCAGTACGACTTCACTCAGATCATCGTCATTCGAGCATTCTTTTAAGTATTCACAACGTTTCCAATTAGAACTCCGATGCGGTTGGATGTTGCGTTCTTCCATCGTTTTAACGAGTAGTTTTGCACAGTGTATCACTGCGAGGCGAATGTCGTTTGTGGATGCGAACCTATCTCCCTTCAAACGATTTTGGCGCTTTGTGAGATGCAAGTGGCATACAAGTTGCCTTCTCTGCCAACTATCAGCACCAAGCATGACAATCTGAGTGTACCCCGGTTGTTGTTTCTGTTGTTTCGAGCCATCCGTAATCTGGCAGTCGATCGTTGCTGACACCTCCGAGAAAGTTCTCTTCTTCCTCTTTTGTTGTCGCAATGCGTCCTTCATGGTTCCCCGAGAGACATGCCTATATAGCTTGGTGGAGAACAATTCTTCATCAAACTTGAAGGCGACGGAGAGTCTGGACAAATTGTCTGAAAATCTGCTTTTGAGAGTCGCAGTGTCGGAATCGGTTAGGAACGAGTTGGTGTCTTTCTTAGCCTTCATCAGGACTTTGCGGCTCTTGGGTTTTTCGAGGAGGTTCTTTTGTTCTGAGGAATGTTTGCTATCTTGGTGAGAAGGTAATAGCTAATACGAGCGTGTAGGTACATACCAGCTGAAGGCATTAAGAAGAAGATTCATTGCATCGATTTGATATCCCAAGGACTTCTGGACATCATCGATGCTTTTACCTTTAAATGCTAGCTTGACGTGGCTAGCAAAATCCAATGTTTGATCGGATGTTTTGTGCAAGTCTCTAAGCGACGATTCAATTTTACTGATGTGTAACTTGCAGCACCCCAGGGCTGGCTCGAAGTCCATGACTAGCTGATGATGGGCATCGCCGCGGTCACTTCCAACCAATCCTTCCATGCTTTTCAGGGCAGCTTTGAGTGTGAAAAGCTGTGTGTGCAGGCTAATAAAGTTGAGATCGGCTTCTCTCCATCGGCCTCGAATATCATTGATGACCTTGATAGAATTGGCTACAAGATCAATGATGTTGGCAAGGGCCCCGACGGTACCGATAATCGTAAGTGGATCAGCCATGTTGGAAATCACTCGTGGGAAGGCTCATAGCCAGTGCCGCGTTGGGGTTGGGTGATCAAACTACAGGAACGAACTAATCAGTGCCAGTACTTCAGTAGACAAGCACTACAAGGGAGTGTCAAGACTTTCACAGTGACCTGGCGCATGAGACCAAGAAATCAGGACATCAGGAGATTCGGAGTTGGAGGAGTGGGGAGGGCGGAGGTCCTTATGGTGGTGGGAATGGAGGCCGGTGCCAAGAGGGCAAGGCTGAGATGCACAGCCCGAATCCACTCATGCATGACCACGATTGTCATTTAACCACCGACTAAGTGGTATTTGACTATACTATAGGAGACACCGGAGAAGACAGTAAAAGTCGCCGTCGTGTTGCCTTCCAAATGTTTCAATTATCCTACATTTTAACCTTGACCCTAGATTAGTTGTTTAGAATATCGCTCATGGTCCTACGCCATGATTATGGGGATTTAAGATACGAAAGGTAAGTAGATCTAAGGAGGAGAAAAGAACATTCCGAAGCATCTAGAGTCTGAATATACGAACAGGCCTACTATTAGGGTGGTCCGGGGAAACCCTTAAAACGGCTTACAGAGTGGTCAAATACCACTTATCAGGTGGTCGAAAAGCAAGTTTCACGTTTCAGCCTGCTGTGTTGATCCTTCCAACACATTCATCACTGCTTCAGTGGACGCCTTTTTCTCGTATTCGACTTAGCTTGCCCGCTCCCATGACCAATAACGTGCCAACGGCGTACGTCAGATCATTGCGGCTTTGGGTTCCCGACGCCCACTTGAAGAGCCACATGATTGGCCCGTGCAGGGGCTGTACCTTCCTGAGTGCCTGCCCTGCGTGCCTGTCTGCTCCATGGAATTTATACAAGTAAGCCCTGCCACTACCCCATCTTGGACACCGCATTTAATCTTCCAGTCATTAGATTAAACAATCTCGGTTCAAATCCACGGCACATCATAGTATCCAGAGTCGCAGAGACGTATGGCAACCATAAAGACAAGCCGCAATTTCAAGGGATTACAGATACTCCGCCTCTAACTAGGCATCAAACCAATAAGCAGCATAATCCGACACCCATAATATCAAAAATTTACAAACCCGCATAAACAACCAAAAAATGACCAAATCTGGACCGTCAAAGCTGGAGAAGGAGCTTCCCAAAGAGCAAATCCCACCTCCACCCCCATCCAAGGACGCACCACCCACGCCTCCAAAAGGCACCTTCAACGCATCGGGCAAAGGCCCACTCCCAGACTACAACGACGTCACAACACAATCCTCTTCAACAACCTTCCACACCAACTTCGCCTCCCTCTCCCTGCACGCAGAAGACAGCCTCCGCTTCCTGCAATTCTCGCACGAAGCAATCATCCAATGTCGAACCGCAATCCAACGCCACTGGTGGCGCGGGATCCAACTCGAGCGCGACTACGGCGGCTCCTGGGAGATCAAATTGTGGGGGAACCCGTGGCGCGGGTCTGGCGACCAGGCTATCGAGGCGCGACGCTTGGTTTGTGGGTTGCTTGCTGCGCTGCATGCACTTGGGTGGGTACTAACGCTAAGTACCGATGTGAGTAAGAAGCAGTTTGATAAGGATACTTTGTTATTTCGGTATCAGAGTCCCGCACCTAGTGAGGCGGAGTGGTGTTGTATTGGGTTTTCGAGGACGAATCGGTTGAAGATTATTGATAGTAAGTTTTGTTTTTTCAATCGCCTCTTTTCTAATGTCAACCTCTTTTTTCGTTATTTGAAGAAGATTTGAGCCAAATTTCTTATTTTCCTTGCTGGATATTTGGTTCGCGGGTAAACCGGTGTTTCCGTATACAACCCATCCAAAGCTCACCTCCTCCCACAGTGCCAAACGAAGCCTTCCTAACCTCGCTCCTAAACCGGATAGGACCGAACATGTTCTACGGCGTCGAAGTCCACAGCCCTGGCGTCCAAGAAATCCGCCTAAGCGGCATATCCTGGGTCCCCTCCGGCACCGAAACTGTGGTCGTTCGCAAATTCTTACTCGTGCTTCTTGAAGTCCTTGAGACGGAGGGCTGGACCGTGTATGCTAGTGTGGATCAGAAGATTGGGCAGAGTAATAGTAGTGAGACTGATACTGTGAGTATATTTGAAGCTTTTTTTGACTTTGAGAATGACGGGAGCTGATTGATGTAGTGGCATATTTGTAGGCCTAAGGGTTGGATTAGAGGGTTGCCAGTATATCACAATTAACCGAGCGACCAGGAATTGAGGCAGAGGCTTTGCTGATTTGCGTTTCGCTGATGAGATACCCAAGATAGAATTAAAGACTGTATATACAAGCATGTGGGGCAAGAGGAGTCGAGCTCGAGTTGGGAGATCTACAGTTAAGCTGTATGAAGAGGACAATTAGATGCGCGCTTTTTGCTAAGCGGGGTTGTATCATAATAGATTCACTATATTCATCGACGTCTTCAAACGTCCCTCAAACATTACCTATAAGACATATAAATCATTTGCATCAACACATCCTTCCACTCGACTCCACAACTATAACCAAACCAATCACTCCACATGCCCAAAACTCTACGCAACAACCCTCCCCTGCCCCGCCTCAACCTTCTCCTCATAAAGATGGAATGTCCTCGTATCCTCAACCTTGGCCTCCTCAAAAACATCCACATCAGTACTCGCAAACTTCCTCGCACTAACCCCTTTCTCAAACAGCAAATCCAGCTCCGCAAAACTCCTCCCCCTAGGCTCAGGAAGTCTGAAATACGTATAAATGATACAGCAGAAGCATATACCCGCCCAGAAGAAGCCGGTGAAATTAGACCAGTTCCAGGCACCGGGGTTTAGCATATAGGGGGAGAGAACGGAACAGACGATGTTGACCACGTTGTAACAGTTGCGGCCTAGGACTACGGTTTTTATTTGGAGGCGGCGGGTGGAGAGTTCGGCGACGAGGGAGTAGCAGACTGTGCCGACTGTGAGTTGGTAGAAGAGGGCCCAGACTATCATCATTGCGCCTGTAGCTAGGGCGCCCTGATCACGGTTGGATTCTGGAACGAGACCCAGGAAACCCATTATGAAGAGCATTGTGCAGAGACCGCAGAGACCGCCTAGATAAAGTGTGCGTCGGCCGATGCCCCAGGACATTAGGAACCAGGCGCCTAGTACGCCGCCCATGTTGATGCCATATTGACCAAGAGCGAAGTCGTATGCGCGGGAGGGTTCTAGCCCGGCTTGTTCGAGGAAGTAGGTGGAGTAGCCGGAGAAAGCGTTGCCGGAGAGGTTTTGGATTGCCCAGGCCATGCAGACGATTTCTGTTCGTCGGAGGTCAGTGCCTTTAAAGCAGTCGAGGTAAGTTGCGCCATGGGTGATGTTTTCTTCGAGGGCGGTTGTGTGGACCATCATTGCTATTGTTTCGTCTGCGTTGAAGTCGGTTTCTCGATTTAGGGATGTTAGACGTAGGAGAGCCTTTTTGGCGTCTTCAATCCGGCCTTTGCGGACTAGCCACCATGGGGATTCCGGAGCGAGAAGGACGCCTAGGAGTAGTGGGACTGGCCACATCCATTGCAGTGCGTAGGGAATTCTGTAGGCCCATTCGTCCTCGCGCGGAAGCATGGATTTGATGACGCCGATTCCTACGACTTGACCAAGACCCCAGCAGAAGTTGACATATGTAGTTACTGAAAATTCATTAGTGAATGGGTACATCTCAATGAATGGGCCAGCCCAAAACTTACAATATCCTCTCAAAGCCACAGGACACACCTCACTTGCATAAGTAATCGTCAAAGTCTGAAAAACGCCCCAAGGGATCCCACACAAAATCTCCGCAACCTGTAAATGGACCACACTCTGCGCAGTGAAGAAAATAGCCGTGAATGCAATAATCAACGTCAAGCACGTCATAACCGTATACCTATACCCATACCTCTCAGACACCCACCCATTAATAAACAAGCCAATAATCTCCCCAACATTAGCTCCATTCGACAATCCAGCCTGCCAATGCGGCGGGATTTGCCAATCACCGTCCGGCAACTGCTCCCCATATTTTCTGTTGAATTGCGGGAAGCCGTAGAAATTGGATAAGAGGCATAGATCGTAGCCTTCCATGGCGATGCAGGTTGAGATGAGGACGCTCCAGCCCACGGCTTTGGGGTATAGTTTGATGCCTTGCCATAGGGTCATTTTGTGCTCTTTTTCTGTGGCAGCGCGCGCGTTGTTGATAACTTTGTCCATGGCGTCTATGGAGCCTTTGCGTGCTGCGTCGGGAGGCATTTCTGCGGTTGAGATTTCCTTGTCGTCGGCCATGGTTGTCGCGGGGGACTGGCTTGCAACTACGACTGCTTTATACCAGACAGCAAGATAGATTTAGGTATGATAGGTATGATGGGATACTCAAAGCACCCAGACAGTACCCAGCGAACACGAGGAAGAATGGAAACCTGGGGCAGCAATAACCGGAAGGTAAGGGACCCTCTTTAAAGACCCCCAATTTAAAAAAAATTCCCCTGCGGGGACACACCAAGTCCAGTCCAGGCTCCGGGGACGGTAAAGTGGAGCAAGGCCAAAGCACGAAGCACCCGACAAGCAGGAAAGGCACGCACACATGCACAAACAAGGGCAACGTCAAGGCAACCCAAGAATGCACTGCAAGGTCAAAGGTGATCGCGTGGTGCGAACTTCAGCTACGGGATTGCCTGGTTTGGGGTCTTGGGATCTGGTGAGACCTTCCTATTCCGAGATAGATCCGCGAGTGCTATGCACCGTTGTCATGATTTGGCCCATGTGTGTTGAGCGATGATCGTCTGTGAGGCGGGGAAGTTCGACGCTGGCCGGGGTGTTGGACACTGCATTATATCTCCACACTGTGACCACCAGCTTCGTTCTTTGCAGGCAACTTCTTTTTCACCCATTATTTTTTTTTTCTTCGCAAGTTTGGTACAATGGGACACCGCATGGCAAAAGGGGTCTCTCCCGTAGTTCCCATTAGTTTTGTGGTAGGAAATTTTGCTAGCGGCGGAAAATCAAGGGTTCCTAAGCTTTGAACAAGCGTTGCCGAGGTCATGTTAGTGCAGGCTTGTCGGAGACAATGAACCGAGATGGGCGTACGTAGGAAGATGGAGGTGGACAGTTGTATTATTGAATTATCTTTCAGGATATGTGATAGTATGTGATAGTCGTAAATCTAGTTTTGAGCTTTAGAAATCCTTAGATCTCCTTTGTTCGATCCTCCACTTCACCACTCCCTCTTATATCTGCCTTCTCTCCTGATTTCTCTTCCTTTTCTTCTCTGGAAACATCAGGAGGGACAGCAGTGGGCTGCACAACATCGCTAGCGATACTATCCGTACGTCGCCCTTTGTCTCCCACATGGCCCTGGGTTCCAATCTTCAACCATGGAACGAAAAGGACTCCCAATGCCCCAGCTCCAGCAGAGAACCAGAAAGCAGCTGCATACGGCTCGAAGGCGTTGTTTGCGTAGTAGCCGGATTTTGAAGGATTGTTTGCTACTGAATTGAAGATTGCAGTAGCGACACCATAGCCAATTGGAGTGCATAGGCGAGTTAGGGTTTGAAATAGCGAGCCTGCTATTGACTGGCGGTCCCGGGGCATCGACGATAGAACGTACATCTACATTTGTCAGTGGCTGTTTGCAGACCAGAAATGTGGCGTAACCTACATTTGCAACGTTGAATTGGAAATCCGCCCCGACCACGCAGAGACATAATGCAGGGAATGAGAATGCCCAATACGAGTCGCCATGTCTTTGAACCGCGGCAAGGATGAATGAAGCAAGATATGCGACCGCGCCAATTCCCATAAGGAGCTTGTTGGAAACCTTGTGGAGGAGGAGAGCAGCAACAATATTCGCCAGAATGCCGACAATGGCCATGGGAAGCAGGTGAACACCAGTCTCAAGCGAAGACCACTCGAGGACAGTCTGGAAGTAGAGAGACAGCCAGAAAGACAATACCGGGAACCCAATGAATCCGAAGCAAAGAATTAGGAGCAACTGTTCGGCAAATTAGCAAACGCGTATTAACAAGAAGTTTTCGATGTAATATACTCACCAACGAAAAATCCCTATCCTTCCAAATCCGCATATCAATCATCGCATACGGATACCTAATCTCCCAAACCACAAAAGCAGCCATAAGCAGCACACCCAGGACCAAAAGAACCAGGACATACGGCGTCCTCCACCCGTCCTCAGCATCCCCACCCAAACTCAACGCCGCACAAAACATCCCAATTCCCAAAATAGTCAGCGCCGTACCAGGCAAATCCAACCTCTTCAACGACTCCTCATTCAACCTCTGCTTGACCGTCGTATCCCTAGGAACCGTGAAAATAGCAACAAGCGTAACGACCAAATACACAACAGCCAGGAACCAAAACCCAGCCTTCCAATTAAACACTTTCGTAAAAACGCCGCTCATGATAGTACCAAAGACGAATCCTAGCGGGTTTCCTGCGGAAAAACAGCCAAACACTTTGTTTTTACGACGACTTGGTTTTTCGTAGATGGTGCCTAGGATACCCTGGGCGGGCGGGACGGCGGCAGCGGACCAGATGCCTAGGATGCCGTTGAGGATGTCGAGGGTGACGCCGTTTTTGGCGAAGCCGCATGCGAGACAGAATACTGAGAAGAGAAACATGGAGCCTATGAACATTGTTTTGCGGCCGAAGAGGTCGGCTATGGATCCGAAGAATAGGAGGAAGGCTCCTGAGGATAGGCTGTGGTGGATGGTTAGCTGGTTATCCGGTGGGTTTGGCTTGTAGCACTAATGGTATGGTTGATGACTAGGTGTAGATGTGTGCATCAAAACATCTAACCCAAACCCATGACACCAAAAAAAGATAAAATAAAAATATACATACGAAGAAGCACTATTCATCCAAGTAATCTCAGCGGTACTCATCCCCAAATCCCTACCCACAAACGACGAAAGCACAGTGACAGATCCCAGCAACGAAGCCGTCATCGCCACCGCCATGGTAACTGACAGTACGAACAGACATTCTTGAATCGTAGAGTTGAAGCAATCTGGTCGTGCGTCTGGGTCGCGATGATTTTCTGAATTTGAAGGGGATCCGAGTTCTGGATCGACGTTTGAGGGGGTGCGAGGCATTGGCTTTTTTTCCTTTGGATGCGCAAGTAAGGGGTGTGGCAATGTAGTTATAAAATCGATGGTATGAGGCGATTCAGGCGAGGCTAGATTCGTAGTTTACGTTAAGACCTTCAAACGCGTCGCAAAGAACAAGCCTTCCTCTCAACAACCAACGAACCCCCAAAATCCAATTCCAAGCAAAAGATTCCCTATAATCCAATTGTTATAGCAGTAAAATCTCTTCCACTATCTGCGGGTCCCCCACCCTCTTAAACCCCCCTCTCAACACTGTTCATCATAGATCACCCTCCTCTTAGACAGGAAAAAAAATTACAAAGCGCGGAATTATCCCCATTGGCGTGATCTGATTATTAGGGCATCGGCGTTTTTCGCCCGTCATTGGCATGGGTCAACCGTCAGTGTTCGCTTACGCCACTAGGCTTTATAGGGAAAAGGGAGAGTCGGAGATGATGTCGGAGGGCCGAGGTCGGTGGTCGATGGTTGGGAAGAAGGGTCTGGATTCTGTGGGATTATGGATGCGGTGTGGAGAGTGGGGATGGGGATGGCATGGGGATGGGGTTGTTTGGTGGACAGGTAGGACGCGTGGAGTATGGGTCGATTTGTAAGGGATTGGTGAGGGTATCTTGTTTATTCGGAGGTGAGGTGTAACTATATGCATAGATATGTACAAATGGGAAGGTCTACAGAGCGTTTTATAATTTACACACAGTCCAACCTTTGAGGTCCATCTTCCCTAACACTCCTCCTAGTGGGCCTTGTACTTCTCGTCCGCCCACCCATAGCTTCTTGCCCGCCCAATACTCGATGAAACCATCTGGACCGGAAACCAAAATGACCTTGGATCCTTTATCGTCGGATGAGTCGAGGCGCAATTGTCGTGCTACATCTCCAGGTTTGATGAATGTCTTTTCCTCGTCTACGAAATAGTCGACTTTGAGGCCTTGAGTTTGCACTTTGCTGCGAGCTTTTAAGGCTTCCAATTCTTGGACTAGCACACCTTTGCCTTGGGAGGTGTGGTTATCTACTAGCGATTGCTCAGCAGCAGGTTGTCCAATCCCTAAGAGACTTTTCCACCACCCCGTTCTGCTGCGTACAATCTGGTTGGTCGCGCCTACATCGCTCACACCTCCGATGCAGTCGTCTCTTTTGCGGTTCGCCCACAGAATGTGCATGCGGCTCCCAGTCCGTCGGCCCAGAGCTTGCGCGACTTGCATAGCGGGTGCTATCCCTGTTCCGCCTGCTAGAAATATGACCTCCTTGATATCGTGCGGTAGCTCGCACTCTGTATTGGGTCCCCTAAGCTCGACCGTGGATTGCCCGGGCAAGCGATGTAGATATGTCGATACCTCCCCACCTTCCTCTTGTCTAATTAACAACCTTATATCCTCCGGTTCATCTTCATTGGTGCTCCGACGCTCTGATATATGTGGCAATGGTGTATATGCTCGCGCAATCTGCAATTGCGGCTGTTTAACCTGCACGCTCCAAACGCTGCGTTTCCATCCCTCTCGTATGCTCTCCGGATCCGCCACCCTCTCTCTATTCCGTAACGTGAATATTGCGCTTGTGGATGACACTGCTTGCTTGTCTACTAGGGTGTAAGGTGTAAACGTGTGAGGATTGAGGGAACCGTCGGATTCGGAAGACGACTTCGTGTAGCGATATGCGGCTCCACCGACCGCAGAGGAGCCAATTACGATGATCGCAGGACCGGCGCGCGTACGTAGAATCTGGAACATCTTGAGTGAGTGTAAAGAGGTATGGTCACCTCAAAGACGGGCGTGTGTTCGGCATCTACGGCGGGGGATGAGGCATGTGGCTTCGCCTGATTCAAGAAAGTTCGAGTCGGATGATATGGCCCGAGCGCCGACAGAGCTAATTTCCTATTTGGGATGTAACGTTTGGGATTGGGCTATACTGTCATTTGTACGCTTGCGAATTGTATGATAGAGAATACGTCGGCACTTTTGCTTACGTATTATAATTTGAAGGCTATGTGAGACAGAATATATCGATTAAAAATGGGTAAAAGTGTTGATTAGGTTTCAACAAGCTTCATGCGAATCTAGTATTTGACTGCATGGCTTTTCCACCAAATGAAAGCCCAAGGCTGGGAGTTCTCAAAAGCAATTCTTGCGCCGGTCTCAGCTACACCAAAGAGATTCTTTCACAGTATTCCTCTCCGGTGGAACTAAATTAGCCATATATGGTATCAAGTTCTGCCTCAAAATACTGATGATGTATGTAGAATTCTAAAATGCATAATCTCTTGAGAATCATCACTTACACGTAGAAAGTCAAATTTCTTACATTCTAACTCAACCTATTTTATGCGAAGCTAGCCGCTGGCTTGTGTAACCACTGAACGTGGAATTGGCCAATGGTACATCCTGCTGCCGATCATGAACGGCTAAGACTCTTGTATGATGTGAATGGCGTAGGTTCGCCCGATTGAGTTGTAAATTCCAGAAGTGCCAAAATCGTGCGCGCAATCTCTTTCACAGCTTCATTTAATCTGTCATTTGGCATCATTTCCGATTTCTTGGGCAAGTGTGGCTGACCGGTCAGCGCACAACTAGCCTATAATTCGTTGCTGCGTCCTCGCACAGATTGTGAACCGCGCAGCTTTGCGCGATCCACCGCGAGAATTAAAAAAGTAGCTCGGAGTCAAAGAAGAAACAAAGTACTCCACAACAAAGTGTTCATCACCCATCTTAACACTTCTCAATAATTTATCATTCGGTATTTGAAAGATTAAATAGTTGTTGTAACTTTCTATACGTGAGTCTAACTCGAAAATGCTTCATCGTTCATCTTTTCAACCTGATGTACGCCAGTACTTTGCACCATTTTAAGCGGAGATATTTCTCGTGATGCGTTCCGAAGAAGATGTACTTTGGTATTGCTTTTATTGCCACTTTGGACCACACAACTATGAGTTGTACGACGCGTGCATTCAATGTGGTCGTTGGAGAAGTTCGCTTTCCGACCTTGAGCAAGCTTGTCTAGTCGAAACTGATCCCCTATTCCGACAAAGGGTTGGACAGCCAGTGGTTGGGGCATATATACCTGATGTTCGATTTGCTCATCCTACATGGAATCCATTGGAACCGGAGCACGGGATCGATCCAGCCAAAACGATGCTTAGCCAAACACCAGTCCCGAATGAAGAACTGGGACCATCACCTAGCGGCGAGCAAAATGACAAAAGTCTTCCAAGAAAAGATAAAGGTAGTATCTCTCAGATAGTTTCCGAGATGTGGGATTCGATGAGGGCAAGTTCGGGCGATTCAACGGAGTCAACGAGTTCTTCTTGCTTTGAGGCCAATACAGGATCAGAACTTGGTATCGACTCCTCATTTCCAATATCCCAGCCCATTAATGACCCAGTCGTGCTTACTTTGGCCCAACAAAGAGCGCAATATCTGACTGATTGTGTCATGGCGGGGCTACAATTCACGTTCGATAGGAAAACGGGAGCAGTTACCTGCACTGGAAGAGCAGACACTGGAGGAAACGATTCAGTCCCTTTGACTAGATTCAGTGGGGCTTCTTCATCAAGGGGAATGAAAAGGACAAGTCGCAAAAGACAACAAGACCGCCGGGGTCGCGACTCGGACGACGAAGGAGATGATGATGGGGACCAACATCGGAAACCAAGAAAACGACAGAAAGAACCGACTGACCCCAACACTAAGCTGGTAGCTTGCCCCTTCTATAAAAATAGTCCACAAAGATGTCGACATCGAGCTTGCGCTGGGCCGGGTTTCAAAGAAATTCATAGGCTGAAGTATGTATGAACATAAGTACTGACACTCTAACTGACTAATGCACTTCGAAGGGAGCATTTTAAACGCTGCCACCGTGTATATCAATGCGCTAGATGCTCTTCAACGTTTCCCTCGGCTGTGGATCTGGCCACACACTCAAAACACTCTGAACCCTGTCTAGTCAGACCAGACAGGCACGTATTTGCTATTAATCAAGATAAGTGGATGATCCTAGGGCGGAAGATAAAGTCGGGGAGAATCGAAGATCAGTGGAGATGGATCTACCAAGTGATCTTCCCCTACATTTCTGACGAAAGGGTCCCCTCGCCTTGTAAGTTTTCCGGGTTCGCCTGGCTATGTTCCACAAGCACTAACAGGATCAGATTATGAAGACATAGAGCCCAACTTCGTCGACGATGACGATGCTAAGCCAGGAATGAACAAAGATGTCTTTCAATTCTTCAAAAATGAGCTCTCCAGCAAAGTAGTAGAAAGATTCGAACGCAATCTTGAAGAAAGACTTTCAAGGGAAGGCAATCAGTACTACAGGGAATTCACCAATCAGATCCCGAAAGGGGAGTTTTTATCACTACTTAGAAAGTGCCTTAAAGAGGGAATGGATGAGGTAGAGGATGAATACCAACGTCAACACACTCCAGTTTGTGGAAGCGACATCCGAAATGGCAAGCAACGAGCAGACGTACGGAATACAACATTCCAACAGCCCTGGCTTTATCTGGACGAAAGTTCAGCTTCAGCAGCAGCCTCCGCCTCGTTCCAGGAAGGTCTCTGGACCGGAAACTCGGATCAGAAACCATTCCAAACTGAATCACTGCGCAAATCTGTATCTGATCATTCTCAAAACGACCCGAACTTGATATGCGAGAGCACGAACGAGATCAGCCAAGATCTTTCGGACCACCTCCATCGTGAGTTAGAGGAAGATGTTCCTCTCACGTCTACCTGGGATTCTCTCCGGGCGGAAAGCTCGGATAACCAATCCCCAAATCACGGACTTCTAAGTCCTGACTTACAAAAGCGGTCCAGCGATACGGAGTTAGACGCCGCCTTCTTGGATGAGTCTGGAGAGGCACTATTTGGGCCGGATTTTGCATGGGCCTTCGACGAATCGGCATTCTGCAGCAGGAATGACCTTTTGAATGGTTGAATCAGGGTAGGGTATTCCAAAATTACGATTTGGTTACGAAGTAACATGGAGCACTTTTCCCGTGGCCGCACCCTTGAATGGCGGCGATCCAGGTGGGAAGTACGGTACCCGTGCCGGGAGCATGGTGTATCTACTGTATTGGATGAAAATTCTTTACCTAGAGACACATTGATGGTATGTAGTGCATTGTAGCAAAGCAACATCCATGTGGCCCAAAAGTTACAGTTATGAAAATACAAATTCATTATTGACCTATTATAAAATATCAACGATAATAATCGGAACCAGCGGGACAATGGCAATGTACCTTTTTGCTGTGCGAGTTGCCGCGCCGTGGTTGATTGGTTAGAAGGATCGAGCGAAACGAAAATATTTTCACCGTCTCCGACGAAAGCTAGCATGATAATATAGATAACAGGTGGAAAGTGCGTTCTGATAAAAGGTGGCAATTCTACTTTACATCGGAAAGAACGAATCGAGGCGCAATGGCTCGATCTCACTGTCATCGGTCGATTCTAAACCTACCACTCTTCACCACAGATACGACTTTACATCGCATCATTGACTACGTATAATTCAAGCATTCATTATCGCATTATTCTAGTCATGTCCCGTCATTCGCTTGAGACCGCTCACCAGCCTAAGCGAAAACGCATACCCATACGCATACGTCTCGAAAAGCTTCGCAACGATGCCCATCCAAGTCGCAATATCAGCGAATCGATTTCACTCAACTTCTCCAATTACGTATATCGTATCAAGAATGCCTTATGGGATAACCGAATCCGCTATGATCAGCTCTCCCTGGAGGATGGCCCTTTCTTGACCTTGCCGGAAGTCCAAACTGGGCCGTTTCTACAATGGTATAAACTATGCAAGGTTGGAAAGAAGATACGCATGACGAAAATTGCCGATGATCCTTACGTCTTGAGCCTCAATATCCACCCCCAATTACTCTTGGCTCTGTCCTACGATCATAAATTCAAGGTGAACTGGTTTTTACGACGCGTTAGAAGATGTCAGAGAAAGAAGAGTCGCTATGGGAATGCGAATAGGGCCGAGGACGATAATATCAAGTCTTGGTTCACCATGTTGTTGCTGGAAAGAGCGTTTTATTTCTTGGAGGATTGGTGGAGTGAGAAGATTGGCTCCCCAGTCACCAAGCTCGAATTTCCTACATGGGCGCTTGAGGGTTCAGATGACACCCAATTGTCGTGTTAAAAGAATCGCCTACCTACTGCATGATAGAAGTGTATGATATTCTGTATTGGGGGCTATATAGCTGGAGTAATCCTTGAGAATGCTAACCTGACTTTCCATTCTCAACGTCCGTCCATTCGAATAGATGACCAGCAAGCAAAAGCTGTGAATCCGGACTAGAAATCCCGTCGACAGCCTTTAATATTGTTCTTCAATGGTGCCTAGTATACGTAGGATATATTCCATGATACTCCAGTCCTGATAGCTTGTAGAATCATCTGGTACAGGAAGCTCCTGAAAGCCCATGAAGTGTGTACCAGAACACACACGGAGAGCGAGCAAAGACTATATTCATATACTGAAAATGGCAATGACAAGGTATCTTACAAAAGGAATTAGGGAGTGACAAAGCTGACGCGCTGTTCTATCGCACTCAGAATACCGGGAAGTCAAAGATTTGCAAAGTTGTTCATGACTTTTTGCTGCGACCCTTCACGATGATCGATTCACCTTTACTCTTCCTTTGTGGACCATATACGAGGACACAATTGGCCTAGCAATGACGTGCCCAATACCTGATACTGTGAGGACAAACAACTACTTCCGTCCCCTGTCTAGGCGAATCCTACGCCGAGCTACCCCGCCGAAAATATCTCTGCGCGTAAGCATCCCACATTTTCTATGTCGACGCAGCATTATTACTATTGAGAATTATTTTATCTAAGATTTCATTTACCAGGTAGACTTCTCTAGCGTTTTTGCCATTGCGTCCAGTGCCTACTATCTGATAAAGGTGCAAGTCTTAACGATTTACTACCAATCGCTTACAAGCTATACAAGTATGGCGTCTAGTCATGAAGAGGAATACGAAAACCTTATGATACGAGCCAATGAGTACCACAAGACTGCATTATGGGAAGAGAAGCTTCGATCATTGCAGGAGGCACTAGCCTTATGCGAGATGCCAGGGTTTCCACTTGCTGTGCCACGCAAGCAGGGGCTGTACTATGATCTAGCGGGAATATACCGACGGCTTGGGCAATATGAAAAGGCTCAAGAGAAACTCAAACAGTCGCTAGAATTGGTTCCGGATTCCAGCCTGTCTTTTAAGGCTTCAGTGTTGGGTAAGTTTGAAGATTTCTATTATTGAATCTTAGCTTACCTGAAATTTAAGGCGAACTTGGGGTAATGGCTAGGCACAACAGTCAATACCATGAGGCACGGAACTACTTCCGAGAGCAAGGCCGCCTAGCCAGCGAAGGTCCCCCAAGCATACAAGCAGACGCCGAAGTTTGCCGTGCGATCGGAAATGAAGGCATGTCTATTTACAATCTGTGGCAACAGATGGAACCGAAAGATCGATCAGTACTCGAGACTGCAATCAACCAGCTCAAAGAGCGCATTTCACGAGCTCGAAATCTCCAGGAGCGTCTTCTTAAGGAAGATCCCCAGTCAAAATACTCTGCTATGGCCAAGTCTTGGGAGATCATCGGCATGGACCGTCTCACGCTCTGCCACATCGCGGCTGGTGATGCAGCAGAAGCGGTGCGCGTTGCCGAAGACTCTCAAAGGCGACAAACACGCGAAGATCCCACGGTCACAGGGTTTTCTAAATTCTTCTACGGCAACGCATTGTGGCACAACGGCCAGAAAAGTGAAGCTCTAGAGCAATGGAATGCTCCTTCAGGCACATGCAGTTCTCCAATGGCATTCTGCAAGGAGCCTGGAGCAGAGCATAATGAGCATCTCCAGTTCATGGCCGATGCTGGTGTGAATTTTGATTCGTTTGATGAGCTGGGTTTCAGTGCCCTGGATCACGCGGTCTTGAGCGATAGCCCTAATGCGCGGGAAGCAATTCCCATCATCGAAGAAGCATTGCGCAAGCGATTTCGTCAGAATATCCAAAGCGAACACCCAGAGTGGCCACAAGATGAGGTGGAAAGCAAGGTGGAAGAAGACATCCTACTACGAAAACGGGAAGCGGAGTTACGTCGGCAGTACAGGACTATTCTTCAAGAACATATACGCCCTGAACTTCGATCAAAAGCTCCTGGTACGTTTAGGAAACTTAGAGAAATATATTCCAGATTCTTGGATGAAGATACCAAAGATCGGCGTATACTTGGTGCTTTTCATTATGTCAAGTACAAAGATGCGTTGAGGCATGGAAAGCTGCCGGTCTCCACATCAGGACTCGCGAGGAAATTCTCTGAGAAGGCACAGAAGCGAGACGAGGATATAGAGACAGAAGATGACTTTATCATTTTCCTTTCTTATCGTTGGATCGGTGACAACGAACCAGATGATAAAGACGGGACGCAGTGGCAACGCATGATGAGCGCGGTTCAAGACTTCCTAAAGTTGAATCCCGATGTTCAACCAGACTGTCTAGGCCTATGGGTTGTAAGTATCAGCCTCTAAACACACAAAGGTTTAATCAACACTAACAATATCTCTCACCCAGGACTACGCATGCATAAACCAAGACAACGCCCAAGACAAAGGACACGGCGTCAACGCCCTCCCCCTCGCAGTAACCCAATGCAACGCCGTCATTAGTCTCGTCGACAACACATACTACGAGCGAGCCTGGTGTGCCGTCGAAGTCATGCTGATACGCGCCCTCGTGGAATCATATGGTTTGCATCAGTGGTGGGAGCATGTGGATGGGAAGTTGAGGAAAGGGGATCTTACGAGAAAACTGGATGTTGCGGATTTGAAGTTGACGAAGGAGAAGGTTGATAGACCGAAGATTGAGTTTTTGATGAGGCAGAGTAAATTACTTGGTAGGGATAAGAATTGAGAGGAGTCAAGCGTGGAGGGTGGTTAGAGGTGGGGATTTTCATTGCATGAACATGTGTGATTGATTCAAAAACTCTAGGTCTACTTCTCTTCAGCCTCTATTCCCTGGTTTATTCATAGCATAAAACGATTGTAGTACATTCGAAATGATCTAGAGTCTTTGGTGTGCGGCAAGAGGCTCTCTGCCCGCGTCGATATTACACATTCCCAACTTCGTTACTTTATCATACGACAAATCACCTTCAAATATCTACGCCCCAATCTCAACAAGCTTCTTGATATAAGCATTGTGCTGCTGCGAAGGCGCTTCAGCGAAAGCCTGAGCGGGAGTAGAACCTGTATATGGCTTGAAGTACTGCATAGCTGCATCCCGTTGGCCAGCCTGCCAAAGTCCAAGACCCCGGAAGTATCTGTAGTAACCCATGACTGTCGCGTCTTCTTCGTCTCCTTCGGGCTTAACATCGTGCGTCTGTTCCCACTTCCGTGATGCCGCTACCATCTGCGCGAGCGCTTCAGGGGTGATACCAGCGGGGTCTCGGGGTTGCACATATTCCTCGCCGTCCTTTGGCCCAAGAACAGCTGCGGTATCATCATATCCGCGGTGCGCATCGAAGACGAAGAGCGTGGCGTGAAGCCTGCTTCCAGACACGATGGATCGATGATAAGCACCTCCAGGAACAGTGTAAGTCATGTCGCGCCAGTGAGGCCTGCTGCTAGTCTGTTTGACTCGAACTTCTTTTCCTGTGTTTCTGATCGTTGAAGTGATCTGATGCGTCTGATATCCCCTATTCTCCTTGCCGTCTGTGCCAGTAAAGCAACACTCATAAGCAGCGTGAGTGGCCAACCCAGGGTCTTCAGGAGTATCGACCTCGAAAGCGCAGTCTGTTCCATACCCAAGGAGTGTCCAGCTTTGTCCAAAGGGCTGATGAGCATGAATACAAACTTCTTCAGACACGCCGCGCTGTCCATCCGGAAGCCACGTATGAAATCGCCAAAGCTCCTCGATGCGACCATTGTTGACGAGACTGCAAAGCGGGACGGCCAGAAATCCTTGCGCACTGCGAGAAACGGTGAATTGAAGCTTGGTCCCTTGGGCAGTGACGATAGCCTCGTGAATCAGACCCCAGATGGTATCAAGGCTTGTCGTCCCGACATCTACTCCTCCTCGCGCCAGCACCCGTAATAGAGCGACAGCTAGGGTGATTTGGGCAAGCTGGTGTATACCTTCGGGCCGCCCCGCGAAGCTTGAGTCGACGGCCGTGCGCCATTCAGAAAAGCGGAGAGCGGGACTGTCTCCTGGATCCTCACTCGCAGCTGTTTCTTTGTTGCTGGTGCCATTTTTGACCCATTCAGTCAATGGCTGGACGCACTCTTCGGGCGCTTTTGTAGCTTCTTCAGCCCCCTTGAGCACATGGAGGAATGAGGCTGTTGGAATCAGTGTAGCGTTGTGAGCCGGATCGGCTGACAATAAACGTTCGTCTAAGAAGGGTGCCATTGTTTTCGTTAAGTTGATTCGACAGATGTATATACGTGCTTTGGTACAACTATTTACGTGTTCGTGACAGCGGCTGGCAATAGCTTTATCAAGAATGGAAACGCGATTGAGTCAAGCCATAGACGATTGAATTCTGTAAGACAAGGCTATGCCATCGTAAGGGCTGCCTAAATCGCCAAGAACTCGTTCAAACCTGAGCGGCAATCATCCCGCTAGATCCCGTTGAGGTTCGACTGGGGGCAGTGCAATGCTGGGCTGGGGTGGGATTCAGCCTACCACCCCAACCCTGTTCGCCTCACCGGTGGAGGACGTTTAAATTGGCCAACAACATTAACATTCAATTGTAAGCCATTGCATCTTAATGTCAAGTCAAGGACTATATGAAGAGTGGCGTCGCCATACTATTTCACCTTATGTAGTGAAGTTCAAAAATTGTAGGGTGAACTTGCCCAATATGCAATGCAATGACCGGTGTGCATGGTAATCGCCGCAGTGGTGCAGGGAAAGGCATCAGGACCAGCCAATAGAGATATCCGAACAATATGAGTGTCAATCTCATCCGAGCGTGGCTTCGGGGTCTTACTACTACGCTGCAGTACTGCAGAGACTGGAATCCTGCAAGCAAGCTCCTGACGGGGCCAGTGAACCAGTAGCTGTAATTACTTGATTGGATTGAGCAGCTCCCCAATGTGCGGGTCTCCGATTTATGAAAGAGGCCAGCAAATGGATCTCAATCAAGCTATCTAACTGCGTCGCAATACTTTTACTAAATGAGGAATACAATTGGCAGATAGAGCATGAGAACAGGCTAGTGTATGTTCAGCGGGCTGAAGGATACTTGTGTGCTCTGAAATGAGATGTTCGAATGAATTGCACAGGTTGAAAGWAGAAGAAGAAGATAAGAAGAAGTGATCACTCTCGGAAATGTAGGATTTGACGAGGCCGAAGGTGGCCGGGACTGCGAACCTGCAAGTGGTGCTTGTGATGATTGGCTACGCCAGTCAAGGACACATTTCATCAGCGTTGGAAGTCTTCATGATGAAATTATAACGAGTTTGTGGCAGGCTAGACATAGCATATAATGACTTTCCTAATTCGATATCTGTGCTTGGAGGGAGGGGATGGATATGAGCGACCTTATGAACATCCATACGATGGAAAGGATCAGCTAAAGTACAATCAAAAATGTCACAAACAAGGAAATTCACGCATGTGCCATATATATGATCTTGCACAGATGCTGAGAGAGCTTTGTGGTGCCCCTAAAGTCTTTCGTTAAGAAGATTTAATTCTTTGCTGCCAAATTGGGTATGTCTACGGTTCGCCTTCAGTTTAGAGAAGTGCTAAATATTTCTCCCAGTGTGTATTTCCACTGTCTTAGCCTTGTACTCAGATTTTGGCGGAGTAGCTCCGTTCGCACACTAGAAAGGGAACCAAATAGATTCGACAGCAAAACGATTCGGACATTACGTCGGAGAACAGGAGTAAATAATGTAGCGTCGCGAACCAAGAGTCTGTGTATATGCTAGGCCTTGCGGAAAACGGAATGATTCAGATGCGCATGAGAAGAGCCTCTAAGGTATGAATGCAGTATAATACAGTGGAGTGAGCGATTGTGGGCATGGATGTGTGCTTAGAACGGTGTGTGGGTCGAATCAGCGGGGAGAGTTGACGCAAAACAGATGGTGCCCTGTTTGTTAGGCAAAGTGAACAGGTATAAAGAAGGCGACTGGCTCGTGGCGATATGGGTCTTATGAGATCTAGCTAGGCTAGCCAGCTTATACAACACGCTAAGAGACGAGGAAAAAGCAGGCGGAGATTTCCAGGGAGAGGGTTGGCGTACGGGAAGGGAGGGGGTGGGGAGTGGTAATACAGCATGGGACGGTGGAAAAGAGGATGGATGGATCGGGTGGATTGGCGGAACGGTGGATGGGGGATGGGGGATGGGTCAGGTTGGATGACACGGATGGATGATGGATGATGCAGGTGCAGGTGCAGGTGGGTGAAAGACGGAGGACCGTGCCCTTGTGGTTACTCTCTCACTAAACCAAGAGAGTGTCAGGTTATTGCGTTTGCGTGGTTGCCTTATCTTGGAGCTTCACTCTTGCCTAGTACCTTCACGAGAAAGGAGGCTTTATGGTTCGCATAAATGCGGACCGTTGAAAATGCGGCTCAAAGGACAGCCCGTCGATGCCTGTGTGTAGCTTGTCTCCATTCTTACAGAAGATGTAAAATGCAGATATATAACAAGCTGTGCTCTCAATACTCAATATTCGGTATGAGAATCCTGATATCTATCTTTAAGCCGTTTAGAACATCATTGTGCTTCATTTCCCAAGCATAATATTCACATCTTTTCTATCACTGAGAAAGATCACACGAAGGGTTGAGATCCGAAGACAATGCTGAGCGTTCAACACAAACCCTCACCAAATTGTTGCCTCCTGAAAGATTCCTATCACTATGCCGTTCGTAGGCTCTCTGCCCTCGCCTTGCCACGCCCTCACTCCTTCGGCTCTGGGCTCAGCCTTGTCCTGCTTTGCCTTTTCCTTCAGCCAGTAGCGTGCCTCGATGACAACAACCCCTACCCCTACACCCTTGCGCACAGCTCAGCGCGCCAGTATCAATATCACGCTGCCATGCGTCCAATCAGCGGAATACTTCAAATACTGTTTCTTATCGGCGCTTACGTATTATATGTTTCTCATGGTATGCTGGGACCCTCTATGGGCATTACTAGCGTTCTGTGGCTGATGATGCGTAATGACGCTGCCATCAGTCCCAAACTCGCCTGGATGTAAGTAATCTCTGCAACCTAGCCAATACCATTCCCCTGGTGCCATTTGTTTACACATTGACTAATGTCACCAAACAAACTAATAGGGTTTTTGGCGCGTGGGCTTTTCTTACGTTAACGTATCTTTCCGTGCAGTGTCATCGGGTGCTGAATCATAGCCTGTGCGTATTCCCTACCCTCTGTTTCTAGGTCAAATCTAACTAAACTATACAGTTATATTTTATTCAGCATGGCACTAGCGAGTACCGGCCTTTGTCTTGTGGCTCTAGTTCAAAGATCTTCGTTACAAGGAGGCATTGTCACAGCTATTCCCCCCTGTACATCTTTTGCGGCGTACGCAGTAGCATATTTCTTCCCAGATAAGATACATGCAGAGATAAATTCTGTTGTCTGACTGCACAAATATTGAACCGCTTGGGCGTACTCGCGCTTCGGACTATGTCGCATATGCACAATCTTGTTTTTCCTATCATTCAATCGGCTTACACAAAATAATCCGCATCATTTGCTTGCACACAGTTGGTCCAGTCTCCGATTTCCTGGCATTGTGTGACTAAACAGCTAGAGCTAGCAATAATATAAAAAAGAATATTCAATTGCTCGCGAATTCGAGTTGAGAAGGCCCCCGTGGTCAGCCACATATTAACTTCGTGACATTCTATATTGAAATTCCGTCCATGCCCATTGGCCTCCACTTCCGCCCTAGTCTAAACTTTCTATTGAATTCTCTGATGGATACCTATACTTGCAGAACTACACCCTGTCATTAAGAAATCCTTCGAGTTATGGGTCTAGGCAATAGCCCCTTATAAGCGAAAGATGCTCGATAATTCTTTATGTCATGAACATATTGCGCTCAGGGATCCATATTGTTCTGACTCCCGATGTGCAATTTTCGATCGACTAAACTTTTCCCCATGCTCAACCTAGGCACAGCTCTTGTCCTTAATGAACAACTTTACACAAGCAAAAAAGGCAATATTGTCCGTACGCAGTAGTTTGGTTGATATCTGATATCACATGACTTCTCATGTGACTACGCACGGTGCCGTGTTTCACTATTGATAGTTACCCCTTTCCTCTGTAGATAGGATTCGAACAAGCAATCAATCAATTACCTATCGTAAGATACCCCTTGTACGCAAGTACGCAGTGACTAGTCACAAGCTATCGATCGTACGAACGAGAGATAGTCCATTCAACAAATATAGACCTTTCCCTAGAACCTTTTGTGTCGAATATGATGGGCATTGCCTAAAGCTTACTGGCCGACAAAGTCAGAGTTATAAATCGGCCATCGTAGCGAGAGCGTACTTAACAGACTTTACAATAGCGAGCCACATCTGCCCACACGGAAAAAGGTAAAAAGATGATTCCCAAACGTCCTTTTTCCTTGACTTTGATACTTCTAGATACCTGTCACCAACTACGTAATTGCGTAGCTATACTATTTTATATCGCATATTCATACATCCAGTGTATCTACACGCTTCCTTCTCTACTCCACCTTTCCATGCCTTCTACTCATTCCAAGTGCTTCATGCCCAAGTCCTGTAGTTTTCACCTCATCAATAGGTAATACTCATGCACATGCATTCAATCTACAACTCATCCCTAACCCTGCCCTCACTGAGATCCGGCATACTCATAATCTTAACCACAAGACTAGTCCAGCCCGTGAAATGCTGTGTACGCTGGCCTTTGCCGGTCTCAGGATTGTATTGTTCCCAAGCGAAGCCTGTCTCCTTCCAAGACTCGTAGACGGTGGTGACTAGGTTCTTGCGGAGATCGGTATAGATTTGTTTGGCGCGGGCTTGGTGGGGGCCTTTTTGTTGGGCGAGGTTCTGTGGGGTAAAGTGTTAGTGGACCATGATTTGGGGTGAAACTGGAAAGGCTTACGAGGAGTTGGTTTACGGCTAGGTAGTTCATGTTCATCCATACTGGGCCGCGCCAGTAGTCTTCTCCTGTGTGGTAGAATTCGTCGCTCTTGCTTAGACTTCGGATCCCGTGCTCGCTCCAGAGTTGTTCTGGGTCTGCGATTGTGTCGAGGATGGGACCAAGTTTTTTGTTGTCTTTGTCGATGAGTCCGACAAGGAAAGGTAGGAGCGAGATGTAGCCTTTGTGGCATACGAGAGCGTTCTCTTCGTAGTCATCAATGGTGGCATCGCAGTATGTCTGCTCTTTCTCATTCCAGTGAAGGTCATCCAGGTTACGTAGGATAGCCTCGTCGTATTTAGCGAATTCAGCAGCATCGTCAGTTTCGCCGAGGTGCTCAGCTATTCTCTTGATACTTTTTGTCATGATTCCCACCCAGCTGAGTAAGTCGACATGAAGCTCTCCCGGGTGTGGGGGCTGAGGGCGAGGGTAATCATCTAGACCGGATGTGAGGATATGCTGGGGTGTTCGTCCACGCCATCGGTAACCCTCCTTGGTGGAAAAGGCCTCGCGATCGTATGACTTGATGTCACCCGCCTGCGTCCTGCGGAACCAGAAGTAATGTCTCTTGAGTAGCGGGTAAAGTGTCTTGAGATATTCCAAAGCAGCTTCGCGGTTCGACAACTGCATCGAATAGGACTTCTCCTTCAACACTTGTTGGCTGCTTGAGTCTGTTGACTTGGCTTGAACATCCAGCTTGTCGAGGAACGAAGTAATGACCATGAATAGGGTGGGTGGGTTCGCATAATGCGGGTACTGGACCTGGAACTCGGGAGGAACTTTGCTTCGAGCCTCAGCACCTAGAATCTGCTCACGACCAATCCATCCATCTTCATCCATAAGCTTGAACCAGCTCTTGATGATATCCAAAGTTAGGTCAACATCCCAGTCAATGACGGGCAATAGATGGAATCCCTCGTCCCACAAGAATCCGCGAGGGAAGAATGGTCGCGAAGGAATGCTAGTGAACAACTCAGATGGCCCTTCGAGCTCTGCAGTGTTCTTGGCACGTGCCTCAGCAGCGTCTTCCCAGAACCCTTCATTATCTTCTTCATACGCTGGATCCTCGGAGCGATCAACTCGAGAGTCACCGTAGAAATAGCCAATGCCACCAATGAGGTTGGAGAAAAGTGACTTGGAAAATTCCTCGTATCTCTCTTTCAAGAAGGGGGACTGTGGTTTGAAAATCTCTGTAAAGCGCGAAGCAAATCCAGAGGTGACGGACTCGATCTGTTGTGTAAGATCTTCCGATGTGATCTTTGTGGGAGCAGATGCTGACGAAAATAAGACGTCGAATTCAAAAGCGCCCTCAAACACTTTCTGGACCATATGCATATTGCCTCTTCCTGGCACATGTTGAATAGTGTAAACCTGAGCTGGTGGAGGTGGATTCTCCTCGCCGTACTTGGCCAATAGTGAATCGATACTGGCCTTGAGGTGCGCGAAAAGCACAGCCTTCGTCTGCCATAATGCTTCGTCAGGGAGCTGTAAGCTCTGCACAATCGTCCGATCCAGAGGTTTCTCGTCATAGCTTGGATGTCCCGTTCGAGGATGATCCCCAGTACCTTCCGTAACTCTTACTTCAAAGTCACCCAACTCCACAGTCTGGCCCTTGAAAACAACGTCACCCTCGGCACCAGGCTCACCCTCATCATCGCCCTCGTACTCCAAGCTGCCAAGCCCATCCAAGGTGTTGTACCACACCACCGTCGTCTTCAGATCTGGCGATGCATCTTCTCGAGGAGTTCCTTTAATTCTCGCTCCCCAGCTCCCACCATGTTCACCGCCCGGGAATTTTATGAACTCAGTCGTAATATCGATATGGTTCGCAGGATCATGAATCGTTTGCCTTCCTCCAGTCCTGACATCGTATTCATCCCAGCCGTATCCGTCAAGTTCGTGCTGTTCGCAAGTATGTCTAAAGGCTACAATTGTCAGCCATTGACGTCCACAAATATTAAAAGCCCATTGTGTGGGGAAGTAACCCCAACCTCGAACACCCAATTCCCCAAACGCACAAACACAAATTCAGGAATTGAAAATACTCACTGTTTTGTACACTCTGATAATCCTCAACTCTAGCCCACAATAGTCCGCCCATCAAACTCTTCGGTATCCTGGGCCTGACGCCAAAATACAGGTTCGGCCGGTACGGCCCCCAGAGTAAGCTGGCATTGCTCGCTTTTTCGATTTCAGCGACCTGCGCATTCACGACGGGACTGTTCTGGGCGAGGAGGAGCGAGAGAACGCCAAAAACGAGGCTCCGCGGTGGCATTGTGGTAATATTGTGGGAGGGGATTTGGAGCGACGCGGGAGCTCGTGAAGCTTGACGGTTGGGGGAGAGCTGTGGGGCACCTTGTTTGGGGACAGGACACATTTCGGCTGGCCTCCGCCGCCGGAGGTGCCACACCTGTGGCAGTGCAGCGCTTCTGCTTGGCAACGGGCGCCACCTCAAGCGCAGATGGAAAGACGAAACACATCAGGTTCAAAAAAAATTAGTTCAGAAGGGGGTCATAATTTTTTGAATTGCTACAGAGTGACAGACCAGCCCTGCAAAAGTGAGCCGCCCATTGGGTACCACGGATGGACAGTCTCTTAGTACCCATTATTTGATCCTTGGACCATTACCTCATTCAGCACAGGTGTATTGCTCGCGCAGAGGTGTATAAGACGTATTAGTTCCTTTGTCCATGATGTGACAGGGAGCCCTAGAAACTAAACATGCTGAGGTAAATGAGATAATTGAATAGGTTGAAAATTAGTCGTCGGATATTCATCAAACGTACCGGAAGCCAATCGGTGAGTAGCAGTGTACAGAGCATAGTATACATTCGTAGGCTCGAATCCCCGCTTATGAAAATACTGAGAATCGGTGTCTTCCTCGTTCAAGCCTACGGTGACTGTCGATTGGTTGAAATGAGATGGCTTATCGATACCGAAGCTTTTTCACATATGCTTGAGGGTGATGTTCGAAACGAATACGTATCCGAGCCGACGCGCAATGCAATGTGAATTTCGGCTCCCAAAACATCGCGTACAGATTGTTCGGGTATCGTGAGTAATTTCAACGACCAGGAGAAAGAGGCCGATTGAATCCTCCTTGTCGGTTCATATATTGACGGGCTTCCATCTTCTTGTCCCTCCTTACGCCGTAATTCTTGTCGTTCCCTGGCACCTTCTTGTTTTTCGTGGTTTTGAAGACCGCAAATCCCATAATCTTCTGTATCTCCCATGTTTCGTCGTCCATACCCTCCGGCTTTTCGTCATCTGCCACCTTGCTCTCCTTCGCTTCCTCTTTTACTGGAGGTGATTGGCGAGCATGATCCCTCACGGCGGGCTTATGGTCCGACTTGCGATCTCGTTCTCGATCTCGTTCTCGGTCTCGATCTCGGTCTCGATCTCTATAGCTGCCCCCAGCGCTCCGGGGTCCCGTAGGCGGTTCTCGGTCGCGTGTGTCGCGGGGTCCCCGATCTCTGCCGCGATCGTCTCGACCGCTGTCTCTGTCCCTGTACGACCTCGCCGGAGCGCGATATGGGGACCGGGATCGTCTGCGGTTGTTCTCTGAGCGCCGGCCACCACGTTCACGGCGGGGGCTTCGCGAACGGTCCCGTCTATCTCTGTCCCGGTCCGCCATAGAAACTGCAGCTGCACTCTTCGATCGCAAGCCGTCAAACGAATAGGTGTTATTGTGGTAATGCGCTCTCCGAGGCCTAGATACTTTGCTTGTGTCAGATAAGGGTTTCATCTTATAGGGTTTGAAAGAAGACTCACAGTGTTTCGGTTGCTCTGGGATGGAGAGGTTGTTGGTTGCGCGCGGGATTGTTGTGGTCGAGGAGAGGAGCCTTGAAGAGGCCAAGGAAGAACCCAGCGTTTTTTTAGCGCGCGTTTACCTTAGCGCGCTTTTCCTGCTCCACCCTCGCGAACAACACCAGCTCTACCCAACATGAAAATATGAGATTTCGCATTAACAAAGAACAAATTTTCCGATTGAGAATTACTGTAGTAGCACTACAAGTAGTTGATTTGGGCCTGATGGGGTAAATGAACCGGTTTTCTATCCTATAATTTGATACGCTGTAGTAGCCACTACGGAGGTAGAAATCAAGTGCATTTACGCATGTTCAGTTGAATCACACGAGATCTTATACATTCAGAACGATTTTTGTGGTATCTTAATTTATTACACTATTTTATGATCGGGATGATTGTGCACAGTGTGGTAGTGTGCAGAATCGCCGAATCTATCTAGGAGCACGGTTGAGGTTGACATAAAGTCTGTGATCGCATGATGTGCCATTTTATTTATTCATTCATCCGTCCATTGATACAGAGATATCCATCAGGTATGGGTGTTTTTTCCAGTCGCTATTGGTTTTCTCGTCGGGGTGAACTCGCTTTGTTCAATCTTCAGTTAAGTGTACATTGGCAGTTTGAGCAGGATTCAGCGCTGGCTCGAATCTTACCTCAAATCTCATCTTCTTCCTCGTCGAAGTCGTCCTCGGAGCCCATATCATAGAGGATGCGGCCACCCTCACCTGCATCACCCATGGACTTTTGTGCGTCAAAGTATGGAAGTACTACCTCATCCCGAGCCTTCTTCTGCTTGTCGGTCAAACCAAGGTCAAAGGTGGTTGAGTGGGTTGTCTCTTCCTCGAGGGCAGTGGCTCGCTCGATGACTTTCTGGGCGTATACGATGTTGGTGAAGGCCGGAACTTGGCTAAGACAAACAGCATACTCATCCTTGAGCGTGCCAATGGCCATGCCGTCAGTTGGCTCGTTATAGTCCTCAGCACGGGGGGCGCGAAGATAGAAGGACTCGGTCATGGGGCGGCCGGACTTGCGACGGAACTCGGCTTCGATGACGATGCCTTGGTGGTAGTTGGCATCGAGATCTTGGATGACACCCTCAGCACCTTGAAGTAGACCATGGGTTGGTTCGGGAAGGCTCCGCTCTTTAGCGGCTTTGGCGGCGAGCGCGTGGGCGAAAGATTTGCAGGTCATGATTGTAGTTGCCATATACTTGTACATCTCGAGTTGCTCTGGTTTGTAGGCATTTTCGGCTTTTGCATCCGGAAGGAGATCCATATGGTATATGCCGACGATGGTCGAGTAGTAGTCGATGCCTACAAGGTTGAAGAGGGTCTTGAAGTCGATCTTCTTGACGTTGACGAGATCGGAGATGTTGTCGATGATGACTAGGCTCTCCTTCCAATCCTTCATGGCATCTTTAAGCTGAGTAAGAAGCTCATCTCCAGACATGGCACTGTCCCACGCAGGAATGTGTTTGATGAGATGGTTTTCGGTGTCTTTGGTCTCGAACCCTATGACAACAACATTAATGTTGCGGGAGATTGCGCGACGAATATGTTCCTGGATGACAATGCCGGCGCGCTGGTTCAAATCATCAAGAATCAGGGTGAATAGCGATGCACCTGGTCGAAGGCTGAGGGTGCGCGAAATGAGTTGGATGGAGTAGCGTTGATGCTGTTTAAGGGTCCATGGGTGTGGATATGCACCGCCCATACTCTTCGCCGCCATACGAGTTGCAAGATGGAAGCCTCCAAAGCTGTCTCGCTTCCTGCGGATGCCGCCGTAGTGACGATTGGACTTGACAACCCACTGGATAGTGTTGAGATCCTTTTCTGATTCAAGATTTGACTTGTCGAGGTGGGCGTAGATTCCAACGGCTTCGTCCTGCTTTCTCAATTGGATGAACTCAGAGTAGCAATCTGGAGGGAAGTTGACGGGCGTCTTTCGAGCTGCGGCCCAAGCGGCATTCCACTCCTCCCTGGAGGCGAAGCCGGGGAACTGAAATTCCATATCAACCCTGTTCAATGGTTTTGGGTGATTTCTGAAGTTGAATAAAGAAGATGGTGGGTGTGCTGAGCAGGTGCAGCAAAAGATTGTATGAAACAGGTAGTCGGTGAGTGTGGTGGAGGAAAAGTGGTTGGGGGAGCAAAATGTGCGGCAAGAAGAGTTTTTATGCCGAGGGGGCTGGGGAAATTCCGGAGGCTGGAGAGAACAATAACAGTGGCTGGAAATGACCGGAGAGGAGAGGTCACCAGCAGAGAGTAGATATGAGAGTGAAAGCGCAGAGGGAGTGAAGAAGCGCGAGGTGTGAAAGGGAGATTTGGTGTGGTGATAAGACTGAGGATAAACGGTCGAAGTGGGGTTTACAAGACCAACTTAAGTTGTGGTGTAAGAGAGGCCGCGAGAGCTATACACACCTCAAGTTGTGAAAGTTCGTTTTCACTGTAGTCCTGCTGGAAACCAGCGCCAGACGGTCTTTGCCCAACCTAGGGGGAATTCTCAATGATTTTCGGGAACGGGGACCATATCTCAAACGCAAAAAATCAATATACGGCACGCTTGATGAGTTCGATAAGATTCAATCGGATTTCCCAACATATATTGCAAAGAGGGTGGTTGTGCATGGTGAGGTTGATACAAATTTGGCGATGGCGCTAGCGGCGATGGCGCTAGCCCTATTTCGGTTGGTGGACTTTTTCGGCGTTAGGCAAACCCAACTGCCGGTTCCATCGCCGGGTGGACAGTACAGGAGTACGTGGGCACGTAGTATCAAGAACCCATATAACAAGTACCAAAGTACTAGACCTTCGCTGTGCAATGCGATCAAAGGCTTTGTTATCTTACTCTCTAGATGGCGCAGCAGAGTAACCCTTCTACCTCCTCAAGGCCGCCACGGCCGCGCTCCCCGCATTTCCCGCCTCATAATGCACCCCGTGTCTGGTTCATCACCACTGGCTCATCTCCAATAGCGATTGCCCTAGCCCGACAAGTGCTTGATCATGGTGACTATATTGTTGCTGGGGTACTTCCTATTGAGTTTGAGAAAAGAGAAGGCCAGAGTGAAGATTTCCGCGGCTTCTTGGAAGACGTGAAGAGGACTGAAAGGTGGAGGGAAAGACTCCGAGTGGTAGGACTAGACGGAAGGTAGGTAAAATTGAAATGATGAGGCGATTATCAAGCTGATTTCCATGTTCGCTGGCAGAATTGCTGGCCAATGTCAAGCCGCGATTGCAGAAGCCGTAGAGGCATTCGGTCGCATCGATGTGCTGCTTGGTAGTACGAGTGAAGGTAATCCACCATCTCCCCATCACAGATACAGGCGATATTTGCATTGTACTGATCTCAAGAAGCCGTCATTGGCGCCGTAGAAGAACTGGCGCAGAATAGCCGAACGATAAGCCTCATTCAGGATACGTTTGAAACGAACTTCTTCGCAAATGTCAACGTCATTAAGGCTGCCTTGCCCATAATGCGACAACGGAATAATGGGCATATCATCATGTTGACAGGCATCAGTTAGTCCCCGTCTCCCCATATCTTCACTGCAGTGCTAACATTTAATAGCTGGGCATCTGGGGACTCCAGGTTTGGGCATGTATTGCTCTTCCCAGTGGGCAATAGAGGGATACTGTGATGTACGTGAGTGCCGCAGCATTGGAGAGCAATCACTGATTCATTACAGAGTCTTGCTTATGAGATTGCACCTTTCAACGTGAAAATGTCAATTGTTCAAGCTAACATGGAGGTCAACGTCTTGACGAACCGAATGACATCCGTGCCGCCTTTGCCAGAGTATTCGCAGGCCGAGAATCCCGCTCCACTTGCTCGAGAGATATTCTCTGGGCTTCTTGATAAACTTGACAGAGTTAACAATCCATCGGCCTTTTCGGAAGACAAGTCCCCAGGAGACACAAATTCCATTACCAGCCCGGACACGTCCATGCATGAACCATCAACTGGCGATCTTCTTAGCTCAGATACTGTGACATCTCTCTATGCGCCACTATCTCCTGTTGTCAAAAGTTCATTGATAGCAGAGACTGTTCACGCTCTCACCGCGATTGGAGGCCATGACAACCCACCCGCACGACATATCGTTGGCGCAGAGGGAGTGACTGCAGTCAAAGAAAAATTAAAAACTACAAGTGAAGAATTGGAAGATTTCATCGAAGTAAGCAATGCCGTGGATATCGTGCGTGATAGCGAGCAAGGTGCCACCACAACGATGGATCAGAGCGGGCCATGACACAACCAGGGAGACTACATGGATCTAAATCTTGGGTGGGAAGCTCCGCGGCTCCTTTCGATGGGTTTGACGCCAGGACTCGAGATCATTTTCATAAAGCTCGATGCGAGGACTTTGTATAGTGCAGATTCCTAATCATCACTCCTGGTTGGTCTTGCCGGAATTTTATTTAGGACCGATACGATCCACAAATGGTTTGCAAAGGTCCATGACGCAGGCCTATTCAAAGACTGATAGTCAATATTGGAATGTGTGCCCTGAGCGTTACACATGCCAGTCATTCGATTTATGTGGCGAAGCAAGGAATGAAGTTGTAGATGGAATGCGGGCCTCTGACAACCCCTTCGCAAGATACATATAATCAAAGATAAGCCACAGTGGAGTCAAGGATCGACAAAATCTCTAGTTATTTGACCGGCCACAATGCTGTCGTTCTGGTGCCTTGTCTTTGCAATTTTCATTTCCCATAGCCTGGTAGCAGCAAAATGCTGTGGCTTTGACGGCGTCGATTCATGTTGTGGGCAGGGTAATTGTAACATCATGTGCTGTAACTGTCATGGGGGTATGCCTGCTGTCTAATCCTTGCTCGTTGTTCAACGCTGATTGTGTCTTCTAGGCTGTTCTGACGGCTGCTCACAGCGATGCGAAAGGGTCTGCAATCAGGGTTGTGCCCCGGTTCCGAAAGACCCTGCGCACTGGGAGTGGGCGGATCAACAATGTAGAATTGAGTGCAACAGGCAGTGTAAAAAGCAACAAGGGTCTGCTGCAATGAGAATAGCAAGGAGAGTCTTTGAATTTGGGTACGAAAAAGATGACCAAGACTTGTTCGATGAGCTTGACACCGATGGTCGAGGCTATTTTACCTTTGACGAATTCTTGTTGAAGTTAGATTGGCCCGATAATGCGGGTGCGAGGGCACTATTTGAAAGGTATGTCCAGGCATCGATCGTCTTCAAGTACAAAATTAACGAGCATTTAGTCATGATCGGAACGGGGACGAAGTTATCACCCCTGACGAGATGCGAATACAAGAAGACAATTCCCAATAGCGGCCTTCTATCAACTTGCCACAGTGATCTTCCTCCTCGAGTGGCAAGACCCCTGCTTCCGAGGCACATCCTCTATTCACGCACCTGAACCTTTTCTGTTGCAAGCTTTCAAAGAACCATGAATCTTTCCTGATCCGTAGTACTGCCCGTCAACAGACCCCACAACCAATCAATGATTCGCTATGAATTATTTAGTCAATAGATATTTGGCAGAATGATTTACGTGTAGTTTATTTCTAGAGCCTCCTGAACAAAAGACCTTAAGGTCCGAACTTAGTGCGAGAATTCGCCCGAACTATACGAATGAAACAGGACCTGATGGGTGATGTTCGCAATTGACAGAACATGGCACCCGGAGGCAATTGCGTTACTTTTACGAAAACATAAGGATGCCTCACCGAGGGCAGCAAATCCATATTCACACGGCAAATTTATTCGAATCGCGAAGAGAGCTGGAGTAAGCGCGCCTATAGTTGCGATATTGTGAGGGACAGATGAGCCAATAGGTAACTCACGGAGGTAGATGCCGTAGAGCTGATACCACACTCGTGTGTGTTTCACGGGTAATAAGCATTACCTAGCGTATCACCAACCTGCTCTAAGCGCACAAGGCTGGACGACCTTTCGAACCAAGTCGCTCCCGTCTCATGATGCGAATCTACTATTAATTTTCAGGGGGAAGGCGTTCTAGGTCTCGAATCAACTTCCTCCTAATAATTCGGGAATAACTCGTGGCCCCCACGCGGCAGTGCCGAGGGTCTTACTATGTACAACGAGGCTGAAGCTGAAAAGCACTGATCACCCCGCATGTATTAGAGGCTCGAGGCTGAGTCGAACCTCAATCCTCTCAGCTTTCTCCCCTTTAAGAAGCCTGCTTGAACTTTCAATTCTCTTTCATTAACAAGCTCGTACCATAGTATACCATTTTGGCTCCGATAACATCCACTGAACCACTACCTATGCTAAGATTGCGCAAGCATTTAGGCCACCCTCGACAAGGAAAGGATGGCCGAAGTGTCGGACTTGGTCCAGGACTCAAGATTGGAAACCCGATTTCACGATAAATACGTGTACCATGTGTACGACGGCTCAGACTTGGCAAACGGCCAAAGAACCGTGCGAAGGCGTGAATTCTGGCAACGTAGGAAACACCTTGGCTCTGGCGGCTTTGGGGCTGTCTGGCTAGAAGAGTGCTTCAAGGGAGAGGAAAAGGGCAAGAAGCGAGCAGTCAAGGAGATAAGACGTCCGCAAAACAAGTTTGATTTCAGTCGTGAGCTTGAAGCTATCGCCAAGTTCTCCCATGCAAGGGTAAGCCCTGAGAGCGCAGCTGCTTCTGCTTCCAAAGCCTAATCGCATTAGTACGCGCGCTGTTTTATTAAGTCGTACGGTTGGTATGAGAAAGAATCTACCTTCTATCTTGCGATGGAGTACCTCCCTCTAGGAGATCTGCAGAACTACTTGATAGATTCAGATGGGCCGCTACCGGAGTTCGATGTACAACAAGTTACCTTTCAGGTCCTTGAGGGACTTGATTTCATGCACAAGGCTGGATTCGCGCATAGGGATATTAAMCCTGCCGTAGGCCTTTGACTTAAAACGTCTCGATTGTTATCTCTGTTGACCCTTTATAGAACCTCCTGCTTCAGTCCAAACCACCCCAACAATGGTGGGTCAAAATCAGCGATTTCGGAATCAGCAAACGTTTCCGTGACATCCAAGGAGTATCCTCAACAGTCAAAGGGACGCTAGCATTTATGGCACCAGAATTACACGGCTTTTTGTCCCCCAAACAAGGCTCCCACGAGGTATCTCCAAATGCTGCCGACATTTGGGCCTTAGGAGAGGTCGCATACCAATTGTTGACTAAAGTGCCTGTTTTTGAGAACATGAGCGCTCTATTTCGATACACTCAACATATGCAAAAGTTCCCCGAAGCTCTTCTACAACAATACAACGTTTCCGATGTTACTTCCAATTTCATCAAGGCTTTGATGAAGCCCGCTCCGGTCGAGAGATTGAACACAGATCAAGCTCTCCGTGAGGCTTGGATGGAAACACTTCTGCCCCAGAGCCCGCTAGATGAGTAAGGACTAAAATGATTCATACATGTACAGTTTACTGACATTGTATAGCGATTCGATTCAGCGTGAACTGTTAGCCACGCTTCCAGAGGTCCAGACGAATTATTTTGACCGAGCGTCCGCAAGATGGTCTACTATGGACTCAATTTCCACGATAGACACATTGTCCACTATGAATACACAATCCAGTATGAACTCACAGAACAGTATGAGTTCACAGTCTTCTATGAATACGATAACACAGAGCTCCATGTTGGAGACAGTGACCGAAATGCCCACACTAGAGAACCTAACTCAGGCCAAAAAGTTGGACTTATCCGCTTTCGAGAACTTTTTCAAGTACCAGAAACCTAGTGTTGAAACGGAATATATAAGTCCAAAGGAGAGTAACAACATACCACCGTCTGATGGCTCTCTTTTACAAGATAACGTTCTTTCTGCGCCTGAGCAGAATGACGAAACCGTTACCCTGAAGTCCACGAAAAAGAAAAATGCCAATGAACATTACGAGATGTCAGCTAAGCAGGAAGAGCATATACCAACCCAAGAGCCCGTGCAGAAGAAGGAGGTTGACAGTAAACCAAATGACACGCCCAGTAAAATAAACGAAGCCCCCAAAATCCAAATGCCTGCATCGGAAAAAATCAACAAAATAGTCAACGAAGCGTCCAACCCGACCCCAACCACTCGTATCTACGCGCCTCAAGAGACCAAAGTCCCGACCATAATTACACCTGAGCCCGTACCAGATCCCGAGCCATCTATCCCAGAGCAATATAACCCAGAGCCATCAATCCCTGAGCCATCCATTCCTAAGCCGACTATCAACACTGTTGGGAACGATATTCCTGATACACCTGAAATCAATGATATGGCACCACCAGAAGTCATATCATCCTACGAACGAGAAAAGATCAGTGGTGTATTTGGAAAGAATCAGTTTGGATCTGACTTCCGAGTGACAAGAAAATTTGACGGTGGGTCGAACCTTACTTCCTGGCAATACTCTCCTGAATGGCACCTGTTTGTCATCGGATATTGGGAGGGCAGCATCAGAATTCACAGCATGATAGACCTAGCCGCAAATTGCCTGGCCAGGTCTAAAGACAGATGTTCAATAACTTCCATTGCGATCAGCGCTGCTGAGAAAATTATCGCTACAGGAAATACCAGTGGTGACCTCGAAATTTGGGACTTTGAGGGCAACCTGATCTACAGATTGGAAAAGACACACTCTAGCAAGATTCACGGTCTTGCTTTCTCTCCCGGTGGCCTTTCGTTGGCGTCGATGGCGTATGGAGATCGAATAAAACTCTGGGACCTTCAGAGCATGTCAGCCAACGAGTTATACATCCCGATCACGATGCCTAACCATGAGATTCTGCAAAGGGGCTGCTTAGCCTTCTCCCCGAATCGCGACCTACTAGCTGTCGTTACGAACCTGTATTCCGATACTGTAATCACCGTTCTCTCGTTGGACTCCGGTAGCTCTTCGATTCCTTATGCTCATATCGTTGTTGAACATCCCGGCGCAGGAACCATGATCAAGTTTACTCCAAATGGAGAATATCTCATATACAACACCCCTGCGCTAGTATCCTTGTGGCACGTTTTAACCAAAAGACACAGAAAAGATTTCGAGTTAACAGGAACAACTTTTCCCACATTTGTCCTCAGTCCGGATAGCAGATTGTTGATACTAGTCGGTGAGCGCTTCTCACAACGTGTTCTTGAGATCTGGAATATCAACAATAACGAGCGGGTGGATGTCTACTCGCAAGTCTGGGACGATGAAGACCTCATGCTGGATTTCTTCGTTCAGCCCAATCATGCGTTGCTTAGCTTTGTAAAGAATAACACTTCTCGTCGCATGTATGAATTGTTGGGGTCAGGGGAGATGAAAGAGGTGTCGGAGGATTTAGAGCCACGTCGGGCGTTGACTGCTCCTCCTGAGGCTTGATGTGGGACTTGGAGCATTGCCTTTAGCGAGTCTTGTACTTGTTCTTACTTTTTTTGAATCGGCGTGTGTCCAGATTAAGTCATTGGACGTTGCGTAATAGCGTGGTCTAGCACTGGTCATAGTTCGCTATATATGACATGTACTTTGAAGTAAGGAGCGCCTTTGTAGGCAGAAATTCAGTATAATTCATGATTTTGAATGAGTACGTCACACTTATGATGAGTACACTATCATGATGACGAGCGTAGTTCTCTCTATCACGAGTTGAAAATATACAAGACATACTAAATAAAGGTAGCCGTCGGGGCTAGTCAGGGATGTCCAAAGGCTTAATCTGCACTTCGATGATTAGCAAGATCGGACACCACGCAAATTGTATACCAATTATTCCGCTTCAAAACTTTTCAATTTCAACTAAGGACCGATTAGATCGCCTATTAGGGATATAACGAAATTTGGGTTGAAAGTAATCCCCGGATCACGTGTTGTCGCGTAAATGGTGAGATCCAGATTGCGAAGCTCGCGTAGCGTCACCTCTAACCTTTTTGACCCCACCACCCGCCGCCTCATAAGGTTGCAAACATGGCTCAGGTCGAGATCATATTGCCTGATCTGAACATAGTAAACGGTAAGATTGCGTCATTATGTACTCAAGTACCAACTGATGCATGCCACAGATATAATCCTTGCATCCAGGAACGACGCGTCGTTTCCTCCATTACCGACCTCCACCCTACGCTTCCTATCAGTCGTCGACACCGCGCGAATTCCTCTATACCTCGCAGCAGGACCTAGTCTTGATGTTTCAACTTGTAGTGAAAGTACAGAGCAATGGTTCCAGTCGCTCTTGTTAAGCACACTGCCGCTTAGGGAAAATGTGACGGAAAGTAGCTCCGCGCGGGAATGGTGGGATTGCGCGCGAGCTCAATCACCGATCGGCATCTTGACACAACTAGATGGAGAGTCACTCCAAGGAGAGCTTCCAAGGATAACAGAGATTCTTTTTTATGCTACGGTTGCTACTCCAGTTAATGGAGGCCTGCCAACGCCCCCGTCTTCGTCCCCGGATCTCCCTGCAAGCCACATACCTGAAGTAATCCCCGAACTTCGGGTCCACGCGTTGCCTTTATCTTCCGACCTCCTCCATATTCCAGCTATCCCAGGTCTATCGTTAAATTCGCCTTCAATTTGCGAACCACAGTTCCTTCCTTCATCCCTAGGTCCTTCTACGGTAACTACCCTTTCGCCGAAGCGGAAACGAGATATTTTTGATGAAGCTACGCAACTGGGGAAGAAAGCAAGACGTAAAGGCGGAGAAGGAGTGGCTGCCGCGGCTGCAAGAGCCCAAGAATCGCAAGTATTACAAGGTCACATACGTTCCAGATCGATTGATACCAAAACGATTCCCCTACCGGATTTAGCGCCACCCCCCAACGGGATTTCTCGGCCTTCGTCGCGTCATTTGACCAGATCGCCCAGTATCTCCTCCGATATACGCCCCTTGAGTAGAAAGGGGACATCGGATGGTCTAGCAAAACGCTCTGCTTTGTATCAGGTCTCAACCGTCCCGATCCAGCCTGAAGAGCCGACAATAGAAAGTAGGAACAAGGAAGCGCTGTCCCGTGTAGTGATGGCTGCGATGCGCATGCACGGACTACAGCAACGTAAGAAGAACAGATCACGCCGGGGATCTGTTGCTCCTAGCTTTGACACTACCGATGATACAAACAAAGGGGATGCGGTGGAAGAAGCAGCCAAAGACGAAGAATTTAAGCTGATTTACCATCAAACCTTTAAAGGTGCAGTTCTGGCACTTGTAAGTATACCTTCGTAATATCGTGTAACTTCACAGGATTAACGACCACACAGCGAAAACACATGTCTTCGAAGCCTTTGCATTCAACTCCAGACCTACTCCGAAATGTTGTAGAACGGTTTCTTTCGATCTTCTGCTCGGATCCTTTGGTCGAATTTGCCGTAGTAGACGAATCTCAAGATCTACTAGCGACACCCGGAAATCAAAAGAGATTAGGAGTGCCCGGTTCCAGACATAGTCAAAACAGCCCTTTTGATATGCCCAGCGGAAGCAGGGTCAAGGCCAAAAAGCCCGATCCAACCAGTCAAGCATATACAGGTTCCCCAATGAGCAAGCGAGAGGAGCGAGAGACAAAGCTACAAAACGCGACTTGAATTAGGTACGTATATTTCGACCTCCACAATTACAGACCACCCAATCATCCTACCCTAAGATCTATATTCATTCTATGATACTCCAATCATCAGGATATCGTGTCCATCTTCGCTTGAGACAGCCTTACCTACCATACCTTATTTTTCAACCTCTTCTCCGTCGTCGTTATTTGCTGGCATCGATTGTGTATTTTGAAGCTTTGCCTGACTTTTGGACCAGTACCAGACACCAAGGTATCCAACACCAAAGATTCCCGCTATGACACCGTAGACGATGCTACCCGCCGTGGTATTGTCTGCCAGTTTCAAGCCTGTCCCGCCATTTATGACGCCTAGGACCAATAGTATACGCCCACCCCAGACATGGACGTGGCGTTTGTAGTTCTTGGTGCCCTCTACCACAAACCTTTTGTGGTGAAACCAGCCGAATACTGGCATCAAGAGAAAGCCGATAGTAACGATTATGCCGAGAATGACATGGCCCTCCCCATAAAGCTATCCTTCCATTAGACGCTACTTACGAAGGAGTCGAAGGGCTCTCTCAACTTACTCCACCCATTACACTACTCAGCCAGCTTCCTAGGCCAAATCCGATAACAAGGAGCAAAACCCCAACACCTTGCCAAATCCCGTGGAAGCGAACGGTATTCTTGAGTTTGAGTGTTCTCAAAAGGAAGACACCAAGGGGGAACCACACCAAGACGGCCAGGGATATGACAATGCCGTGGGCAAGATGGGCAGCGTTGCGCACCTCAGCGTTGCGATTAACCTTAGATAGGTCCCCAACAGCCATGATACAGAGCTAAAAACGACTGTTGTGAATCTGGGAAAGATGTCGAAAATTTCTTGGTATGAGCGGATGAAAGACAGGCTGAGAAGGTACTGTGTTTGAATTGCACATCTCTTCGAAGCATCTATCACGCAGTCTTTTATACCTTTGCTCGTCCGTCTTTTGTCCCGTCGTACCTCGCATTGCATCTCAACTAGATGGTTGAATCATTCGGTCAAAGTTCAGAACCTCTATACGTCAAGAGGAGGCTTTGATCTTGGCCCACCCTCGAAAATCCACCACTGAAGACACCCTCATATCTTCAACCTCCAATCAAAGCGCTCCGATTATCTGACATGACCGGAAGCCTTCTCATCCGAATGCTGTATACCGGTTGAGGCTGGGCCTATCACGCCTATGTACTCCTCAACAGGGCAATCATGGTGAGTCTCCCCACAAGGGCAGAGGGGGCTGTGTAATATGGCGTTGGAAAGTTCTCCCGAGTGGTACGGTGTGACCAATCAGAGGATGCATAACCCAGGCCCTTCCTCATCAAGGTTAGTCGCGTATTTATTTGCACGCCCAATGCGAAATGATGAAGGTACGTTTCGCGCAGGATGTTCTTTTCGAAGACTTGCCTTGGTCAGGGGTGGGCATGGGGTTGGGGTCGTTTCAGGATAGATGAACCGGGCGTAGGAAAATGTTCCAGTCTTGCCGTCCGGCGTGAGGGCGAAGGGCAGAAAATCCTTGAGGAAGTACCAAATAAACAAACAATGCTCCTGAGATGCTGTTCGATTCTTTGAATGAGAACCATGTATAGATCACGCAAGCTAAGATTAAAATCAAAAGCGCCCGCTAGTCTCCGTAGACTTCAGTGGGCCAGTAATTACAAACAAGGGCTTGAAGTCCTTCCAATGACCGAGTTAATGGAATTTGAACAAACCATACCTAAATCAAAGCTCCTGTTCTTATCCATTCTCATGTTCGCCAAATCTGGTTTTCTCCCCGTTCCCATTCGCTGATCCCACAACGAGCCGCCCAGTTCACACCTTAGTAATAATTCAAACCTATGAACGGATACATAGGAATCAGCCCACAAACAGAGCCCCGGAAACATTTTCGCCGAACCAGTGAACCCTATCTTACTATGCAATCTGTAAAAAAGGGGGCTGTGCACGCACGTGGTCAACTAATTATCAGACTGCATGGCTTCGTCAACCATATAACTCTTGATAGGCTATTGGGGCTGGCTCTTTCGCAAAGTCTGATGTATATCGTACATATACGTGGGGTGCAAATTTCGTTGATTTTCTTTGTATATTTGGAAAGCATTCTGTGTTTCTTGGTCAGGGATTACTTCGGGGATTGTTTATTATTAGATGGTTTGAGGGACGAGGTCGGTTCTAGCTAGGGGTGAGAATTTGTTGTTTTGTTTTTGGTTGGATACCATGTGGTATGCCAAGATTAGGATGTTGAGCTTTGTTGTTTGGGTTTGGGAGGGTTTGTGGGCTGATGGATCTCATGAGTTGTTTGATGTGTTTGTATGTGTATGCATTCGCAGAAATGGCTTAACGACGATTTTTAGTATTGTAGAAGGTACAACAAGTATTGAAGATTATGGGAGTCGTGGTCTGTATGAATACAACTCACAATTCTGATTGAAATCTAGAAGTCAGTGCTTGTCTGTGATCTGTGGTGATGTTGTCGCTATAGATGATTGCCTGGCAGAGATGATGAAGCGCATTATGGCCTACTTTTGGCCGCCTAGGTACCATAAGATACGGTATAACATCTTTGTTTAATGCCGTGGAACATGACTTTGCGGAGATACTTCCCTTCATGATTTGCATAGAATGATGAATCGTGAATTAGTCACATGTCTTGATCTTGTCTTTGTCTGAGTCGCTAAAGTGTAATGAATCTAACAAGCATAAAAGGTCACTTGCATATCTCTGCATTATTTGCGATTCATGGTTTTGAAGTTAGGATGTTACCTTCCCGATTCTATTGTGAGAAACTTTTGTTCTATGCTTATGTGCTTGCACACTATCACACACAATTTATAAGAGCAAAACGGTATCATATTTAGGTACTGCAAAACAAAAACGACTATTTTCACAGCTGATCAGTGGATTACGTAGAGCAGGAAATTGCCATCAAACAGAATTTAACATTTTTTATTTGTTATCTTTCCGGTTGGTCTGTATTGTTGCAATTGCTTGGAGCGTATACTTTCACATTCATTGCTATTACACATTATCCAAACTTCCTATTATCTAGCACTGCGTTGACAGTCTTTTACTATCAAATGGAGGATAAATAGATATTTATCTCCTCCATTGCCCACCCTCTCAACTTCCCTTCCCTCCAAGTTACCTACAAACCAGCTCACTGCCATACTATCTTCTCAACACCACAGACAGTACCGAAATTCCACACAATCTCGCCCTATCCAACCCCACACACCCCAAAACTAGCAAACCATGTCTTCACCAACCCGGAACCCGTTTCCTACACACGAGCCGTACCCCATCTCCAATGTACGCAACCCCGTCGACGATCCAATTGGCTGGGACTTTCGCGACATCACCATCTGGACAAGTCTAGATCCAAACTGGATATTTATTCCCTGGAGCAAAGTCCAAATCAAGCCAGACCTCGAATCCAACAAATCCAGCGTCACAAAACGCAACACCTCGCCAGACCAATCTACAGAGCAAATCTCCCAGGACGAAGAAAAGCTCACCCTCCGCCGCTGCGGTCCACCTCTCGACCCCTCCCACACAGGCTCCGGCATAATCCTCTCCACCCTCCCATCCCCAAACCCGAGACAGGTCCTAGGTTGCTACAAAATCCCCACAGACACAGACGTCGAGTCCCCAGGCTCAATCCACGAAGAACTCGCACTCCTCCGCGAACAAATCACCGCCAAAAACCTCGAACTGGAAAAATATAACTCATCACTGCGTAAGCGACGGTCAAGGAAGGCGATGAGAAGATTGGAAAAGGAGGCCGATGCGTTGAGTGTTGAGTATAGGAGGGTGAGGGCTACGTTTGTGGATATGAGACCTAGGAGGATTGCGGTGCATACAACGCCGGTTTATGAGGTTGACGGGGTAGGAACGGATGTTCGGAGGTTTGGGCACTCGTTTGCGGAGTTGCAGGGCAGGTTTGAGGGGGCGCTAGGAGATGCGTTTGATCAGGAGGAACATAGACCGGCTTTCTTAGGGGGAGGAAAAAGAGACGGCCCAGTAGAGAAGTTGAAAAGGAGGAGGAAATGAATTGGGTGGGAAGTTTGTGATGGGGTTGGCGGAGGATGGAAAAGTAGAATGGAGTTTCGAGAGTGGGTTCGCTTCGGTATTGGGGCGTTGGAAGGCTTCGGATCATGATAGTCATAATCAGGGTAGATACTTTACTGCGATTTGATGTAGTGCGTGTACTGTGCGTTGGAGCAATTATACGATAATAATGAAGGGGAAATAACTTCTAGGCAAGAGACCAATTTCTGATATGAACAAAAACTGTTGTGTCTTCCAATATGTATATGCAAGTCTATATCGGATCGTAATCTGCCATGCTAAGCTCATCGTACCAATGCAAAATCTACCTGCTCTTCTTACCCTGTCTTCGTAGCCTCCGCTCCTCCCAACGGGCCCATCCAGAATCTACAAGGTCTTCTTGGATAACCAAGTCTCTCACGCGGAATAGTCTTGCGAGGTAGGTCTCCAATGCCCAGTCTATCCAACCAGATCTCCTGAGATATGTGGTGAAGCCAAACCAGACGATCGCAAATGCCACGCCGGCCGCGCATCCCACCATAACCTGTTTTGGGGTATGGTAGCTCAAGTATATTCGACTCGTCGCAACGGCAGCGGCAGATGCAAGAGCAAGGAAGGAGAGCACTAATCGTTGGAAGAAGGAAAACGGCGTATGCGTCTCAGTGGGGTGGGGTACGTGTCGGAAGAGCAGGAAGAAAGTCAGCGTGACTGAAAAGAAGGTCACAAACTGAGCGTGTGATGAAGGCATCCCATAACCTTTTCCATGCATCTCTGTAAAATATGAGTATGTCAAAAGTGTGCTAGTCCAGTTATGTGGCCTTACCACGCGGTCGCTCTTCCTTAATCCACCGCTTCAGCACCCAGTTCAAAGCCTCGCATCCCATTTGACCGGCAAACATGAGCATTATTTCAATTTCGCGGTTAGACCATATTAGAGTTGCGTAGACAACGCAGAGCCCCTGCGGCACGAGAGCTAACCAGGCACATAGGTAGGAAAGGCGGTCGACAGGATTCTAGTCAGGTCAGAGAGGGTTGCAGGATAAGTAGGAAGTTGTCCTACATAGTGAACGTGAGTCAGGGAAAGCGACGCGAGCGGAGGGTCGTCCATGGCGGCGACGAGAGCAAAAGGGCGCAGGTGTAGTGAATGGCGGAGGTTGTGCCGACGTTGGAAAGGGCTTGGCGTGGCGTCTGTGGTTGAATCATCGCTGCAGCTTGTGGCGCTAACCTTTTTATTCCTCGCCCATCCTCACATGTTTGTCTGCTCGCCTCCTTCACTACATTTATTCACGTCAACCTAAAGAGTCCATCTGCTTCAAATTATCTTTGTGTTCATCTTCGCTCTACGTCAGCGATTCACACATGCGATATTAGGTGCTCTACACCTAGTTTAACGTCCGCCTCATACTCTTTTTTAACTCCGCAAGCTCCGCATTGGGATCACTCCCCGCCATCCGTAAAGGAAATTCCCAGCTCTACTCCTCCAAACAGGAATGCGAGCACTATGGACGAAGAAGACGGAAGCGAAGAACGAGCGGAAGAGCTCACAACTCTCCAATCCATCTATCCCGAATTACAGGTTGACTTGAACACATCCGACTCTCCACGTGCGCATCTAGATCTTGCCGTGGCTCCCATAGCTCCGTTAGCCGTCGTTTTCGATTCTGATGAAACAATTCATAGATTATCACATCTTCCACCGCTACTCATCGACATCATCTTGGATAGCGGTTACCCCTCTGAGCACCCACCAACTCTCAGACTGGCGACAGACCCATCCTGGCTGTCGCAGACAGTGCTGACTAATCTCGAAAGTAAGGGAAAGTCCATATGGGAGGAATATGGCGGCATGGAAATGCTCTTTGCATATGTCAGCTACCTCCAAGATTCAGCGGAGACTGCGTTCGGATTAGTGGATGCTTCAAAGGACCAGAAAATTTCATTACCTGGAGCAGTCAAACTTCAACTCCTGGAGTACGATCAGATGATGAGGAAAGAGACATTCAACAAGGAGACCTTCGATTGTGGCATCTGTTTGGAGCCGAAGAAGGGTTCCGCCTGTTATCGCATCAGGAAATGCAATCATGTCTTTTGCGTGACGTGCTTACAAGACTTTTACAATAACTGCATTACAGAAGGCGATGTGAACAGCGTAAAATGCCTGTCCCCTGACTGCGGGAAATCGGGTGGCCAGCGCACAAATCGTCGTCCCAGAGTTAGGCTTCTCTCGCCAAAGGAACTTTTGGAAATTCCATTGACGTTGGAGATGGCCACGCGGTACGCCGAGATGAAGCGAAAGAAGAAGATAGAGGCCGACCCATCCATTGTCTTCTGTCCTCGCATTTGGTGCCAAAGCCCTATGCGCAATACCAAATATCCCAAAATCACTGACGTTTCTCAAATGGACGAGTCCGAGTATGAAGACGAACTCACTCAAGCACCGCCGCCTGCTGAGTCGGCGACGGAGACGAGAAACTCTCCCAGCGGAGCTCCCAATACCGATCGACTTGTTGTATGCGAAAAGTGCAATCTCGCCTTCTGCAAGGCCTGTCTCACCTCATGGCACGGTGACTACGTCAGATGCAAGAACCGCAAGGCCGCTGAGTTGAATGAGGAGGATCAGGCCTCGCTGAACTTTATCCTCAAACACACAACACCTTGTCCGACATGTTCCGTCCCCACACAGAAAACGCATGGCTGCAACCACATGACCTGCTTTAACTGCAAGACTCATTTTTGCTACCTGTGTTCAGCGTGGTTGGACCCGAACAATGTCTACAGGCATTTCAACGACAAAAAGGGACATAAACAGTGCTTCAATCGCCTCATGGATGGTGTGATGGGCGATGGCGAAGTACAGTTTGTTGGTAGACGTGGCGCAGAGCAGGCTGCTGAGTTCTGGGAACAAGAGGCCCTTCGGATACAGATGGAAGAATTTGGGGATGATTAGAGAGAGAAGGAAAAGTCTATATCGTACGATCGTGTTTGCTTGCTGCAACCGTCTGTAGATAGCACCCCTGTGGAATAACAGCATCGCGTCCAACTAGATATTTGAGGTGAGGCGATCCGGAAAGATACCCCAGGCATATATTTCTGCACTGTCAAATATTGGCAAATGGATCAGTACTTTTTCAAGCATTTTGAGCGCAATGGCTCCCCACCCCACGTTCTATACATAACTCCAAAAAGATAATGCGACGTTCCAGAGCAGCCTGAAGTAAACGCAGAGGTGACCATGCGTCCATCAGCTACAGGCTGGCCTCAGCTAATCGATGATCAGATCCCATAAGTGTTGACGATTTAACATGGACAAGCCCAGATCATCGTCACGTAAGCGAAGTAATTCGCCATGTGCATTAAGCCCAGTGGCCTGGGAAAAAGCATATGCATGTAAGATTATGATCGGAGTTGATGAGGCTGGAACGGCGTTTTGTAGGAGGGCGGCAGAATAGCCCATTCGCCCGATTAGGAAGGGCGCCAGCGTTTGTGGTAGGCATGGATTACAATGGCTTCTTGGCAAGGTAGGAGGCTGAGTATACGAGGGAAACCAAGATATTATTAAATTACACAGGACGGCAATGGCATCGTTGCATGTTTTCGGGGTTCGGAGTTGTGGTCCTACCACTCGGTCTCTTTGCACGTTACTAATACATGCTCAACAAAAGCTTGAGTACACAAAAGGACAAGGACGAGTTTCTTCACTTGCCGCATGGGAAACACCTTGAACGTAAGAATTTTAAGTCTAGCTCTCGATCATCCTAGTTCCTCCTAAGTGTAAATAAGATTATTATTTAAATCTATGCGTCCGCTAAATACACCATGTCACGTCCAGCACAAGAGTTTACGGGCCGAATCGTATCCCACATTCCGTAGCGCAAATCCGAAACCTCAGCTGCGCACAGCCACCTAGGGAGTCCACCAAAACGCCAATTGGGGCCAAAACATCCCCCCATTGACGTCGTAGCAAACCCCCTTCCAATCATTCCTCAGTCCCAACATCCAAGGTTTATACACAGAGCTTGGTACATTGGCACAAAAGCTTAGCCCTCGCTGCACGGCCCCAAGTCTACTATTTCGAGTACGCTGGCTCATCTTGGCATATAGTCGCTTTTTCCACTTTGGTGCAAGTTCGCATTTACCACCTAGATCGGTGCAAAAGACCTACATTTGATTCGAATGAAGGTTCTGCTGTTGCAGGCGGCGGTGGTGCAGACGTGATGTGACGGCCGCATGTCGGTCGGCGTCCAAGTCGTGTCACCAATCACACACACTGGCCCCGGGAGGGAAAAGTAAATGCGTGCCTGTCGGTGAGCAAAGACTCATTCCCGCCTCCCCTCTTCATCATCTACCGGCCGTTGAGGCGTCTGGATCGGGACTTTGGCTAGAACTTGAATGGAAATTGCCCCCCTTTGCCATTCCAGGCGCCGGGCTTTTGACAGTGATACCATGGAGGCGGGATGTGCTGACGCGAGGCTTCACGGCCATGTAGCTGTGCTGGTGCTTCTGGCCCAAATGCCGTTTTCAAGGGAGTGGCGTGGGATGCTTGTTTGGTGTGGTCTGACGCCTTGTGGTATATAATCGCTGGGCGAGGCGTGGTTAGGAGTTCACTGTTGGCTTCGCGGCTCTTTCGACTCCTCTCATTACTCTTCTTCAATATTGTCTATTGGCTTTCCCTTCTTTGTTGCGGTTGTCCCTAATTATCTCTTTTCTTCTGCATTCTCGCTTGTATTTCATTCCATAGAGCACTTCACCCACCATGGGCCACGAAGGTCATGAGCACCACGAGGAGAAAGCTCTGAGTTTCTTCGCTTCTCCTCTTCATACAGGAGGCCATGGAAGTCATGGCCATGGCCACGATCACGGTCATTCCCATGCAGTTTCTGAACGTTCTAGTGATCTCGAACAACAGAAGCCTGCGCACACCAATGAAGTTCCCTTCGAAAGCATGGATTGTGAACTCCATGACAATCCTGCTTTCCACAAACACGCCGAGGCGACAACATCAGAGCTGTTTTACGATTTGTTTTTCGTCGCCAACCTCACAACGTTTACCTCGCTCCTGGAAATCAACGACAGAAACTCTCTGACGGCGTATATCGGCTTCTTCGCTGTCCTCTGGCTGACATGGTATCAAGTCTCTCTTTACGATGTCCGCTTCTCCACCGACTCCGTCTTTGAACGTGTCGCAAAAGCGCTTCACTTCGGTGTCATGGTTGGCTTTGCAGTTCTCAGCCCGTCATGGAAGCCAGGACAAAAGGTCTACGATTACAAGATCTACAAAGCCTTCGGATTCATCCTGATGGTTTCTCGTCTCACCCTATTTGCTCAGTACGGAGTCACTCTCTTCTTCACAAAGAAGTACAAAAAGACGATCGTTCCACTTGCGATGATCATGACCTCGACTCTGATAGCTGCGATTCTCTACGGCTCTCTCACACCTCTTTTCCCTGACCAGAAACTCAACGAATTTGACGAAAGCATCGGCCAAAAGTCGAATGTGTACATTGCATGGTACATTATTGGCATCTGTGAGATTCTGCTCACGGTCAGCGTGTCCTGTATCTGGCGTGTCGTATCTTTCAAAGGCACACACATGGTACAACGCATGTCCCTTTTGACCCTCATCATCCTCGGCGAAGGCATTATCGTCATTTGCAAGTCCATCTCCAAGATTGTCAAAAATGACTACCTATGGACTGCAGCAGTCGTCGGCCAAGTCATCGCCGCAGTTCTCATCATCTACTTCCTGTACATGCTCTACTTCGACAGAATGCAAGAGGAACACTTCGGCTCCATCAAACAACAAATCTGGTCTTTCCTACATTTCCCCCTCCACACTGTTCTCGTCCTCGTCCTCCAAGGTGTCTCCCTCCTGATCGTCTGGCGCCAAGCCGTCCAAACCCTCTGGAACTTCGAAGACACCCTCGTCGCCATCGACGTCTGGGGCGACAACCTAGAATTCACCTCCGGCTCCGAAGCCTACGACACATGGGAACAAGCCGCACTAAACACCGTCTTCAACTTTATACCCAAGGGCATGGACGTCAGCGAAGAAGAAGCCGGACTCAAAGACTCACTCCTAATGATGATGGAAGGTTACGACTACCGCCTCTCATCCTCAGACTCCAACGAAACAGCAATCATGCAATACTACGAAGGCCGCAACAAATACGCCAGCGAAGTCGTCAAAACAATCTTCCACACACTTAGCGTAACAACGCCTAAGAAAGAAGACGCTGCGGTTTCAAAAGACAAAGATGCGGATCCAGACGGTATTATCCAAGGCTACGTAAACGTCTTCGAATTAGTCTTCACCTATGTTTTCGTCGCTGTAAGTCGTCCCCTTCCCATCCCAATCCCAATCCCACCCCGAAAACCCCCTCACTAACAACCCCACCAGGGCGGTCTAGCACTCCTCCTAACAACAGCCCTCGGCTTCCTCTCGCTCCCCGCACACAAACGCCGACCCTCAGAATACCTACGTCTTGCTATCAACGCCCTCGGTGGTCTAGCTCTATGTCTTGTTTCTTTGGTCAAGTTTAATGAGAACAATCAGATGAATTATATGCTCAGTGCTTGGATGGTTCCGACGCTTTGTTTGGTTTTCTTTGTTTGTGTTGCTGTTAATCATGTTAGGTTTGGGAGGAGCAAAGGGAAGGGAGATGCGTGAGTTTGGGGGGTTGGGGATGAGAAGAGCGATGCGGGTGGGAGATGAAGTGGTAGAGGAAGTGGATGGGAGTTGTTCGTGGTGTGCATGATCGTGTTTGAACTTCTAATTCTAAGTTGTAATATATACATACACATATATATATCTGGAGTTAAATTATCATGTTTCGCTATTATAGTAGAGAGCATAGTACTACGCTATAGTTTATAAATCCCTTAGCTTTTTTTACACTCATATTATCATGCTATCTTATACACCTTCATACAGTATGTGTTAGTGTTTTAAGAGGTTCAAGGGATGAGAAGCTCGGGTGGGGTAAACTGAGATAGAATTGCGCGCCTGCGCCTGGGCTTTACGAAATATTATTGTAGTGAAGTAGTCATGTGATGAGCGGGCATGCCCGCTCATTATTCGGGGACCAGTAAGAAGACATCCCACACTTCTTTGAGTATCCCATGCCGATAGGAAAAGAGACTAAATTACACCGATCTGCTATCCTACATGCTTGTTCACACGTCACACGACTGCGGGTCGATTTACATCCTTATCCACCACATTATGTAGAGTGTCGAGACTTATTCAGTAATTGCCATAGTAAAAAAGGTTACCCGGGAATGGAAGAGTAAGAGACGGTAGATGAAGTGAAAGTACGTGGCTAAAGTGCTGGGGTGTTTGGTTATGTGGGATATTTGCTCACAGATCGCTCGTAGTCACAAATCAATTAATCTTATTAGATTACTGTGATCAAGTCTTTATACTAACCCTCTTCGTGAACAGGTGGAGACAAGCCGCGAATGACTGGCATACGCGGGATTCGCTAATTGGTTGTTGTCGAAGTCTGCCTAAGGTGGCTGTGCTGCATACATGTACAGCTCCGCCTAGCTGTGGCTCGCTTGACCGGTCAACTGGAGGTGTAGATGATTGACATGGTGTAGGAACCACTCACAAATTAAAGATCTATGGTCCCCGAAGATGAAAAGCTACACTCTAGCCTCAAACTAGGGAATAGGCACCCTCTAAAGTGACAAAACCATGGCAGAAATCGTAGGCTTCACAGCCTCGCTCATAACGCTGGCAGGTCTCGGCGCAAAACTGGCCAGCACCTTGCGAAACGTCGAATCCACCCTGCGCTCCGCAGAATCCGAGGCCCGCCTCATTGCAGCTGACATTTCCATCTTCTCTTACTCGCTCACTCAACTCAGCAAAATAACCGCCACCCGCGAGATACCAGAAACCCAGCGTCTGCACGAAATTGTCGAGGTTTTGACACTGGCATGCACTACTCTCATACGAGAATTGGAGAAGCTAATCGGCGACCCCATAGATTTTCGCTGGAAGGGCCTGTCATGGATACAGCCGGTATGGAAGAGGGTCGACTGGCTCAGACAGAAGCCCAAAATTGAGTTCGTCAGGGGATTGGTGGAGTCATTCAAGTCGACGTTGGTTTTTCTAGTCTCGACCATGGATTTGGCTGTAGGGATCCAGCAGGATGCGCCGCCTGCTATTAGGTATGTGGTGCTTATATTCAAATTTGCTGCTATGCTAGGAAGGGTCGTGGTTAACAATTCGCAGTGAAAGCCTCAAAACACAAGTACGAACTCATCTCGAGTTAGCGGAAGAGGCAAAGAATAATCTGCTTCGGTTCGAAGAGCCACGACCAACAGGGGATTCACCATCATTGCTCGAAGCTCCCCTTACCCCGTCTCTGCATGAGGGGCCTTCACCAGATGATTCTTATCAATCGATTATTACGTCTCGTGAGGACCAGAGTATTGGCAGTGACGAGTCAACGTTGTGCCGTCAGGACTCCGGAGAAGAAGAAGTGGATTGCGACGTTATATGCCTGAGCAGCTGTCCTCGGGAGCTCAGCCTAATTTTGAGAGTCCAACAACAAACCGTAGACTTAGCTGAAGACTTGCTAAAAACAACGCCGCAGCCAACTTGGAGCTGGTCGTCTCCCAGAAAGATAGAGAACCCCGAGCAGGAGGTAAAGGGTAACCTGCGCGATGCAGAAAGCGATGTTAATTATTCGAGAGAACGGAGCTCATCGCCACCTCAAGTCCCCACTCCCGTTCGGAAACAAAAGCCAAAATTAGTGCCCCTCGATGCAATGCAATACCTGGATGAAGAGCAGGACTCGCCCCGACTCGTTCCAAGCCAATCTGACCGCGATAACTCGGATCTTCAAGCGATGGTGAAGCAAATGCTGGAGGAGGCTTTATCGTCGATCAAGAAGGAGAGGTCTGCGGAATCGCAGGAGGATCACTCCTCTAAAGCGACACCTCAGGGTAACAGGGAGGCCGTGGTACCTCCAATTGGACATAATCCGGTCCCAGATCCGCCAGACAAGGAGTCCAAGATCGTTGATGTCCCAGTTTCAAACGGTAAATCGCTTATTGATGTATACAACAAGCACTTTGGGGACGATGAAGAGCGATTGCACAGGCCCAAGTCCGTCATGTTAAATGGGAGGGACGAGTTGATGCGTAGAATAGCCCTAATTGAGCAAGAGTGGGATCAAAAGAGGAGCAAGGAGAACGATAGCGACAGATTAGAGAGGCTCGAGAAACTTATTCTTGCACAAAAGGACGAGCAGCTCAAACGCGAGGAAGCGGCCGAAGCAGCACTACTTGCTGAGCGAGCAGCGATTGATATGAGAAATGAAAAGGAAGCGGCCGAAAAGAAAGCTGCTGCTGAAGCTGCTGCAAAGCTTCTTGAGGCGGCTAAGAAAGCGCGAGAAGAGGCAGAAGCTAAGGCTGCAAAGGAGGCGGAAGAACTAAAAGCTACGCATGAGAAGGCCCTCGCAGAAGCAAAAACCGCGGCACTTGAACTCGAAAAGCTTAAAATAGCGGCTGAAGAAAAAGCACTCAAACTAAAGCCATCGGATGACCCCAAGCCACCGATCAAGTTCAAAGACGCAGTTGGCCGCAAATTTAGCTTTCCGTGGCATCTGTGCAAGACCTGGAAAGGAATGGAAGAACTTATAAAACAGGCATTTCTCCATGTCGACGTCATTGGACCACATGTTCATGAAGGCCACTATGATCTCCTCGGCCCTGATGGGGAAATCATTCTACCTCAAGTTTGGGAGACCATGGTACAGCCTGACTGGTCTATCACAATGCACATGTGGCCAATGCCGGAACCGCCAGAATCCACCAAGAAAGATTGGAAGATTTGGAAAGGGCGCAAAGACAAGCTTCCAGAGCTTAGCAAGACGGCTCCAAAGTTCACCAAAAAAGTCGTAGTAAAACCTCCGGTTATCGGAGCCAAACCTCAAAGGAGACGAAAGGATAGGTAACAGAGGAAGGTCGCACATTTCTCTCAGTTGGGAAATGTTGACTTCAGGGAAATGGTGCTGCAGGAGGGAATTTAATCCAGAGCCAATGTTTCGCAGACGTTTTTGAATTGATGATATTTTGCATACTTTGTGGAGATCCCCTTCCAAAGTCTTATATGTTGAAGTGTATGGGTCTAAACAATTTTGGATTACTTCCATTGACGTGTGATACTATGTTCAAAGCGTAGATTGCGGAGCAATCTCTCCACCTCACCCTTCGGCCTTCCTGATCTACACTAGTGAAATCCTTCTCCAGTCAGTTTGGTCTTTGAAGAAGTCCTTATTTAAGACCCTTGAGTTCATGAGTCCTTGTGTGTAGCAGTCCCCTACGAGTTTGAAGTGTCTATCTCTGACTGGGCCAGAATCGTTTATATCCACGACATTGTTCCGCAGGATGAATGGTGTTCTTCCACCTCTGAGAAGGAAAAGCCTATCCCCTTCGCGTAAATCTGCAGGACCCAGGCCAAGGAGACCATGACTTGTCGAGTAAAGCCTGCGGCCTTTTGTCGCGGACATAATGGAATGATCCATAATCGAAGTGTGCATGTCTTTGGATGTGCGCCTTTCGTGCGAGACACCCCGCAATATTCCAGGTGGGTCGAACCGAACAATACTTAGCAATGCATTCCAGGGTATTCGTTTCAAGGCTTTGAGTCGATTGCCTCGGGAATGCTGTTTGGCTTCGCCAATTTCGTCAGCATTTAGTTCTTGATCATCTGCAAGTCCTGAGTCTGCCAGCAGTTTTAAGTAATTTTCATGGTCCCAATTTACATCCTCTTCCTCACTTAACATGGCGCATCTTACCGACTCCGCCTCTTCGATGCTGACCCCCCCCTCTCTCCCGTTAGATGTGAATGCTTGGTGAAACAAAAAGCGGCGTCTATCTTCGTTCGGGTACAGATCTGCAAACTGCTTTGCGGCTTTCTTTATATTTCCACGTAAGATTGATGTTTCGAAGTCAAGCAGTCGTTTCCAGGCCCACCCCATTTCGGAGATATGCATTCTAGATAAAGACGGTGTTATTTCGTAGATTTGACTTCTAGATAAAGACGGTGTCTTAGACATGTCCAATGCCGATTCGAAGGTAGATGTCAGCGAGGAGAAAACTCGATCGGAAAACGGCGATCTTTCGGAAAAGTGAGCCCAGGTCACAAATAATATTTCATCCTCCATGTATGCTCGTCGGAAAATCTCCCTAGCATTGCCACTGTCCAGATCGCATAGTACGTCGGCGCAAAGTACTCTCCACAATGTTTCATCTCTCTCCTGCAGCTGGTCTCTAAAGGTTTTTGGGGCATTTTGTATCAGGTTCACCCAATTTGTGAGAGTTTGACGAAATGCCTCGGAACTCTCAGAAAGCATGACCTCACCCACAGCACTAATAGTGTCTAACTGTTTTCCCTCAAGTCGTAGAACCCCACCTTCATTTACAACCGTCTCGTGGTTGACGGCATATCTCGTGCATACGTCATACATTTCTATCGTGTTCATGCGGGTATCATGAAAAAAGTCCCCTGGGCTTTCCCAATCCGGCACCCATGTGGGTAAATCCTGACGGAATTTTCGCGTGAGGTCGGCGTTCAGGACTGAGAGGGAGCCAGTTTCGTACATAGATTCCAGGGCGGCTTGAATGTATACTTCTGGTTCAGTTAATGAGTAATCAGGTAGCAGCGGTCGTCGGTCCGTGCTGTGCTCGACAAGACTTAGAAGAGCATATACTTTGTCGCGTGAATCCGAAGCTTTGCGGTTCCTGAATCGTCTCAACAGCGCTCCAAGAGTTCTCTGCTCTTTCCTTTGACTGGGTATCTGGGTTTCGACAGGCGTGGCTCCCGTGTGTTTAGCGTTGTCCTCGTTCTCCACATAAGACGACCTCAAGTCTTCTATATCCAAGACACGCTGACAAAAGTCCTTGACCACGTGCAAGTAATCTCGAGGCATATCCTCGGCACATCGAAAGCAGCAATGAGTAATATGGTGGAGGTACTGTGAAGCAGCTCGGGCAAACATTGTCCAAGGAGCTGATACTGTTCCACATATAACGGTGACTTCCCTGGGGAGGACCACCTCCTGTACCACCCATATCCGCGACCACCATGGTGTATGGGGCCCATGCATAAGCTGTCTCATTGCTTCGAACAGATACAATGCTCCTCGGTTTTCTCGACCCATCTCTTTCTTTGCAAACAAAGGCAAGTCTGTGAGGTGGTCTGCCCAAGACAGTGTCCGAATAAAGGAAAAGACCAAGACAGTATCGCTCATTTCACCTCTCCAAAGTTTACGTTTCTCATTGGCGAATGATTCTGCCTGGACTAATTCTTGAAATTTATTGATATGTGTTTTGTCTCTCTCATCGTCGAAATATTTTGTGATCGGAGGGGTGTTTCGATTCTTTATCGATCGATCGACGGGCCGACCACAGTTGATACCTTCGCCTAGATACACGAGTACGCCATTGCATGATCGATAAATTTGCCCCATTAGCTGCACCTGATGAGTCCTTTCTCGATCATCGGCCTGATTTATACACAGCGCATCCACCCACAAGAGTGTGTCCGTAAACTGGCATCGGAGATGTCGCAACGCAGACTCTAGGTTGACTGTAGCTGGAAAGATGTGGCCGTCGAGGAGGATAGGTCGAGTGGCCCGGGGCGATCCCCAGACATAGGAAAGCGCATGATAGGGAGTGGCGTTTCTCAGAGAGTCGCACACTAAATCGCATCGTATTTCATCCCCCCAGTCGCCCGGTAGAAGTCTGATTAATCGAATTTGGTCATCTTGCAAGCGCTCTGTTTCCGGATAGAACGAGTGCGCCATCATTGAGCGATTTTAGTTGAGGAATATGGCGGTGGAGGAAAGATGTTCATTATCTATCCGCTTATCCTGCGATGACGAGTGCGGGCAATATATTCGACATCTTCACCGGTCCTGCTGGGTAGCATACTGCATATACCCCGCCTCCCTGTGCAGCACAGACACGCAAGGCTGAAAGCCTCCTGTCCCCCCTTCCTCTTAAGAATCTATGTACTATGAGAACCGCTAGATTTTATTGAGGGAAAGATATTACTGATGTGGTTAGTCTGCACTCCGCTTGCCTTTCGAACTCACGGCAACTAGATAAATTATGAGACACCAGACTTAGCCAACCGTAAAAATTTCGGATCGAATCTACAGGAGGAAGGCTGAGCAGCTCGATACCGCATCGGAGCCTCCCAGCTGACCACATATCCTTGGCCGCGTAAGGTGATAGGGTGGCACGGTGGCTATGTCGTGATTTATCTGTCCACTTGCAGCTGCATATCTTTAGAAACGCGGCAGTGATAGGGCAGAATAACAGGCCAAATTCGACGGAATACCGAACTTCATCGAAATAACGGATGAAATTTTGCATCCGCCATGACCTTCAGTTGAGATAAGTCGACATCTTCGTGGCAGAGCTGATATCTGGTAAGCAGATGAACCGCTTAACTTGTCCATAGGTGGAGATACACAGACCTTTCGCGATACTAGGGTCAATCCGAGTATTTCCTCCGCGGAATTCTAGTTCTTGAGCGCCTTCTTAATTCATAGATGATCAAGTGAAGGAATAGTACCGTGCCGCATCACTGCAATAGTTTATTCGAGTGGCACAGGGGCTAGTTAGTTCACCCTTCGGCGCCAGCTCAATCTGTGCCTGGTCACATTGTGCGAGGAGTACACAAATGAGTAGTTCTTTTACTTCTGTCTTGCCAATCGTTTCTGACGCCCTCTCGGCTCAGTTTTGAGATTCTATCGTTTCATCCGTCCTTCTTCTCATGCCCGTTCATGGCAGCCTCATAGCAAAGATCGTGGGTCTCCTTAACCATCTCAAATCCAATGCCCTCAGCTTCCAGTCGCTTCTTTCCGTCATTATCGATGATGAAGGTGTTAGGTTCTCGAATGCCGACGTAGATGGTCTTCAGCTTCCCCTTCAATGCCACGATTCTGTCGCAGCAGGTGCGATTGCCGCTCAGCCTTGCATTGCAAGGCTCCATTGTGGTATACAGAACAGTATTGGTAGGAAGAACCGCGAGGATTTCCTCTTCGGCGCGTACAGATGAGAGCCCATGGCTTTGAGCGACTTTGATGAAACAGCATTGCTCGGCGTGCGTGCTGCCCATGTCGCCTTCCATGTATCCGGGGAGTTCGATGGAATAGCCAGTTGAGAGGATATCACCAGTGTCGCCGTCGACAAGCACCGCGCCGACGCAGAATTTGTCCGGTCCTGGTGGTGAGAGACGGGCTTGGTCCACGGCATATTTCATAAACGCTTCATGGTCTCCTGGTGCGATCTTGGGGTGTGTGGTAGTTTCCGTCATACTGCGAGGTATAGCCCACCCCGCCCGTGTTGGAGACAAAGAAATGTTGGTTGGCTGACGGTCAAAGGCAATGGTTTCGTAGAGTCGCCCTCGAAAATGGGCGATCTACTAGCAATGTGCATAGCAGTCAGTGCAAACAAAGTGTAGGTCTATAAGTAGAATCTATCTATAGGGTTTCGATGTCTTTCGTAGACGACTGACTCATGAGGACCACCAACCTTAACCATGTAGTGTGACAGACTTCGCCACCTCACTTTGCTATATCTGTCAATTTATGACAGCTACATGCAGCAGTAGGGCAGATCTTGGAGAAGAACAGAGTTGATTGTATCTAAGTGCCTGTGAAGGCCTTATATATACAGTGACTAGTGCCGAGCTAGCAGAGCTCAGTGAATAAAGAATTCCTGAGGGCCTTGTAGTCATGTGATCTCTGATAGAGCAGCATCTTGGCTGACAATATCCGTCTTATACCATGGACCCTCTAATCGCCATCAGTTTAGCAACTTCCGTCATTCAGTCCGTGGACTTTGCGACCAAAAGTGTCCATGGAGCTCGTCAGATCTATCAAACGGGCGCTGGCGCTGCAGCAGAGAATGCCGGTATCGAGATATGCGCTTCCGAGCCACACAACCTTTGCCTCCGGCTGGATATCTCAAAGCTGCCACATGCCCAGAGCGCTGATGACGATGCCCTTTGCCGTCTCGCACATCAATGCGTGTCCACCGCGAACGAGCTTTCATCTTTACTGAGTAATATCAAGGCTAGAGAGCCCGGATCAAAATGGCACTGTATGGTCTCTGCAGTCGAGACGCGGCTTAAGAAGAGTGAGAGGGATGAGATCCTTGCTAGATTGTCCCAATGCAGGGCTCAGCTTGACAATCAGCTCTCACGTCTGGCCAAGTATGTACACCCTTCCTATTCCGTCGGGATACATGGCTGATATCAATCCAGACTCGACAACAAAGACTTCCAGGAGCGAACTCTTCTGTTCCTTCAAGCCAATGATCAAGTCTTGGAAAGTCTTGTTAGTAACATCCGCAACCTCAGATCTAACATCAGCATCTCGTCCTTAAGCAAACATGCTGAGACGCAGCTGCGCCAGATCTTTGCCCTTCCAGACGAGATCCTGACAATGATCACCGGCCATCGAATCATTAATCTCTTATAATTCGAGGATATGCACGAGCGGTTTGACGATATCGCCATAGCCCACAATGGAACACTAAATTTAGCTAACCATAAAGAATTTTAGATCGAAATGGCAGTAAAGTAGGGCCTAAATTCGATGATATACCGGACTTCATAGAAATAGCAATTGAACTTTTTCATCCGATCAGCACCTTACTTCATACGGTTTTATGCAATAGATCGCCGCGTATATGCATGAAAACGTTTATACATGGTCCAGCTGGGCTTTTCGATCACAAACGCTTCGATTTGAATAATTTCAGATCACTGATAAGTTTCAGGTTTTGGCATGACCTTCACTCGACTAAACATGCCAATCAGATCACTCACGGCAGATAGTGGTGGCGGTGTATGATATTGACATGGTTAGCAATAAAAGGGTCCTGTGAGTGAGCCTTACCCTCCAGTCGTGGCTACAAGAGTTGGTCATCATTTCTCTTGTGTCGACAAACCTATGTATTACGTTTTATTTTTCTTCTTTTGATGCTTTTTTTATGTATTGAATATTCGGATGGGGACTTGACGAGGGCTACTTGGATATTGATTTGCCGTTTTAGCTGATTACACGGAACTCTCCAAGCGCCGAAACAAAATGTATCCGGCAAATATTCAATATCAAAGCCACGACTCGCTGACATTTGGTACATATCTTGATTGGCTCTAACAAGTCTCCAATGCCTCTCAAATCTTGTGCAACGAAATTCAAATGATCCTCTGGGGGTATCTGCAGCCACAACGCTGACTAGCAACATGTCAACCTATTAATGAACCTTCTATGTGATGAAATTGTCGTTGAGACAGCAGGGTGAATGAGTGCTAATGGGGTACATGACGGCTATTTGCTGCATCATGAATTTCAAGTGGCTGTTCAGCTCCTTCTAACTCAATCGGGGTACCCGGTACAATGTTTACCGCTCTAGAATCAAGCTCATGCGGCTTCGTCTCCGTTCCCACTTCACTTCTCCATTTGCCCCGTAGAAACCACTTCCTTTTTGCTAAAGTCTCATCCTGGTCTGCCATCTCTGGAACAGTTGTGCCGTCACTTACTACACTTCGAAACCGTCTTTTCTTTACCAAGAAGATCACGATTATGCAGACTAACAACCCAATGCCTAAGACTACACCGACTGCTATTCCCGCCTTCTCTCCTGTGTTCAAACCGTCTGGAGACCGATTGGTTGGTCGCGGCAAAGCAGATGTGCTGGCCGGTTGAGGAGAATCCCAGGACAAACTGTAACGGTCTGCGAGCAACGATACATATTCCGTGGGAAACACTGATAAGTCTTTTTGTTGCCACCCAACTACGAAAGCATCAGCCGCTATCAATCCCGTATCTATGGTTGTCATGTTTGAGACGTCGTTGTAGAGTATCTATCGGAGCCGAATCCGCTAGATACGAAGGTTCGAGCGATATATTCGAACGTGATGATTGGAGGTTCAGATTGATCGGCTAGGGTCGTGGTAAACGGCGCGAAGATCTCAAATGGAGTAGAGAGATCACCAATGCACATAGATGCCCATTCCAGTCGAAAAGTCATGTCATTGTAGTATATTTAGCCGACGATGAAAGGATCGATCAAACCCGTACCTCTGACAACAACTTGCTTGGAAGTATGTTTCCGTAGATCCTGCGGTGACGTACTCAAATTGTGTCAGTTCGGCGACAGTCTGACCCTTCGGACAGACCCCTGGACTGTAAATTGATTGAGGTATCCCATTTGGCTGGCATCCACTATACGACGGGTCGAAGAGGGTGCTAGTCCCAGGGTTCGTACTGAAGGCCACAAAAGAAGTGACGATGGGGCCCTCTCGAGAAGGAGTCGGGGTTGAGACAACAGGGACAAAACCGGTAAGTGATCTTTTTCCAACGAAGGGTGACGACGCGGCGAGAATAGTAAAAATTTGGGTTATGGAATCACCATCAATCGTCGTAAGGGTCGTAAGGGTCGTAAGGGTCACGGCGATAGGTTCTCCCAGACCAACCCACCGACTCGTGCACCGAGGTTCCTGTTCCCATATACTAGTGAGCGATGGCACATTTTTCACTGGTCTAGTGGACGTGGGGGCGATGAATCGCGTGCTATGCGACCAGTCGCTAACATTACCACCTATTACCGTGGGACCGACTACAGGCATCGTTAAGATGTATAAAAAACGACAATAAAAAGTGTTAGGGAATGAAGAACCTTAGAGAAGCTAGTAGGTGGCGTGTTCTTATAGTTGAGGAAGGCTGGGTTGTCGGGCAGGATGAAAACTCTCATGAAGAAAAACCATTTCCCCACTTTCGTGATACCATCGTAGTAATTGAGCCTAAAAGCCCAACAATTGCGTATATTGTTTACTGCACGGTCTCGTCATAATCGCGAGCGATATGTGGCAAGCTGTTCTTCTTTCGTCCGTCCTTCAGGGCATTTCGTAGCACGTGTAGAAGCGCGCGTACAGGCCGCATACATTAAGCTTAAATAGAACTCAGCGTTATTTCACCAAGTAAGAAGCTGGAACATGCTAGATTTTTTTTGATTTGCTATAAATATCTCTAGCAGCTCAGGACTCTGGGCGGCGATATCGCAACCTGAAGATACAGTCTACTTCCGAAGTCTGGAAGGTCTTCTACGACTGGACTGCACCATCAACCATCATTAGAACGCTCTTACGGGGCTTCTACTGCATCAGACATTATAGGGTATAAAGAACAAAATTCCCCTCTCCTATCTTCGAAAAATTCCCAGGAATTTCGTTTTAGAATTCGGGTTAAAGAGTGCCTTATGGAAGACTACTTGTGTTCACCTGCATAAACCATTAACATAAGTATAATTCAGTGAACTTTGGCATGTGCACAACGGTGGGCGGGGGCCTACAAGAGATACACTTGTGCACAAAACCCCTTATTACTTGAAGCCCTTACGAACATGATGATTGAAAAGCGGATTCCCCATGCCGTCCACGACTTATGCAATGAGACTATTGACACCTCGTTGCCTTATTGCAAATTTAGCACCATACCTCAATATTATCAGGAAACTTCCTCAAAAATCTAAGCTAATACAAAACATGGGTAAATTGTTGTGGAGAGAACTAACATCTGAACAGATATTGTGCTGGGTAGGGAGGTGGATCTGCGTGGGGTCTACAGTGAGGCGTAGGATGATTCGCTACTAGGTTTTAATCGACTTTAGCTTGGGAAACCGTAGAAGCTTGAGAAGTGAAGTCGGAAGGTACCGCTTTATACTACAAATGCCAATCATAGCCAATTTAGACCATTGAGATCAATCGAGTCTGCGAAATTCATCAGCTGCTCCGTTGTGAACCCGTCCTGCCAGCAGAATTGGTCCAAATTCAATTCGTCTTCCGGGCCTTGAGATTGGCCTATGGGGACCGGTGATTCTATGTTCGATCCACCAGAACAATGATGATTCCGCAGATACATGCCACGAGAGGCGGCTGGCTGACTGTTCCCATCTGCCCGTGTGTCAATGACGTTGGGTATAAACCTGAGAGTATTGTCTAGTTGCTGTAGCTCTGATTTGATCTGAACTGCCACCATGTTTCCGCGGAAAATCATTTCGTCCAACACAGAATAGCCACGTTGTGACCATTGTGTGTGGTCTGTTATCAAAGACGTGTCTATTGCGGCGGCCATCAAAAGCGCAATCGTGGATGTGAAAGTAGCGTCGAGATCAAACCGCAAAAAGCTGTCTTTGACTTTGATATCAACAACGCTGCTAATGTTATCGGAGATGTATCCAAACTAACCTAGGAGATTTTCGTCTTGTAATTTCGAGAGGATTACGAGCATTTGTTGAGCAGAGTCAACACACATCAGCAACAAGCTTCTAACGCTGCCGGACCGAAGTGAATCAATTAAGATCCCGTCTGACTTTTCTAGCCTCAATTCCAAAAATCTGTAAAGTAAGGGCCTAGTCGTAAGGACGATACACTTTAGATATATTAGGCCAAATAGATGAGTGAGTAGCTAGACATACTTGGTGATGAAGTAAATGCAGGTAAGCGGATAGTCTCGAGATGCCTTCCACTGACTCGTTCTCATGGATGGCAAATGAACTGTGAAGTTGATCCGTAACGTTGGCAATACTTATCAAAACATTTTTTGTTGTGCTAAGGTATTGCTTATCCAGACAACCCTCCGCCCCATACACGGCTGATTTCTACTTGTCAGTGCAACGTAACACAAGCCGTAATCAAACTCACTGTTCAATATCTGGGCTAAAATCCTGGAAAGCTTGACCTGAATCTCTACGGCCATAGACTTTCGTGGCTCTCCTGGGAATGTAGGCAAGATGGCATGGATAGATTCGTCTGCAATGCCCATGGGGACACCCATAAGCGAAGACATTTGGCGGTCGAGGATGTAGACAGTCCACCAGACACGGCAGCATCTTTGGACAAGCTCATTATCCACGACTTCTCTGCGCATTTCCGTATGCAGCCCGTTCTCAAGGGCCAGGCGCAGTGCCTGACCAATCTGATCTTGTTTAGCGACCAAAGCACCAGGGCATTTCGAAGTCACTCACTATGCGGTAAGCAGCCCCCCGAAAGTCGAGACAATGCAAATACAGGGCAGCACAACATAGCACCTCAATCAACTCGATCGCATCGGCGCCGGAAAAGATGAATTCAGGGAGGAGTTGCATTGCTTGGACAAAAAAGACTGCGCCTGGCGGCTTCTTGTCTCGTTTTGTCTGGACGACGAATGCCTTACCAAAAGCAAGAATGAGGAGGTAGTGGATATACCAGAGACTTGTTTGATTGGATGGATCCTCTTGATGTAGAGTGAACTGTTGCATGAAATCCATTTCGTCAAACAGGTGGAATAGTTGACCACAGTGAAATTTGACAGAGTTGATCAGATGGATCGCATAATCTGCTGCGGGGACGGTGATATGATTAAAATCCATTAATGATGGATCATACCGTTTTCCATCCCATCCTAAATCATAAGATTTACCATCGTAAAGTAGGTTTTCTTGGGGAAGTGGCGTGCGCATGATGAGTTGATGTGTCATGACAAGAACTCGTCTGCCAAAAGACCAATTCGAAGATGTCCCCAGGTGCACTATATGTAAGAACAGACCGATCAACAAGACTGCCTATGATTTGAGAACTTGTGAGGTTTACCTCGTCGTCCACTTGCGTCCGATACGTAACTCGAACAATCAAGTGCAAGAGGATTTATCAGTGGTGCTCTTGGCGAATCCTGAGATGATGCTCGTTCCATTGGTGTTACCATTGTAGAGCAAGGGGTATCGGTCGCCATTTCTTGGCCCGAACTAGGTCCATCTTCGTTATTGGCTTCTATCAAAACGGTGTGAACAACTTATGAGACAGATTAGCGATGTTTAATAAAGCTAATATAGTGGCTGACCTGATCCAGGGCGTCTTTCGAGGCTTTCTGATCGCTGGTCTTTGTTTTTATGGCTGATACCTTCATGGAAGCCTGGTCGCTCTACAGCGACCGACCCTGATTCGAGTTCACGGAGGTAACTACCATAATCCGTGAGCACAAAGGCGTGTTAGAATCTTTAAGCACTTACCCCCTAGTGACAAGGACCTTTTGCGCATCATTATCAAAGCTACATCTTACATGTCTCCTTACGCACTGTTGACATGGGCAAGATCCACCACACTTGATCTTATGATGACGACACCTGGTGCATCTGTGCGTACCGAAGTCAGTATGAGGACAAACTCTCTTTGATTGCAGAAGAACACATACGCCCTTGGAGCACGTTTTTTTGCGCGGCATTGGCTTTCCATTGGTGCTAGAACTGTTGACTGAGAGGAATTAAAGGAGTGCGGTTGAGTCACTGCGCGACATATCAACTCAAGACCGACCCTTGTGCCTCGGATCGGAATACCGGCTTCACTCTCGGAAGCAATCCCGAGATTAGTGGCAATCGCATCGCAAGCCATGCTTTTCGTAAAGAGATCCAGCATACACAAGATACACATCCTCCGGGTATCTTTGCAGCAAATACATTGTTCAGTGGTAGACGGATTGGCTTCCACCAGCCCACGTACTCATTTGTAAGCAACTCGGTCTCACAACATAGTAGAGACAAGTCATTCCTTTGGAGAAGGAATTTGATGGTCATGATGAAGGGGAATACAGGCATGTTTACAATGGACTAGTATTGGTAGTGATCGTGATTGATGACTTAAAGCTAGTGGATATTGAAGATGTGTCCCAGATTATTCAATTTCTTGCTGCACGTCATTCAGTTAGACTGAAATGCACCTTTTGCTCGATATAACATGCGGATCAAAGTGTACATTGTGGGTTTCATTCAAACGGATACCCCAACATTCAACTTCTCGTCCTGACTTTAACCTTCAAGTTCAGGGGCATTACGAACCAGTGATTCAGTGACTTTAATTCAGTATCATCTCCCACAAGTTCAAATTCAAAATTTTGAACAAGAATCGGCAATACCTTGCTAATTTCCATCATCGAAATGTGCCTCCCGATGCAAGTCCTTGAGCCTGCTCCAAATGGCATAAAAAAGGACCCCATGGTTTTGGACTTTTCGTCTGATGTGTGAAGCCATCGTTCGGGTCTGTATTGGGTTGCATCACTTCCATAGACTTCCTCGTTATAGTGCGCGACCCATGTATTGACCCCAACGATGTTTCCTTCGGGGAAAAAACGTCCACAAACCTCTGCTCCTCCTTCTGGGACTACGCGCCACAGAGGTAACCCAGTTGCCGAATGGAGTCGCAGTCCTTCCTTGATGCAAGCTTGCAAATATGGCATATTTTGAGTTTTAGCGAAGGGAATGTTTGTTTGTGTACATTTCCCGGCAGCCCTGACGGCACTGACCTCTTCTCTCAGACGCTGCATTGCCGTGGGATTCCGAATCAAATTGTATAGGATTGCGGATAGGCTGACTCCAGTTGTATCGCTCCCAGCAGTGATGTTTCCCCACCCTAGCATAAATATATGCGCATCGGTGACTTTGTTAGGGTCTGCATCCTGAGAATTCATGATTTTGTCAAGGAAATCTTCCGGTGTATCAAGTGGTTTCAATTTCCTAGGGTCCCGCTTTTGGATTTTGTCGCCTTCCCTTGCCCGTTTACGTATAGCGATCATGTCGTATATCACATTTACGATTTTGGTCAATCCTGCTGCTCCCGATCCGGGAATCCGCTCGAGCATAGGGTACACGTATGGATGAATGCCCGCAAAAACGCCAACGCATGTCGCGTAGAGCAGAAGCTGATGCCCAGCCTTCATCATCCCATCAATGTCTTTGCCTTCATCCAAAAAGCCGAACCTTTCTGAGAACGTGATACACCCTATGACATCGAATGCGTAACATTGAAGCCAGTGGAGGAGGTCGATCGTTTCCCCAGTGCTGGCGAAATGCGCCAGCTTCTGATGAAATATCGCATTACAGTCGTTAACCGGATTTTCGTATGAAACAAGCGAGGACAAAGAATATAGGTTTTGTACTCTACGGCGTGACTCATTATGGTGCTTAGTATTTCTGTCTGCGAAGAGGGTCATCCTATTCGGATCTGGATGTTTCCAAGTTTCATACCAAGAACTTTTGGCAAAACGGCTGGCGACTCCATAGACGGCTTTGTCGGGCTCGCAGATCGAATAGGTCTTAGGAGCAATTCTAACAATTCGCCCGTGTTTTCGGTGAAGCTCAATGTTTTCTTGGTGAAAGTTCCCAGCGTAGGACTTGTATAGATACCAAAACCGCGAAAATCGAGCAGGAAACGGGCCGGGGATATCTCGTAAAGGACACGAGAGCTCACGGTAGATGATCAAAATGATGTAGCAACAGAAAGCCGCAAAGGCCGCATAGCCAGCGACCGTAAGATGCATGTTTTCGAGTCGTAAAGAATAGATTGTATGCTTGGACAAACTTTGAGGTATTTAAACTTCAACAAACATAGTCAACCCTCTTTATTAAGGAGCATATCCTTGCTCAAGAAATCGGCATCTCGGGCTCGGCTCGATATACCGATGCGTCTAAAATCATATGCGGCTCCTCTGAACTTATATGCTTTACTCCAATCGGATCTATCATTCTGACGTAAGGAATATTTTCTATGTTGCCTGGTTCCCCTCACTTCCATGTGGATATTTTAGCTTTCAAGCCCTATCGGCTGCAGCTCCGTTCGAAATTGAAGTTTGACCGCCGCTACAAGAGCACTTATGACAACATTGTGAGGCTATACCACCACATCCCGAATCTCCGTCAGGCAACGTGAGCTTGTATCGGCGTCTGTCCGAAAGGTCAAGCTGACCACAAGTCCCTGAGCACTTCGTGTTCTATTCGTCAGCATCGCGGTATAACGGAAGTCGGAACCCAGATAAAGTTCCAACTTCCGAAAACCCGATCCGAGCGCAGCGGGATATAGATGGGATAAATACAGGTCTTCTCAGTCTTATCCTAGGGTTTGAGTACCTATACTCGAAGCATCTTTCCAGTTGTTGCACTGCCTTTCATCTGTCCCTTTCACAAACTGTTCGCAATCCAAGATCTTCTTGAGCGTGTCGGAGCACTATAAATTTCTCGGACGTATTGTCAAATGACCGGCGAGAAAGATGAAGGGTTGGAGCTTGCTCCAGCTCCCTCAAGGATGACCGGGGAAATGCGAAATATTGAGGTTACTACGGATGCAATTTTTGGGATTATCAGCGAGAGTGGCCCCAATTATCGTAACGTCAGTACTCATCGCGCCTGTAATTACCCATATACTGATATACGGTAGGTTGGATGGCTGGGAACGACCGCATTGATGATGAAGACCCAAATTGGTCTCGGCGTTCTTTCGATTCCAGCTGTTTTCGATACTTTGGGTATTGTACCAGGGGTTCTCTGCCTTTGCTCTATTGCCATAATCACTACATGGTCAGACTATATTGTGGGTACTTTCAAGACTAATCATCCTACTGTTTATGGTATCGATGATGTTGGCGAGATAATATTCGGTCCTCTAGGGCGCATTATCTTCGGGACTACATTCTGTCTCTGTGAGTAATTTTAGGATACCCTAGTGATGTCCCTATGCGAATTCTAACATGACTTAGACTTTATCTTTGTTTCTGGTTCGAGTATGCTCGGAATTTCCATCGGCCTCAATGCCATCTCAACACATGGAACCTGCACTGCTGTGTTCGTGGCTGTTGCAGCAATCTCTGGTTTCATCTTCGCTAGCATTCAAACGCTTGGTCGTATTACTTGGCTGGCATGGGTAGGACTAGTATGTATCGTGACCGCGAGTAAGCCCATCATTCAGATTTCGAAGACGATTTAATGATATCAGTACTTACCGTGACGGTCGCTGTTGGTATTCAAGATCGCCCTGCTACTGCGCCGCAAAGCGATTTCTGGACGTCGGATTATAAAATCGTCGCCGATCCAACTTTTAGTGAAGCTATCACTGCACTGTCGGCACTCGTTTTTGCATACGCTGGGACTCCCGGATTTTTCCCTATAGTTGCTGAGATGCGGGACCCTCGACTTTACACTCGATCGCTATTCATCTGCCAGTCGGGGGTAACTATCATCTACATCTCGATCGGCTGTGTGGTATACTACTACTGTGGTTCTTACGTTGCTTCTCCCGCGCTCGGCTCAGCTGGTTCTATAATGAAAAAAGTCTGCTATGGACTTGCTTTACCAGGATTAATTGTTTCCTCCATTCTCTTCATACACGTAAGCATCTCTAATGATGAAGATTCAATAAGCTGAGACTCCTAAAGATTCCGTCAAAATATGTCTTTGTACGTATCCTACGAGGCTCAAGACATTTAAACTCGAACACGTTGCGACATTGGGTAACATGGATTGGTTGTACCTTTGGCACCAATTTGATCGCATATGTCATTGCTAGTGCTATTCCTGTTTTTGGCGGTCTAGTCTCACTTGTTGGTGCATTATTTGGCACTTTCCTGTCATTCCAACCTATGGGCTGTATGTGGCTCTATGATAACTGGAGTAAGGGTACGACTAAGAGACCTCTTAGGTGGTATGTGATGGTCTGTTGGAGTGCCTTTGTTATTATCTCTGGGTCCTTCCTGATGGTCGCTGGTACTTACGGGTCTATACGGGGTATCATTGACACCTATGGAGCATCAGGTGGTTCAGCTGCTTGGTCTTGCGCAGATAATTCCAATTCTACGTAACAGCTGTCACTATTTCCATGTACTGCTGTCTTCTAGACCTCCTCTATCATTTCATACTAGGCCTTTATGCAAATTGAACAAAGTAAATGTGTCATTGTGTGATTATCAGCAAAATATAGGTACATATAAATATGTAATAAGTTGCCCTATCACCAGAATGCGTATTAGATGAATTCAACTGAATAGGGCTTTTGTACTATGTAGCATTGTCATCAGAAAACACCGGTGGAGGTTAGGGCTAATAGTAGCACATAGATGAGTTCTTGATTGCAGAGCCAATGCATAGACAACGATATATATGATCCCAACATCAATGCCTCAGATTCCAAGGCTTCGGCGCCGTTTTCACGACTATTCACCATGTCTGACTCCATGAATCGTACATTCATATCTATTCTTCGATCTGCAAAATGTTTTGATATCCGACTCCATCTACTCGTGGATTTGAGGTCAGACCTAGACGCGGATTCCGACTATGTGTCAACTCATCGGACGCTACATCACTAACACCTGACTGTTCTTCGAAGTCGGCAATGAGCTTAGCAAGCATGACATCACTTCCCTTGCCACCGATAATTCCCAGTCCCGCAGGAAGCTTGTGCTCTTGATTCGTCAATCGTGATACATATGTGGTGTTTCCAGCTAGGTGAAATATTAGTTTGTGCTATTGGAAAATGAACTGCAGACATACCTGGTATAATTAATTCAGGGCTTTGTGCATATGGAGAAATGTTGTAGAAGAAAAACCCAATGCCTGTGAACTTTTGTGCAGATTCACGGTATTTATCACGATAGTCCGGCTCCCCATTACTCCATGGTAGGACAAGAAGTGAATCCGAGCAGCCTTCTTTAGCTGGAGGTATAAGATTCTCCTCGAACCATTGTTTGAAAATGTTCATAGCCCGTAAACCTTCTTCTTTTCGGTCAGGATGAAGAGTCGTTGGAAGCCAGCTACTATAGTGAGTTAGTATCATATAGCTTAGACGAAAGACGTCCATCATACCGTTTGAACTGCAACTGGGGGTTTAAAATTGGTTCATAACCATAACTACGTTTGTAATCCTCCAGGAAATCACGGAAGAAGCCATCCCACTGATCAGGGCTTGCCACCCATTCAAAAACGTGTTCAAGGTAATCCTGTAGGGTCTCACTAGTGCTTTCCGGGTTTGTCTTCTGCCAAAGCTCTTCTAAGTTTATCAAGGTCCTGTTAATGCCAAGAAATGTCTCGAGTTTTTGAATGTATGCGTCGAATACCAATTGGCTCTCAGGATGCATCACTGGCCAAAAGTCGGTTGGGTAAACTAATCTAGAAGGTTTCTACCTTTGTTAGCAATCGATTATGCCATACTATGCAGAACACTTTGAAAACTTGCCTTATTACATTTAGGCCCATCGTGTAATCCATACATGGCTCCGGCGATTTTGGCGAATGAGGATGCATCTCTGGCAAAAGCGCCCACTGTGTCAAAATGACTTGATTGCTTTCATTAGCCTTTGTCAATGAAGGCATGTAAAGTGGAAAACTTACGGACTGTATGGGATAATTCCTTCAAAGCTTGCCGCCCCAAGCGTTGACCGCATACCATAGATACCTTGAACGGTGGCTGGAGCTCTAATGCTACCCAATGCTGTTTAAGTTTAGTGACTCCGGTCAAATGTAACATCTCAGATCCAGCACTCACTGTCTGTGCCCAAGGCAAAGTCAAGCCAGTCATAGGCTGCAACAGCAGCCGCACTCCCAGCGCTACTCCCACTCGTCGTTTGATAGCCCTCCGCGCGCGGATTGAAAGGTGCATGGTAGTCAATCCAATCGCAGGTAGGCCATTCTGAGTCTGCAAACTGTGTTGTTTTCACCTTTCCAACCACTACAAAACCAACTTCTAGTAGACTTTGTACAATTGCAGCATTTCTGTCCCGCCGACTGTACAACTCGGTATAAGCTCGTGAGGATGCTCCCGTTTTAAGACCAGCGAGGTCGATTATATCCTTGATGGCGATGCGTTCTCCTGCATACGGCTGCTCGGGAGTCTTTGCAAAATGTAATCGAGAGGGGACCGGGATGGCTAATGCAGTTGGGAACTCCTCTCCGTAAGCGGATGCATCGGCGGCTTTGTAGCTGGGAAAGTTCAGTCAATGTCTCTGATAGGAACATCAAGGATCTGACCTACTGGAAGGGTTCGTCAGAGGGAACAGTTCCTACCAGGAACGCTCCAGCAGTGTCAGGATATAATCTATAGGCGGGATGCAATCTTCCCATATGTAGAAAGTAAGGGCCCTCTCCCTGTGTCGCTGGGGTAATTCGCTTTGTAAAATATACGCGAAGCGTTCCCCACTGGTCGAGGAGTTCTTGCACTTCCTGCTTGACGATGGGCTCATCATCCGAGTGCTCGAGTACGACATTCGCCAAAAATGCCTTGCTCCAGACATCGTCATGGCTTGAGAACCTTGAGATCTCTTTGCCCAGCCAGGCTTTGGTCAGCCGCTCCTTGTCCGGGATTCGAAAAAGCGTCGCAGGCTCAGCGACAAGCTGCGGGTCTACCTGCACTCCAATCTACGACCTACAGTGAGATATGAGATCATCGAAGCTGGAAAAGCTCACCTTAGGTATCTGGTGCATGTAGTAAGCGATTCCACCCAGGCGAACAACCACGGAGAGCGATATCGAAGTCATAGATGATGCGGGAATGCTTAACATCAGGGCCAGTGCCAGGAGGTGAACGGACAGGAATATGGTGCGCGTCATCCCATAAACAGCTGCCGCAACATTTAATGCAGCCAAAACGCTTTAGTCCTTAATGATGGTTTAAGTAGGGGTAGACGCTCTTCGATGCGATTGAGGTAGTTAGCTGACTTAAATGGAAGGTGCGTGTGAAGGTGCGTGTGAAGGTGCGTGTGAAGGTGCGTGTGAAGGTGCGTGTGAAGGTGCGTGTGAAGGTGCATGTGAAGGTGCGTGTGTGTGAGGGCGCGTGTGAGATCGTTTGTGAGGGTGCGTGTGAAGATGCGTGCGCATAAATGGCGGCCATGTTTTGGCTATTGCACCTTGCCGTATCGTCATCATGACCTCTTCCTTGGTTGAAGTTGAGGTAGGGACCGGGAACCACACAGGAATCGAGACCGGCACCGATGAAAAACCCGATGCAAATATTTCCAAACCACTTATCAAGACTTCTTCCATCTTTTACATCAAACCCTAGCCTGTTTACGAGGAAGAAAAGTCTTATTTTCTCAACGTTCCAGTAGACCAGAAGCACGATATTGCTTAAACTAACATCCACTATACCCAGGTTGAAGTCAACATCACTGATATCCGCGACAACAAAGATACCTTCACCCTTGACAAACATGGCTTTCAGTTGGGGAAATTGCAAACTAGGTTGTCTTACGACGGCTTCGCCGGTTCCAAGGTGGTCGCTGGCGCGTTTGGTGGAGAGGTCCAGCAATTTCTCCAAAAGTCACTTGGAGCAGCAAAGGTCTTAACCTTCGACTTTCAAATATGTCATCGATTTCAAGACAGTCTACTTTCTGATCTATTCAAAATGTAAGGCGAAGAGGCTCAGAACTACCACGCAAATCGCGCGGCGCTCCTGGAAAAGCTCAACCCTTCGCGTCTGTCCATGCAGGTAAGCATGGACATTCAAATTGTCTAGAAGCGAGCAATTGAGTGGCAGAGAAGACCAGACTTATGCGGCAACAATGCGGCGTTTGCAGTACTTTCACCCCGAATGCTATGACAAATACCAGAGTACGAGTGCTCAGATTATTAAGTATATTTTTCATTTCCACTGCGTAAACGCCGCCAAAACAAACAGTGCGTGGAAACCTCTACGCGGCCCAGTTTTTGATTCTCCATTGGCTGTTTGTGACTGCCGTACCGTCGATGATAAAGACCGTGTACCTACCGACGTCGTCCTTCCTGATTATTTAAGTGAAACTTACAACTCCTGGCCAAACCCCGAGCACAAATAGTACTTCATTAATGCGCAAACGGTGGATGAAGCATGGATGGTTAAATGTTTCGATAGCATGATAGCCACAAAGTCTCAAATCTCCCAATATAAGTAAAATGCTCATAATTTGAAATATTCGAGCACTAGTCGCTTGACTCTCACTTTAATTGCCCCTCAGGTCTCCTTTCCGTATAGAGACCCATCAGAAGGTGCATTGCGGCGCGATAGTGTAGGTGCGAAACTTTGTGTTTTAAGAATCCAGAGCAAGAGAGATTGTCGGACGCAGGTCTTTGCGCCCGTCCTCTTCTGTTCTGTCTTTCATTCTTTCCTCGACACTTCAATCACATTGTAGTGAAGTAGTCAGGTGAAGAGCAGGTATATCCGCATCGCGTTCGGCAACTAGTAAGGAGGCATCCTACACCTCACTGAGTATCCCATGCGTATAGGAAAATACACTCGAATTGCTCCGATTTGCTATCCTACATGATTTTTCACTCGTCACTGGACTACGGGTCAATCCACCTCCCTGTCCACCACAATATGTATAAAGATTCTCGCCAGCAATAATGCATCTGCATCAGGCGAATTCATCGGCGCCCTATATCACTCAAGTGCGGGCGTGCTCTTAACTTGATTACATTATTCTTTTTGGAGATTTAATTTTCTCAACTATGTTATAATATGCATTTCTTACGAGAACTTATGTACAATACAAATTCTAACTCGCGCTAGGGGAATGTCAAGTCCATGTTGAAAAGCTCCGCCCAGTCTGCATCAGTAAAAGCTGCATTACTGAGCTGGAACGTGGGAATGGAAGCGTCGAGAGCATCGAAATCCCATTGTACGAATTCATCATTGCCGGGAAAGCTCATTTGATCATCCGCATGCGGAGTTTGCTCCCTCGTAACCACACGAGTGCTCCGCGCAATAAGTTCTAGCACAGCTTCAGACATTTGTTGAAAAGCGTTTGCATGACGTTGCACCGTATGCCATTGGGCAGTAATGTGGCTCAAGACTTCGCCACACATGCGCAGTGCAGCAACCAGGGTATCGAGCTCCGACCTCAAGAGCCCTCCATTGTTTCCTTCTTTTTGTCGCTGGTCTGGAATGCTGGTGGCACAATAGAGGATACCGAAGCCGGATTTCAAGGCGTCTTGCACACATGTCCAATTCAAGATCAAATGCCCATCTTGAGCCTGCTTCTGGTAAGCGGCCAGAATATTGTGTGCGGAGTACATATATTGCCACAAGTCCGCAACGCTTGTTCTGGATTCTTGCGTATCCATTGGGAGGACCAGATATGAGAGTATCTTCATTCTCTCCCTGTGGAAATTGATATCCAGGTACTCGTTCGTTTCGTATGCATTCGCAGGGGTGGGTTTAACGATACTTGAGTCATACCAGGCCTGTAGCTGTCGGTTCCAATTTTGGGCTGTTTCACTCCTATTTGCCGAAGGAGCTGATTTTAAAGCATTCAAAGCTGTACGTGCATTTGTGCCTAGCCGCCTTAATATAACGTGCCTTATCAAAGTACTAACTTCCGTGAAACTGTCGGAGTCGTTCAGGTTGCCAAACTCGAGCTGCTCTTCGTGCTGATTGATTGGCAGCTCTATGGTGATATCCTCTTCTGCTATTGCTACTGGACGATCAAGATTCTGGCTGCTGTGTCGATCTGAAATATAGACGGACCAGAAAATCCTTCGGCGTAATTGTTCACGGAGAATCTCGTCTTCTGTGCCTATCGCACTATGCAGGCCAAATTCAACACAAACTCGCATAGTCTGTCGAATGATCTCCCACGTACTCGCTATGCCCACATCGTGGTGGGTAGCGAAAACGAATATCAAAAGAAGATTTTGGATCTGCTTGTAGGCTGGAATGTCGATGAGAGTGGCTTCTTTCTGCATGGCAGTTGCGTAGTGATTAGTTGCTTTGTGGTCTTTGTAACCTTTAGCTAGTCGTAGACTGCCGATGGCGAAGATCATGTGAAGTTGGAAAAGATCCTGAGCGCATTCGAGATCTAAGTAAGGTGGGTTGCCACTATAGAGCCGCTCAAGCTGTTGAAATACATCCTTCTTCCTGAGAAATGGCATCGTGACGTGCAATCCATTGAAGTAAGATTCAATGAGCTCAACGGCATCACCTAGATTCGGTAACGGCATAGTCTGGGCATGCATCTTTTGTATTTGCCGATTCTCTTGGCCAAGGGAGATTCCTAGCCGACGAACAGACTCGTCCGACCCTCGAGAGACGGCTGCGGCAACAAGCTGTCCGAGGCTTCGGTATGGTCAGCAAGAGTGTTAGTATATGATACTTCTATATTACCTGAAGACGCTTGCGGTCCCACTGAAATGAGGTGAGACCTCTACTTGCGCGTCTGGTGTTGCTGTGAGTGTTGTCGTTTCCTGTGCATACTCGCGTCGGTTTTCTCGGGGTTCATTGACAAGATGTCGGAGGCGTTCAACTTTTTCATAAAGACCATCAACATAGCTAGCAATATTTTCAGTACAGACGTTGCATTGTCAGGTCATTTACTGACCTGCGTAGGTAGGGTGTGCCGGATACCGCATCCACGGTAATGCACGGTTCTTTGAGCCTGATACAGTTGCTGCATGAATGCCGGGCTCTATCACACTGCACAATAGTTAGTCATGTGATATATCTCGCAAGACTGCATATGAGCACCTTCAATTTCTTGCCCTTGCAGGATACGCATGCACCTTGTGTTGCGGTTACTCGACTATATGACGGTGGTGGATCTCGCGTTGTCTGGGATCCACGACGGGGGGAAGCCATCGTCCCATCGAGATGAATTAGCGCATCCGCATCTGGCTGTGAAGCTGTCATGGCATAAGGAATACCGATCCTTGGATGCCGTAATGCATGCTACTGCAATTCTCTTCCCTGAAAGAGGCATGAGGTCTCTTGCCAAGACAATCGGACCGAGCCCAGCCGATGGCTTAACTATATAATGCGGCACTCTTTCTCCAAACCCTATTCCTGACATTTTCTGTCCCCCCACCAAGCAAGCGTTCCAACGCTACTGCGATTCTTTAATATTGGACTCAGATACAACAATGACTCTATTTTTAGTAAGATCTAGATCCATTCCGTGAGGAGAAACCTCAATCACGAAATGCTATGGATATCTCACGAGCTAGCCATGCTTGTCTGCGATGTAGGAGGCAGAAGAAAAAGGTTTGGACTCCCAATTCGTTCTGTAGCTTTTTTGAATACTTACGCGATTAAGTGCGATCGAGGTCTTCCCAAATGCTCTCACTGTCGAAGGATGAACGTGCCTTGCAGCAGAGAAAACAGCTCACAGGATCCTCAGAATACAACTAGGTATGCTGAAGCTAATTTCGGGTAGATTTTCCACTTACACGGCACAGGTCTGTTGTAGAGCTTGAGGCAGAGATCAGTGAACTTGAGGGTCATCTCAGAACGTTGGTTACAATACCGCTTAATCAAAACCGTCCCCCTTTTTGATGACGAATAGACAAAGTAGCGAGGGCCGAGCAGCTGTCGCAGAAAACCCTGAGCAAAGCATTGGGATCGATGTAAATACTACATCTCCTACTTTAGCCATTTTGGCTGAGCTCAACACCGCTACCATTTATGATTACGACACCTACAATCTAAAACGCATGGTGAACCAGGCGCTTAGGCTTGAGAACAATGCGCCCGATATTCGGTCCACAAAGCGCCATCGGCAACCCCTTCGTAATCTAGATTTACAGGAGCAAGGCGTAGATCCGTTAACCAAACTCCCCAAGGCCCTATTTTTACATTATCTCTCACGTTTCTTCGAGCATGTTCATCCAACATTTCCAATTCTCAATGTAGACCATAGGACGAGATTTTTTCGTGCTCTTGAAAAGGATAGTACCATTCAATCTACCGAGACATGCATCCTGTACATGGTACTTGCGATTGGAGCAATTTTCCCAACAGCAGACTCTATAACAGATGGAAAGATGGCATGCGAATTGTGGTCAGCTGCGGCAAAGACCGGAACTCTGAATGAAGAGTCCGATAATACAGTACGTATGCTAATTCTGCTGGTCCTGTTTTCTTTACTCCAGGGCGGCTTCGGAAGCTCTTGGTATCTAATCGAATTGGCTGTTCGTACATGCATCACTCTAGGCATGCATAGAAAATTGCCAAACGATAATCAGGATCCCGAGCGCTCGTCCATTTTCTGGAGTGTAGTTCTCCTTGATCGCTGGATTAGTGCTACTCTGGGACTGCCAGTATCGCTGCGGACTGACGAGATTGATCCGATGGAACGGCAACCGGAATCAGACGAAAACGGCCAGTCGCTCTCTGCCAGTACGCTCTGGCGTTTCGCATATGAAAATTACACCGCGCTTGAGCAATGGCCTAAATCTCAAAGTTTCGACAAAGGGCAGCCCTTGCGATCCTTGGTCTTGGACGGGCATAGGTTGTTATCGACAATCATTTTCTTAGACTTGCGCCTAGCACGTGCAGCTCATGCACTTCATGCAGGCAATGAGGGTCAATCGATTCTAGCAATAGATGAGCTTGCAGTCGAGTATTTGTCGTCTATTGGGCGTATAATGAAGTACGGAAGTACGCTGCCCTGGACCACTGGTTACGCAACTTTTCTGGCAGTAATGGTCAGACTGGCAGTAGTAGGCAAAACACCTCGATATAGTGTCTTGTCGCATATATCTCCTGGATTTGGTTATCTTCTACAGGCACTCGATATTCTCGAACGACTCGCCCGTAGCTTTGATTGTCTAGCTTCATACAGTGATATGGTTGGACACCTGCACCGCTGTTGTAACGAATCATTGCCGGTAAGAAAATTCTACTCGTATATATTGCGTAATAATAACGTTCATTAGAACCATAATCCGATCTCACTAGAAGTAACACGTCGGTCGGAGATTTATCCGTTCGTTGTCCGCACTTTACAGTCAATTGACCTTACCTGGGTCTAAGGCTTTAAGTCTGATAATTAAGTCTCCAAACTAAAGACTTTCCCCGGATTTCTACGTTTGTCAGCGAATCTCATCGTAGTTAACGCACTGAATACATACAAAATCCAATGTGGATCTAAGGTGCCTTTAAGAAGTTTCTGCGAGTACAGTCAGCCATACTTCGCTAGCCAACCGTTGGAGGTCGACTAATTTACCATGACCATCAAGGTATCCTTTCCAACTTCCGACCGCAAGGCATCTTTTTTGCCTAATCCGATACCATGTTCACCAGTACATGTACCCTCCATCTCTAGAGCACGAGCCACCATATTCTTAACTGCGGAGGTAGCTTTGGCCAGGCTCTCAGGGTCGTCCCTGCGATACCGAATGTTCTCGTGGAAGTTGCCATCTCCGACATGACCCTTGATGTATACGTTTAAGCCCAATTTCTGAGCATCGTAATGACTAGCTTCAATTATATCGGCTAAACGGCCAACAGGTACTGCAACATCAGTATTCCCTGCAGTGGTTAGCATGCTGGTGTTGTTGCGGCAGTCGTACGTACAAAGGTCCTCACCCTCATCACGTAGTGAAAGGATGGAGTACAATGACTCCTTTCGAGCAGACCACAATAGTTCCTGTTCGCGTTCGTCAGTAGCAAATTCAAACCCTCCCGCGCCCGCAGCGCTTGTAATCTGTTCAACTCTATCGATGTTATCTTTGACCGAGGCTGAAGTGCCAGAAAATTTTAAGAAAAGCGTGGCAGTTTCTCTCCACTTCCGGGGCTTGGTTGCTCCACTCGCATTGACCATCTTCATTAAGGACGCGTCCATCAACTCCAGCGCAGCGACAGGAACTCCTGACCTGATTACTTTAGCAGCTGCCGACACCGCTGAACGAATATCATCAAAAGGCACAACGGCAACAGACGCTTGCTCAGGTGCTACAGCCAATTTTAGGGTCGCCTCGGTCACAATACCCAACGTCCCTTCTGACCCGACGATTAAGCCGTTAAGATTGTACCCTGCCGAGCACTTTCTTGGTCTTTGCCGAGTTTTGATGATGCTGCCATCCGCGAGGACCACTGTTAGATTCACGACCCAGTCACGCATGGTTCCATATCGGACAGCGTTAGTCCCTGAACAATTTGTTGCAATCATTCCACCGATTTTAGCGGTTGGACCTTGATGATTAGTTTTTAAACGCCAACAATAAGTCTTACTCACCAGGATCAATGGGAAGGAACAGATTGTGTCCTTTTGCTTTGAGCCACGAATTCATATCGACCCAGCCAATCCCTGGCTGAACCGTAATGTCCAGGTCTTCCTCATGAAAGGCGATGATACCATCCATGTGAACAAAATCGATGCTGATGCCACCATATGGTGCCGAGATATGTCCCTCCAGGCTACTTCCACCACTGAAAGGGACGATTGGAACACGCCACTTGTGGCAGATGCGAGCAATCGTGCTCACTTCTGCTGTACTTTGCGGGTATGCCACGGCAACAGGAAGAGTTTCAACATTTACTGATGACCACTCAGAGAATCCATGAGCCTTGAGGTCTTCCGAATCGGTAGCAATGATATCCTCGTTGTTGCGCAAGGTTTGACGAATCTCGAGTATTGCCTGATAGCATCGTCAGAACTGAGATTACACAACAATCCATCTGCAAGATTTTACCTTTTCCATGTCTTCAAAGGAGGCGTACTTGGCTTCTGGTAGTCTTTCGTGATGCAAGATCTCAATTGACGACGTCTTATTATTTCCAACACTCAATCCGGTTGTCGCAGCGCCAAAACCCACCCCTGCTAATGCAATCAACGCAACCCATGGAGTTCGTGACTGAAGTGTATTTCGTAAGGAACTGCGATTGAACAAGTATCGTCGTCCAACGGGTGATATAGTCGTTACTGGTAAGAAGACTCGTCGATGCCATAATCGGTATATGAAGCGTGAAGACTGCATCATGGCAAATGCTTGCAATACTAGCGTAACTCAATGTTCATGTGGTATCAGGGTCACGGGGTCTCGTCACCGAAGGCGGAGAACAATGCCTTATGCACATTGCCTTACCTCAACATGATTCGTGTGTTAGATCTAGGGGTCATAGTTGGCACCGGGCTTGCCCGAGCAGTGGGTTCGGGCTGGGCCGCTCCAACAAGGACGACAAACTGCTAAATTGCTCCGGCTGGAAGGCTTCCATTTCTCTAGGTAATGTGAATCACTGCCATCTTTTTCAAATATGAGGATTTGTTTCAACCTTCATGCATCATGCCTATGTAGCGCCCATGTTAGACTTCCTGGTGTCTTAGCATACGCGCACTCGACGTCGATACAACGCGCAGGCACTACACTGAGAATTTTCGCGTATGGTACGAACTTTAAATCCTCAAAAGTCAATAGAATGTATTCATTTTCGTTTATACTATACATCCTAACGTGGTGATGACCATCTGTTTCTAATGCTTCAAGCTGCAGAATCTTGAAGTCTCAAGTTATACTCCTCCTCCGTGACAGCATCATACCATGTTGTCTTCCCACGACTGATTGCCAGATGCACTAAGATGCTTCCCTCATCCGCGCCATGCCAGTGTACTGTACCCGCAGGACACCACACTATATCCCCGACCTGCAGCTTTTGTGGCAAGCCGCCCTTGTCGCATACCCAGCCAGACCCAGCTTTGACTTCTAGAACCTGTCCATCCTCGTGATGGTGCCAGTGCGTCCTTGCGCAGGGTGTAAAGGTTGCAGTGACCATGGTGATGCCTTCTTCTTGCTTGTTGAGAACGCTGTCGTACCAGACTTCGCCGGTGAAGGTTGGGCCCTTTTTCAAGGTTTTACCATCCTTAGGTCGGGAGGATCGAATGATTGTCATAGGCATCCTGTAACGGGTATGGATGCTGTTGTTTCGAAACTTTGCGTACTGGTAGCGATTTGGGTACTGTGGCTAATGATCTTGAAAAAGTTGCGTGTTTTGTGCCGTGTCAATGACTCGGGAAATTGGTTGATATTTCAGACAAAGGCAAATTGGGCAGAATCTTCCATGTCAATCTCTTCTCCGATGAGATTTCTCTCAACTTGCCGGAGACCCCGCCCCGATGTTGAGCGCTGACTCCAGTATCGGGTCCTCCGACTGATCTTCATGCTCAGGTGTGGGCCGAGCGGGCATCACCGAGACACACCCAACGACTTTGCCGCCTTGGAGAAATGGGTTGCTTTTATTATTCAGCTCATCGTTCTTGTGGGACTTTACTCAAGGTTTGAGATTAGTCCTTTTCTGTGCTCATACATCATACGCTACGTTTGCACGAACAGTTCGCACTGCGCCCTGATACCCGCGACATGTTGGCCAAACCGCTACCCTCCTCATATGGCTTCATCGGACTTGGCCTCATGGGCCTGCCGATGTGCAAGAACCTCGCCGCAAAATTTAACGAAGGGGAGCGCATACGAGTCTTCGATCTCAATGAGGCTGCTATGAACGAATTATGTCAACAGCATCCAGACATCATCGTGAAATGCTCATCACCGGCAGAGGTTGCAGAAGGTGCGGATATCATCCTAACCATGCTTCCCGAGGGCCGACATGTTGAGTCCGTTTACTTCTCTGGACCAAAAGCACTTACCACACAGTCATTGGATGGGAAGCTTTTGATTGACTGCTCCACAATCGACACGTCTACCTCTTTATCGGTCAGGGAGAATCTTCATTCCTGCTTCCCCACTGCATCATTCTACGATGCTCCCGTTAGCGGAGGTGTCATTGGGGCCGTTAAAGGAAGCATTTCGTTCTTTGTCGGATGCGACGAAACCACAGATCCGCTTTTCATCCGCGTTATCCAACCGACATTACGTATGATGGGCAAGCAGATTATCCCATGCGGAGGACCATCTTTAGGCCTGACTGCGAAGTTGTGCAACAACTACCTATCCGGAATCTTGACGATCGCTTGCTCCGAGACATTCAACATCGGCATGAGATCCGGACTCAACCCTAAAAAGCTATATCAAGTTCTGGGAGCAGGTTCGGCACAGAACACAATCTGCGATAAGTTTTGTCCGGTACCGAACGTCGATCCGCAGAGTCCAAGTAGCCAGGGTTACAAAGGAGGGTTTCGTATGGCGTTGATGTTGAAGGATTTTACGCTTGCAACGCAAATGGCAGAGCGTGCTGGGGCTGAGAGGTTCCTTGGTGTGAGAGGTCTGGAGATGTATAGTCAGTTGAGTAAGGACAGTCAATATAAGGATTTGGATGTGCGAGCCATATTTAGGTATCTCGGTGGACAAGAAGACTGGGATCAAACAAATGGTGTAGAGTAAATGGTAGATTCATTAGTATAGAATTGATGCAGCTTCGTTGTCTTGATCTTTGTACACGGTAGGACCTATCGTCAGCAATGCATTGTGATCGTAATGGTGTTGAACCACATTAAGAGCCGATTAACTTCGCCCTGTTGGATCCTTCGCTCCAGCCCATTTGCTTTCTCGCCTACATATTCAAAACTCTCTCTCTCGGAGCCTGCGAGAACACGACCAATAGTATCAATGCGAACGAGACGTTCGAAGAAATCTATATTCTACGAGCTACAATTCTAATTAACATGACTACGAGTTTCGGTCCTGCTCCAAAGCCCACGACCTCGCCTTTGCAAGGGCATATATAGTTTCCAGTCGTGGCATAGCAATCTTCCTCTCTCGCCCGAGCTTAACTGTGTTGCCGATGATTGCTTCTACTTCAAGTGTTCTTCCTTGCCTTACATCTTGGAGCATGCTCATCTCCCTTCCGGTACGCGTTTCAGCCCTTTTCTGTGATATAGAGTACTTCTTTATTGCATCTTCTATCGAGACCCCAGGAACCCCCATCGCTTGCGCAAGCTCGACAATCTCCATCATAATGCCCCAAGCGAGCTCATGGGCATATGGATCTGAGCTAAGAAGGAAGTCTCCATCGGTTGTCATTGTGAGAGCACCGATAGGATTCCATGCCGCATTCATGAGTAATTTAGTCCATCGTGCCGTCTGTATATTGTCATAAAGCTGAGCGCCGCCACCACCCTTGATCATGAGATCTGCTAAATCCTTCGCGGCCGCCTTATGCGAGGCCGGAGCGTCCGCAGGATATGTGCCCAACTCCAAACAACTGAGCATCTCAGGGTACTCGATAGTGCCTGGGCCCGTTTGCACCGCAGGGCAATAGATTACACCGCTCAAAATTGGGTTTTGAGGGAAGGCAACAGCGACTTCTTCTTCGATCATGATTCCATTCTGGGCGAGCACAATTGCTGTCTGTGGTCGCTCATGTAACACCGGTTGAAGTTGTTGAGGCAGGGAAGGACTTCCACCAGGGAATGATTTTGTGCAAACCACGATGTAGTCGAAAGTTTCGTTGGCGCATTCCGACAGGTCACGAACAACGTGGGTGGGCCGATATGAGACGTTTCCAAACCGCACAGATTTGAGATAGAAGCCATGTTCCTTTACGATGGTGTAATTGGATCGACAGACAGCGGTGACTGCGCAACCAGCCTGTAGCAGTTGATATATGTAGMCCCCGCCGATACTTCCGGCTCCATAGAGGAGAACTTTGGGTCCTGAGATAGGCATCCCAACCATTTTTTGTTTTGTTTAATTTCGTCGCGATTATCAATCCGGTGATGGCAGAACAAGATGTGATTTAATGAGTCGTGACGCACCGTTGTTTTCGGACGTATGGGACGATAGAGACGTCAAAAATAATAATGACTCTAGGAGATTCTGTTGGAGATCTTTACCGGATGGTTTGCCGGGTGACCGGGGTCATACCATGTGGATCTCGGGCGACTCCGACCTACTTCGGACGCGATCGGAGCCAATGGATTCGAACGATTCGAACTACGATCGTTCGGTTTGCGCACGTCTTGGTGCTAGAATAGAAAAGGGGGTCTGGATGCTGGAGAAAGAAAAGGTTGGAGAGACTTCCCCACGGAGAAGCTAAAATCCCCGCATGGGGAAGTCCGCTCTAGCTACGGAGACTCCGATCCCTTTGGCTGAGCTTCACGCTCCAATCTTGGATATAATTTAGACGGGCCTTGAATGAACATGCACACACTTCAGTCGCATGCTTTTTCATTTTGTATTATCACATAAGATTTCCACAGACTTTCGCATCAAATATGACTTCCAGTGTACGGGATGTCGCATTGGACGTTCTGCCTGCAGAGATTGAGAAGCCAGGTTCAGCCTCTCACATCGAAGAGAGTATCAAAGACCAGGCCCACGACCTCAGTGGCTTGACACAAGATGACCTGGAGTTTCTGAATGCGTTCCCTGAAGATCATAAAAAGAAAGTCCTCAGGAAGATTGACCTTCGCTTGGTGCCACTGCTGACATTCCTCTACCTTTTCTCGTTTATCGATCGAGCAAATATTGGTAAGTTGGCTCAAATTAGCATTTGGAACCATCTGATAAAAACAAGGAAACGCAAAGATCGAAGGACTCACCACTGATCTCAACCTGAATAATGCCCAATACAACACCTGTCTCAGTGTTTTCTTCGTTCCTTACATCCTTTTCGGTCGGTAATTCCATCTCACACCGGCGATGACACACTAAGCAAATTGAACAGAGATTCCGAGCAACCACTATCTCAACAAAATGAAGCGTCCCTCCATATACATTGCGAGTATCATAGTAGCATGGGGAACGGTTATGACCTTCGCCGGACTTGTACAGAACTTTGCCGGCTTGTTGGTAATTCGAATACTATTGGGTGCAACTGGTACGTTGATCTTCTAACTTTGGCGCTATTTTCGCATGTCATGTTGACAATTATGCCATAGAATCTGGATTCTTTCCCGGTGCAATTCTTATCATCTCAAAATGGTACCTCCCCAACGAAACCCAGACCCGTATTGCCGTCTTTTACACAGCTTCCGCCATGGCTGGTGCTTTCAGTGGTATGCTTGCTGCTGGAATTGCTCAGATGGACGGAATCGCTGGCCTTGCCGGGTGGCGCTGGATCTTCATACTGGAGGGCATCTTCACTGTCCTCCTCGGCGTCATGACCTACTTTCTCTTGATCGACACTCCAGCGTTGTCCGGTCGCTGGCTGACTCCCGAAGAGATTCGCTTTCTGGAATTACGCCAACGTGCAGACCCTTCCAGGCGTGCAAAGAGTGTCTCCAGCGGCAAAAACAAGAGAGCTGAGACTCGCAAAGCACTCGTGAGTGTTCTCACTGATTGGCAAATCTGGATGCATGGAGTAATCTACTGGTCCAACACGGTTCCAAATAATGCTTTGAAATTCACCATGCCACAAATCATTCGAAATATGGGGTATACCTCGACACATGCTCAGCTTCTCACTATTCCTCCTTACTGTATCGGCGCGCTGTCAGCGTTCTTCTCGTCGTTCTTCGCTGACCGGTTTAGCTGGCGGATGCCATTTATTGTTGGTCCACAGCTTATTGTGGTCATCGCATATGCGGTGCTTTTTAGCAAAGCAACTGACATCACAAACAACATTCCAGCATGCTATTTCGGAGTCTGCCTCGCATGCCTGGGCTTGTATCCCATCAATCCATGTGGAAACGCTTGGAATCTGAACAATCTGGCTGGTCCTACAAAACGAGCTATGGGAATTGCATTCATGTTATGCATTGGCAATATCGGAGGCATTATTGGCAGCTATATCTATATTGAAGGGGAGAAACCAAAATATCCTACCGGTTTCGGAGCTAGCATTGGGTTTGCAGCTGCGGGAATTGTTGCTTGCTTCATCATTGAGGCGATCTACAAAGCAATCAACAAGAAGAGGGCTTCGATGTCGGAAGAGGAAATCTATGCTAAGTATACACCCGAAGAGCTAGATGCCATGGGTGATCGGTCTCCATTGTTTAGATATACGCTTTGAGATCTAAACAAGGAGCATGCTGGGAATAGCATATAGAGTCTATTAGGACTAGGTCATGGAAGATACAAAGGATAAAGCCAAAAGTAAATAGTCGCCGTATTAACAAATGACGAATTTGCACTTCACACAACAATGCTGCCTTTTTTACTCATATGACAAATAGTGCTAACCCTAACGTGAAAATGAGAGAACGCGTGCGCCACCCTGTATCCCCATCGTATTTAGGCTTGGTCTGCAGGTCGAAGCTCCGTAAAAGTATGCAAGTTTACTCTGACAATGAGGTTAAGGAGAAGTTGGAATGGCTCCGTTAAGCAATCTTGTAACCGCTCATGCCGAGATAAATTGGATCACTGTACCATCTGATCGATCAATATTTGACCATCATATGCAAGTCACAGCATTCTAGAGGAACTTAGTTCTCTTGGGCAGCTCGACAGAACCGTTTTTACTATGAGCCGAAACAAAGGTACGAGTATTGACATAGCAGACTTAGCCTCTGAATTTGGTGGCAGTACGTTGACTAAAACAGCCGCGTGGGTGTGGGCCGGGGTCTCCGACGTGAACTCGGGCGCCCCGATCCTCTCATTCAGGCCCGACCAACAGGCATCCACTAACCTCTTTCATGGGTCGGCATCGCCCGCTCACATTGAAACAGCACGCCAAACACGATTCTAGATTAAAGACCAGAAAACGTATGCAAGCTCATACTCTACACAACATTCCAGAATTCAACATGGGCTCCGCCGGCTACAGAGATTCAGGAATACCAATTCCAATCAAAAGCACCGATTTATTCGAAACTCGCGGCCTAGTCGGAGGCTCTTTCAAATCACCAGCAACCGATAAAACGTTTCCTGTTTACGAACCTTCTTCTGGACAAGTTCTCGGCCATTGCTCGGATTTCGGTCACGAGGACTTTATCAACGCTATCGACGTGGCAGAAGTTGGATTTCGGAAGTTTTCGAGAAGCACTACTGCCAAAGAACGCGGGTCACTACTGAAGAGATGGTATTATTTAATCTTATCAAATATCGATGACTGTAAGAGCCTTTTGGGTTTTCAGTTAGTCTTCACTCTAATTCAGTATTACAGTGGCGATTATACTCTCGCTTGAGAATGGTAAAACATTCGCAGAAGCTCGTGGCGAGGTCACAATGGCTGCCAGCTACGTATCCTGGTTCGCTGAGGAGGCGACCAGGTCATACGGCGATACGATTCCATCATCATTTCCAGATACTGCAGTCATGACCTTCAGGGAACCTGTAGGAGTCTGTGGTATCATCACCCCATGGAATTTTCCAGCTGCAATGATAACAAGAAAGATTGCCCCAGCCTTCGCTGCAGGCTGTTCTGTCGTCATCAAACCACCCAGTGAAACGCCATTTAGTGCCATCGCTTTAGCCAAGCTAGCGTTAGAAGCTGGTATTCCTTCATCGATTATCCATGTTGTTCCTACAAAAGATCGGCAGGCATCTCTTGAGCTCGCCACAAATGCTAAAGTCAAGAAACTTAGTTTCACCGGATCGACAGAGGTAGGAAAAATGCTCACAAGACTGGCTGCGGGAACCATGAAAAAGGTCAGCATGGAGTTGGGAGGCAATGCACCATTTATTGTCTTCGAAGACGCGAACCTAGACCGGGCTGTTGAAGGGGCGTTGACCGCCAAGTTCAGATGCGCTGGCCAGACCTGCGTGGTATGAAACTACTTGCTACATTGGATGCTTGAATTAATTTGAAGGTAGTGTGCCAATCGCATATATGTGCAGGAATCGATTGTCCAGTCGTTCTCAAGCAAAATAGCAGAACGTGTCAAGCAATTTAAGCTTGGGAAAGGCATTCAGGAAGGCACAACTCTTGGTCCCCTAATCAACTCTGCTGCAGTGAAAAAGGTTTCACATCAGGTTGAGGAGGCTGTTTCAAAAGGCGCAACATTGGTGGCTGGTGGCAGAGCACCCCCTAATACCGATGGTTTCTTCTATGAACCCACTATACTGACGGGTGTCACAAGTGATATGGAAGTTGCAAGAGATGAAACTTTCGGTCCGCTCGCGGCGATATTTTCCTTTAAAACAGAGGAGGAAGTGTTAGAGCTTGCGAATTCGACTGAATTCGGTTTAGCCGGGTACTTCTTCTCCCGAGATGTTGGCCGAGTCATGCGTGTTGCTCGGAAATTGGAGTGTGGAATGGTTGGTGTGAACACAGGTCTAATGACGGCTTGCGAATCACCGTTTGGTGGGATTAAAGAGAGCGGAGTCGGTATCGAGGGCTCGAAGTATGGCTTATCAGAATACCAGAATATCAAAGGGGTGACTATTGGAAATTTGGCAGATTGAGATGCATCCAGCACTACTCACTGTCGGCACATGGTAGCAATTTCTGCTCAAAACCGTTAAGAAAAGGAGCTACTTAAGTTCCGTTACCTATCGATATTTGTCCCTAAGAGTAACTGCTATTAGTCTCAACGTAGAGTTCATAGATCGACTCTATGTATCAATTAACAGTTTTCACCTACTATTCTAATAAAAATCCTAAGAATTCTTGTATCGTGCTGGAACCCTGCATGTTCTTCAATGTAATATCTACTTTTACTCGTTGTCATCCTCGGGCGAGGGAACCGCAATACTATTGGCGACTTAGCGTTCTGAGTCTGATTTATAACGCTTAACTCCTCATCAGCCTCTACCGACTCACCTGCATATCAAAGTTCTAATTGTCACGAGATACTACTTGCACGTGATATGCACGGACCCGGCCGTATTCCGGCGGGAACTACCTCAGGTAGACCCCTCAGGAGCTGAAAGAAAGCAAGACCTCATTACTGTCACCTGCAATTAATCCGGCTCCTTATATCGATTGTTTACGTTGTACCTCGTGCTCAATGGATGGAGAAGAAAGGCGTATCTTACCAAAGACCAGGTATCCTCGCCGGCGGGCAGTAGCGGCATGCTTGACGTGCCGTGAAAGGAAAAGAAAATGGTATGCATAGACCTGAAATCTAAGAACTCCAAATGCACTCCATTCTCTGTGATATTTACTTACTGATTAATTCACTGATGCATTTGACCCTAGTGATAATTTGAGACCGGCTTGTTCTTCCTGCCAGCAAATCGGAGTTGCATGCGAGTATATCCAACAAGACGCATCAACTTTTGATGCAGCATCTTTGAGGATTCTGGATCAATTGTCCGTGATAGAGTCTTTAGTGAGGGACATACATCCTTCATCACCTCTAGCAAGCTCTAGCCGTCAAGCGCAGCCAATTATTCAACCTCCATCTAGGAGCAACAGATTATCAAACGAGGATCGTGCGACGTTCACCCTAAATTTGGATGCGAGCTTTAAAGTTGCGACCGACAAAATACTGCAGTGGCCTGTATTTGAACAGCCTCTATCTCACCTTCGGCGGTTCAGGTTTATCGATTTTCACGGGTCTGAAGCATATACCTATCTCGATGATCTGTTAACCCAGTCTGATATGTCAACTTCGCGGTCACCTTTGGAAGCTTCCTGGGATCCTCCCACATCTATCAATATCTCAACAGAGAGATCAGACATTGAGAAACTAGTTGATCAATTTTTTAAAAGAGTCAATATCAAGAATCCGATCCTGCCTCGACAGGTGGCCAATCAATATTGTCAGCAGTACTACGAGCATGGCCCTTTGTTCAACTTGGAAACATGTCTGGTGTTGCTTATGTGTGCTCTTGGGGCCGTTTCGATGGATTTCGACCCATTGAATGGGAGCCAGAGCGTCGAATCAACTACCTATGCCATACATTCTCCTTCCAGGCTTGCCAATCTGAGAGTTGGCACCTGCTACTTCGTCGCTGCCGAAAAGCGCCTGGGCGCTGCCATGTCAAGCGGCAGCACACTTGCAATCCAGTGCCTTTGCCTTGCCGGGTAAGTAGTACTGGCGTACCCCTGATAATTTATTTGGCTAATGATTCGCTATGGTCAAGAATTTATCACATGTATCTAATCAGACCAATGCATGCCCTGCGAATGTTCCAAGCGGCTGGGTGCTCGCTGCAGATTCTAGCTTCTACCGGGTCTGTGGTCCCTTCGTTGCAGTAGTTCAAGGCAAACATTGTCTTACTGATATTGTGTTTCAGTGCTGACTCCGATGAGGAAACGTCTCAGGCATACTCGAGCTTATTCTGGGCATGCTACAAATCAGAAAGGTAATGTTTCAATACCATGACTTCACTATCTAACCCCAGCAGGGAGATTCTTGCTGAGATACCCATCACTGCTCCCGCTCTAAGAGAACCTGGTGCCCCGGATTCATATCCTCCGCCTCCGCAGGCAGCCAGCATAGCTTCTGACGAATGGGCTACACACGAAGAGGATAGTTGGTACTTCTTTCTATCGGAAATAGCTCTTCGACGTATCAATGACAATGTGGCTGAAGTGGTCTGTAAATGTATCGATGCTAAAGACTACTCTTCCAAGTCACCCAGCATCGAAGAACTCATACCCATAGTGGCCGAGTTCGAGCGGCAAGCCGAAACATTTCGAGAGCATCTTCCTCCAGCCATCGAATTCCCAGACGTCCCTCAAATTGCAACCACTGAGTGGAAACAATATAGCCGTGGACGCTTCTACCGTGTCTTGGAGCTGATGTACAGGCCTTTTCTCTTCACCGCTCTTCACGAACCCGATTGCGGCCCCCGTATTCGGCAATTAGCGGAAAAGGGTCTACTTAATGCTTTGAGATATCTTCAACACAGCCATATAAGCCACCGCCACCACGGGACGTGGTTACAACTTCGGAACGAATTAAGGGAAGCGAGTCTCCTGCTCGCAGCCTCGAGATCTACAGATTTAACAATGCCCTATGGCTGGGAAGCCGGGATATCCAAGGCGCTGGCCACATTTGAATACTGGTCATGGGAGTTTCCTTCTTGCAAAACATATGCTGATGTGATCCTGGCTTTGGGCGCATCAGCTTCGATGAATATAGAGGGGGACACGTCGATGAATAATACCTGAGGGTGCAAGTCGTATCGCATATTTCTTGTTTTCTTCAAGATATTTATGGCGTCGTTGCAATCAGCATAAGGTTATTGCGACAAATCTATCCTGGATTGGTCTCGCTCATTGCATGAGCTCATGTCTAAATTTTGCGCACGAATAAAAGTTCTGGAGGATATAATTATGGTAGCGCCGCCTACAAAGATGCTTACAGCTACGCCAGTATTGTTAATATTACTGCAACGAACCCGTTGAATTACTGGGTTACCTTACGGTATATTGGTTCAAGGAGCCGAGCTAACCACCAAGAATATTCAGACTCACCCTTATCATGAGAGTGTCAACAGGGTACCTGGGCTCAGTGAACGATTCAATTTTTGTAAGGTTCTAGATGGCAACATATATAGGCAACTTAAATGGGGACGCTCCCAATCATTACCGCGTGCCCAAGAATGTGGTTGCGAACATAGAGTTGTTTCGATTCACAAACACTATTAAATTCTTAAGGGTATGATACCCTGCAATGGAATACAATTCATCTCTATTTATATGTTTCAACTATTCCATCAATGAAAGGATCGCACACTGGAGATCCTGAAGTTGAATGGCCCTGCTGTCCTACTGGATTGATATTGTGCCCTGAATCCAAGTCCAAATCATCTCAACAACATCACCATTCATGGTGGACTACCGCCTTCTTCTTCTCCATATCATCCTTGCCATCGAATTTGTTGCTCTCTATCTCGACCAGAGGAGATGGGTCCAGCTTGTCAAAGATATCAGCAAGCTCCTCGAGCGATTTACCTTTGGTTTCCGGGAACAAGAGCCAGACTAGCACGATGAACAGAGCATCAAGGATGCAGAAGAGGATATAATATCTCCACCCCAGCTTAGCCATAGCGATCGGGTTGCAGACTTGGCCAATGATCAGAACCACATTTGTCACGATCAGGGTGAACGCTACACCCCAGCTTCGCCACTCGTAAGGAAACAATTCGGTAGGGTACGAGTATAGCAACGGCGTTAGGGCGATATCGTAATGGAAGTAAAAGATGAATAGCATGGGAATGACTGCATAGCCGTACCCAGCGGCGCCGGTGGCATCGAATCGAGAGTTGAGAATCGTCCAGATCTGAGCTGTGTCAGTCACTGGTGCAGGGATTGGCTAAATTGTAGTTCATGCGAGAGGTCCACTTACAACATACGATGCGGTCATGCCAATAGCGGACCATTGGAAGAGGAAGCGACGGCCCAATTTGTCTACCAGCATGGCTCCACATCCCACAGTCGCAAGAAGGTTGAAGATCTGCAGACCTCCATTGATGAGAGACTGGTGTGTAGCGTTCTCGATGCCAATACCATCAAGTACCAGTGTCAGATAATAGGAGACTACCGTGTTACCGGACCATTGTGCGGCAGTACCAACTATGGCGGAAATCAGAAGTCTTCGGCGATTTACGGGACTCGTCAACATCTTCTTGATTGTTGGTCGCTTCTCCGAATTGCTCTCGGTCCGCACGGCCTCCCGGATCTGAGCGACCTCGTGTATCACGAGCGCAGAGTTCTCGTCGCCGGCAGCGTGGTGCTTGACCAGTAGCGCGCGTGCTTCTTCGTCCCGACCTTTTGCGATCAGGAACCTAGGTGAGAAGGAAGTCAGGAGAGACAACGTAGAGAGATGTGGAGAACCTACCTGGGAGACTCTGGCAGGAAGTAGGAAAATATAAGTTGCATCAACGGAGCGGCGCCCTGAAGAAGTGTCGGAATCCTCCAACTCCAAGCTCCAGTCATCCTGAGTGTCCCAAAAGTAATCCAAGCTGCTGCTATCGCGCCGACGAACTAGAACGTATTTTAGCAGTATTCTTCAATAGACCACATCGATAAATGAGCTTTCACTTACATAGAAACAATGGTATAGAGCTGTAACCTTTCCGCGATGAGGAGGATAAGCTAGCTCCGCCAGTAAAATGGGACTGGGCTGAGACATAACTCCGCAGCCAAATCCAAGGAAGAAGCGCGAAAAGATCAAAAGCCCTAGATTTACGGACGCGGCTTGGATAGCTGCACCAACAACAGTCATGATAAATGCGAGGACGAGCGCTTTTTTGCGTCCGAACCTGTTGGAAAAGGGCGCAACGAAAAAGAATCCGATGATCTTGCCGGCGGGCATCATAGCGTTGATAGCGCCCAGTTTGGCTTTGGCAGGGTAGTTGTAATATGACTTCCAAGATGGATTTATTTGTAAGGCATTCATCATGGCGCCTATTTAGGGAGGTGACTCAGTACGTGTGTTTCTTTCTGCCGGACATTGAGTCGCGGATGGGATCACTCACCATCATAACCAACCGTCGCAGCGGACATGCAGCAGAGAAGTAGAAGCGCATTGAGTCGAATTAGATGCTTTTGCGTATACCATGGCTTATACTCCTGTGGGAGAGCCTATATGGTACAAATTATAATTAGCTGGCTTTTCCTCACGTTGCTATTGAAACATCGCTTCAAACATACCGCTGCAATTTCTCGACCAACGACCCGGGTGTTCTCGGCCAGACGCTCTTCGTAAGTCTTCGTAGAACGATTGAACCAACCCATAGCGACGAAATCGAAGATAAATCAAGTCAATTAAGATTTTATGGATTGAACACGGTCGATGGGATGAGGATGGCGCGACTGATTCTGCCAAAGGACATTCATCAGTCGCTGGTACATGGCTCGCCTTTATACGTTTTGTAAGGCTTGCATCCCATTGTGTAGAAGCGCCTTAGATGAGGGTTTTGCAAGTTCATCTCGTGTGGGGGATTTCACCCCGTGAGGAACTAGAGGGGGACTTTGAAAAGAGTTGATCTTGCCGCCATTCCCCGCATGTGCCGCTACTCCCCATAGATGCCGCCACTCCCCGCACTCAACGCCACTGAATATACGTGCCGCCATTCCCCACCAGCCTATGCCACTACTCCATTGTAGCTCTAGTGCTCCTCAGAAATACACAAAGGCCTTAGAACCAAGCATGACAAGTTTCAACTCCTTTCTACGTTTGTCTTCTTAATGCCGTTGTTTTATATACAAATATTTATTATCTGCTTCTGGTGTGCTTCATGCCTATGATAGAACTTAATGTTACCTATCATATGAACAATGCCTCTCCTAAATGGAGGAGAATAAACTACTTGGTTCCAAAATAATTGCCCGCGAATCCGTTAATTAGCACGACGGGGATTGTCGGCAAAAGATGTAGCATTGATGCTTTATAAATTCATCTACTTAGTGGGAAGATATGCATCTTCCTCACAATGTACTCACGGGCCCATGTGTTGCCGAACCCACCCATAATGATAAAGGGTTCCGTTCTGGACTGTTTACTTCTCCATATTGCTAGTCCAACCTCCAACACCGCATCATAACTGGCATGACCATGTCAACGACCAGCTCTACAGTCACGACAACCAAACGCAAGCGCAACAACACTTCGCCAGTGATAGGAGAAAAGGTTTCGACTGCCCAAACGACGTTGACAGAGAGCCGCCTTGGAACCCGGGCTTCACGTCTGCTGATTGCACATGTTAATAAGGTAGAGCTCGACGATGAACTCGTCAGTCTTGATGAGTATGTTCTGACTGATCTCGCCCACGCCGTCATGCTCGCACGCACGGGGATATTCGAAGAGCGTAACGGCCGTGGCATCGTACAAGCGCTCCTCAATCTTCGGGCTGGCAACACAGCCGCAATGCTTCACTCTGACCCTGAGGTGGGCACGCTTGGTCTCCAAATTGAGAAGTACCTGGAGAGCGTGTTAGGTCCCCATGGGCGAGATATACAGCGTGCGAGGAGTCGTATAGATCAAAAGGCCACAAACTGGCGGCTTGTGAACCGCAAAAGCCTCACAGAAGTCATAGACGAGACCATCCGCCTTGGTGTAACCATCTTGACCACCGCTGAACGTTACGCTGGCGCCCTCATGCCTGGATACACGCATTTACAGCACTCACAACCCACGACAATTGATCATTACCTCAACGCCCACTACTGGGCAATTTCACGCAGCCTTGGTCGGCTCTTCGACGCTTACGACCGTCTCAACGTCAGCCCTCTGGGCGGCGCTGCCTATAGTGGAACCATGTGGCCCATCAACCGCGCCGAAACAGCCGCTTACCTTGGCTTCAGCTTTCCAATTCAGAACGCTCGAGATGCTGGACTCGCATCTCTTGACATGGGTGCCGAGCTTGCCAGTGTTCTAGCTGCGACACTCTCTGCCATCTCTCGACTCGCGTCAGATTTGAACTACTGGTCTTCGAGCGAAGTTGGTCTCGCGCGCATCGACGCATCTCTCTGTGGCACCTCGAGCATGATGCCCCAGAAGCGTAATCCAATGGTGCTAGAGCGTATCCGCGGTCTCGCTGGTGTCGCGGTAGGCTGGGCCGCGAGCCAGCTTGGTGTCATGCACACGGCTACATCAACAGATGTTGACCAGGCATATATACACAACCTTATTCCTAGCCAATGCTCCGAAACGGTAGGAGCTATTGCACTACTACGCGAAGTCATTGCCACGGTAGAGTTTGATGTGCCAGCTATGCGCATCTCGGCCGGCCAACACTGGTCGACAGCAAGTGCACTGGCTGATGCCCTCGTTGCATCGCATGGGCTGAGCTTCCGCGACGCCCATGAGAGTGTTGCACACTTGGTAGCCTCTCATGAGCGCGCCGGTATTCGTGGAGGCGAGCTCCGGAACGAGCTCATTGAGGAGAAGTGTCTGAAAGCCTTTTCAGCTTCTGAGCTGAGAAATATTCTGGACCCAGAGGCCTTCGTCGCCTCCAGAATCAGTTCGGGCGGCACCGCAGCCGCAGAGCGGGATGCATTGGCTACCGCTGCATTGGCCGACCTTGATGATAAAAAGAAGATGCTGCGACTTCGCACAGCCCACGTAGCCAAAGGACTCGAGAAGCTTCTTGAGGATGCGTCTGCAATTACTATGGAAACCGTATAAGTGCTCTTTCGATGGACTGCTGGTCGCATATACTAGAATTATATTCTTTGATTACGAAGTCATGTTTGAGATTTCTTCGTGGACGTCACTCTTCTTTGTCAGAATCTAACAATCATACCTTGAACAGAACCACATTCTGCATAAAACTTGAGTATTTCGTCAAAATGTGAACTGTTCATCCAATTTCTTGAGAGACTTTACTTTTGTTGACCGCTGCGATTTGGTCATTTTTTGTTTGTGCTTAGTGATAAACCATTTCAATGCGTATTCTGAACGGACGTAATGTAAATCTGACTATGAGAATGCTTGATGTCCGTATATTCTGCCGCTGAATCGAAGATGCGTTGGAACTCAAATTTGATATTTTACACCGGGCTTTATGCTAAATAATCGTAAATGTCCGTGGTTCCACTTCCTCCCATTTCTTCAATAGTTCACAGAACGTGTCATATTTCCATGGGGGAAATGTTATGCCCATTTCCATTTGCCGTTCTTGCTCGTCAGGAACAATTGGTTTTGCCCAGTCTGTTGGACAGACCTGTAGGTTTTGCTCTGATTCTGCGACCTTCGTGATAGGGGAAATGTTGAAAGGAGCAAGGAAGGCATAGCCAAAACGCTCGTAAACTCCTTCTTGTTCGTTGTCTTGATCGTCGACATCCTCCACATCCTCCCAGCCGGGGTCATCTTCAATATCATTCACTTTCTCTCGTCGAGGGTCTTTCCAGACGATCAGGCATTCCAACGGGTTGTCAGCAAACGGCATGGGCTCATTCGACTCCGAGTATTCTTCTTTGGAGTCAAACAACATGACACGTAAGCAAAGAAGATATACTTTAAATCCGTGGCGTAGGCTTGGGTCATCCATATAGGCGGTATCAGACCTTAGCGCCCAATGCTTGAACCATACACCCTCAATATTGATGGTCGAATACCAAGTATTCGGATTCTTCGTTTTATCTATCCAGCAATGCACAGATCCTTCCATGGCCTTGCAGGAAAGGACAATGCGAGCAGACTCAAGCTGACCTGCTCGATCAGGTCCTACTGGTATGCATTCTTCATGCTCGACATTTGCCCCACGGGCAACATGGCAACTCTCATGGATGCGATCTACTTGGCTTCGGTGCTTGTATGATCTTGTATTTGAGAAGTCCATAGAAGCCCATGACCATGATGGTGCTCTCCATCGAGGTACTTTGTTGGCCATGTCGCAGTACCAGACGAGATCGTGTATGAGAGATGATTTCCATAAACCCGCGTAGTATTCGTCTCCGTTTAGAGCTTGCCAAGCTGCAACGAGTCCAGATAATGCAGGGAATATATCATTTTGATATGTTAACTTCAGAGGTGTGTAGTTCCCCAAAATGCGCCTCCAGGATATTGCTGGCGACGAGCAGTCAAGAGTGAGCAATTTCCAGTCGTATTGTGCTTTGTATAAACCATGTATCGTCGTAGAATTGATCGAAGGGATGCTGGAGACAGGGTCCTCCTCGTCCTCCTCGTCCCCATCAGACTCAAGCGTAATTCTGTCCAGACGCGCCGCTACTTCCTCGTCAGCGATAGAAATGGTGTGTCGTGCAAAAAGAAGCTTGTCACTGGAAGCTAATAGCATAGGCAAGGAGTCATCTCTTATGGACATAGCACTGCATTCACATGCAACCATTTCTCTGCATTCCCACTGGACCTCAAAGGGAGTGAAGTGAATTGTGCGAGGCGATAGAACTCTTTCCTGATATGCCCATGCCCGCTCTGTGAGTGGCAGATACTCGCGGTCACCCCAGAAATTTATATGGGGACGAACATGGCGTGTATGAAGAGACCACCCAGCCGCAGTTTCTTTTATAGTCTCGAGTTTTCGCGGAACCCAATAGTCGTAGTCCATGTCTATAAAGCATCCGCCACTAGAGTCAGAAGCCCCAGCTGCTGCAATTGTGACATAGGCATTTTGATAGATACCTGCCATATTTGCCGACTCTTTCTGCCAATCTGAAGGAACGGATGGATCGTCTTGAATGATGCAGAGGCTATCGATCCAAATGAGATGCACGCCAAGCTGTCGGGTGAACTCAATCGCATCCTTGAATGTTTTAGGAAGCGAATCCCATTCGATCCCTTCGGTGAATCGATCGATATTATTCACAGACGTCTGTATTAATGCTCGCTCTCCCCAGCAATGGCTTAGACAAGTATATTGCCCGAACATCCCAGTCGAGTTCATCAATCGAACCGTAGAGCCGCTGACGTCGAGCAATCGAGTTGGAAGGGGTTGCATGCGATCAGATTGACAAAGATAGTGCTCGTCTCTGCATTTTTGCAACCACCCAAGGGCTGCTTCTAGGAACCTTGACGGAGATGGCGGCGGCTCGGTTTCATGGGGAGCAACTACTGTTGTTAACTACCACCATGGGTTTATTGCATGCCGTCTTTCAAATCTCACCGTTCGCTCGATAAAAGCTTAGACCTTTTGAAAAACCATCGTAAATCTCGAAATCCAAGGCTTCAAAATCCACCGAACTAGTGATTACAGGTTCGTACCAGTGTCTTAGTAAGGTAGTTGAAGCATAGAATTTGAGACCCTCAATATATATTTGGCAGCGAGGACAGCCAGCCGCTGCAGAATCTTCTATGGCCTTTGGACTGGACAATGTCTCGCATTCAGGCTCATGGAATATATTTCCAGAGGTATTCTCGCCGGCCTCGATACTCTTCAGTAGGCATGCAGGCCTATAACGGGCGTCTGTAATTGTGCACTCAAGAGTATGGAAGGGAAATACCGGGTAGGGTTGGTCTGATTCTGTACAATCCATGCTGACGTTCCAAGATAGGAATGCACTGATGAGTACTTGTAAGGAGAAAAGTACTGTTCAATCAGCAAGCACACTTCTGGAGTGGATGTGCCAAGAGGTCTCTATGCCCCGCATCTAGGCAGTAGCATAGTATGAGATAATCATGGTAAATAGTCCAGCAGTGCCTAGAGCACAAGGATAGAGGTGCTACCCTTGTATTTAGCACCTTAGGTGTGTGTAGACGTCCCGTTAAGGTTTTAGAGGATCCCCGGTTATCGACGGGACACCAGATCTAGGTAATGCTGAATCAGCAACCTTAGTTTCAGATTTCTCAGATCTCCGGGAATCGCTCCAACTTTTTGAGCTTCCTACCAAGAAACTTCAGGCTTGTTCAATGGCAGCCCCGCGTTTACCATTCTTGTGGCCTGTGTTGTTCAGGCCCCTGAATGCATCACAAAACGCTGCTCGCATTAGACCATCGAAATTGTCATCTCCCCGGCGACTTTCCACCACGAATCGTCGTTGTCAAGCCCCAGGCACGAAGCGTTATGGCACAGCGCAAGAACCAGCTTCACATCTGCGTGAACAGCACGTGAAGAAAGACTCGGCAGAAGAACAAAAAAGCGCGCCGAAAGAGAAATCTCAGCCCGCTGAAGAAGCCAAGAATGAAGAAGCACCGAAATCCCCTTCCCCCTCGACCACACGACCTAGAATCGATGCAGCCGAGCCTCCTCCTAAAGAGTCTATCCCAGAGCCTCCTCGTACCCCGGACGCGAAACCATTAGACACAGTTCTTCACATGCCCTCGCCAGAGGAAGAAGAGCAGCGCAAACCMCCCCMCCTCAAGACCCCGCCATACGTCCACCATTTCGATACCTATGGTCTCGTAAAAGAGCTCGCTAAAGGCGGATTTACACAAGCGCAAGCCGTGACGGTAATGAAGGCAGTTAGGGGTGTGTTGACCGACAACATGGAGCTTGCGCGCAAGGGCCTCGTATCAAAATCAAGTGTAGAAAATGAGACGTACCTATTTAGGGCAGCTTGCAGTGAGCTGAAAACCGAGATTGGAAACACTCGTCAATCGGAGATTGAGAAGATGAGGTCTGAGCGAAATCAGCTGCAGCATGAGCTGGATATCTTGAATCAGAGAGTCAATCAGGAAACGAGCCATCTCAAAGATGAGTTGAAGGGTTTATTTGATGATAGGAAGATGGCTGTGAGACAAGAGCAGAGATCTATGGAGACTAAGGTATGAGCTCACTCCGTATTAGGTGTTTGACTGCGTCGGTTAACATTTGCTAGATTCAAGAGATCGGCTATAAAATCACAGTTGCCCTCAACTCTGATGCACGGAGTGAAGTAGAAGGACTTCGATGGGTGTTGACACGTCGGGCAGCAATTACTATTGGTGTCGCGGCTTTCATGCTATTTGTCGCCTTGCGATACTCTAGCTACGTCACTCATACACGATCAGAGGAGAAGAAGAAAGCACAGGAGAAGAAGCAACCTGCAGGCGAAGGTGATAACCCTTCAAATCCAGAGAATCAGCAATTACTTGCCAAGCAGGACGTCATTGGCGGTGAATTGCTTGCTACGGAGGGAGGGGTCTCGCTTGGATGATCCAGGTGATGTAATTATCAGGAAACAATACATCTATATCCGATGCACAATGAGTATTCTTTTTACATGCGTCTATAGTTTATGCTTCTTCTCTCCACTGGCCATTTTCCTGAACTCCTCTTGTGGGATTCCCTTCAAAAACCTCTGAAGACCGGCAAATACCTCCTCAACACCCTGCTTGTCTAGAGCATCGATCTCGGGTCGCCTAATCAGTTTCTTGATGCCCAGCAAACTATCGTTGTTCAAGTGATCGCCTAGACGATCATCGACCTCCTTCAAAACCTCCTGCAAGAACTTGGGAGAGTCCTTGGATCCAACATCGATGACTTTGTTCACAAATCCAGTTTGGACAAGCTCCTCACATGTAATTCTCTTGCTCATAATCAACGCTTCATTTGCCTTGCTGATACCCAACCGCCTCACAAATCCCACCGACGCATTTCCCTCAGAAACGAGACCAAGCGATGAGAACGGCGTAAGCAAGTAAGCGTGTGGAGCAGCGTAGATGAAATCTGAGAAAGCGATCAGGGCGGCGCTGAGACCAACTGCTGGACCATTGAGAGCGGTCACGAGGATCTTAGGATGCGAGTAGAAGGCGTGAGTAATGTGCATGTTGTTGGCGACAAAGTTCTTGAGCCAGTAGCGGCGGGTGTCCTCGTCTTTGGGCTGGGAGCCTCCGATGGATACATCTGCACCTCTATTGATTTGTTAGGATATGCCAATTGCAATTTCCAATAGTTATTGCTTACGCAGAGAAGAATCGGCCATTGCCAGTAAGGACTGTGATGTAAATGTCATCCCGTGCTGCAACTTCGTGCATCGCCAAAGCGAGCTTGAAGTAAAGATCCTGGTTCAAGGCATTGAGCTTCTTGGGTTGGTTGAGAGTAATGATGGCGACTTTGCCTTTGTACTCGGTAACGATGCCGTCGTCTGCCATGGCTCTTTTATTGATAGTTGAAAAAGTAAATTGGGAATATTTGACGAAGACTTTGCAATGAATTAGGATGTTATGAATTCTGTTTGTGTTACAATGGGAAGATGTTTGGGAATATGACAGCAGGCGGGAGAGTAATCTGTGGAGCTTGGACCGAGGCAACTCTTGGTGGGAGATGCGGAGCGGAAAAGCTTATGCCGTGATAGGTCAATCGAAGAGCTTGATTAGTAGGAATCTCATTCAATCTGGCTCGAGGTTCAGTGAGAACATTTGTCTAGTGGTAGATATGTAGTTGACGGCTCTTGACGCTTTCATCGTGATTGTGGATGGCCGGGCTTTGAGCATGGAAGAGACGCTGACATTCCGAGGCGACATGTGAGCTCCATCTTTATCGTTATCGTTATCGTTATCGCGATCTAGTCCGCAGCATCACCGAATCATCTCCGCAACTTTTTCCCAACTTCAAGATTGCGGAAAGACCCATGGTCACTCCACATCCGGCCGCATTCAAAGTCGTCGCAACGCCACGAACCCCTTTACGCGAGCTTCTGCACCCTGTCCAAAATGGCTGGTCCTAATCTCGAGGTCTTCAAGGTACCTACAATCCTCTTTCCCCCTTGGCGGACATCACCACTAATAACGCATTTGCAGTTTGGGATGTACATCCTCTTCCCAATCGGCATCATGTACTACTTCGGCACCAATCTCGACGGCAAATTCAATGTCCCTGACTTCTGGCCTAAAGAAGGTCAGACGCATAAAATACCGTATGAGCGTGAAGAGATCAAGAAGGAGCTGGAGAGGCTGAAGGCCAGGAATCTCGAGGCAAAGAGGGCGCGGGAAGCAGAAGAACTGAGAAGGGTGCAGATGGAACAGGGTAGGAATCAGGAATAAAAGAATATGATTGAGACCATGATGAGGAATGGCAATATTAGCATTTGGTCCAGGGGGTATGGCTTGATGCAACTTTGCGGATAACCAGCTCGAGGATTTCGCGACAATCCTCCAGCACACTTGGCCCTGCGGCATACGACATGGTTCGACTTATTACGCGGCCGCACAAAGAATTCGGGGTTGGACTATGCATAATCGGTTCGGATATGGACATAAATGTACAACACTGTATGATACATGTATAATGTACAGAGGAGCCCGCAATTACACCGTGACCTTGCTCTGCAATTGTTCCCACAGTTCATCGGATATCTTGCCTTTGCGCCAATTGATGTAAACTCCCTGGATTCCCGATATATCTTCCAGTTCGCTCAAAAAGCCGCCAAGTTCATTGGCCACAGCCTCGTCATCAACGTCTACTTTTGTGTCCTCTACTGGGTCCCAGACGATGTCGCTGTCTTGAACGCATGGTCCTAACTTGTTTGTAATGGCTTGGCTTATCGTTTTTACTTCCGCCGGGTTGGTGAGCAAAACGACCTGCGTTTCCTCATCTGCACTGTCCAAGTCTGTTACTGACTCTGCCTCCAATGCCGCGTCTAGTATTTCCATTTCTCCAGTTGCATCGCTTTTTGCTACTACAATTCGACCCCTCTTCTCGAACAGGTAACTGATTGGAGACACTGTGCCCCCTGCCTCTTTCACGGCAAGCCGTAGATCTGCCAACGTGCGAAGCTTGTTGTCTGTCTGACACTCAATCACAGTTGCAACCGCGCCGGGAAGTACTGCTTCTATTGTAACGGCCTCTAGGGCTGCTCCACTGGCTGACAGACCCTGGCCTCGCGCAATAGCAGCTTCAATTGCCGCTTTTGGCAGCTGGTTCTTCTTCGCATTCGATATCGAAAGGGCGAGGCGGGGATTCAAATTTGGATCCGGTCCGGCCACTGTGGTAGGGTTAATTTATAATCTGAAAGGTTAAGAGCTGGTCTGCAAATACATACATCTTACAGCAGCGGATATATCCCTTGCCATAATAGAACGGGCTTTGCTTTTCGCAGCATCATTTTTGCCTTTGTCATGCTTTATCGTAGCCCATTTTCTTGTGAGATGTCAATTGAAATCCAGATATGCTCAAATATACCGAGATAGCCGGATGGTAAACGTACGAATGGCCTGATGATGTGGGTGTGGATCTGGTGAAGCAACGCTCTTGCTGCAAACTCTGTACCCTAAAAGCTGGTATGGGCCGCCTATAGGCACAGGTAGATAAATTTTCAAACGAAAGTGAGGAGCCGACGGCTCGGCGAAACGGTGCGGACATGAGAGTGCTGGGTGGTTGCGATGGCCGTCTATTACCCGCAATCGAAACAAAATTGGGCAATGTCTTGGCGCGAGCGGCGGGCGGGCATCATCTCGGAGGTTGTCCGCAAAGTCTACTTCAAGGGCTGCCAACGTAGCCTGATTCTAAGATTTCGGCTCGACCGCGCCATGTAAGGTTCACACCCCCAATGTGCCCCCCTTGTAAAGCTAACAAAAGTACAAGGCTCGTATAGCTATCATGGCAGCGACCGAACAACAACCCACAAATGGAAGCCCCTCGAATCTGGAGCTAGATGTCAAGAAGCTCCACGCACTCCCATCAGAACAGCAGGATCTCTACCTGTTGACCTTTACCGCCGACCTTGCACGCCATGTCGGATCTCTTGATGCTGATGGAGCCTCGGCGCATCAGATATATATCAAGAAGGAGCTATTCCAGATAATCAATTTGGCCTCCCCCGCGCCTACAAGAGTAATTCGTAACAACTTGGGGAGGACCTTCTCCGGTATATTCGAGAAAGGCGACCGAAAATTACTCTTCGAGTCGATAAATGAGCTGACAGCCATTGTCAATAATACTGGAAAGAGCGACAAGGACATCAAGGCCAAGCATGCGGCAGCTCACTGTCTCGGTGCTGTCTTTGAGGCGGCAGGAGATAGTGCTATTGGTCTTTCACCAGTCGCTGCTAATTCATTGTTGCGTCTTCTAAAGGCTACATCGAGTCATGTTGGGCTCAGGGGGACTGCACTTCGCGCTGTAGGACGTGTTTTCAAAGGTGTAGGGCCGTCTTCTGATGAAGTTGTCGCAAGAGATGCCTGGAAGCAATGCCGTACACTGTGTGTCAACGACAAATCCCTTCTTGTACAGACCAGCGCTTGTTTCTGCCTTGAGCAACTAATTCGACATACCCCATTTTTCGACAATTCCACGGATTTCGATAAGATGTTAAGCGCCATCTGGAAGACTATTGATAGCGGATCGTCCACAGTAAGGCATGCAGCTGCGTCTTGTGTCAGCGCAGCGCTAGTCAAGAACTACAATGAGACTGCGCCAGTTGAAATCCCCATCTTGACTAGGTCGAAGACTATGAAGAAAAAGAAAGGAAAGGCCGATTTGGATGGAGATGAAGATACATTGGAGCGACCTGGGTCGCCCGCTCCGAAGAAATCAAGTACTAAGCTTGCATTCACCATGACGAATTTGCTCAAACAATTATCAACTCAGTACTGCAAGCCCGCGACTGGCAATCGAGCACGTGCCGGTATTGCAATCTGCTATATGAAAACCTTAAGAGGCTTAGGAGAGAATCTTGTAGAGACAAAGTACGCTGAAATTGCACGGCATTTCTTTGTTGATCTGTTGAGCAACCCGAGTATCATACAGAACCGCTACCGTACTCTGAGTACGAGGAAGTATGTCTCTGTTATTCTCGAAACAGTTGTAGGGAGGGAAATGCTCGGAGAAGCTGGCCAGATCAACGCGGCGAGATTCCTTGTCAATGATATCCTCAAGGATTACCCTCAAGCTATCAAGGAACGTCCAGAACCCTCGAAACAGACTTTGATAGGCGCACTGAACGCTCTCTCGGCGCTTTTCGACAGCCTAGGATCTGCAGCCAACGTCATTGCAGATTCCTGCAGGGACGGTCTCCTTCAGGTTGTTCAGCACCCAAGCTACACTGTCCAGGTCACCGCCTCGGCTTGTCTTCGCTCTTTTGTTCTTGCATGCCCTCTTCAGTTGCTTCCATCAGTAACAGTTTGTTTGAATAGCGTTAATCGCGAGCTTGGCTTGTTAGGTAGTCCCCGACAGTCAGCAAGAAGATGCGTTGGTCTTGCAAATGGTCTTTCTGCTGTACTTAGCACATCAACTTCTCAACCTTTACACGGTTCAGTCGATGTCAACTCCAGAGTCCTTTCTCAAGCAACGTCCTTGCTGAAATCGGCTAGTAACTCAGACCTCAGGATATCGGCTACTCAGATTCAAGTTGCTTGGATTCTCATAGGCGGTCTTATGACGCTGGGTCCCAATTTCGTCAAGATTCATCTTTCGCAGCTGCTTCTGCTATGGAAGAACGCACTCCCTAAACCATTAAACAAAGACAACATGGTGCAGCGAAACGTTTTGGAACTTAGCTTCTTAGCGCATGTGCGCGAATGCGCTCTGGGGTCGATCCTGACATTCTTCGAGTTCAATAGTAGATTATTGACGTTGGATGTCACAAAACGTCTGGCTGCGATGTTCCAGAATACCACCATGTTCTTGAACACATTGCCCGCCAGAAAGACGACTGATGATGCTTCCCAAAAGCTTTCGCCGGCACTCCAGCTCCATGATTTTGACCTCATGGTCCGGCGCAGAGTCTTGCAATGCTACACCAAACTAGTAGATTTGAGTCCGGCCGGAAGTAGCGAGGTTCTTCTCCAGACGAACTTGCTTCCATTTGCTGTAGCATCATTTGCTGATCCCGATAATTACGCCCCTAGCTCATTGAGCACTTCCATTGCTAGTTCAGCCGGAAATTTTGAGAGCATTTGGGATGTCGCCGATAACCATGGTTTTGGTGTTACCGGGCTCGTCAAGGGCTTCGATATCCAACCTTTGCCTGGAGAGCATGACACTGCTGCTCGGCATCACTGGGTCACAAGACATGGCCCGGAAGCCATCATTGATCGTACAGTATGTTACTTCATTGGTATCGTGTCGTATTATCTGCTAATCGTTCACAGCTTCTTTCACCCATTTGCGGTGCCCGCGAACACGACTCTATATCTTTGTATGTTCACAATACGAGCAACCGCGATGAGCTTCCGCAGCCCCCTGCCACAGAAGTTGTCAATTCGGCATTACAGCTTTTTGCTATATGCTTGCCACTACAAACGCCAAAGATCCAAGAGAGTATTCTCGAGCAGATGACCTCGTTCTTATCGGCAAACAGCTTGCAGAGAGACAGCAATCGTAAGGCGGCAATGATGGTGAATATAGCTTACGCTCTTCTTGCAGCTTTGAAAGTAGCAGTGAAGGAAACGAGATCGCCACCAGGTGACCTGAAAGGACCGGCAGTAGAAAAGGTCCTTCAAGACCTGTTACACGTGAGTCTCTCGATTTGGGCCTTCAATCAAAGTCACTAATGTACACAGGTTTTCATTATTCTTCCCGACCCATATGTGCGCAACATTGCAGGCGAGGCTCTTGGACGTCTGTGTAATAGCTCTGGGAACGCTCTTACGACGAATGAAGTGAAATACCTTGTCGACCAGATCGTGGCCAACCGTGAACCAAACGCTCGCTCAGGCTATGCCGTTGCGTTGGGTTGCATCCACTCTCAGCTCGGAGGAATGGCGGCAGGTTTCCATTTGAAAAACATATTAGGCATTCTAATGTCACTCGGCAACGACCCTCACCCGATAGTCCATTTCTGGGCTATGGAGAGTTTGTCTAGAGTAGCTGATTCCGCCGGTTTGACCTTTTCTGGCTATGTCACCAGTACGCTTGGTATGCTGGCACAACTATATGCAGCAGACACGCACAATGAAGATTCGGCTTCCCTGGCTTCATCAAACATTGAGGTGGATCTACCGTCTCCCGCGGTTATTGCTCGCTGCATTGACAGCGTAATCAACGTTCTAGGACCCGATCTCCAAGACATGGGTAAGGCTCGGGATATGATCATGACACTTGTCGGCATATTCAAAACAGAGCGCGATGATTTAGTTGTCATCGAGAGTCTTAGGTGTCAAGAGCACTTGTCTCTGTATGCTCCAGGCCATATGGAGTTTGCAGTCTACGTGAAGCAACTGCAGCAGGCCGTGGACAACAAGTCCTCTCAGATTAGAGATATGAGCGTAGACGGCCTCCACAACCTCATGAGACGCAACACTGACGACGTTCTGAAAGCCGGGGATGCAGGACTAGAGGATCAACTGTGGCACATTCTCGACAAGGACCCTGAACATGATGTTGTGCGGAACATCTTTCGGAATTGGCTGCATCAAACTGGCCTCACAGATACCCCTACTTGGGTACAGAGATTTCAGACGATTTTGACTAAGACGAAACGAGTCAATGAGGGAGACAAAGCTGAAGAGAAGCCCAGAGGTGGCGGTCCGGACCTTCAGGATGAAGAGGTTGCCGGCTTCGCTGCAGCAACAAATGCGCCCGGTGACGATAATAATGGGCCCACGCAAACTCAAGAGTTATTGAAATGGCAAGTGCGGACATTTGCGATGGACTGCTTAAGTGAACTTCTTGCGATGGTCAGTAAAGAAGCAGCCTTTCGAGAGGAATCTCCTTCGGTCCTTGCTTTACAGCAAAAGGTCGCTGACGTTGTACGAATTGCATTCTCCGCGTCTACTGCTGGTGTTGTCCAGTTGCGAATCCGAGGCCTTAAGATTATTGACCAGATTCTCAAGGTATGTGTGTTCTCATTAACTTAATCAGCCAATGTCTAACTTGATCCATAGTTGTTTGGCAAGACACCTGATCCAGATTTTGCTGAGGCAACATTGCTGGAACAATATCAGGCGCAGATTGGATCTGCTCTCACTCCTGCATTTGCTGCTGATTCGTCACCAGAATTGGCGGCAGAGGCCGTCAATGTTTGCGCTACATTCATTGCAACAGGCATTGTCACCGATGTCGACCGTATGGGCCGAATCCTTAAGCTTCTTGTTTCGGCACTGGAAAACTTCTCTGGTAGGTGACTAAGAAAAATGTCCATGAAGTTGAGGTTGACAATGGCATAGGCGAAACAGAGGCTGCAGCAATTGGAGATCTTAAAGGACTTAGCTCAAACGCTCAGGTCATGGTCAAGATGGCTGTCTTCTCTGCATGGGCCGAGTTACAGATTGCCAGTGCGGATCAAAAATATCTGGTTGATGTCCTCAGACCCCACATAGCGAGGTTAACTCCTTTATGGCTTTCATCTTTACGAGAATATGCTCGCCTGAGATTTGAGCCTGACATCTCTTCTATGGGATCCGCATCGCTTTCGGGTAGTCTTGACACAATCTACGCCGCGCTGAACCGCGAGACGTTGCTCAAGGTATGATAGGTCGTAGCACTTCGATTATAAGTTTGGCTAACCATTTGTAGTTCTATCAGGAGGCATGGCTGAATCTCGTAGATGCAATCGCCAGTCTTATTGACGAGGATAGCGAGTTTGTTTTTGATGCCCTGGACGGCAAGACGGAGCTTTCAGCGCCATCTACTAAAAACAAGCCTATGGACAGTATCAACTATCGTGATGAACCCGTAGCTTTCTTCTTTGTCCTGTTTGGACTCGCCTTCGAGGCGCTAGCCGGCAGGCCGGGTGATCTCCAAGCCTCAAAAGAACAAATCCTCGAAATCTTGCAGGCGCTCAAGAAAATCCTACGTCCATCGGTATCTGGGCACGCAATATACCAGGAGGTTGTCTTCTCTGAGACAATGGACATGCTTGACCGACTAGCTTTGACTGAAGGTCTAGACGTTCAGCGAGTTATTGTGGATATTGCAAGGAATCTCTGCCTAGGTCATCCGTCTGCGCGACGGCAAGAGTAAGATACTTAGCTCGATGTAAAAGAAGCTAAGCTAATCTTGACAGTGCTTCGGGAGATGAAAACTTATCTGAAGATATTGACCAGCTTTTCGAGTTGACTAAGATAATGGTACTCATCATCACTGGTCTCATTCCGAACCTGGATGACAGCAAAGCAGGAGGTACGTGATCTTCCTTTCCGATTTTCGTAGCAAGAATCTAATCCAATTCACTAGCCCGTCATGAGCTGAACGAGGAAGCTCTTGCATTGCTTAATACGGCGCTTTCTGCTCTTGTTGATGCTTCCCAAGTGTTCCCATCCATCATCAAGACAGATCTGCACGCCTGTATACTACACATTTTCGCTACTATCATGGGTACCGGAGCCTGTCAAGCAAGAGTAGTCCCCCAATCACTCCCAATCCTTAAACGCTTCATCAGCAGCCTCGTGACCCACGCGAAGCCCGGTTCTGAATCCAGCACCCAACTCCGCGCAACACTAACGCGCTTCCTGGCCATACTCAAAAACTCGCAACAGCGCGAATTCGAAGCCGCCCTGGCCTGCGAAAAGAACACGATCCTAGCCACCACGCTCCTAATCTCAACCGCAGCCCCAGCATTTGACCCGTCAGACCCGCTAATAACCCGCTTCGTATCCGAACTCTTCTCCAGCCTCGGAAACCGGATGACATCCAAGGTCGCCTTAGGCTGCTGCCGGTCCCTGCTCCTTCTGCCCAAGAAATCCGCCGTCGAGACCTACATCGCCGCCCAAATGCTCCCGCAAATCCTCTCCTTCCTCTCAAACCCAGACGACGTCGAGGGCCTAGACGAAACCCGCTCGCAACTCTGCTCTGCCCTCGTATCATTCATCTCCACCCTACCCAACCCCACCCAACGCACAACGGCCACCAAAATCATCATCCCGGCCCTCCTAACCCGCGCCTCCAAAGAGCCCAAAGCCATCCCCGAGACAGCGGGCAGGTTACTCGAAATCGCTGCAGCCGATCAATCCGCGTTCCGCACGGTGGTCGCTGGAATGCAAGCCGAGCAACGCACATTCGTAGAGCACGTGCTCAAGGAAGGCGGAGCCGGGAGGAGTCAGAAGGTGCAGCGTAGGGAGGAGGAGAGTGAGCCTACTATAGCGCTTAAGATGGATTTTGGGAGCTAGTCAAGTACGTGGTTTGTGTCGCCTATCACGCACATGTCATCACGGGACGGGATGGAAAGGCAAAAGTTCCAGGTTATGTTTAGAAGATGAGTAGAGTGGGTGATTAGTCTAGAGAGAGAGACAAAAGGGCATGTTCTATCAATGATGAACGGATAGCGTAAACCGGCGCAATGAATGAAACGACAGACAGACACACAGACGAGATTATACACCGTACCTGAGAAGAGATGAGCAAGCTCATCATCCGATTCCTTTACACTTTTTCTGAAAACACAAACACAAAAAATAATTAGATGATTAATAGATAGATAGATACCATTTCTTGTCTTTTACCTTTGGGTTACCTCACGTATGCATGCTACGAGTTTATATCCGGAGCAGCGAAATGGGAAGACCTTATGTTGAGCATGACCACGCTGTGCTAACTTAGCGGCCTGTTTGTATCGACGGAAAGGGCGATGATAATTTCACTGGTGGCAATCAACAATTGGTAACACAGACAGACACGAAACGGGGATTTCAATAGTGTTGCTTCTTTTCGTGGAGTATTTTTTTTTAGGTCTGGGTAAGAAGGGGGTTTGTGCTATATCCACAAGATGAGCCATCCTACCTAATCTACCTACCTAGTCCAGTGTAGCTAATCGGCGCTACCCTACCTATCTATATTTACCAGAAGAAAGAGCCCTCCCAGTTTTCACCATGGTATCTTTTCCTCCCACTCCATATCATGACAATTCCAATCCAATCATGCTCAGCTTGTCCATCCTCCGTCCAATGTTCTCGTGACTCGCCAACCCTGTTTGGGCTGATGGGCTGCTTTTTCGACTCATAGATACTCCGCCAGAGCAGCCTTCACCTCTGGTGTCAATCGCTCTTGTACTAGCGTCACAATCTTTCCATTGTGCCTGGTATTGGCGTCTTTCAGGTACTGTCCGACCCAAGCCTTGACGTCTGTGATCTCAGGGTAAGGGTCCTTGGGTGGCTTCTTGCATGTGTTGAGCTGAGTGAATCCCACACCGAACCCAATTTCGTCAACATCCGCATCTGGAATGGTGTCATCTTGAGCAGCTGGTACGGGCGGGTTGACAAGCAGTTCAATAAGACGCTGTGTAGTAAATCCCCAGCCTTTTGGATACCGGCTGACGAAAGCTTCGGAATCGGTGAGAGTCTTAGTAAAGGACACGACAGCAGTCTTGCGGTCAGTGGGGCGAGGCAGTTTCTGGGTTTCTGGGAGGATGATTGTCAGGTAGACACCCTTGAACACACTGCCTTAGTTAGTAATGATTACTCTATACATTTACATTTGTCGAATGGAAAACATACTCATGCTGAACTTGATCGGTGACATTGATGAAAAAGTCAGCCCCGAGTCCCTTATCCTGCCGTGCAGAGATGAAGTGGTAGAAGGCAATAAAGCGCTGCTGGAAAACCTCGGTTTTCGAATTTGAAAGTCGCGTCAGCATCAGCTGGACGATTGTGACAAAGTATTGCTCAATGGCCTGTGGGGGGATGTTTCCAATGATGCATTCGATTAGTTCAAATGCGAGAGCTTCATGAGCCTTGCTCGAGATCAACTTCTGGAAAATACCCAGGATTGGCTCGACTTGATTCTTTTCAACGATGGATTGAGCATCGCGGGGAACCATGGAAGTAAGCAAGCGAACCAAGGCCGGTACGTTGCCTCTGGATTCCCATACGGTAGGTAGAATGACAATGTCAAGAAGTTGTTGATAATAGCTCGTCAGACCACCAGAGGGATTTGTCTCCAACAAAGCTGCGAACAATTGGAACACATAAGGCACGAATTCTTCCACGCCTTCTTGGAGGATGGCAGCGAAAGGATCGTACAACTGAGTCTCAAGCTTGGAGCTCTGCGATGGGCCTGCAAAGCGAATCAGAGCGCCAATGCCTTCGAAGAGGTAATATTGGAAGCGGGGGTTGCTTGGGTTGTGCCTGATGACCTTGGTGATGTTGATGAAATTATTGAGCACAATATCAGTAATTGGCAGCACCCCATCCCTAATGAAGATGAGCACCCTCATAACGCACTTCATCAGGAATTCGTTTTCTTGGATCTTCTCCGGCGCAGAATTCTTGGTGATGAGCGCGAACAAGTGGGTCAGTAGTTCCTTTGATGAGGAGACTACATCGTTCTTCTGGATGATGGGTTGTTTGTTGTTGTCGGTCATGAACAATGCTCGCTCGACCGCGATAGCCGCATACGTGTGAATGACATAGTTGCTATTCACCAGCTGATTGACCAAAAGAGGGAATGCTGCACGCCATAGATCAGGTGAGAGTTGGCTGCGGAAGACATAGAGGAATTTGATGGAGTCCACCTTGAGAATGGCCTGTGCATCTCCAGCCTGAAGATCAGCTGCAATGTTGTTCTGGAAGAATCCGAGTATGTCCACGTTTGGATTAACGTTCAGCACACCCTGGGCGGCTGTTGCTGTTCCCTTCGCGGCAATTGCAGAGAAGAGATAAACCGCAGTATCCTTGGCCTGCCAATTTTCCTTGTTCTTTGCATACTCTTGAAGATAGTGGTCAACGTAGGTCTTGGCTGTAGTCGTGACCAAGTCCTCGAAGCGAGACATGAGTTGGCGTAGGAAATTTGTGGCAGCGCGTCGTCGAGTGTCGTTGTCAGAACCCTCCAGATCCCTTCGAATAAACTCAATCGGCTCGTCTTCAAAGAGCTCAACGTCAGACTCGCGGAGAGTTAGGTTCGGTAAGATGACCTTCTCGATGATCTGCACCAAGACCGCCTGGCTGTTGAAAGATTCGGCATGGTGGGTTCCAGCAACCGCAGTTAAGAACTGAAGGGCCTTGCTAACGAGAATGTCGTACTTGGTCTCCAGTCCCACGGACATGAGGAAATTCCAAGTAGTCTCTATGAACTGGCCAAGCTGTGGGCCAAATGCGTCCTCGTACTTTTGGACATAAAGCATCAGAGCCTGGAAGATGCCGGCCTTGACGTACTCCAAGATGCCCGATTCGCTCTCGTCGCCAGTATGCAGCGTCGGATTGTCATAGGTGAGGTACTTGTGGAGAAGGGCCGATATGGCGGGCAGATTATCCTCGAATACCGGAGGCAGATCCTGACACGACAAGTCGTAGAAGAGCCTTATTATGAGATCGAGGGTAGAGAAGGCATCTTTGAGGGCTTGAGGGTTGTTCTGGGAATTAGAAATTACGTTGTCGGTATTCTCCATGAGGGTGAGAAATGGAGTGCTGAATTTCGAAAGGACGTGGTTGATCTCGGTGAAGAGTTCGTCTGATCGGAATAGAGGCCTCCATCGCTTGAATATGGAATGAGCGACGCGCAAGACACCGTTATTGACTGTGGCATTATCGGGGGTCAGTCGGGAGATGAGATCGTCGACCAATGTATCCCAGCGCTCCCAGAAGTCACTGTCGGCTATGGCACTAATGGCCTCTCCGAGCTGGGCTTGCAGATTGGGGGGGACGGAGACCATGAGGCCAATAAGCTCACGCTTGATGGCGATGACCTCCTCCTCAGGCAACTTGTAATTCCCATCCTCGTCGGTCCAGTTGCGCTTGATGAAGTTTTTGAAGTATAAGGCACTTGCTAATCGGACGGTTGCGGGAATGGAGTCGGTTGCGACGATGTGGAGGAGGGTGAGGGAAAAGCCGGGCTTGACCTGCTCTTGTGCGATTGCAGCCTCAGCTAGAGATTGTCAGTGGGTGTATGTGAGTATAAGCTGGTCAGTTTTGCAAGGTCCATGGACATGTAGAGTAAATGCAGCCAGTCGTTGATAAAGGTTGCCCAGGTTTAGATATGGGATGTCGAATGCGGGTAGCTGTAAACAAATGTGAGGGCAACTTGCCTTGTTTGTTTTGCCTAGGATCCAAGCTGGCCTCGAGCAGCTGGGACAAGGCGGGGACGTCAACAGTAGCCATGGCGGCGGGAGGAGAAGCGCACCAACAGAATGGAACGGAGGTGGCTGGAAAGGGAGGACGAGGGGGAGAGGAGGTGGGATGGTGGATATGATTTTGTGGTGTGGAGGGGAGCAAATTGACTTTTGGCGGGCAGGCGGTCGGCGGTCGGCGGGCGGTCAAGGATGCGGTTGCGATTGCTTGTTGGTGGGTGTGGGCGTGTGGGCCCTGTAGCTTCAGACCTCCAGCTCAGAGGGTGAGAGGCTGCCCGAGAGAAAGTTCAACCGCACGGTCTTCTTGGCGAACCGTGGAAGGGTCGGTCCTTCCTTCCCTCTTCTCTCGGTGTTCTTGCTCAAGTCTTGCTCATTAGCATTCTAAGCTCTAAGGTGACCTTCACCTTTGATCAGCTCCCACCCCCACGGCAGAGCCACTCAAGCCTGCTTTTGTCCTATAGAAAATATCCAGAAACCTCAAGGCTGGTTTTTTGGCCCAAAGTTCCCACCAATGAGCCCATTTCCAATTACATACTACAGCCCCATCTTACTGGTTGCCCATGTAGACAAATTTGTTCCCCCCAAAGCAAAAGTCCACGGGTGAGAGTGAGGGCAGTGGTGGGCGTGGGCGCACCCCGGATTTTCAGGCCGCGCTAGCCTCAACTCATGACCTTTTCTCTCTCTTCCGCTCCCGCTTCCCATGACCTCCACCTTCCACCCTCGACCTCCAGCTTCTCTCTCCATCTCTCCTCCTCACTCCTCTCCCTCCTCCTCTCGTGATTCCGCCATGTCCGTCGCCTCCTTCCTCTGATTGCAAGCTTGCCGCCATCACCACAGCCGCCATCATAATTTTGCTCGCCGTGCCCGTCGTCTCCTCTCGTCTCCTCTCGTCATAATCTTTTCATCTGAGCCAAGTAAATGTCCCTCTTCGTCACCCCCGCCGGCCCTCCGCAACCTCACCACCCGTCTCCCCCGTCCATACCGCCCATGACAGACTCCATGCCACCTTGTCGGTTATAATAACTACCCTACGCACCAATCCTACCGCCTCCACGCTACATAGAATCCACATCACACGTCGAGACTTATGTCTCCATCCTCAGGAGATGTTCCACGCACGCCAGATAGACGTTCCTCCTCTTCCGCCCTCTTCGGTGCCTTCAGGTCCTTCACCAGCGGTCGTCTCAAGAGCCCTACTCCCCCCGCCTCTCTCTCCTCGGCCACCGGCACACCCGTCCGTACACCCTCCCTCACCTCTCAGCCTCGAGCAGAGTCCATCGCAAGCAGCACGGCACCAACCATCGATGGCTCTACCAAGCACATGTCCCACTTAGGTCTCAAGGGTGCAAGAGCCCCTGTGGGAGGACCTCCCGAATTGGAAGAGCTTATCGCGCAGCTACATAGCAGCCAGCCATTCCCTGAGAGGGCAGCAGCAGTCGAAGAAATCTGCACTCTTCTGCAGGACTATCCAATGCGCAATGTTCTTGGTTTATGGGCTGCTGCTAGCGATTTGCTTCTGCCCGAAAAGCCTGCTGAAACTGCTGAGGTTGGGTATAAGCTTCTCAAGAGCTGCGCTGCTCTCGAGGACTTAACTCCAGTTGAGCGCAATGTCTTCTTTAGTGCCGCCTCACTACGGCAGAATGACAAGAGGTTTGACCTCCAGCTTGACGTTGTATCCACACTCACTCGTCAGGGGCGTAATATCGGCGCTTGCGAGTCTCTTCTCTCGCCATTCATTTTGAACTCTCTGGCTCAATGCTTCCAAGATAGTAGAGATGCTGTTGCTGCTGCCAATGTCGTTCGGAAAGCTCAATCGAAGAAGAGCGCGGACCATCCCCTTCAAGAGACCGAGAATCTGAATCAATTGTTTCAATTCGTCATCGACGTCTGTAAATTCAATTCCAACGTTTTCCATCATGATGACTTGGAATTACTGCTTAGAAAGGTATTATCGATATGTCAGGAGACTACACAGGCGAGCGACGTCGAAAACTCCATCAAGCTGTTTGACACTGTCATCACCTACGTGCATGTCCCACAGGGCGCACTCAAACCTTGCCTTGAGGTTCTATGTGCCATTCACCGTCAACTAGATCGGTTCCGTGAGCCGGCTTGGAATACTCTTAGTAATCTCTTCAAATCACACGTTGGTCAGGCTGCCGTTGCATCACTTCTCCATACCTTACTCGATGGGCCCAACCGTAGGAGTCGCCAGTTCAGTTTTTATCGTGGTACAATCCAGGTCTTGCAACTGCTCTTAATACAGGATGGCCTTAATGGGCTCCCCAAAGTACCCATCTCTCTACTTTTCCCTGCTTTGAAAGCATCCATAAAGGAAGAGCACAAGTCCCAGGAAGGCATTGTTCTTGATCTTATCGCTACGATTCTGGAAAAGAAGGAAATGAGGGAACTCTTACTGCATGAAGCCGACTGGAGCGATTTCATCGATATTATACGTACATGCGCAGAACGTGACGATAACAGAGCTGCCGCAAAGGCTTCATTACAAACCGAACCCCTTCATCCAGAATCAGACACTCCTGCAGGGCCTGCATCGGCGACATCGGTAGGGGGAGATGCCGATGGCGAGATCAACTCCAATGGAGACTCTTCCACAAATACTGTGACACTGCCTGAAATACCTCACAGGAGTCCGGAGGACAACATCTCAAAGATTCTGGTTGGATTAGACGTGATCAGTAACGACATGGATTATGTGCAGAAGTCTGCCATCATGGAATTATTCATGCGCCTGGCGACTCGACTGAGTGACTCGACGGCCGAAAACATGATCACTTTTTATGTGGAGGAACACTACTTACATCCGTCAAACGGAGAGTGGTTTGAGGCATGTCGCAGTCTGGTATTTGGCATTTTCAGAGACGTATCCAGGCCGCGGTCGCTTCGCCTTAATTGTATCGACAACCTACGAGAGATTTACAACACAATCGAACACATCTGTGCAAAAGATAGAGTCTTGCAATGTGCAGCTCTTCTTTTGACCAATATCGCGATGGAAGAAGATGTTGTGGTTCTCAGCAAACTTGTCGACTTTGCAGTGGATGTGGCCGATCGGGCATCAGACGCCAACTTCCAGGATACCGTGGATATCCTTCAAAGACGGCTGGAACGGACACGAGTGCCCGCGCCTTCACCCACATCCGGCTCACCACCATGGTCCTCGCTAGGATTTCACTCAAGGGCCTCAGATCAGCAGACTGGATCGCCATGTAACGTCATCGCCACTGCTTTTGTCCGTCTCTTCACCAGGAGCGTCACCAAGTCGGCGCCGAAGATCAAAATACTCTATGAGATTCTCAAGGGGATAGCTGGTTCAGACGCCTACGAGACTGATGCACGTCTGACTACGCTGAAGCTCCTCTTTCGGCTGCGTGCCGACTCGAGCCATGCACTAATTGTAAGCTCCTCCTCCGAAGGAGAGAGGATCGCGGCCGTACTGTCTCGCACGGCCGAGACTGCAACACCCGCAGACAAAGTGGACGACAGTCTCTCAGACTCCGGCCGTGTCGATGACCCATCGTCATGGCGCGATCAGCGGAAGATGTCAAGTGTCAGCCCTCACTCGTCCCTCAATAGATACACATCGCGTCAACCTAGTGTTCCAAGCGGTGTCCCAAAGTTCAACCCACCTTTGTGGATGTATCCCGGACCTAAAGGACTTTCCGAAGAGCCATCATCTAAGTCTAGCCGGGTGGTGTTCTCTCATATCGATGCGGAAGAGTATCCTCTAAGCGATGATGTTTTTGACATGGAGATAACACTGTGGCTTGAATTGGCAATCTCACTTCTTCAAAAAGTATCAGACTGGGAGATCTACAGTTACGTATTGGTCCATTTAGGTCCACAATTGTCCAACCAAGCTTTAGTGCGAAGCTGTGTGCCACAACTAAAGATGCTACGAAGTGTCGTTTGTGAGCAGATTCGGGGTTCCTCTTTCCATGAGCCTCCCAGCTACACCCTACTGAAGAAGGCCGATGTTGCAGTATGTTTATTCCACATCCTCACGATGCTCGTTAGTTATCACGACCATTACGAGAAGAGTGAGGAGGATGATTTGGTTAAAACTTTGATCCATGGGATGACACAATGGGACAAAACTGCAAAGTGGTGTATTCATGCCCTCACAGTCTGTTGTCAAGAAACCCCCTTGTCTGTGAGCAAATCGTTGGATATAATCATCCAGAAGATGTCCCAGATCGTCACCAGACCGTCTACTGCCATCCATATTCTAGAGTTCCTCACTTCCTTAGCAAGGATGCCGTTCCTATACAAGAACTTTCGCGAAGATGATTTCAAGATGGTCTTCGGCGTTAGCTTCCGCTATCTGCAGCATGTCCGCGACCAGCGCGAGAGGGCTGCTGGCGCAAGTTCACTGCAGAGCGCGCATCGATCATTACGGCACAGTGGCCCATCCCGCGATTTCACCTCTTCGCCAGATCAAGTCTCGGGAGGCAAGATTAGGGTCGCGGCTGACGACCTACCTCAATATGTATATTCGCTTGCCTACCACCTCATCTCATTCTGGTTCATCGCCCTCAAGATGGAAGATCGACCAAAACAAATACCGTGGATAACCAAGAACCTTGTATATACGGACAGCACCGGCAAGTCGGTCGTAGAAGAACACAGCCAAGTCATCATAGACATGATGAGTTTGGTCGGTTACACAGATCGCGATGAAACTACTCGCGATCCTTCCTTTGCCAAACCTAGTGATGGTGAAGTGTGGAAAAAGACATGGGTTGTCGGGCACAGTCTAGTGACAATTGAGACGGCCGCGAGGACAGGTGTATCATTGATTACGAATAGAAGACCGGTAAGTGTGGCTAACATGTCTTTGCCTTGCAGAACCATTTACTTATCTGTGTATAGTGCGGTACCCGATACTTGTACTCTCGCCCACTTCTAGCACCTCCTCCCCATCATCAAGTACCTATCACCGTTGGACTTGCGTCTGAGGCATATTACACGTCTTCTTACGTGGGCATCCTGCCTGATGACATATTCCAAACATATTATGCTCCTCTCAATTTGACCGACCCGCCCATTGTCTTGCCCGATGATCAAGCAACCCGCCGCGCGATTGAAACCTTTGACCGCAACGCTACTGTAGACAGTCACAAGGTAGGCGTGATCTACATTGGCGAAGGCCAAACAAATGAGCGGGAGATCCTCATGAACGACATCGGATCTGCCGCATATGTATCGTTCCTGAACGATCTAGGCACTCTAGTCCGACTCAAAGATGCGAAGTTCAATACTGGCGGATTAGACTTTCGCGAGGACGCGGACGGGGAGTTCACGTATTGCTGGCGAGATCGTACGATCGAGCTGGTTTTTCATATCACGACCATGATGCCAACGAGTTCTGACGCCCTAATGACCTATGCCAATAAGAAACGCCATATCGGGAACGATTATGTAAACATCGTCTATAACGACTCCGGGCTACCTTATGATTTTGACACTTTCCCCGGCGCATTCAACTACGTCTACATTGTCATCAGTCCCGAGTCTCGTGCTTCCTTTGTTGACAAGCGATTGGACTCCGACCCCGACGGTAAGGAGCGCTATTACAAAGTTCAGGTAATCTCAAAGCCTGGATTCCCCGAAATTTCGCCCGCAGTCGAACCCAAAATACTCTGCGGCAAACACCTTGCTTCATATTGCCGCCTCCTCTCCATAAACGCAAATGTCTTCTCTCAAGTGTGGGCAATACGTGATGGCGGAGACTCAATCTCATCTTGGCGCAATCGTCTTCGTGAGATTAATCGTTTGCGTGAACGATATGGATCATCAAACAATTCCCTTGCTGTCTCGTCTTCGAGTCCCGTACAGGCTCAAAGCATCTCAAGCCCGCCACCCCGCGAAAATCCTGCGATTTTCAAACGAACGAGTGTAGCAACATTTATAAGCGAAGGTACCAGTCGTAGTAGCATCACGAGCAATAGTCACGACGTTGCCCTATGAAAGCCTGATTTCCGCTTTCATATCCGCTTTTTTCCTGGGAGCATTACAAAGATACCCCGGTTTTCTTCTCCTCTCACTCACCACAAAAGTTTTTGCTGTTTTCAAACCTCTTTGCATGGCATGGCATGGTGTTCTGATTGAAAATTCTGGGACATATGGTGTCGTTGAAAAAGTTTTTTTGATTATGCTCTACCCGGTTGCGACTTAACCTTGTTCCGCTTCTATAGTACTCTTTGCATAGGTGGGTTGGATGGAGCATTCAAAATAAAAGGATCGGCTGGCGCGGTGAAATTTTGTCCGTATGAACACGGCGATAGCAATGGGCAAAAGGATATGCCGTGCTTGTTTTGTACAATAATAGCAAACACCAACTTGTCAATGCCTCGGACAATCTATCGTACAGTACTATTAGAATACTAAGATACAGTTCGGCCGAGCTTATATTATATCAGATAGAACAACATGCATAGCGCTTCATAAATCTAGCCAAGATTAGTATGCTACAGAGACCTGAATCTGTCAATAGAAAATGCAGGGATCAAAAACGAGCATAGGGCGTGGGAATCATACTTGTACCTTCCCGTTTAGGCTAAGTGCATGTTGAAACTCGGGCGTGCAGAATCGATTCCATCATCTTCTTGCTTCGTCTTTTTCGCTCGAAACTCTTCCATTGATCAATTCTGTAAAACCTTCCCCTTTGCTTGACTCATTTAAGGGGCTCAAGACGGTGTTGAATACTGAGCTGGATATAGATAAAGTTTCCTGTTGCATGCGATCACTTTCCCTTGTTAGTTTTAAACGGACGAAATATTCCTTTCTGCGCAACGGGCCAAATCACATAAAAAGAGCTTGGAATCAAAGTCACCAAATATATCCGCATTTCAATTTGTGTACCATGGCTTCTTCGCCGCAGAAAACAGAAGCGCTCTACCAACAAGATGGTACCCTACACACGCACAAAACCACTATATCATCAATCTCGCCACTATCGTCCCTTCCATCAGAGACACAATCTCTCTTCAAGCCCCCAGAAGGCAATCCCTATATTCTCATAGCTCCAGAAACGATCTTCCATGCCCAAGGCGGCGGCCAACCCTCGGACACCGGCACCATAACCCTTTCAGAGAAAGAAGAATCCTCCCAAGCAGCACCAACCTTCAACGTCCACCAAGTCCGCAAAATCGACCCTCAAATCTTCCACCTAGGAACCTTCTCCCCATCCCCAGAACAACCTCTCTCCTTCGCCCCCAACTCCAACATAACTCAATCCATAAATCGCTCCACGCGACTCCTCCACTCCCGTCTCCACACAGCGGGTCACGCCCTAGGCCTCGCAATAATGTCTCTAGCCAAGTCCGCCTCACACCCCGACATCCCCTCAACCCTAACCGAATCAAAAGCGTCCCACCACCCAGGAACAGCATGCGTAGAATTCCACGGACTAATCCCAGGATCCGCAAAGGAAGCGATCCAATCCGCCATCGACGCCCTCGTCGCGCGCGACCTGCCTATCTTGATTCATTTCTGGGATGAAGAGAGGGCGGGTCGGGAGTGTGCTACGGAGATTCCGGAGGGGCTTGGTGCAGGGGAGGAAGTTAGGGTTGTGGAGGTTGAGGGCGTCGGGAGTTATCCTTGTGGTGGTACGCATGTACAGCGTTTGGGTGAGTTGGGGAGGGTAGTAGTTAGGGGGATTAGGAGGCAGAAGGGGGGGACTAGGGTTGGGTATGAGGTCGTTGATGGGTGAACTGCGATTTTACTTCTTTTCCTTCTTTTTAAGATTTCTGGTTTTCAAGACTAGGGCGCTTAGGTGTCGTTGAAAGAATATAGCACAGGGCCACAAAATTTCTTTCTAGGAAAAATTTATGGATTCTTGTCTACTGGAAAATAAACAACTATACCGCGGAAAACACAACAAAAACCAAAAAACAAACCTGCCCGCGTATACCTGTATATCCAAATCCCTTCAGCCAAACAAAACTTCTATACCCTAAAAAAAAATCCAAGCGCATCAAGATCTTGTTGTGTGTACGCCCAAACCCAAACCCAAACCCAAACCGTATATATCCTTCCTTCCAAGCCCTGCGTAAGACATGAATAGTAAAAGCTGAAACTAAATATGAAGGGTAGACTCGAACCAGCGGGTGCAAAATTGAAAAATAAAATTCAAACGGAAAACACCCATCTCCAAACCAAAAAGTAAAGTGAAAAAACATGAACCGAAAAAAAAAAAAAAAAAGAAAATCCGGCCTAAAACATGTTAAAGAACGAAATAACAAAAACCAAACACTCCCAATCCATCAGACAAACCAAGCCAATTCCCAACTTCAAGATCCACCGACCCCATAAACCCCCCTCAACCTCCCCGCCAACACGCCCCCCAACGCCTCCAAAGTCCCCACACTCAACATCTCAAGCACACTCATATCGACACCAAAAACGCCCTTCCACCAAGCCCTAAGTTCAATCCCCACAAGTGAATCCATACCCAAATCGACAAGCGGCAATGACGTGTCAACACCCTCTTCGCTCTTCATCAATAAAGTCATTAACCGTTTGCCGATCTCTTGGGCTAAGAATAAGGAGGATTCCGAAGTGCTGAGGATCGAGGGATCGGATTTTGCGCGGGTAAGGAAGAGTTTTAGGGTGTTTGAGGATGTGCTTGTGGAGGGCGTGGTGCTGGATGTGTTGTGGTAGATTGAGAAGCGGGGGTCGGTGCGCCATACGGCGCGGTTTGAAGGGTGGGAGAGGGGGATTGTGGAACCGAGGCCTAAGACGAAGGTTTGTGGGTCGGTGTAGGAGGAGGTGTGTTTAGAAAGGGTGGTGGTGGTGGTGGTGGTGGTGGTTGGGGTTGAAGTCATGGAGACCAGCAAGGCGTCGAGAACGTTTTGCTCTGTCAAGGCTTTGAACCCTGTTGTTGACGCGCGGTGGAATAGATCTTGATGGTCTACTAGATAGCCTACGTCTGCCACGGGACCGATGTCGATGGCGGATGCGGGGAGGTTGTTGGCGGTGCGGAATTTGACAAAGGCGTCCAGGAAGGCGTTGCCGGTTGCGTAGTTTGCTTGTCCTGGCTGCCCGATGAGTCCGGAGACGGAACTGAATAGGATGAAGAAGTCGAGGTTGCAGTCGGTTGTGGAGTTGTGCAGATTCCAGGTTCCTTGGATCTTGGGCGATGCTGCGATGTCCCAGTCTTCGAAGGACATTTTGAAGAAGTTTTCGTCGCGGAGGACCATTGACATTTGGAGAATGCCTTTGAGTTCGTGCTTGGCTGATGAGATGGCGTGGGAGACGTCTTTGGGGTTTGTGACGCTTCCGCGCAGGAATTGTACGTCGCATCCCATGCTTGCGAGCTCCTTCGCAAAGGCGTGGTCGCTGGGGTTCAGTCCTGCGCTTCTGGAAAGGTACATCAAATGACGAGCACCGTGGGTGACCATCCATATGGAGATGGCACGACCCAATCCTCCCAATCCGCCAACGAGGAGGTATGAGGCCTCTTCACTGAGTTGTAGAGTCTTCAATTGTTTCGGGATACTCGGTGGGAGCTTGGAATTGGCGATAGCATCTCGAATTGTGACGCATATTCTGCCAATGTGTTGACCAGCTTGCATAAACTTGAACGCTTCAAGGGCAGAAGATGCTTCGAATGCTGTTGTTGGAAGAGGAGAGATGAGTCCCATGCGTAAGTAGTCCATGATCTTGAATGTGAACCTAACACCGTGCATCAGTTCTGCAAACCTTCGGGGTAAGGAATGCTTTAACTCACCCGCGAATCTGTTCAGGGTATTCCAGGAACGCGTCCATATCGACACAGCAATAGCTACGGTTAGCAAGGAAAGGATTCAAATCCAGCTTCCCATTTCCTTGCAAATCGCCCTTGCCTATCTCGACCATCTTACCAAACGGAGCGACGCACTGCCATGTCAAATGCAAAAGATCTCCGCCCAAAGAGTTCAGAACCACGTCAGCTCCCCGGCCATTTGTTCTCTGCATGAGATCTTTGTAAAAGGACTCATCGCGAGAATACAAGATGTTGGAACGAGGGATCTGGAAATTGTCCATAAGGTATTGGACTTTCTCTTCGTTGCCAACTGTAGCGTATATCTCAGCACCAATCATTTTCGAGAGCTGGATGGCTGCTAATCCGACGCCACCGCATGCACTGTGAATCAATACCGACTGTATACGGTTAGTAAAGCCTAAATAAGAAGTTAATGTGATGTAAATGCTTACCTGTCCCCGACGAAGCCCGCCGACGTCAAACAATGAATAAAGTGCGGTACAGTACGGGAGCATCATCGCAGACGCATCTTCAAACGACAAATTATCAGGCATCTTCCTTGTCAATGACTCCCTCGTTACAACAGTAGTAGCCATGAGATGATGATCCAAGAGTGTAACACGATCTCCAGGGATGACACTGTTAACTTTGGATCCGATCCGACGGACCACTCCCGCTGCCTCTAGACCGAAGACGCGCTTAGGGAACTCAACGAGTTTCATTGCGACCAGGACGTCCTAACAGTCATGTTAGCTGAGGCAAATGAGAAGAAGAAGAAGAAGAAGAAGAAGAAGAAGAAGAAGAAGAAGAAGAAGAAGAAGAAGAAGAAGAAGAAGAAGAAGAAGAAGAAGAAGATATAATGAAAATTTGCACGAACCCTGAAGTTAAGACCGGTAGCATAGATTTCAACCTCGACCTCGTCTGGCTTTAGATCACCAATCGCAGGCTTCGACATCCATTGCAGAGTGTGCAATTTCCCGGGTATGGTCACATCAAGTACCTCCCTATTACCCTCTACCTTTTCCTCCATTTCATCTTCGAGGGCAAAGGGGTAGAAACGCCCAATATTAACAACGCCATCACGGATCGAGAATTCCGAGTCGGGCTTAAGAAGGTCTTGCTCGTCGCTTTGACGCGAGTGCCATTTCTCAAACACTTGCACTATTTGAGAAGTAGATGAGGCGAGATTGTCTACTTCGCAAATGGCAAAATCAATGAGCAGCTCTGAACGGATCGTTCGTGCCATTCCCGTGACTTGTGCGTAGCGCGGGTCATTGCAGTGCATCTGAGAAGCCTGGGTTATCCAGAACACGCCTGAATTCTTCAAGCAGCTGATCAGTTTCTTGAACAACTCGAAGCGGGTCTTGTCGAAGTTGTCGAAGAAAGGTCCATTTTGGTCGAGTATGGCGACGATGTCTTGTTCCGGTTTGGGACTTTCGTGGGCGGCACAGAAATCTAGGGTAAACCCTTGCTCTTGGAGCTGCTGAATTATGGGGTTGGCGTCTGGAATCTCTTGCTCGTACAAGATTGTGATTTGTCTTGGTTCGCTTGTTACTGGTTCGGAGCGAGGTTGAATGACAAAAGACTTGTTCACAGGGTATGGGTGTGACCCATTCGTGGTGAGTGCACCCTTTGTGTTGAACCCTGCTGCACTGAGATTTTCACTCCAATGTTCCAAACAAATCTCTTGTTTCTCTTGACCAATTCCACACCAGGGTTTACCGTCGGTCTTGAAGATTTGCTCAATCAAGCCAGACGTTGTGCATATTTCTTTCATCAACAAATATCCATTGGGTTGCAGAATGTCGCGAATATTTTTCAAGCTGGCCGGAACATTCTTTGAGGTATGTAGTAAGTTGGTAGCAATGATGAGATCAAACATCTGACCGTCAAGCCCCTGCTCTGACAGATCTGACTCAATGTCTAATGTAGCGTAAGAGACCTGATCAAAGCCTTGGAGGTGGTCGTCCTCAGGAATATAATTCCTGGAAGCGAATGTATAGTCCTTGTACAACCGGAACCCACTTGGAAGTGTGAGTGTTTCCAAGATCCTTTTGGATGGCGTAGTTTCCCGAGAACCTATTTCCAGAATCCGCAGGTTTGGCCTAGCGTGAGCCACAGCCTTCAGGAACTCCGAGTAATCATCATCGGAAACTGAGCTAGAAAATGCTGTTTGAATTTCATCGTCTTGTACTGCGTTGGCAAATCTTGTGTTACTGTCGGCCGACAAGAACATGTTGCCGAGAATAGTGGCTGCAGGAGCAGCAGGAGTGCTAGAAAGGCTATCCACTAGGGCTTCGATATCAGCCTTGACGGACTCAGAGCCAACAAATTCTTTTGAGTTGTCTAATCCCTTAAGTTCAACGGAGGCTCCGTTGACCAAAGCATGGGAGTCTCCATTTAGCCCCTTGGCATCCTGGAGGCGGTCTTGCGCGTATGTCAAACATAGCTCTTCCAATCTGTGTAACAGTGGTTCATATGAAGATCTGTCTACCGATGAGTGTAGAAGGGTTGTAATGTCAGCAAAGTCAATATCTGGACTCCATTGGACCCGAGCAGCAGCATATTGGTCACTCCCTTCGGAGGAGGCTTCTTTTACAAGACGAGAAAGCTTAAGACCAGATACTTCCAGAACAGTCTTTCCGTTGACTGTTCCAAGAGCGTCTCCAACGAGCACGGAATTGCTCGTCACTCGACTTGAAGCCTCCACAAAAGCACCTGTTACGGAAGAGCTAATTGCAAGGTGGGCGCAACTGATTGGTAACCAGTTCTCCATTTTACGGGTCTGTCCGTTGGTGAATGAAATTCCACAGAGCTGCAAGACGCTATCAAGCTCTGCCGGGTGGGCAACGTATTGTTTTGCATCTAGGTTGGTATTCGAAGTGATCTTGCCTGTGGCTCGTGGGGTTGTGGTATCTGCGGTGATCTCGTGAAGGTTGCGGAAGTGAGGGCCCAAGTCTAAACCAGCTCGCTCAAGAGCCGAGAACCATTTATTGGAATCCACGGGCCGCAAGTATGGGTTGCTTGCCGCATTAGAGTCAATTTCTAATGGCCCAGGTAGACCACTGATTTCTCCTGTACAGTTCTTGACCCAGATTGTGCCATTATAGCTGGAAATTGTAAATTCAAACCACTTGCTGTCAGCAAAGTCGCTCAAACGGCAACGTCGCAAAGTCGTTAGAATCTCAGTGGGCGTGCCTTCCGACAAAACCATTGCTGTACGCACTACCACGTGCCGCATGCGAAATCCAAAATCCAGCTGGGTCATTTGGCGCAGTGCTTCCGCAGCTGTCGAGACATATGCAGTAAATGGAAAGACTACATCATTTTCAACTTTGTGGTCTCTGAGCCAGCTTGTGCTATTGTCGACATGGAGCATGTTCCTCCATGAAGGCTCAAAATCAGTGCTCTCTACCACTCTTGAGCCCAAAAGGTCATGTTGACGATATGTACGCTGCCTATGCTGTTTGCTAAGGCGTGATTCTTGCCAGAACTGCTTGCCTTCGTGGTCAAAGGGGTATCTGGGTAGGTCTGGGGTCAATGATCCAAGTGGCACTACGGCCTTTAGGTCAAGTGGTGTATGACGAGTGTACAGCTTTCCGATAGCGGACAGGAAGCTTTCTGAGCTGTTTTGACCTCGGATCATTGCAGGAATATAGGGTAATGCAACTGAAGCGTCTGATCCTATTTGCGTTAAAGGACCTTGCAGAGCAGAATGTGGCCCAACTTCGAGGAATGTGGCACCGTTGATCAATTTCGACTTCAGTATGCTGGAGATGGCTGGGTAAAAGCGAACCTCGGATTGCAAGTTCCTCAGCCAATAGAGAGCGTCGAGGGGAACCGATTCCTCAAGCAGGTCACCAGTGACGCTGGAGAAAAATGGAATCGTAGGCTGGCGCCCAACGATCTGTCCATCCATGAGTTGCATATAAGCCTTGCCACATTCCGTCATATGATGAGAATGGTATGCCTTGTCTACTTTGAGCTTTCTAGCCAAAGCATCAGGCTGTCGTTGTCGTATAGCTTTGATTGCCAGATCAATCTGTCCAGCGTCTCCAGATATTGTGACGCTCCGAGGCGAATTATCGCAAGCGACACAGACATTTGTGATATCTTTAAGGATATCTAAGGTCTCATCTTTGCCCATACCAATGGCTGCCATCGCGCCCGGCTTGGACTGTGCATTTGCTGCGACTCCGCGGTATAAAGCCGTAATGATGGCCTCTTCATTTGTGAGAGCCCCAGCAGCATATGCCGCAGCAATCTCACCACTGGAATGTCCGACAACGGCACTGGGTTTCACACCAACAGATGCAAATGTGTCGACTAAAGCAATTTGCACAGCTGTACAGAGTGGCTGTGCGATTTCGGCACTTTCTAGTCTCGATTTTCGTGCTGGCTTGCGTAGTTCTTCTTCGATACTCCAGAGCGTACCCATAGACTGCAGAACTCGATCAAGTGAACGAATACTGTCATGGAATACTTGATTCGATCGCATGAGGTCCACGCCCATAGCCGGCCATTGTGCACCTTGCCCAGTGAACACCATTATGACAGATGAGCTTTGAGTGTTTTCAGCGCCCGGAATGACAGCTTTCACGCCCCCCTGTGTAGCTATTATGGCAGCTCTGTGCTTCATGTGCTGCCTACCGTGTGCAAGAGTGTATGCGATGTCTTGGATCGCCAGATCAGTTGATTCTATGAAGCTTCGTTGCGAGTCAATCATTGCATTTAGTGATCTCTGGGTATTGGCCGATAGTACAAGAAGTGCTGGGTCATTCGACATAGTAGGTGGCGAGTGGCTTCGCTTCCAGGAATTGGCGGACTCGATAATTGCATGAGCATTTGCTCCTCCCACGCCAAAGGAATTGACGCTCGCTCTTTCTAGCTTTCCCTTTGGCCATGGAGTCGGCTCCATTGGAACTTCCAATTTTCCTGATTCAAAAGGGATTGCTGGATTCCTGGGTAATGACTTGATCTGTGGTGGTATAGTTCTGTTCTCCAGTGCAAGGACAGTTTTGATAACGGACAAGATACCGGCGGCTCCCTCAGTATGTCCAAAATTTGCTTTGATCGAGCTGATATACAGACCGGAGTCTCCGAATACGCCGGCTACTGCTGTTGTCTCTGCCTTATCTCCAGCCTGCGTTCCAGTGCCATGGCACTCGAAGAGAGCAGTCTTTGAGATATCTTTGATACCTGCCCGTTGATATGCTCTTCGCATTAGGGCTTGTTGAGCATCTGAACTTGGCATGCTCAAGCCTGGTGTTTTTCCATCATGGTTGGAGGCTGTCGCTCTTATCACTCCTCGGATCGGATTCCCATCCCTGAGTGCATCGGATAGTCGCTTGACATACACAGCTGTGATTCCCTCTCCACGTGCGTATCCATTTGCCTCTGAAGAGAATGTTTTGCAGGAACCATCGGGCGACAAGAGTCCTTGCTCGGACATACTAGCGGTTGCTCCTGAAGTCATGATCAAGTTGACACCTCCTACAAGAGCCGCGTCGCAGTCTCCATGTAGTATTGAATTACAAGCTTCATGGAGACAGATGAGCGAAGAGGAGCAAGCTGTACGAATCGTCATACTATATGAGGTTAGCAAGAAGCATGGCAGTCGTTAAAGAGAACAAACCTTGGCCCTTGAAGATTGTACTCATATGAAACTCGATTAGATATGGCGAAATCAGCGTAGCCTGTGATTCGATATGTTCCCCAGTTCTGTGATTCTCTTGATACCATTTCAGTCCAATCCTCTCCGAGGCTTCCCATGTAACAACCAATAGGCTTCCCGCGCCAATCAGTCTCACCAGCGTCTTCAAAGCATTCTCTTGCAACCTCCAACATCATCCTCTGCTGAGGGTCCACTCGTTCAACTTCGGACCGTGGCATGCTGAAGAAAGAGGTATCCAGACTACTTATGTCATCTTCGAGAAAGTATCCGTACTCAGAGTTTACTGTCCCAGGTTTTGCTGTGGGATCGTGGAATGCCGATACATTATACCGTGACTCTGGCACACGACATCGCGCATCACCTCCTGCAAGTAGGAAGTCCCACAGCTGCTGGGGAGTGTGCACTCCACTTGGGAGTCGTAATGCCATACCACATATAGCAATGGCTGAATCAGGGCTCGTGTTGATATCGCCATTGATTATTGATTCCAATCCGTTTATCTCTTGTGGTGTCGTTGTTCCGTTGGAGAAGTTCCCATTTGGTAGATGACCATTGGTACCGTTCGTACCGTTCGTACCGTTCGTACCGTTCGTACCGTTGGTCTTGGGGGCATCGAACCCATTAGTGGCATGGGCGTCAATGCCGTTTGGGACACTAAGCCCATTCTCGCGTGCCATGTTTGAGAAATGTTTTGATTGACAAGATGCAGAGTGTACCTCTTCAACAACATTCCTCAGAAGTGCTAGCGGGAGGCAGCAATTTATATAGCTTGTGAGTAGGCTTGTTCAACGCTCTTTGTTTCTCTAGCCACACTCACCCTTTACCCCGGATTTACTAGCATTTCTTCAAGACAAGTGTATTTTATGTTCGATACAACGTAAAATACTACATGGGGCCAGCTGGAACCACCCAAGCTAGCCACAATGCTGTGCGACGATCGTGCTCGGTTGACGATGCAGATAGATTATTCTAGGCCAATTATGGCACGGCGTTATACCATATTCTCTTCTGGTCTCCCCATATGGCATCCAGGTAGAGACGTCAGCATGCCAAGGGGCCAAACGACGTTGATATGCAGCATACCCTGTTCATTCCCAGGGTGTTTGCCCCAGAACCGTAATCTTCCATCTCGCAGCCACACCAACCAACGCTCCCATATGAATCCCGACATACGCGAGGTCCGAGACCCATTTACCCCACTGTTTTCTAGAGCTCCAATTCGGGCATTGTCATGCCGCGCAGGGTATGACTAGTTCCTTGCGGCTGGATGCATCTATCTATCCATTCTTTGGGACCGAGTGGAGCGTTACTTCGCCATGGCGCCCTGATAACGTACCGGGTAGGCCATGCACATGGTCGATTGGTAAGGCTGCTTCGACCATGTGAAACAATGCTTTCGTGAGCTCTGCTAAATTTGGAGAGCTTTGTGCCAAAGTTTTATCCCTAAACAAACATCTAGCTCAATTTGTGCCATCACTTCGTTCACACCGTTCAAGCTGGTTTGTTCCCCCTTTACCATCTTTGATTCACTTCGAGTTGGAATTCACCCACGGCAAGATGTCTACCACCATGTTGGCTCACTGGATGCAGAGCCAGAAGCTCCGCGCCCCAACGATGAAGAGCTCGCCAGTATTCTATCGTAATCTCGAAGAAGCACTTGATGTGAAAAGGAAGCAACACGGTATGTTTGTCGGCAAACACAACCTCTCCAGAATTGGCCAGTCCATCGATTTTTGTTCGAACGATATCCTATCCTTTGGTGCCAGCGGCCGCTTACGAGCTGAATTCGATCGAGAAATGAACCGCTATCCAGACATGAGGCTTGGTTCAGGAGGGTCTCGCGCGCTGGATGGCAACTACGACTATCTACAGATGGTGGAGGACGAGATTGCGCAATTTCATAATGCCGAATCTGCATTGATTCTAAATTCTGGATGGGAGGCTAATGTAGCATTGTTCACTGCGATTCCACGACCCGGCGATGCGATCGTATACGATGAACTGAGTCATGCAAGCACTATGGATGGGATGCAACAAAGCCTCGCCACTTGCAGGTTACCCTTCCGCCATAACGATCCTGACAGTCTCTACGATATTTTGATATCCGTTCGAGATACGCAACCGTTGGTCAAGGAGGGCAAGCGCTGTGTCCTTATTGCCGTTGAAGCAGTCTACAGCATGGATGGTGACATTTGTCCCCTTGTGGAGCTGTTGGAAGTTGCAAAGGATGTTTTTCCAATGGGAAACGCCCAGTTCGTAGTAGACGAAGCTCATAGCACTGGTCTCATAGGCAAGCATGGAGAAGGACTGGTATGTGAGCTGGGGTTGGAGAACGAGATCGCTTTGCGAGTCCATACATATGGAAAGGCACTCGCCTCAGGTGGTGGTCAGTATAATTCGTTCTTGAACAAAATTGTCTTGCTCATATTCCTCTTAGCTGTGATACTCGGTAATGAAACAGTCAAGATTGCGGTTCAGAACTTTGCCCTAAGCTGTGTATACTCGACATCGCCCTCCTTCCCAGTCGTGGCCTCGGTTAGAGTAGGATATAATCTACTAAAGGAAGAATCATGCGAAAGGGTAAGTCAAAGATCATCGCAGTTTCTAGCACGCTATCTTATCATGTACATAACTAACGTCATGTAGGCAATAACGAATCTCCAGCATCTTCTCCGGCATTTCTTCAAAACAATACTCGACAATGAGGTCTTCCAAAAGGCCGAAATGATGGGCATCATGTCGTTTCCCACGGGAGAGGATTGGGAAAACAAAGAACTGATAAGCCACATAGTGCCACTTCGGACTCAGACAAAACGTGCTCATTGGCTGGCATTCCACCTTGCGTACTCGGGGATTTCTGCCATGCCCATGGACTTTCCGATTGTACCAAAGGGTCAAGAACGGGTCAGATTGACATTCCATGCGGAGAATACTGAAGAGGAAGTCGAAAAATTGGTTGCTGCGATATGTGAGTGGGCGGATGAGATGATCCAAATCGACGAGGGCAACGCTCGCGACAAGATTCCCAAGGCGGCCAGGCGCGTATACTCATACTTAACGGAGTAATAATTCGGAACTACTGGTTTCGTTTGGATTTTCCCCTTCTGGACAATAACGCTCCGCTTGGTAGGTAGCGTCGCAGTAAAATAGATTACCGCATGCGGTTGTGACGTGGTCCTGTATTGCTTTGTACATACTTTTAGAATTTTGAACATTCAACCAAGACTTTGACTTCAGGCATGCTAGTAAACAAACTAAGCCACAGACAGCTCTGCGAAAATTTATGCACATACCTCTAGATATATGATGGGAACTTTTGGCCCTTGGCCAAGATAATAGGTGAGGATCCCTGAGATCACGAATGCCAGAACTGAATACCTCCAATTCTCCCAGTTTCACCATCAATTGGGAAACTACTATGAATGCCCTGCGATACATGCTAGAATTTCGGGAAGACCATAACAGTCGAAGCTATCCATCTCAAGAATGATGTTCGTACACTCTCATCTAAAGCCTAGTGCATAGCAGTATTAAGATCTAGAAATACAGCTAGGTAAATAATGCAGAAGTATAAAAATCTACTTGAACACGAATATACGTCAGCTTGCATATAAAGCGGCTGCATATAAAGCGGCAGTGTTGCGGGACGATCCAAAAMCCCMCMCCTGCCGGTACTTGCAAGCGCTATACGAGTGCAGAAAGCGGAAATGCCTGACACGGCGCTCAAACCCCCAGGCTGCTTGAAATGGGCAATCATCCTAACAAGATTGCGCATTGCTATTCCCATATCTATTCCCGGAGAGTAAACCCCCCGAAGCCAAGTCCTACAATGACACAGCATACTGGTAGAACGGATATCACTGATCGAAAAGAAATTCCTACACTTTTTATGGGGGAAAGAAATCGGAATCAATGACGTTCAAGTGCAAAACATTGTTCCATGAAGACATGAGCTAGTAATGTCACTCTGGTGTTTCACTTTGAATAATTTGGTACGGGTAGGCCGGCTTCGAGTGGATACGTGCATAAATGCCTAGCCCAAATGACGGGATTACGCCAAAGGTTTGTGGTACAGTATTGTTCATGAAGACCATACACACAGCTTTTTCGCCCAGCTCGGTGGAACTGTAAACCAGGCACAGCAATCTGCAAACAAAAGTATCCCGACCCAATCGATTTGGCGAAGTTTTCGGCCGAGGGATTGATCCTTGGGGCGTAGACTGAGGAATAGTAATCCTAAGGCAGAACCGAGTGGGGCGATATGGAAACACAAACACGTAATCCACCCGCAAATAGAGAGTTCGGCGAATGCAGCTTCTCCGGTCGGTCCACTTTTGCTATCGCCGACCGTTGAAATACCGTGCTACGCGAGATAGAATGGACTTTCTTGTTGAGAAGGATGACGATCATACATGATACTTCGGAACCACTACCTCTTCGACAAAGGAGGACTTGTCACGCAATTACCGTAGTCTTAATATTAGGTGTTGAAGAAAGGATTACGCTGACTGAGAATGAATGCATCCCGTCAATTGATGAATCTTCCATTTATGTCTGAGAACGAAGCTGAGCAACAACGCAATCTAAGACTCTACTACCGCGGGCCCCCATGCTTCGGTCGTTGTTACCAAAACGTCCAAGCCCCCTAACAGTAGTTTAGTCACCTTCACTCTTGTTGAATGTAAGTAATGACGCCAGGCTATACCACGGCGCTTACCTACTAGTAGTGCAACCGTAAGGGTGGTGACCTCTTGTGTTACGCTGAACATGCCAACCATCAAAGACATAAAAGCAAGGTAAAGCATGATGATTCCCGAGTTCGATACGATTCTCTCATCTGCAAGTAGGTCTCCCTGCATTTCATCGTTCTCGGGACCTACCAACTCTTCCAGATGTGTTGGTGTTACATGTGGTAGGTACTTTTTTCAGTGAGAAACATATCTACCTTGCAATTTCTCTTGCGCCGAATTATGATCCATAAGGGCGGGATTTATGTCGGATGAGCTGGTTGTGACTTCCAGGTTCACCAACGGCTTTCGCCTCCATGCATGGAAGACCTTTCAAGTTTCCGTGCCGCATGCGGATGAATGAAGGTATTGAATCTGATTCGCGGAGTGATCTCACCTTACCCGTGGCCTCCCGGCTACACACTGTTTCGTACAAAATCTGCAGGGCTATGCTAGGCTCGAAGCTGAGCCAATAAATGGGATGCCAAAAGCTCTCTGTCGCTTCCCAAATGCACCTGCACTCTTGCGTGCATTTAACCACGTGACATCATTACCAAGCCGGACCCTTTCCCAGGCCGTGCCTCAAAGCACATTTCCGTTGCAGCAACCCTTCGTATCCGATATTAAATTAAAGCGAACCCAACCATCGACCTGCTAGGCGCTCTTGTACCATGCTCGACGTGACCATCGAATGTTCCTGATGCACTAGGCGCCGCATCACGCTACGCTTAGTTATTCGTGCGATAAGAGTAGCAGTTTGTCTGTCCAATTTCACCACTTAATCTTGAACAACCTTCTCTCACTGAGGACTCTCCTACATCATGGCCCCTGTGAGATTTTCCAAACTGATTGCGCCGTCGGATGCTCTCATTGTTACTTGGTTAGCCCTCGGCGCCATTCTTCAGCAACTGAGTGTCTCCCTACTACCCCAGCGCCTAACCCTCTTAGTACCAGTTCTTTGGGTGGTCTATCGCCTTGCAAAGGTTGTGAAAGACTCTCGAAACATCTACACAGACTCATTCAAAACTGTGCGAACCGGACGATGGACTACCAAGAATCTAGGAACAGAGGACGGTGTTGTCATGTTCTTGCTGGGCGCACGTTTCAACCAGTATGGGCTCTCAAACGTATACAAAGACGCGCACATAGCTCACATATCACAGTCCGCTAGGAAAGGCAGCTCCCGGTAATAAGGATATTGCTGGAATGATGGCAGACATGTGGACAGAAGCAGAGGAGAATCGCGAAAAGTGGGGCTGTAAGTATTTCACAGCCGCACTGAAATCTCAGGTACACTGACTGTTCTTTCACTTCCTAGTCCTAGGAAGGTCCACAGTCTTGATCGATATTGCAGACGAAGAAGCAATCTCTATGGCATGGCTCTCCTACTGGACCGATACCGAGTCTCTTCAGAAGTTCGCTGAGTCTGCGGCACATCGCATTGGGCAGAACGCATACACTGCAAATAAACACCCGTATGTTGGCGTTATGCACGAGACATACAAGGCACCCAAAGGTTGCTTCGAAACAGTCTATATTAACATGCCGCCTTTTGGATTAGGTAGGGTCTTTCGCGATATACATGGGTAATGCAAGCTGACGATCTCTCAGGGAAAGCACAGCCCATTGGAAGTGCAAAGTCTAGCGAAAAGGGCGATCCTCTTCCCGATTATCTCGAGAAGATCACGAAGCCGGACCAGCAAAGCATGTTCAGAAGAATGCGAAGAAACCTGTGAGGTGAATGCTTGATCATGGGGCAGTTCATGTCTAGGAAAGCGTTCACTCTATTGGACACGATGCGATCTCGGCGAAAGTACCAAAAGTCTAAATATAAACATGATACCTAATATGCATCTCAACATGCCCTTTGTGCCTCGTAATTCCCACAATCCGAGAACCGGTACTGGGAAGCGGCCAAGGAGAGCAAGGTCTTGACTGTCGGCAATTTCAAGGTTGCTCAACCCTCCTTGCTTTGGTCCAATGGGGCGAAGGGCTTCGTCTAAGTATCCAATAGTGGTAGATCCAGGTATGCAATTCGACATGGTTTAGATGGTGTACACGGTCGCGTGGTTGATAGGCATTAGGCACCAATCATCTATGCAATCGTGTTTTGAAACGTGCTTTTGGGGGGGCGAAGTGCAGAATGGTAGGGACCGTACGGTATTACAGGAAGGTCGATAGATTGGCATGAGGGTTACACAACGTCTCCCAACGGACAAGAGAGCAGCGATCCTTGGCCCCTTCGGTGTCCGTAGGAATGCTTGCGACACACTGGCTGCATGAAAGGTCAGCTCTCAAGTAAGCCTGTGTCCGTTGACTTGCTCTCTGTCCTTATGACAGCCTTCCCCATCCGTACCGGCGACAACGTGTAAGCCGACCACAAAGAGCGCCGCTCGGCGGCTAAAGCATCCGGCAGAAGTACTTTGTTCTGAGGGTGTTCTGTTCCCCAGCCTTGTTAAATCGCTCCCGTTTGCCTTGCTCGTCCGATTTCCAATCTCACTTTTGATCGCGCTCTTGTGGCGCAACTTCAGAGTGCTGTGCCGTGATCTTGATCTTTTTTATTTCCCTTGGTAGGACGGGTTCAAGTCATGTTGAATGATCCAGAGGCCATGGCCGAAGCTGCTAAGCAAATGCTCGAGGGACCTGCTATGCGCCCACCAGATGGTATTATTCGGCCCATAACGAACAGATCCGATGAGCAGGTGTGGTACGATGTCTGCGTTGGACTTTGTCTTTCGATAGCTGGTATTCTACTCTTCCTACGTCTATACACCAAGCTCTACATTATTCGAAAACCGGATTTGAGTGATTGTAAGATCCTTAGAAAATTACGTTGACTTTGAACCGAACTAATGGACACTAGGTTCTGTTGTAATTGCATTTGTAGGCAACTCCATCCAGAACGATCTGAGCTTCTAGTATTGATTCAACTCAGATCATGTTATGCGCTTTTGTCGGCGTTGGAAATCAAGTCAGGAATGAAGGCGGCGGGGTACACATGTGGAATGTGCAGCTTAAACATGCCATTAAGATGAGCTATGTGAGGCCCCCAACCGTTGTGTACTCCAGACGATTCGGACTAATGATAAATCAAAGTGGATGAACGTCAACGCTATCATGTACGGCATCATTGTATTCTTCGTCAAAGCCGCCATTTTACTCCAATACCTCACTGTTTTTGCGCCGATCAAACAAGTTAACCGCTTCATGTTTTATGGCGCATGGTCATTGATTATACTCAACGGCGTATACTATATTATCGGAACTTCGTTAACTATATGGGCGTGTTCACCGAGGGAAAAGATTTGGGATCCATTTGTGACGGAAGGACATTGCATCGACTATTCCGCGGTAATCAGGACAGCCGCTTCGATCAACATCGTCTCCGATGTATTCATTTTAATACTTCCGGGCTGGTCCATATCGCAGCTTCGCATACCACTCAGGAAGAAAATAGGTATCTTCTTTCTTCTAGCACTAGGCATCTTGTAAGTTTTGCGTATCAGTCCTGACATCAATCGCGGACTATCAAGCTGACATCACACAGGGGCTGCGCAACATCCTCCGCAATGATCGTATTCGTACTCCGCATCACCCACAAACAAGACGCCACATACAACAGTCTCTGGCTCGGTCTATCCTGCTGTGCAGAAATCACCATCGGAATCATAGTAACCTGCATGATCTCCCTACCAAAATTCATCGAGAGCAAAGGAAAATTCCTCCGGAGTACATTCTCCAGGTCGACGCCATCTTACGGAGCAAATTCCTCGTGGAAACAGTCGAATTTGGAAGCTACGGGGAATAAGTCTATTACTAAAGTTACGAGGGGTCAGAATCTCTCCGAGATTAATCTTACTTCTATAACGGTTTATGAACAACCCCGTGAGGATAGTTTAGAAGTGCAAAAGTAAGGTTAATTGAACCCCACTTTGTAATGAAGGAGACGAATCATTTGCATTATTTTTTTCCCTACGGAACTTGTTAGAAGAAGGAGCTCGTAGATGGCCCTTTGATCAAGTTCACAGACAGGCTGGCGCAAAGTGCTTTTTTGTTCACTCCAAGGAAGATACCAAAACATGAAGGATATCCAATTTAAGAATCCATCTAGCTAGACCAAAATACCAAAGCATAATTAAACATACACTCCATCAAAAAACATGTGAAAATTGGCAATCAACCTCAAAAGCGAAGACTTCCCTTAGCGTATCCATGTTCAACACCTGACCATTGAAGATCACTTAGCACCATCCGGGCAATCCACAGCAAGGGACATGTTCAAAACCCCATGAAGCATAATGTCAGTGTGTGACAGATTCGGGGAAGTGTTGGTCGCCTGACGATAGATTTGCCCGAGCGTGAGATCGAGTTTCCAAGGATGCCGGGGTGCTAGGCAGACACATAGACGCCGTGTTTTGCCTGTGGTGAGTGACGCGCTTTTCCCCAATCAACTAATCACAACACCCGTTTCGGTAGGAGAGAACGATCCTACCTATCCTGTGTGTGCTACATAGCGATGTTGCCAACCTTCGCAATGGATACTGCATTTCGCATTTCTCGCCTACCATTGATCGCCTCCCCTCGCCCCGAGGATCCTCAGCATGCCAGCTCACGCAGCCAGCTCCAACTAGTATGAATCCTACAACGCCGTACGATGGATGATACTCTGTGCCACTCACTGGGCGAACTTACTTACTGCACCACTAAACTCAACGAAGCCATTATTAGCGAGACCCGCCTCACGCTCTTTATCTCACTCTCGCTCGCTCATTTACCAGCAACAGCGAATGGGCATGAGACAATTAAGTGGATAAAATATTACACATTTGCTCCCCTACTTCCTACAAGGGGGTAGTAATTAGTGGGTCAAAGGTAAATGGGGCCAAAAAAGATTTGCTAGATTCGGTAAACGGTTCGCCCCATTGATTAAAAAGCTCAAGCAAAGCAAGGGCTGGAAGAGTGAGTTCGGTCGGAGATGATTACTCCACCGCTCTCTCGCATCGGATCTAAACTAGACTTACTCCATCTAGGCGCCCCGGTACGAACTCCCTCCGCCCGCCCTGCGTTTGGACTTGGACTAGGAAAGGCAGCTGTTTGGTCCTACTGTGCACATTCCCCATGCTTGTATCACGTTCACAATTTACTTCATACTGTAAGTCTAGAATCTCGGGACTGCGCGGGTCCGCTGGTGAGCCACTTTACTCGGTCAGCATTTTCGTGTATTTACTCCATAGTGGGTGTATGGGCGTGATTGAAGGATTTGGAGGCAGGAGCAGACAGGCAGAGGCGATACACATTCTCATATCCAGCTGAACTTCAGTGATGCCCGAGTAGCGAGAAGGAGCTGAGCTGGACGGGGCTATGGAAGGTTGACAATAAGCTCATGTGGTCATGAAAGAGCTCAATGAAGGTTTCGGGGTTCAACGACAAACACCCTGGCGATGTCGAGATTGAGGCACCATTAGCGAAAGCCCCAATTGACGCCTCAGAGAATCAAGGGCCCAAACAGCTTCCTCGACCCGCCCATAATATATGGGCCGCGTTCTTAATTTACGAGCTGTCAAGCCCGATTGCCATTGCTTGGCTGCTTTTACCCCGACTTGTGACCCAAACGGGGATCGTGCAGTGGCGCAGGGATTGGAGTTGATGAAATTGATATCGAGGGAGCTTCATCGTACATATCGTTTGTCCGTTGTCCAGACCAGCGGAACGGCACGAATCCTGCCCTAGGTTCACTGGGTGGCCCAGATCCCAGGTTCGTAAAGGCTAAGGTTTGTACGCAGCCCCAATGCCTTACTTTACTGTACTGTATTCTAGTGACCACTTTCACGGGGAAGACCAGATACTGTCTATTGCCAGCTGTCTCCGAGCTGACAAGGCAGACTGGCCACCGAGAACAGCCAGTGTTGCTGTGCCGGCCCCGACGTTTGGCGATGTGGTTCATGAGGTTGTTGATTGGTGAATTGCTAAATGTCTCCCGAATGCGGTTACATCGGATTGCAGGCTTGGGTCTATGTATCATAAGAAAGGAATAAATTGGCAGAATAGTTGATATTCCTACATAGAGTCTTTACTCTCCTAAAAGAACCATTCATTCCAAGCTATTCACAGGAAAGTGTCGAGAATATACTCGAAGCCGACCTCGGAGGCATTCGTCTCGTGGGGAGGACCTTGGCATATCATACACATCAACTCTGAATCATTGCCCTCATAAGTGACGAATCCATCTTTTGTATCGTGACAAGGCTGTTGTCAGCCGAAAATGTACTTTTTAACCCATTTCATTTCCATGATTCCACCCAACTCGACTCTTTAATCCCAATCTGAATCCGAACTGGGATCTAACTGTACCGGCCGAATGAGTCGAAATGGCGCGTCTGTGATCTCTTCCCCAGCCCAACTAACGTGCACCTCAAAATTTACAGGCTTCGTAACCTTCCTCAATGGGGCCAGCATCTTTTCTTCACATGTTGGATCCCGAAACCCATCGAAATGCAGCAGGCTAACTCGTACAAATTTGAGATTTGGCATGTTGGCCACAACCCGCCAGGTCTCCTCCCAAGTGGCTTCATCGTTAGGCGGGTATAATGCTGGGGTTGTGAGGAGTAGGTTCTGAGCTATTGGATCATATATGGGCCAGGACATGCACCATTCCAGGTCGATCTTTTGGATCAGAGAGAAGCGGGAGGGAATCGTAGTGCAAGAAAAGTAGCGTAGACAATCAAGGTCGGAGAAGGAGAATGTATTGGTTGAGTAGAGGTATTCGATTGATTCGGAATATCTATATGGCCCGTTAGCGGAAACATTTGAAGGTTGAGGAGTAGGCTACGTACATTTGTCGGCAAGACTGTAGGAGTGGAATGATGTTGCCGTCAGTGGATTCGTTGATCTCACTTGATGCCCATATATTGGCACTGTCAACTGTTCCCCAGCAACACTCTCGGCTTAAGGTCCGACCGTTGAAGCCCAGCGGACAATCCACCGAGCTCGGAGATTTACACCTCAAGTGTCCCAGTCGCTGTTCCTTGAGCACCATATGCATGGTACTGTCTCCTAGGACGCCGCGATATATCATCTGTCTCAATTCGAGTGGCAATCGCATAAGCCTGGAGCGGCTCTGGTCCATAGTCCTGCCACGGCGCGATCCAGAAAACATGGCGGATTTCTCGGGAATAGCGACGGGAATGGTAAGGGAGTGTTCAAGCGGGCGGACAGCGAGGGGTCTAGGAGCCATCTTCTGTCGTCTCTCGAAGCGCTTCTTCTCCTCGGACTCTGTGTGTCGATGTAAGCGTCCGGGGCAAAAACACGCCGTGCAGACGAGGTAACAGCAGACGATAGGCCCGCAGACTATACTGAGCGCTATACTAGACGCTCGCATGTTGGGCGGGTCGGGTTGGGAGAGAAACGGGAGTGTTGCAAGGGGAAGTGTGGGAGTCTTGGGAAGACGGAGAAATTGTAGGTCAAGGTTGTGAGTTCATCATGATGGATCGTTATCGTGGCTGGTGCTACGCCAGGTGTTCACTGGATTGTGGCACGAGCTGAAGGGTGGCACAGGAAAGAGAAGACAGCGGGGTGTGAGAGTCGTAATGTTCGGACGGTGTGAATGTAGGGTCGATTAAAGAAATAATACAAGTAATCGAAACATTGTTTGGTGATAGTGACGTGGGTCAAGTAAAGGGAAGATGGGCAAATGGGATGGATAGCAATGCGCCGGACTAACGTGGTGGGGCTTTGCAAGGGGGTCGGGAGCGGTGACGAGCGCGGCGCCACACGGCAGAACACTTTGGTTTGTTCACTTCCAGACATACGAACCACGAGCATTCACAGCGGAGCACACAATGTTCGAGTTGCCTAGCGCCAAGCGGTAAGTAGAGATCCGGCGTCTATCAATTGGCATCAATTAATTATACACAGGGTCAACCGTAACGAGCTCCAATCTCCCGTTTCTTCTCCACGGTCCTCCCCAGACCCTACACTGACAGAGTTCTTACGCTCGCGCCTCGACGAGGATTATACATTCACAACAAGCAAACTCGATGCTGCTACCGAGGAACATCAGGCGGAAGATGATGATGAAGAGGCTGAGCTCATATTGTTTGCCGGTTCAACCTCGTCCGCCCCCCAATCTCACAAAGTTCGACTGTCTTCCCCTGGCGCTGCCAATGGAGAACCAGGCTTCATCGTGAAACCACCTCGGAGCTATTACTTTGCAGACGAACCAAACAGTAAGAGAGTAGCAGAATATCAGGAAGCCGCAATTGATGGCAAAACCATTATGGAGCTGTCTCAAGAGCCATGGCCGGGTTGTGCCCTGCCCTGGAAAGTGACGACTATTTCACCCTCCGGAATGAAGAAATCTGTCTTAATTGGGCATCCCAAGACTCTTGTGTCGGCGGATGAGGCCCTGCGAAAGAGAAAACGAAAGGGCAAGAAGAGCAGGATTGCCCTGAGGAAGAAGCTACAGTCGATCAAGGATAAGCATTCCGAGAAGGCAAGACTTACGCAAGAGAAGGAAGAAGCGGAGCGAGAAAAGCGGACGAGAAGGAATCGAGAGAAGAAAGTTAAGAAGAAGGCTAGGGATAAGGCGAAGAAACTGGCAGAGAATGAAACAGGAGATCCTTCACAGCAAATCCCAGAAAAAGATGAGACGGATTGATTCCGGTATTATCGCGGTATCCTTTCCCCTAAAATGTAGTGATTCACCAACCCGTCGGCCGTGTATTGTCTAAGGGTTTTCGAAGCCGCGGCGGCGTCCTTCCTGCCTAATATTACAATGCCCGCCAGCGGAAAAAGCAAGTGAAAGTATACGCTATTTGAGCACAACTTCAGCATGAGCCTTCCATGACATTGTGTCGGTACTTTACGTCATGTGTTTGAAGACGTCTCTACTTTCACCATCGGCTTTGGTCGACGCAACTTCTTTCACTCGCGCCCGTGCTGGAGATGTCAATAAAGGCGCGTTCGCCAAAATCTTCCCGACCTCAAATCGCACATCACCAACTTCAACCTCACACCAACACAATTTACACCGCCTCGGGTGACTTTTATTCTTTGCGCTTTACATCTTACCCCAACCGTGCATAGTCAACATGCAGGCATATTCAGGTCCCCTCGCAATCGAGGAAGACGAGCAGGGCTTAGTCGACAGCGCTCCGCACACTCGTTTGCAAGCCTTGACGCCCACCTCTGACTTCAATGACCAGCCATTGAGAAAACCTTTCGTCGATGTTGGTGAACAGAATAATAAGGTATACAGCTCTTCTCACGGTCCAACACCGGACTCGAGAACCTCCACACGGAAGCTCGAGCGCCGATTGAAGCTTCCCTCCAAACCCACCCCAACGAGCCTGGCTCGATTAGCAGTGCTGAACAATGCATTTACTCATTATTACGAGCAGGGTTATTCTTCTGAGGAGACATCCTCGGATAATGACGAAGACAACCAACCTTTCCGTGCCGATCCTCCAAGCGAACTCCCAGCAGCTGTTCCCGACCTTACCGTAGGCAAGATGCACGCCATTGATGACATCCGAACCCTTTACGACGCTTACAATTGCGGTTACGCAGATGAATCGGCTACAATGGAGTCTCATCTCTTGCGGGGCAAAGCTCTTGGATATACACTCCTCAAGCACTTCTTCCCCGAGAATCAGGGTTTCACAGTCGAGCCTGAATCCTTCAATGTCATGGCCAAATATGGCTGGAGTATCGAACAGAAGATCGTGAAGCCCTCCCCCAACACGAAATCTAGGAAGCGCGCTTCGGAGAGTGAAGTAGTTTACCATTCCATCCCGGCCGAACTCATAGCTGGTTTTGTCGTCAAAAAGACATACGCCATGACCTCTGAAGATGGCCCCAGCGAGGAAAAGTTCCCACATGCGTACCTCGCCATCATGGCTGACCACCTTTCAACCTTCTCTACTTGGCAACCATTGAGAGCCTGCTCAAATCACCGAGGTGACATTCTCAGCTTCTCTCTAGGAGTACAAGCCAAGATCCAGAAAGGTTACGGCATCTTAATCATCGGAAATCGTATCGAGTTCTACAAGTACGACAACAACGCCAGTATGCCCATGGACCATTACTCTAGAGACAATTGGAGCATCGACATGAACACCGAAGGTGGCCCCATCTTGGTCAACCAGATGTTTGAGGCTGTCGCTACCAGCGAGGTCTTCTATCAAAATGGCATTGTAGGCACAGGTTCTTCGAAGTCCTTCAAGAAGAGGGATTCCGGTGCGTCAGTTCCCTTGTGAGTCTTCATCCCTTGGTACGTCAACTTCTAAGCCTGCAATGAATGGAAAACGGGGTTAGTAATATGGACCGTGAGTTGAAGTCTGTGTCGGAGCTTGAGCATTTCTGAGAGACTTGACAGGATGGCGTTGGATATCCCACGGCGGCGTCTAGGATGTCTTTTATTTCCTTATCGATTTGAGCTCCGCCTAGCTCAGTAATGATTTCGGGGGCCTATTGGCGCGACTTGAGCTCATCAACAGTACTAGCCACAAATATCCGGCTAGGTACTCACACTTCGGGTTTTCTGCGTGAATGCTTGCAGTGTAGTCTTCAATCCAATATATCTTATTAAAAACTAGTGTGTTGGTGTATCTTGATTTCTTCTATCTCTGTTTGTCATGTCGATTGTGAACTAAAAGCTCGAATAGTCCAGCCGGACCTCCAACCCTTGGTTAAAGACACATTACACCATAACCATGAGGTTTTTTGTGAACCCATATAAAGTCATTGCCTTGTCCATCATCCCCCAGTACATGCACAACCACCCAATATCATTCACACGTTCGCCCAATCAACCCCTCCCATATCCACCCTCACCCATACCCAACACTCCCAACCACACAACCACACTCTATCCCGATCCCCTTGCACCCCCCGCATTCCCCGTCTTCCCAAGCACCCAAGCCCACGTACCCCCCCTAAGCGCCTCCCCGACGAACCCAACCTTCCCCTCAGCCTCCTCACCCAACCCACCCTTACACCCCTTCAACCCCTTGGTACAAATCCTAACCACATCCTCCCACATCTTCCCCACCTCAGAACCCAGCACAGGCTGTCCCTTATCCCTAGCAACAAGTTCCAAAACCGCCATCATAACGCCTTGGATCCTTGCTGTTACTTTCGAATCATCTTGTGATGCTGGAGCGATCAGGATGCGGAATGGTGATGGGTGTGATGCGCGGAGTTGGAGCGTGTTGAAGGATATTGCGACGGGGGCGCAGAGGTAATGTTGTGCTAATTGAGATGCAGCGGGGCCCACGCTTAGACGGGAGAAGGCGGATATATCTGCTCTTTTGAAGGGGGCGAAGGGGCAATCTGCTAAGTTCACCGCGTGGAGGATTTCTGAATCGTGGAGTGTCGGTTTGCAGAGGGGTTTTGTGTAGGTGGTGCTTTTGTGTGAGGTTTTACACCAGGGCTTTGAGGAGAGGGTTGCGGGGAGCGGTTTTAGTGCGTGGGAGTCGTATTTTTTGCGGGATAGGGCGTGGACGCGTGTGGTATAGGTTACGAGGGCGTCTTGGGCGGTGTGGAGGTGTGGGCGGGACAGGGTAGTGGGGAGGAGCGTGTGGATGTAGTATGGCCAGTAGTACATGTAGCTTGCGAGGTTGGTGTGGACGATTAGTTGGGAGTTAGGGTCGAGGAAGACGGCGAAGATGTTGAGTCTGGTGAGGTAGGTGGATAGGCGTTCTAGGTCTTGGAGTTTGTTGACTTGGCCCGCCATGGAGGGTACGATGGCGGATTTGGATATGGTAAGTGCGGAGTGGATCGTCACGGCGGCCAGAGAGGATCGCAGGGAGGATGTGGTGGTGTTGATCCAGTGGTTGAGGAAGTGGACTATTGGACCATGATGCCAGACCATTTTCTTGTCAGTGTGAGCACCGGATTTGAATATGCGCTCGATTGAGCTGTTGACTCTCTTCACAGCGCTATCCATCTCCTTCAGGGAATCAAGGCTATATCGCCCTTCAGTGTCCGGAACTTGGGTGTTGTCAATGCCTCTAACTACATGTATATTTCCAAATGCCGTGATGGTTTTGTCCATATGTTGCTTGTGGTCTCTCCCGGTCAAATGCTTGACCAACTCGCACAGTCTCGCGTAGTTATCTCTTCCTGACTTGATCTCCGTGATGATCACCATTCCTGCGGTGGCTGTTCGACTAGAGCCGTTTGATCGAGGAAGTAAAGTGGTCATGTCCTTTATCTTGACAAGGACCTGCGCCAGCTGGGCGAGGTTATCGAGATCAGAGTCCGTCTCCCAGACGTGTAGATAGGTCTTGTCGCACACGACCGCCACAGATTCTTCAGAGACCTCGTCAAAGGCGCTCTTGTACTTTGCAGGCATGTCTTTGACGCTCTTGCTGAGTTCCTCCAGGTTCTTGGCCCATGGCCCGTTGAAGTTGGATGATGATCCCATATTGCAATTAGGGGAAAGCGTCTGGTGCTATGTCGAGCGACTGGAGTTCCGGGTACAGTTGCAGGATTGAGAAGAGCGAGTCCAAAGTTGTTCAATTCGAAGCGGAAGGTACACTTTGGTATTAGGTACAGTTCTAGTGAAGTTAGGTTTCAAGTGAAGGGTTTAGTGAGCTGGCTCTACCTACAGGTTGATGTGAAGAAAACGGTGAGTTACGAGTTGATGTGAAGAAAACGGTGAAGTGAAAGCACGATGATTGCAAACAATTAAGAAGGTTGCATGCAATCAGAAAGGTACCGCCAATGACCTTGTTTCAGGAACATTTGCGCCGATGGTCGACCCAGATGTGAATAGAATCCATGTATAAGCTCCTACATGCTGCTTTCGCTCTGCCGGTGATGGCATCGAGAAGCTTTTCAATTTAGTTCTACCTTATGCTCAGGCAACCTATTGCGATCCCTGGTCGGTCTAGAAAGTATCTACACTTCGGATAGGAAACCAAGCGCGGCATATATCGGTGACGAAAAACCACTAGCTGTTGTATAGTTCAGCGTGAGGATATGGGAGGCAATGTTTGCATCGCACCAGCATCATCCACGCTCACAAAGAAAGTCTTTCATGATGCCTTGCAATGGGACTGAGTCCATCACAGAAAAGGGAAAGGGAATTCAGGGCTGGTAAAATTCAATGAAGCGGTACTGTGATGAGGCAATATAGCACAGGTCACAGCCGTTTGCTGCACACGTCAGTGGCATCTGTTATACTTTACAAGCTTGAGACCAGATGATGATGGACTTTTGGAGCTAATATTGCATCCCATTGGCCAGTGGCAAATGGACCCATTGGGCTTCTGGGCGCCCTAAGTGAAGGGTTGTCTCAAAGTTAGTGGGGGACGGATGGTGAATGGGTTGTCGCGGGCGTGTTTTGGAATGAGTTCGCTTGGCTTCGGGAGGTCCACAGCCAGTGCCGCAGAGCCAGTGCCAAAGCCCAAGCGGGGACTTGGGAGATTGCTCAAATTGCCCTGCTGGCGTCCACCCACCGCCATTCACTCACACACACACAACCATTCGCACACCTCTCTCTCCCTCTCCTCCACACGCCACCGCCGCACCTCGCCTCCCACGTACCTCAATCCGAGATCGATCTACCCGTTGCGCTTGGAGTGATCTTCCCCAGCCCTCTTCTCCATCACCGGCACCATGTCGTCGTACCTCTCCAATCTCCTCACCACTACCACATCACGCTACAACACTCTACGGCGCGACCTTCTCTCCGGCGATGCCGACGGCGACACAGAAGACGACTCGCACATCTCCCGAGTACTCCGTGCCTATTACACCGAAAAAGGCAGACCTTTTCCACCATGGCTACCTCCCGATCCCAAGGCCCCACAGCTTGCACCGACCAATTTCGTATCCTCCTCTGGCAGACAACCGGGGCAGCCTCAGATGGGTGGTGGTGGTGGTGGTCGGGGAGGAGCAGGCCTGAGTGATCTCTGGGATGCTCCGCAGCAACCACAACAAAACCAAGAGCCTCCCTCTTTGAGGCGAGCCCAAGGACGCGGCGGAGGTGGGCGACCACTGCCAGGTCGACAAGGCCTTTCTCCAGAACCCCAATCACAGGGCCGACCTCTACCTAGCCAAAGAGCAGGAAGCTACCAGAGCGCTTCATCCTTTGGTGGACGGCAAGCAGCAGAGCCGTCGCCGCCGCCAAGTGCAGGTTCAGGAGGGTCGACAGCACAGGAGAGACTGAAAGCTAGATTATGGGGATCTGGAAGATCGACAAGCCCGGTACACAGTAACCCATCATCGGCAAACACAAGCCCAGCTCCAGGAAACATGCGAGGTCCATTCGACCGCCCAAGTGGAGGAAGGCCGCCCTATCCTGATGATCGCGGCAGTGGGTATTCATCAGGAGGAGGAAGACAACAGAATCCATATGGTGTCTCCGCGAGCCTTAACTCGCCTTGGTCGGGAGGAGATGACCCATACGGCGGAGGGGGAGGTTACGGCGGCTCGCAACGTCCACCAGCTGGGGGAGGGGGCCGCGTTGGCCTGCCGAGCGGGCCACGCATGCGTTCATGAGGTGTCGCATTCCTTTGGGTAGGGCGCTGGGACAATGGCGAGGTGCATGAGGTGCATGAGGTGCATGAGGTGCTATGGGGAACTCTGGTTTACTATGATTTATGATATCACGGCAGTACGGCGCAAAAGGGCAAAGCATTGGGGCGAGCGCTACGTGCGTAGAGTCTCGCTCGAACACATATGGTTAGGTCGCAATAGGAATATAATCAGTCGATATACCAGAAGAGGAGCGTTTTTACGTGCAGTGAGTGCAAATTGGACGCGCAGTCGCCCGGCTCGTGCAAGCCATCAAGCGCCCCCGCCACAGCCCAACGTCATCTGCAGGCTAGTGAGTGCATGACTAGCTCAGCTCCCCCACCACTACCACCCCAGCACCCTAACCACCACCTCGACGCCTCAAGTCTCAATTATTACTACATAGCTCTGCCTGCTCGACTTCATCACAAGCCTCAGATGACTCTTCCCAGGTCCCTCAAGTAGCCATCTATCCGCCCAGATTGCTGTGAGCCATCCTCGCCCTCCCGTTGTCCGGCCCTTCACCTACCTACCGGATATCCCCGCGATGGCGAATCAGCACCCTCCGCCGAGTCCCCCCTCGCCTTCTGCCTCCTTCTACGACTTGAGCGATGATGAAGAGGGCGAATACAACACAATCCGGCATACGACGAGTGGTAGAGGCGTAAAATTGCTTTATACGAAGAGCAAGGTAAGCATATCTATTCCTCCATGCATGTAGCTGCCTGGGCTTATCAGGCCACGATAGGTTTATGTCCATCCAACTCCCTCCGCAAAGGACAATATCCCCGGCTTCGTCGCTCTAGTCCAGCAGAAAGCTCCGTCTCTTCCTAATGATGCCCGTCCTACTTCGTCCTCTTCCGCTAAGAGCGTACATTCCTCCTCATTGCTCCTTGCGTGGATGCCCGAATCCTCCCTAGGAGATGCATATGATACCTACGTCAAAGTCGACATGTCCGACTCATCTTCCCCTCCCAAGCAATCATATCTTGTCCCTCCACCTCCCACCACTACCACACACAGTAGTAGCATTGGAATATATGCATTCGCAGTCCCAGTTAGTGAAATATATTCCTTGTTGGTAAGACCTCCCAGTATAGGATGGTGGTTCGGAAGTGTCGTTGTCAACACTCGTGCTGGTGATAGCTTCCCTGCTTTGTTCTTCCACGACAGCGAATGTCAGTCGACCATAATGCAGCGGAAGAAGCTCGCAAAGGAAAGCTTTGATCCGTTTGGTGATGGAGGCGGCATGTTCTGGGGCGGAGATGAAGTACTGCGATGGTTGAAGAGATATATCACCATCGAACGTTCAGGCGCAGATCCTAGCATTTATCTGATCGAACCTTCAGAGGAAGATAAACGAGCATTTGGCAAGGATGCACCGGGTTCCAATTCACCAAAGGCCGGTGGCAACGGCGAATCATCACAAAATCAGAAGAGAGATGGCGGTATGGATCCTGTAACCAAGGCACTAAAAGAAGCAAGGTGGAACTTTTTGGAGAAACTCAGTCAGGTGACAACGTTTACCAAGAGGACCGCACAAGCTGTTGCAGATAATCCGAAGCTTCCCCCTCAGGTGAGACGACTGATGAAGAATCCAGAAGTTCAGACTTTGCAAGATGAGTTCGACAGCGCTAGGATATATCTTGCAAGGTGGGCCATGGGAATTGCTGAGCAGAGTGAACGGGAGCGAAATCAAAGAATCTGGACCGCGAAGGATGTTCTAGCAATGGAGCATAGCGATGTCGGAGAATTCGAAATTCTGGACATTGAGGCGGACAAACTGTCTATGAATGATCGAAGGAAACCGGTAACTTTGGAGGAATGGAAGGGCTTCTTTGATCAGAGTGGCCGCCTGCAAATTACCCCAGAGGAGGTCAAGGATCGTATTTTCCACGGCGGATTAGATCCTGATGACGGGGTTCGCAAGGAGGCATGGCTATTCTTACTTGGCGTCTACGAATGGGACAGCACGGAGGAAGAACGACACGCCAATCTAAATAGCCGACGTGACGAGTATATTCGACTCAAGGGCGCTTGGTGGGAGCGCATGGTTGACGGACATCCAACGCTCGAAGCAGAGGAATGGTGGAAAGAACAAAAGAATCGAATAGGTATGTGTGTATCTTATCGGGCTATGCTTGTTTGACTAACTTTTCCCCATTCTATGGGGTCCGCGCAATAGAGAAGGATGTGCACAGAACGGATCGAACGATACCCATCTTTATGGGTGAAGACATTCCTCATCCAGACCCAGATTCTCCATTTGCTGACGTAGGCACAAATGTCCATCTCGAGCAAATGAAGGACATGCTCTTGACCTACAACGAGTATAACAAAGATCTTGGTTACGTCCAGGGAATGAGTGATCTATTGGCACCCATTTACGCTGTGATGCAGGATGACGCCGTTGCATTCTGGGGATTCGTCGGCTTCATGGATCGTATGGTAAGTCATTTCGTCACTATCTCTCAGTATATGTTATCTAGCTTTCCGTATACTAATGGTGGCTTCAGGAGCGGAACTTTCTCCGGGATCAATCCGGCATGCGCAAGCAGCTGCTAACGCTTGATCAACTGGTGCAACTCATGGATCCAAAACTCTACCTTCATCTCCAATCAGCTGACTCGACGAATTTCTTTTTCTTCTTCCGAATGCTACTCGTATGGTACAAACGAGAGTTTGAATGGGCCGATGTGCTGAGGCTTTGGGAATCATTGTGGACCGACTTTTACAGCAGCAATTTCCACATCTTCATCGCGTTGGCTATCTTGGAAAAGCATAGAGATGTTATCATGCAGCATTTGAAACACTTTGATGAAGTATTGAAGTATGGTAAGTACATACTCCTGTACCAGGCGCTATGAGCTTTTATTGAGGAATGTTTGCATATTCACTAACACTCATCAGTGAACGATCTCTCTGGTACCATGGATCTTGAATCAACACTAGTCCGCGCCGAGTCTCTATTCCGACGCTTCCAGCGCACCGTAGAAACCATCGACAAGAAAGGAAACTTCCCATCCGCTCCACAAGCAAGGCAACGCAAATCAATAGCCTCCCCACCAACTTCACCCGGGCCTTTGGCATCCTCTTCCATTGCCCAATCTGGACAAGCTGCACAAGGTTCATCTTCTGGCACAGACAAAGGCAAGGATGTCGAAGGCGAGCCTGAAGCTAGGATAATTAGCCCTGAGTTACGCGCTCTATTGAGTAAGAAGGTAGAAAAGCTCGACAAGGCGGACATTGCAAAACACGGAGGTAGCGGAGGGACATGATTTGACACGCATACTTGAAATCCTTCTTCTGTTCTGGTGCGGCACTGTTATACTCAACTCCATTTTAGCATACATCATCTTAGTACAAGGCGGCGTTCTGGGGGCGCTGGCGAATGCTGCCGGAGGGACCTGGACTTGGGATTATGATCATCATTATTATCACGATTTGTGTTATTGATTCTGTGTGGTTACTGACATGATGCGCGTTGGCAATACATCACGCTACAAGGACTGGAAATGAGTCGAACCTAGGCAGACAACATTTGTGTGGTATAGTGTTTTTACGCCGCGTCATCATCTTGGTAGCCTAAAACAACATAGTTGTAATAGTCAATTATCAGCACTCGGTTCCATGCTGGTATGATGAGTCTTTCGTCACTTGATATATGACTCGTGCGTGTAACCAAAATGTCGTAGAGGCCATGTATAAATCCACACAATATAAACTTTCCAACCAATCCCCTTCCCCCTCCCCCTTCCCACGCCCCTACTCAGCAACAAAAACATTCCCCCCAGGCACCCCGCTCTCCTCGACAAACCTATCCCTAGCCTCCCACAACCTCTCCTTCCTCTCCGCCTCCACCCTCCTCCTATCACCAAAACCCCAACACCTATCCTCCCCCCAAAAAATCCCACCGCCTCCATAAACAACCTCTGGATCCCAGAATTCTAGATATTTGTCCATGAGTCGTGTCATGTAGCAGTGGAGGTCTTCTTCGTAGGGGATCGGGAGGATGGGCGGGTACGAGAGCATGTGGAGGAGGAGGGTGCCGAGCTGGAGGCCGAGTTTCGGGGGATAGGGGAGGGGTGGTGGTTGGTTGGGGTTGTTTTGGGGGGACATGGGGGAGATGGTCAGGAGGGTGTTCCATGTTGATGGTTTTTTAGTTTTTGGGTTGGTGGATAAGGGGGTTTCTTGGGGTTGGGTTTCTTCGTCCTCGTCCTCGTCTTCGTCTTCGTCTTCGTCTTCGTTGGAGTATTCTAGCGCTTGTTCGGCATCGGCGTGAGATATCAGTGTCCACATTTGCTCTTCTGGCGATGGGAAGGCCGGGACCACCACACCCCTCTTCCCTTCGCTGCGATCCAGTGGGATGCGAATTTGCCGCGTATACGCCATTTTCTCGAGAGGAAGTCCAATGAAGCGGAATGTGATTGGACATCTTTCTGTGTCCTCTACGATATCGCAGCCGTCTGAATGGATGTGCATGTGCACAAGCATGACGGGGTTGATGCCGAATCCCCATAGACTGCTGCAGAGTAGGGGCGAGACGTCACAGTCTACGAAGCGGAGGTAGGCGGGCGACGAGCCGTTGTGGGAGACGCCTCCGTGGTGCGAGAGGCCGTGCCAACGGGCGCTGATGGTGTTGAATGCGGAGTTGTATGCGTTTGCCATTTCAGGGGGGTCGGTACTGCTGCGCTTTAGATAGGCGTGTTTGAATTCTAAGCCGCCGTTATCGCGGGTGGTGGCATTGTTTTGCTTCTTCTCTCCATTGCTAGGTTTTTCTTTGGATTCTTTTTCGTTGGATCGAGATTTGGGTTCTGCGGTTCCTCCGAAATATATCCAGAATTGCATGCCTTTGCATCTTTGCTGGCCGAAGGTGTCGAAGTGGAGGCAGAGCAGTTCTTCGTATGTCGGTCCGCCCATGGGGATACTCCAGGCGTGCAATTGCGCTACATCGTGGATCAGCGGGTGTATGCGACGCTGCAGTGGTCTGCGAGAGGCCTGTTTGGCTTTTTTGCTGCTACTGTCGTCACTTTCCTCGTCGTCGCTGTTCTCTTCATTTTGTGCTAGTGGTGGTGTGGATGGTAATGTGGTACGCATCCAATCGGACATGTCTGCATTGGCGAGCGCATACTGATAGTCTGTTTCAAGGAAGAATGCCCGCCGCATCGGGATCGCATATCTAAAGAATACGTAGCATATTATACCGATAATAATTGCTATCACAAGGAATGTAGTGAAGCAGAGGAGCTTGAGGATTGTGCGGGGGCGGGGCACAAGACGGAGAGGATTGAGACGTGATCGTGGCCCTGGTGGTGCCATTTTGGGACGTTCCTCTATCTATTGGTATCGTGAAATCTAGGTCATCGGATCATTGCAACGATTGATGAAAAATCTGAGGCGAAAGTTCTGAATTCTTTTCTGTTTTCAGGTGCTGTCAAGGAGAATGACGGGTTTTTGATAATGCGGCCTGACCAAAGGGGAAGCGTATACGAGTGTCCCTGTGTGTTTTTTCCTACTCCTGGGTTAGTTCCAGGCAACAATCATGTGCATGATACGATTAGAGAGTGGCTGCCTGTGTTATGAGGCCTGGGATTTTTTTCCTGCCTCCATGATCTGATTGTGGCGTCACCTAGAGAGAGTTGGGATTAGTGTCTGCCATTACTCGTAAGGATAAATGTGTTGTTTGTCGCAACTTGCTGTCTTGCGATCCGGTGTAGTACAGAGATGACAATGAGAGTTTTACAGCATCAATACAGGTTCATGTGGCAAAACACAGACTCAGTTGCAGGAGACCACCATGGAAAGAACGAGGAGCGAGGTTGGATCAAGACGTGACCAAGAAGAACAAGCATGCGTGGGGACCCGCAATTCCCCACTCGTAGGCCGTTGCTCCATTGCCCCCTTGCATGTATTCCATTCACATCTCCTCCACCTTCTAGAATGCTTCCACGCCAATAGATCCCATCTCACATCTCAACACCATCGAATCCATACCTCTCTAGACCAACGTCTATACACCACCTGCTCGTCTACAACTTACAGCCACACTCCGGAATACTCTACATGGCATATCGTCCATCTAGCTTGTGCGCCTTCCATCTAGCTCCCGGTAGTCTGGCGGCCCATTCTCGGCGATGGCCATGTCTACCCCAGGCCCTGGCTATGGAGGCGAAAAACACCGATGCTCTCCGCAGCCCATCATTCGTCCAAAGCCCTCTCCGGGACTTCCTCAACAGGCAATGCGAAGGGAATTTCTCTCAAAGCTGTGAGATGGGCGAATCAGGAGCAGCTAGGGCGCGATTTCCAGACCATTCATCCCCACGGGGTAGATCGGCCTGACCCTTAGACTATCCCCGCTCGCGGCTCTTCACCACCACGTCATCATCGCCTACTCGCCATTGTTTCCACTGCCGAGCCGCCATCGAGCCATGGGTTGCTCATTCGCCGTCATGGATATGTTATATATCTCAAATGCTCCGCTTCCAATCGTACACTCCAACCCTTCTCAGCAGCTTGCTTAGACCATGAACGCAGGTTAATCTAACTTGCCGTCCCCGATTCTTGTCTAACCATTCCATCACTTTTCCGGGCTTGGGCGCCTTATCCATCACCATGTTTGGCGGGAAGAAGTACTATGGCCTCACGGGCGTTAAATTAAACATTGCCATTGCTGTTGTCGCCGGCACTGATTTTGCACTGTTCGGCTACGGTGAGTAGAATCAATGCATTCTTAGAACACGCGGTCACTGACAAATTTGATTTTAGATCAGGGTGTAATGGGAGGTCTTCTGACGCTCCCCTCCTTTCTGCACCATTTTCCCCAGATTGACACTGCCAACCCGCCCCCGGGAAGCAACCCCAGCCATGCTTCCAACATTCAGGGAATCACCGTGGGTGGTTACACCCTCGGCTGCTTCTTTGGCGCCGTGGCAACTATCTGGCTTGGTAATCTCTTGGGCCGTAAACGCACCATTTTCGTTGGGAGTAGCATCATGATCGTTGGTGCAATCCTTCAGGCTTCATCTTTTAAACTCGGGCAGCTTATCCCAGCGAGACTCATCACTGGCTTTGGTAATGGAATGAACACTTCTACAGTTCCGATGTGGCAGGCTGAAACGTCGAAATCTCATAGAAGAGGCCAAATGGTCATGATAGAGGTGTGTATCTTTGGTCAACACTTAATTACCGGCATATCTGACAATCATTAGGGTTCACTCATTGTCTTCGGTGTGATGCTAAGTTACTGGCTCGACCTCGGTTTCTCATTCTTGGAACCAAGTACAATCTCATGGCGCTTCCCCCTTGCCTTCCAGATTGTCCTTGCTCTTTTCATTCTTATTGCAATTCCTGGTCTTCCTGAATCTCCACGTTGGTTGATTCTCAAAGGAAGGGAAGATGAGGCTTTGGATGTGCTCTGTGCCTTGAGTAACCTTCCGCCTGACGACAAGAAGATTCAGAGCGAATTCGCCGCCGTCAGGGATACCGTATTTGAAATGTCCAAGGGCGGTTTCAGAGACTGCTTTAAGATGAATAAGAATCGAAATTTCCATCGTACGGCTTTGGCCTATGTGAACCAAATGTTCCAACAGGTAAGCTGAACAGCTCTTTCATTTGATACTTCCTAACAGGCTCAGATTTCTGGAATCAATATTATTACCTATTACGCAGCCACAATCTTTGAACAAAATATCGGTCTATCTGGTTTCTTGAGTCGTTTACTTGCTGCATGCAATGGCACAGAGTATTTTATGGCTTCCTGGATCGCCATCTTTACTATCGAGAAATTTGGTCGACGGTCGTTGATGATCTTTGGAGCTACTGGCCAGGCTGCATCAATGGCTGTTTTGGCTGGTACGACCAGTAGAGTCAGCACGAGTATGGGCATTGCTGCGGTAAGCCAATAATAATTTTCTACCTTCTCAAGTATCTGCTAAACTATCTCAGGCCGTCTTTTTGTTCGTTTTCAATTCTTTCTTTGCCATCGGATGGCTCGGGATGACTTGGTAAGAACATTCATTGGACCTTTTCATCGCAAAATCTAACTATTTTTCCAGGCTGTATCCTGCCGAGATCACACCTCTCAACATTCGTGCCCCAGCAAATGCCATCTCAACTACCGCGAATTGGATCTTCAACGTAAGTTCTTCAGCGCCACCCCCATTAACCCCCCACACTAACGCCACTCCAAGTTCATGGTCGTAATGGTGACCCCAGTAGCCTTCGCCAACATCGGCTACAAGACCTACATAGTCTTCGCCTGCATCAACGCAGCCATGGTCCCTTGCGTCTACTTCTTCTTCCCGGAGACAGCCTATCGCTCCCTCGAAGAAATGGACGAAATCTTCCACAAAACCACCAACCCCTTCAACGTCGTCGAAATCGCCAAGCATATGCCACACCGCTACGACAAGAACGGTAACCTACTCATCGCCTACGAAGAAACAGAGGAAGCGCAAATCTATGCTGAACGCAGGAGGAGTTCGATCGCTGCGAGGGAAGATTTGGAGAAGGTTGCTAGGGAACATCATGATGGGCAGTAGATGCCTGATACTCGGAACTTGTCGTTACACATGTGTGCCAAATGGTTACTGAGATGATATGAGGTTTATGGTCTTTTTGTGTGGATATTTGGAAATTGTTGTTTCTTTGGGTCGTTCATTTTACTGTATTATACCTCGCTTGAAATTTTTAACTTTACGATTTGGGTCTGATGTTTTTTTTTCATGTCGTGGTTTGTATTGTGAAGGATCATGATGAATTATGAGTGAGTACAGAGGGCAGAAAAATCGTTGTTTATCGACACGCAAGAACCCTCTCACGTACAACCTGTCACTGTTCCCAGAAATATCAGCCATAGGTAAAAGAAAAGTATTCTTCAACATACGGCCCCCACAGAACAAATTCCTAAGCCCTCGTTACTCATACATTGTCCAGATACCGAGACTTATACACAAATTAAAATCGACCTCGTAACGGCAACATTCCAACCGCGCATTGTACACAATGTTCACAACGAAAACATAAAAAACAATGCATACACAGATCCCAACATATATATATTTCTATTAGACCGGATTCCTTTAGATTTCCTTACATACATTGATACTCTTAGTCGCATTGTTGAGATCAAAATGGCAGGATCCATTACCGAAAGTAGTAAGACGTCCCAGAGAGAAACGAAAGATGACACAGCAGGGCCAAACAATCCCCTGGTACAAGGCCAGCATGAAGAGTCCTTAGATCCATTCAAAGACACTACATCTAGATCTGAATCTAATACCAGTCCTGAATCCATATCTAACCCCGGACCTGAACACCTCTCCACCCCTTCACCCAATTCTTCTCGTTCACAAACACCGCCTTCCCCCCCTCCCTCACCAACCACACCCCGAATCCTCGAAGCTACCGGCACCCTCCCCACACTCCCGAATCATCTAACTCATGCCCCGCCGAGCTACGACAAACGCACCTGTTTTGTGCGTAGGAATGGGAAGGATAGGGATTTGAGGTTTAGGAATAAGGTGAGGAAGTTGAGGATTAGGTGATTGGGGTTGGGGATAGGGTGGTGGAGCTGGGGGGGAATATGGGGGAGTAGATGTTTGAGATGGAAGAGTGGGCTTAAATTGGGTATGATATGGAGAATGTGATTATTAGAAGAATATAGATATCTTTAGAACGAGGTATAGTTTTCTTTAAGCTATTAGTGTATTGGACATAAAGACTACATATATAACCGTTATACAAGAGTAATATTTATAATAGAAGTTCCTAATCTATATCAAAAGGCTCCCACCAGACCTCATGATTCCAAAACCACTGCAAAGATGACCTGCCTTGCTCCTAACCCGTAAGCATTCGCCCCTCCCAAGGCTGCAACCTCCGCCCGTAATCACCATTGAGTGAGGAAGGTCCAACACAACGTTCAAAAGCTGTGTTCGCCCTGGTCCAGCCAGCAGTACTGCATAGGATAGAAGGTGTAGGGGACTAAATCCCCGTTGGTCAGACCCCACCAAATCGCCCAATGCAGAGTTGGGGAAATGAGACTACCCCAACCACACATATACCTGATACGCCCAAACGAATGGTTGTGCATGAAAGTGGCGAATTGGATTTAGGACAATACGAACAGTGGTTACACGGCCTGGGATCCTTTGCTTTCACCTTATCACGAGAATTACAACTCGTCCTCTTTCGGTAGTTGACATGAAGCCACAAGCGGGGAATTGCAGATAGATAAGGTGTAGAGTTTTTTTTTGACTATTAGAACATGCCCCATTTTCGAGTATCGTGAACTTTTCTCAACACTTTTCTTCAGCCTTGTCCTTCACCATGGCTCATCTTTCAGAGTACACGTTGGGATTGACCCCAATGACATGGATCACTACTATCTTTCCAATACTACTCGTATCTTATACTATCTTATGGATCATATACGCCAAAACCTTGCACCCACTCGCCAAAGTCCCTGGTCCCTTCTGGGCCTCTGTAACAAGGCTATGGTACATGTATCGAATCGTAGCCGGCGACATGGCCGAAGTCCAACGTAGTCTACACACTAAATACGGCCCACTCCTTCGAATAGCCCCAGACGAAGTCTCCTGCGCAGATCCCGCAACCATTCCCAAAATCTACCGCACCCACGAGCCCCTTCGGAAAACCGATTTCTACCGTACCTGGGCTGCGCCTCAGATCTCGAGTCAGCCTGATGTATTCTCCTGCCTCGATGAAGATGTGCATGCTAGATATCGAAGGATCATACAACCAGTGTACTCGCTGAGCAATGTATTGAAGTACGAGATCTATGTGCAGAAATGCAACAATCTCTTCCTTCAGCGTATGACCGAGTTTGCACACGAGAAGCGAGAGTTAGATCTCGGGTTATGGCTACAAATGTACGCCTTCGATGTTATTGGCGAACTTTGCTTCGGAAACATGTTCGGTTTTTTGAAAAATAGTCATGATCATGGTCGTTGGATTGCGGCTTTGGATGAGCTTATGGCCGTCTCGGGCGTTGCTGCTGTCAGCCCAGCTTATCTGCGACCATTGATTATGGGTTCTGCGATTGTTTTTCCACCGGCGTTGAAGGCTTTGCGGGCGATTGATGGGATTCGTAAGACTGCTGCTACCGTCGTGAGACAGCGGAAGAAGGAAATTACAGAAGGGACTGCTGAGCGTGTCGATCTACTTCAGCAGTTCAGTAAGATTGTGAAAGAGAAGGGTGACAAGGTGAACTTCACCGACAATGAAATAATTTTGGAGGCATATGTCGCACTGTTCGTAGTCACAATTTCGACATCCTGCTAAATTTCATTCGCTAACAAGTCTCGTAGACTAGCTGGATCCGATACCACCACCACAGCGCTTCGAGCATGTTTATACTATCTGATGCAAAACCCCGAGAAGCTTGCCAAATGTCAGGCCGAAATCGACGCCCATGCATCATCGCTGAGTTCGCCCATCCTGTACACTGAATGCAACGCACAGCTTCCATACACATGTGCCAGCATAAAAGAAGCTATGCGTCTTTTCCCAAGCATCGGTTTGAGTATGCAACGCCATGCCCCCGCTTCTGGCATCAATCTATCTGGCACGTATATACCTGCGGGCTGGCGTGTAGGTTGCAATGCGTCTGTGGTGCACTACGACAAGGGCGTTTTTGGAGATGATGCAGATTGTTTCAGGCCTGAGAGATGGCTTGTTTCTGAAGATCTGAATAGGAAGATGGAGAAGAATATGCTGGTTTTTGGTGCTGGGACTAGGGTTTGTATTGGGAAAAATGTAAGTCCATTCACCTTCTTTTGCCTAGTATACAGATTTAAGACACAACATCGTTACTAATTCATCTGATTAGATATCTTTGACGGAAATTTACACCCTCATACCGGAGTTCTTACGTCATTTCGATATTTCGATGGCACATGATCGACCTTGGAAGACTGTAGATCGCTGGTTTCATATGCAGAGGGATATGATCGTGACTATCAAAGCCAGATCCGACATTCAGTAAGAGGTAAGGTAGTGAGCTGTTTCAAGCTTGCTAGATGGCGTCGAATTCTACATTATGTTTTCGTAGGTCGATTTCTATGAAAGTATTGAAATAAGAATGAAGCTATAGGGCTTGGAAGGCCATGATGAATATTTGATTTGGATGAGTGAGTAGCAACAATAGGGAAAGACACTAGATCGCAGTATACAATAAAGTTGTCATGTGAGAAATGTAGGAAACACGGGAGCACACAAGGGAACATTGTCAGGGGTCAACCCTAGAGCAAGTCTAGAGTTATTGAGTTTATGTAGTCGTCCAGTCTGACAAACATTGATTTGAGAGAAAAATATTGGTAGATTGATAAATCGTTCTGCAGCCTGTGAAGTCCTAGCCATTTGCAAATTCAAGTTTTTCAGCGAATCACCTCTTATGTATATGAGTTCAAGTGAAATCGACCTATTCGGAATATTTGCCTCTTACAACAACAGATTGTAATACCATTCAAGTGCACAATCAATTAAAAACTATTTGAGCGACCTTATGCTAGGTATCAAGCGATGTTTGTCATTATATTGACTTATCATTAATTACTCGCGATATGGTGTTGCAATCTCGCTCTATACAAAACATTCTCTACTCTCATCAAATGGTACGGCACGCGTTAGGTATCAAAGATGTACCGCATAAATTACGGTGCTCCCTCATTCACACCAGATTGTTTCTCTCTCTCTTTAAGTTCCGCGAGAATTTGCCTTCTCCTGATCTTATCGCTACTACCTGCTCTGTCTCCAAACACCTGGTCCATATCTTCCAAACTTCTACCATTCGTTTCAGGAACGCATAGATACGACCATATCAAACTAGCCAGACAAAACACCGCAAAGAACGTATAGGCGCCAAATCCCCTTGTATTCTGGATGAGCGGCGGGGTGATCAATCCGATGATGAAATTGTTCAGCCAGTTACTGCAAGTACTCCAGGCCACGCCTTTTGCCCGGATAGAGCTTGGGAAGATTTCCGAAGGCATGGCCCAAGGAACTGGTCCCCAGGTCATGCCAAAAAGGAGCATGTAGATGAATAGGAATGCCACGGCGACCCATCCTTTGTCGCGGTGGTCGTCCCAGGAATCAAAGTAGAGTCCGACTAACGCGGCGATAATGACATGGCAAATGCACATCCCCGCACTTCCGAGTAGTAACAAGGGACGTCGACCATATGCATCCATTGTGTATAATGAGGTTGCCACGCCGACAAGTTGCGTGCAATTCAGAATGCCGGAGAGCACAAGCCGCATGTTGTAGTCGATGCCCATTGTTTCAAATAATGACGGTGAACTCCAAAGGGTATCAGCACCTATAATTTCTAGATAATAGTGGTAATTAATACTCACTAGTAAATCAACGCGTTGATTCCAACGAATTGTTGGAAGAACATAAGCATGATACCGACCATAGTTCGGCGCCAGTAACCTTGTCGAAAGCAATCGGCATAGGCCGCTAGCTCCATCTTAGTCGAAGTCCAGAATGAATGTTTGGCTCCTGAAGTTAGGTGTGGATGCTTCTTCTCCGCGACTTCTCTGTGGAAAGCGGCCTCTGCGCGGATGTCCATCCACTCGGCCTGAACGCGGGGGTCATCTGGCGGTACTCGACGAAGCTTGCAGAGAGATTCTAATGATTCTTTGTCTCGACCTTTGGAAGCTAACCAGCGTGGAGAAAAGGGAAGAAAGATAACTGCGACACCGAGGAGAATTGCGGGGAATATCTGGAGTAGGAATGGAAGGCGGTATGACCATTCACCGCCAATGTATCTGGTGCCGAAGGTGATCCAGTATGCCACGATAATGCCGAAAACGATTGAAAACTCTTCTAAGACAAGGAGTGAACCTGTCCTTGGAGTTAGATGAAATGGTAATGGTGCCGCTTGTATTTCACCTACCTCTAATCTCGGGTGGGGATACCTCAGCTATATACATTGGTACGACCATACTCAGCCTTTTTGCGTATCGTAAGTCTGTCTAATCGCCACTTCCGAAAATAGGGACAATGTACTCACATGCCGACGCCTATACCACCAATGAAACGACCGACTACTAGCATCGCATAGTCTACAGATCCAGTCTGGATGGCAGAGCCGATGACGAAGATGATAGTAGCGACCACGATCGAGTACTTGCGAGATATCTTTTCGGAAATCCAGCCTTGGTTGAAAGAACCTATTTGCGTAAATAGTCAATAAGAAGATCAGATGTGGACTCTCTTATAACCAAGAAATCTTGAGACAAATATGCTTATTGCGTCGCCGTTAAATCAAACAACTAGCTAGAGAGCTAAGCACATAGTCTGATGTCAGTGTTCTCATGGAAACGGCCGTCTTGTTATCCGGTATCGATCCCTGGTGACTTAAAGTTGCGCTGTATACACAGCATTTGTTTCCGATGATTCGCCATACCATACATGAGAACAGAAGATGGAGAGAGAAGAAGGGGAGGGGGGAATAGAAATGAGTGACTCACCAATCAAAGCACCCAGCTCAATCATAGCTGTCATTAAGCCTTTCCAAAAGCCACCTCCGCTTGCGGTGTCTGACACCCTGGGAAATCGATCCAAGAATTGGTCCATGACCAATATAATTGACACAACTCCCTGGTCTGCGACATGGTAATTAGGAGCGGTGTTACATGGTTGAATTATACCAAACTCACCGTATCCAAAGAGAAAACCGCCCAGGCGAACAACAAAAGCGCATAGAACGACATATTTAGATTGAAACATGCCCATGAATCCTGGTTTGACATATCGTTCACGTAGTTCGACCATTGTCTCGTCATCTAAATTGGTCGTAGCATCCTTCTTTGCATCGCCGTTATTGGCGGTATCCCCTTCGACCACGGCGTCAGCGTGGGTTTGAGATTGAATGGTCGACATGTTTCTGGAAATGCGATCAGGTTTGTTCCCATATGAAGGTCATTGGAGTAACAGCGTGCTTCTACCCGCGAATGTACATAGGTTAGGCGTTAGGATTGGGTTGGGGTTATATACAAGCTCAAGCGACCGTTGGCGTGGTAGTGCATTTAGTGGAATGCGGGGAGATCCCATTGTGTCAGTGGCGTCATTGTAGGAGCGGCAAGTCTTGGGTCTGGGAACCACAGCGTCTTGTGACCGCTTCTTTGTTGGGCCAAGAAGCGGGGAGTAACGGGCTTGGGGAAGAATCATGGCTTCCCCAAGCCCTTATAGCCGTAACTACTCTCCATGGGGAAATTGAGGAGCAAGAGACAAGACAAATGAATCAGTTTGCCAATGGTCGTGAATAAAACACAAGCCGAACAACTAAGAATCGTATCACTATAATGCCACGAGAGTCGGGATGTACATTAAATATTCAGTTGGTCTAGTAGCATTTTTGGAGTATCTCCATCTCGTATATCGTCAATAGAAGCCCCGAATCTTGGTCAAATCAAGCCATACATTCTCTAGAAGTAGGCATTTAGCCGTATTGTGGATTTAGAAGATGATGTGTCAGCTAATATCTCATTTCGGAGAAATCCAAAGTTAAAAGAGACACTGGTTGTTCCTATGATGTCTGGTGATGTTGAAAAAAAAGAGACGGCGATGCCTACACGCGACGCGTAGCTACCTTTTGCGCACAGACACGCGATATTTGACGTCGGTGAACCCCACTCCGCCTAAAGAACCTCCATCGACCTTCATCCTGCGCCGGCGCAACCACCATGCGCTTCAAGGCCTCGATCCAGAATATAAATACATTTACTAGTAGGTTTGGTGCCCTCCTCTGGCCTCTCGTGTACTAACAGACCTCCCCAGAGCTCACTGCCTCCCTCAATTCACTCGGACCTCTCGCATGGGTTAAGCTCAGCGAAGACCAAGTATGCTTCACAATCATCCCCGAGCAGGGCACACAGGTGTGGGCGTGAGTCTGGCGCGTTCCATCCCATGATTGTGCCGCTTACAACTTGATCACAGTGTCTTGTCCATTGTAAGCGCCGACGAAATCCCCATCGCCCACAAACCTAATGCACCCGTCAGGACGCAATCTTCGAGACATATACAGTCCAGTCCGCTGCCGAGAATGTCATAAACCTCGAGGTTCCTCTCACATCCCTCAATCGTGCCCTCAAGTCTGCCTTGAATGCCACTTCTGCGCAAATTCGCCTGACGAAGAAGGACAACATTCCCCTCCTCGCCCTCACCATCGTGACTACATCCTCGTCGAATTCATACGCCGCATTCCCCACAACAGGCGCCAACATTCATGAAGAAGGCCTCGACTCATCGTTTGACGCAACATTTGGTGGTGGAGGCAACCGGGAAACCATTGTCACGCAGGAAGTCCCTGTGCGGGTACTAGCTCCAGATACTGTGGCAGGACTACATGAGCCTCAATGCCGCGAGCCAGATGTGCACATCATACTACCACCCCTGATGCAATTGAAGAGTATAAGCGATAGATTTACCAAGCTCGCGCTAGTCGGCAAGTCCGGTTCAGGGAGCACGGCGTCAAGGACAAGGCTCGATATGGCAGCAAATATGCACGGATGCCTCAAGATGAGCATCAAGACAGACGCAATGAGCATCTCATCGGTCTGGACCGACCTCAATAACCCTGAACTGGACCCTGGGCAATTTGCTGGCGGAGAAATTGGCATCGCTGAACACCCTTCTACCCGGATGAAGCAATTGGGAACAGCGGATGGGCGGAGCGAAGAAGGGTGGGCCACGGTTCGAATCGATGGTAGGGACTGGGGAAAGGTCATGAGCGTCGGTAGACTCGGCGGCAGGGTCATTGCTTGTGAGTTCAATCTCCCGAAAAATGCCTTGTGAAGAAATTTTGGCGCCGGCCGATTTCGAGGCCCACAGACTCGGTCCTCCGTCACCAATGATTCTGATCACGACCAGGTTTCTGTCACGAGCATGCTTTGATCTTGTACGTTTACCTACCAAGCGATAATGGCGAGGAAGAGTCGGTATTGACGGTATGTGGCAATGCCTAGTCATTCATCATTCATTCCCCACAGTCTATATCGCCTGTGCCGAGCTAACAAGCCACAGTACTACGTCAGTTCGTACAGCGCATGAGCAGCTAGCAAAGCTAGCAGAAGTGCCTTGAGTGCGCTGTTTTCACGTGCTTCGTCTAATCTACGCATTACGTATTTCCTTTGAACCAGATACCAACACTCTCACGAGGCATCATGATGTATATTGATGTGCAGCGCCTGAGGCAGGCGAAGACAGCCGCAGTACATGACATGCAATTATTGTAATCTAATATCGGTGGATACCAATAGAAGATCCAAAAGGCATTTGCCAATTATTAATTGACATTACAAATGTCTTCAAACTCGACATTGCTCTTTCCTAAGCTAATTGTCAGCAAAATCGTAATTACGCCCATTATACTACTAATCACTATTCTTCGCAAATGTAATTTACAATCAAGATGGGCATCACCCAAAGATAGTAAGGGCATCCGCTCATAGGTCATTTATACCGCATCACGTGTCCCCTCGAACTGGAACCCTGCCAACCTCCACCCCTGTCTCTCACCAAATATCCCCTTACACATACAATCCACAAATTCCTCATTCACAAGGCTGTCAACACCATCCTAGACAATTCTACGTTTTCCCAATCTAGAAACCCAACACGCCAAAACCAGCCATTGCCTAAGGGGAATAGGAGAGCGAGTCAAGAGGTATTCATCTCCAGCCCAACCATCTTCCTACCAATTGAGCCTTCTCCCCTCGTGTATACTATCCTTCCAGCTGCAGTCAGTCATTCGTGTTGATCCGTGCTCAATCTAGCTATTACGTGCGAAGCTCGCTTTTCCAATCCAGTAATATATGCGCTCCGATCCGCTCCGCTGGCACAGCACAGCACAGAACAGCCTCAAGGCGGCGCGAGCACGAGGCGAGAGCTCGTATATACGGGGCAATCCTCATCGGGACGCAAGCGGGCGAGGTCAAAGCCCCATTGAGCAAACTTCTAGAAGCCTTCTATGCCGTGTCACAAAACGTACACGCACCCAGCATAATGGGGTGGAAAGGCAAAAAGGGCAAGGGGAAATGCAATGAGAGGCCCATTCCCGATGCTAGATTGAGGCGAGATGAGCCCCAACAAGGCGAGAATGTCCGCAAGGCAAGGCAAGGAGGACGAAGAGGGGATTGGGGTTGAGTGCTGCCCTCCCCGGGGCGGGTTTGAAACCCGGCTTAATCCCCGAGGCCCATGCCACATGTGAGGTTGTGTGGGTGGGACTGGGGTAGGGGGAAGGGAAGGGAAGGGAAGGGTGGAAGGGGCAGGCGTCGTAATAAGCGCGCGAGGCAGGGCAAGGCAGGGCAGATTAGATTAGAGCAGTGTAGGATAAGGGAAGGAAGTGACAGACAGGGTACCTATGGACGGTAGGCTGAGCCGCGGCCCGTGATTGGACATGGAGTTTATGTGTGTTTGCGTAGATGAGATGAGTTTTGCGTGTCTGTGTCAGCCTACCCATCTACTTCCTAACTAACCTAGGTATCTGATATTCTCTCGCAATTGCATGTTTCCAAATCTGCTCGCGCTTAGCTATCCCACCCTATCGCTACTCTTACGCTCGTCCGTCCGTCGTTCGCTCGCTCGTACCTTCGCACACGTTAGATCAGATGCACACGTATCTCCCACGTTTTTTTGTAATCTTTTATCTTATCCCAAAATGCGCCCATGCTTATGTCCCATGCACATAACCATCCCCGGTCCCCATGTCTCTCGCCTTCGCTTGATATCTATCCCTTCGCCTGTAAGTAAGGTAAGGATAAGTGTAAGCCTCGCCCTTCTAACAACAGATAGAGTGTTTGATATCGTCATCTATGTAAGCGCCCACCTGCCACCCTCAGACTTACATGTAAGTCTGTATGTATGTATGTACAAGGGCCGGATTCCCACGAACGACTGGGTGACTGACTGGGTGACGTGATAGACGGGACGGGACGCGAGGCACCTCGGGAACTTTTTACTCTTTTTTGGAGGGTATGACATGGGTGAGTGTCAATGTACCCTGGCTGTGGTCTTTTGCTCTTGCTCTTGCTGTTCTCACTCTTACTCTCTCTGTGGGTCTTTTGTACGGACTCACATACAGGACGGTTCCCTATTGGTTGCGGAGTTCCACTCCGTAGCCTGCATCCTTCTAAGGTTTGCTGATTTCACATCAACGCCCAGCTATTCCCATTCCCATTCCTATTCCCGATCTTGAGGGGTTTTTTATTATATCTTTTTTCCTTTCCTCTTCTGGCTGGCCAGGGTGCAAACTCCCTCATCTGAATAATGTTAAATTCTTATTCCCGGCTTGATAATCTACACCACCACGCACGTGGAAAAGGTAGGAAGGCGCATCGTCGTCACCGATCGCCACTCACTCTCGAACTTGCAAATCTTGCATCGCCGAACCCAAAAAATTCATTTCCAGTACCATGTCACCTCCGTCCCGTCCGATCAGATCAGATCAAAGTAGATCAGCGATGCAAAGAACGTGTGGATACCCGGCGCCTCGGTGCCGTGCGGCAATCAAATGGCAGATGCAATGCAATGCACCTCATCCACTCCATCTGCTCGCTCGTCCGTAGGAAGATTTCTTTGTTTCATTTCAAAAAATGCGCTTGGAATTCATTTCCTTTGCATGGGCTGCAGCTAGCCTAGCTACCGCCCCCAACATACATCTATAATCAAACCCGAGCGAGCCAGCCACGCACACAAACAACCCCACAAATGATGATGTCCATTATCTGAAACAGAGGGGGGGATATTGGGGTGGGGCCATCGGTGTCTGTCCTCGGGGAGTGTGTTTCTTGGGGTTTTGGGGCTCTTTTTCCTTGGGCCTGTATGCTATGGATGGGGGCTAGATATCCCGTCCGATTGATCAAATCCACCGAATCGAATCATCGCCCGGAGTAAAGCAAAGCAAGACAAGATGAAACACGCCGAGACGAGCCGAGGCGGACTTTATCGCTATCCTTACAGTTTGAGTTCGTGCGGGTTGTGTCTGCTTCCTATCTATTTATCTATCTGTCTATCTGTTCATACTATGGGCGATGGTGTAGGTATCTAAAACGATATGCCAAGACGCCTTGCTTCTGCAGTAGAGAATCTATAGAACTTCGTAGGAAATGCAATTTGAAAATCACAGGATCACAGGATGGAAAAGACCCTTTCCAAAAGCGCTCGATGGGATAAAAACCATATAGTCCGATTGATCGAATAGTCTGGACAGAACTAAGCTAAACTAAGCTAATCTTATCACGGTAGCCATGTTTACATACTCCAAAGATTATCTACATGCACATTTCAAACTACTAATACCTTACCGTCCCAGCGCACACGGTCATCACAAACACCAAATTCCTACAAAAGGAATGAACAAAAGCAGAGTATATTTTGTATCGATCGGCAAATGATGTTTACATGACTCCCTCCAACCCTTAAGTAATTTAAAAAACCTCGGTGAGTTTGTGGAAAGGGGG